>OX463841.1:21444609-21634215 GCA_949825065.1 Odontocerum albicorne | reverse complement strand
TAAAGCAATCAAGTTATCAACAATAATATTTAGTTTTAGTGTATGTTACGTAGCACAGTACTTATATTCACTTGTGAACTACTCGTACTATGATTTTGTTATTCGGTTACATTATGTTTGATTTCTTACTACGAGCGTTGTAATCACACCACCCTGCCAAAGCCCATAGAGGTACTGAAAAACAAGCAGTTATCTATGATGTATGTGTTTGTCAAAATTCACCAGTATAGGGGTGTGAAAATCGCATTATTTTTAGCAATTTTCTAGGTAGTTACAAAACTCCAATAAAATGTTTTAACGTCGTTCATATTCCATTGTTATGGTCAGCTCATGCATATTTCGCTAAAATTTTGAACAATTTGCTTTCTTTGATGAAAAGAAAGAAAAAAAACGAGGTGAAAAATATGGTTTCATTATTCTCTTTAACGGTATTCATTTATATTCATAAATTCATGTGAAAGTGTCAAATTAATTTTCATGAAAGATTGTATTTACATATAACATAAAAGTCGGACCGTAAAACGCTTTGAGGTTGTAGAAGTACAGTTGGTCCCGCGATGAAACACAGTGACCGATTTGGCACGAAACAGGGCCAGGTGACAAGGTTTCATGTATAATGAAGGGCCCTGACCCTTCTAGGATAAGGGGATAGCGATAAAAATAAATATAAAACAAACGTTTTATAAGTTTTGTCACATTATATTATAAATTATTTCTAAACTACATATGTTAATTTTTTTCCATTATAACATTTTTATGAATGTATTTATTTACCGTAAAAACAATTTCCGATATTTAAGATCTGTCCGAAAAATAAACCCAAATAACTTAATTATGAGTACATACTTCAATCATAATTTTGAGTATCGTTTGGCCAACAAGGCATATAAACAGCTTTTGGAGCGGTTTCCATATATTAAAATTTAAAGTAACTCGATGTCCAAGACAATCTAAAAATTTACTTATTATTAATTCGTTGCTGAAAGATTATATAATATTTGACAGAGAAGGGTTCTTATTGATTTTCTGAGTGATAAATGCAACGCAACTATTGCTTCAGTTTCTTTTATTTATTTACATGACGAGTAATTGTATGATTACATAATTTATGAAAAACAAGACAAACTACAAAATAAAAAAAACAGGTAATTTAAAAAGTGGACGCTCAATTTATATGGATCTACGAGTAGTTTAACTTCCTTTAATTTGTCGTTTCTCCAATGAACAAGGCTTTTGCCTATTTCTTACTGAAGACATACAAACATGGTAAAATAAATTGATGCTCTTGACGAATTGTTGATTAATTATTCAATACATCAGTTACAACTTTTCGTCAACTTGATAAGTTAGGAAACTAACCTTTTGCATTTATTGAATTCGCTTCTCGTTGTATGTCATGGAAGCCAGATAAGCATATTGCCTTTGAGCAAAAGATATTCCAACTCTAGGGATAATGAATATATTATCAGTTGACATTCGTGGCATGTGTCTTCGCAGAGTTTGTACTTTATTTTTTTCTTCATAATAGTGCCAAAGAATGGATTTGAAATGTATGTTAAGTCAGCTACATTAAAGAATCGATACTCGAAAAAATTCTGCTATGGGATACCGGGCAGGAAGTTTATTAATAATTTATTTTTATAATTAATTTTGCGTTTAATATTTTGTTTAAATTAGTTTAAAGTTATTTTTTACTCAACTGACGAATTTTAATAATTAATGGATTTTGGGTACAGCGCTTGTTAACTATTTTACATTATTCCATAACTTATCAATTATAGATTTAAACTGTTCGTGTTTAGGAGTAATGTTACGAATACTTTATCAAAGTAGCTGAATGTTACTTGAACTTATATTCAAGCTGAAAATATTATGTTGTAATCTATACAATGCCAGGTTGCACTGCATTCAATGAAAGTTTCATTCAAAACAGTAATAAATATGTTTTAATTGACACTAAACACACGAAGAATGCATGACACCAGAAATAATTTTCATTGTGGCTAAATTTAGTTTAAAAATTAATTTTACTTTGTATATTTTTTAAATTTGATTACACTTAAAACCGAAGATTATTTTTATTTCTTGGTGAATAAAAGAAATATGTTCTCATTGTTTATCAGTTATTAGATTTAGCAGATAAAATTTTAAACCTCGTCTATGTGGAAAAAAATTTTAGTCAATTTTATAGAACTTGTATCAACAAAAGGAACAAAAACTTAGTCACTAGGTGAAGTAAAATTATAGTTGAATAATACTAAAAACTACTTCGAAAAGTCATGTTATACTAGACTCGACAAATATATTCTGGAACGGATACATTCTATACTCTTTTTGTCGAATATACTCGTAGTTGAATGTTAGACGTCCCATAACCGGCAATGCCATAAATTTCTGAGACAAAGGTACCAGATTCGAACCCCGAACTGTGCTTCTCTCCTCGAATAAAACGTGCATTTTTTTCGCTTAGTATTTGAAACAGTGATTAAAACACATGGACAATATTATTAAAAAAATACTTTTCTTTAAACCTAACACGTATGTATTATTTTCATAAAATTTTACTGATTCTTAAATTATTAAAACTTTCCCAATGTACATACATAATAAAGTAAATGTAAATTAGAACAAAATGCCTCATTGTGCATGGTAGGAATACTTGGATGATGTGAAACAAGCTAAGCGTACTCCAAGGCGATCCAATTAAGGGAAAATGCTTTTAAGGAAACGCAGGAGACGAGGAACATCGAATATTTAATTCTTTCCAGCCTCATTTCCTCGTCTTCCGCCAAAAGCAATATAATATTTTTCCATTAAAGACTGGAACATAACACTCCACTCGACACTTGGTTATGTTGGTACATATTATTTGAATAAATACTAAATGTGTCGCTGGTAAACTTGGTTACCAATGTAAATATATTTCATTTAAAGTAATGATAAAAAAAAAATTTAATTGCTTTGTTATTCTACTAATTACAATAATCCCCGTTAGACGTGTTTTTACCTCATTTCTCGAAGCTCTCTTCAGAAATAAATTGTCTCTGAATACTGCTTAAAGATTATCTCTTAATTTTTCTGGATGGCTTCTCCTTCTTGTGGAGATGCTTAACAGGCATGGACGTTAATATTTTTCCAAAATATAACATCGAATTCTTTGGTATCTATCTTAAAAGTGCAATCTCTTTGGATACACAAATACGGTTTCTTCGAACTTCTATACCATCAGAGATTTAAAATTTATACATCGTTGTCCTCAAACAACAGATATAAAAACCTTAATAAATGAATTTATTGTGTTCACTTGGATTATTGTAATTACATTTATTCAGGTCTGCCTGATTCGCAAATGTATTGTTCCGAATCGATCCAATAACGCGGAGTATTATGATACGACTTTTGCGGTAGCTTGTTCTGTGCCGTGAAATAGTCTGCTTCTAAGTGCTTGAGATGAGGGTGGCGAGGGTAGCTTTAGGCAGCATTTAAAAACAACCCTTTTTGTGACGTCTAATGAAAATTTATGATTATATGTAATATGAACACTATATACATAAACCACATTACACCTAAAGCTGAATGTGTCACTATCACATACCGGAAGATCTACAAAGATTTATTTGTAGTTCGTCTTCCCTTAGTACATTTTCTGCGGTTTTCTTACTAAATATATTTTTCTAAACATATGCAGATACAAAAAGTACCCAATCATTAGATTGGGTACTTTTTGTATCTGCATATGTTTAGAAAAACTGGTCTGGTCACAACCATCGCCTTCCTATTCTTAAGCCCTAATATTTATTATTTATCTGTTATTAATAGTGGGTTCAAACCTCGCATTACAGCGCTCTTGATAAGTGGGAAAACGAAGTAATTTGTTATTAAAGATTATAGTATGTTTAATAATTTATTGATTTCAACATTCATTTTTACCACTTACTGTATACACCTTTTGACCACTAACTATACACCTATAAACTACGAGTACTTTTAGAAAATTCTCCGGGGTTTTCTAAACAAGCCTTTTTAAAATTATCACTCTGCGTTATTATTTGATCGTAATAATTTTGATATCTATCCAAACAGCAAAAGTAACACTACGGTACCAATATTGTAATAAAAAGTAGACTTGTTATTCATTATTGATATTCCGGTGTTTTTATTGTGTAACTTTCAAACCCCATTCTAGCAGAGTTTATTTTACGGCGCATTGAGCTAATTTATTTAATTTTTATATGTAAATACCATAAACCCTTTTT
Source organism: Odontocerum albicorne (assembly GCA_949825065.1). Lineage (NCBI taxonomy): Eukaryota > Metazoa > Arthropoda > Insecta > Trichoptera > Odontoceridae > Odontocerum > Odontocerum albicorne. Next base: position 21,629,959 of record OX463841.1, on the reverse strand, counting down.
ATTTAATTACAATTGATTTTTGTTTTTGTTTTGCATAAGCCAGATAAAGAGGTAGGTCTCAAAGATTAAATGTAGTATTAAATTAACTTTATGCAATCATCACCACAATTTATTTTAAATTTAAACAAAAGAAGCTGACATATACGATGAGTGTGTTAGTAACAATGAGTGGACTAGAGCTAGGTACTAGAGCTATACGAGCAACAATGAGTTTACTAGAGCTATAGTTCGAAAAAAAAACTATAAATATGGAATTTGTGTATAGTTTCCGACACTAGAGAAAAAAGCTTCCAATTTAAAAAAATATTTTCTTTATATTTTTTCGCTTTCCCGTTACATTATACGTCACAAACTTCGGTTTAATATGAATTACTAAATGAGTCTATGAATCTATTTTTTCATCAATTATGTAATATTTATTAAATTTCTTAACATTTATAAATCAACCATATTTTTCTTAATCTTCCTTTACAACACTTTTCACTCATATTTGCACTGTATATTTGTTTTGTTAGTCTTCATTCATTCGTTCTACATGCCAAAACCATCACAGAGTACTCTTCTTCATCTTACTTAATACATCAGTCTTAAGTTTACATTCATCCCTAATCACTTTATTCTGTATTCTATCAGTCATACATTATCACCCTATGTATTGTTCTCAGTACACACATTTCTACAGCATTTATATTTCATATTACAAGGTGTTTACCACCTAATTCTTTCTTCGCATGATTGGTCAAGCGATTTCCTGTTATGTACACACGTAAGTGATAATAGCCGTGGTCATAATTTACAACTGCTGTAATAAGTGGTTGTCACCCTCATCCCCTAGCGCAAGGCACACGCACCCAATCCGTACCCCCCTGTGCCTGCCCGGCATGTGCATTCAAATTCAATTTGGATTCCTACGAGAACAATTAAACGAATTGGCTGATACAATCAGCATTTTTACGGAACATGCGCGCTTATATTCGATACAAACATTAATATTTACGCAAAGCACATACCTTGAATCGATGATTCATTCATCGAGTAATTAATACATAAAGTACATATTCATCCAATGATGCATGATGAAAAATACCATGGGAAAGGACTTTGTTCAATATTGTACCACGAAAAGCTGAAAATAATTATTTCGATGATGATTTTTTTAATCCAATCATTCGTACGGTAACCTTCAACAAAATCGAATAAGTAATTCGGCCATATCAAATAATATAGCCGGGTGACAACATTGTCTTCAGTTCCATTAATCGAGATTAAAGACATGGACCTCGTGATTCGTCATGGCACTTGTTGGTAATACTATCTCGCACTTGAAAAGGCAACACTTGTTTACGCTACGCGTGTGAGTATTATTGCTAAATTAACTCTTTTACCGAACTCGTACCATTTTTTATATTCGGGTGCAATAGAGAATCGAACTCGAAACCCCCGTTTAGAAGTCAAGCATCTTACCAACTAAACCGTGGAGGTCGTCTGAACTGTAAAAAATAGTCTAGATCCATTAGTGATATCCACCAGTTGTTTTAATGTTTTGAAATATAAGTTAAAATTGTCAAAATTAGAGCGATTAAAAAATGAGAATAGACGTACCAAATTATTATTTTTTGTTTCATTTCCTTAATGCTGGGTTTGATTTTTTTGTCACTTACATAACATATATCAGGCCTTCTTAAACTAGGGGTCGCGACCCAAAATGGGGTCGCGTAGCAAAATTCTGGGGTCGTGAGAGATTTTAATGTCAAATATTTAAACTTAAAACTACAATTTCCAAAAAAGCCCTTGACTGAATTCTGGATCGGAACTAGAACTGAATTTCCCACAATCGCTGATATGGCGTTAAATGTTCTTCTGCCATTCAACACCACATATTTATGTGAAGTTATTTTCTCAGCTTTAACACATATTAAATCCCAATATCGTTCATCGCTAAAAAATGTTGAAGAGGTCGGTCTTACGTCCAGCAGTGTCAAACATTCCACCAAGATTTAATTTGTTATGCAATAAAAAACAGGCACATCCATCTCATTAAAAAATTTTCCTTTAATTTTAATTTAATACTTACCACTCAACGACTGCGTTCGAATATATTCGAGCGAACTAAGACGGTCAGAATTCCCTTTTATTTATGTTATTGCAAACAATGCAATTTTGATGAAAAATAGGGCATTTACTTTTTGTAACTATAATAAATACAATTTTACAACTTTTTGTACAATTTTTAATTTTAGATTTTGGTATGTTTCTAAACGAATTCTAAAACTATATATTTTCATATGTATATGTATATTGTTACCTAATAAATAAATCATCAAAAAATATTTATTTATCTTTCTTTTATATTTATATAGGGTCGCCAGGAAACTCACAATCATAAATGGGGTCGTGAATGAAAAAAGTTTAAGAAGCCCTGACATATATGCATTTCAATTCCTAGACACGATATAATTACACTTAATTATTTTTTTAATTGTTAATGTTAAAAGCTACACTTTTATGAGAAAAGGGTACATAAACAGTCTGTTTATTTGGTCCTTTGAAACAATTTCTTCCAATGCTTTTATTTCATAATTGATTACTATCGGTATTCCACGACCGTGTCAAAAGCGAACCGAACGAAAGATAATTTTTTTATGAAAATGTAATAATAAATTTTTTTTAAATACCGAAGAAGGAAAATGGGGTAACGGATGAAAATTGTATGATTGTCTATTATGAAAATTATATGTGCATTATGTGTTCATTTGTAATTCATTAAAAATATTTCAATAAAAAATATCAACTGGAAAGGAAATTTGTTAAAAGTAAACGAATTGTGGCCATAATTATTAAAGAACATGGTGCATTCTGCTGTCTGTTCGCTTGCATATTCTGCTGCCTTAGAAAATGCAAGCGAAACTTGGATGAAGTAAAAAGTGATGAAAGTAAGATAAATTGCATAAAAATTAAAGTATTCCATAGAATGTGTAAAAAATTATTTAGTTCGATGGAAACATTCAGTCTTTAAGATGAAGATGAAGAAAGGAGCAATGAAATAATTCGGCCATCTAGAAATAATGAATGGGGATAAATTAATCAAATTCTAAGAGAAGAAAGAGGGGAAAGCCTTTATAATAGGAGAGCTCCTACCCCAATAGGGACATGGCGTTACAGTGTTGATGATAATGATTAAATTATTAAGGATCATTCCTTGATTTCCATCTCATCTATTGTAAATATTCAACCCAATTTGCCAATATTTTACAAACTTGCATTACTACTCGTAATATAGCACATGATGGATCTTAAAAAAACGCATTGAATTTATCTCCGCTAAAATTCATATACGGAAAACTTACTTTGGGAGTCACGCATCATTGCTTTATTTGTAGAGACCGGGAGATTCCGCGAGGTAAGCATATACGGAAAACTTACTTTGGGAGTCACGCATCATTGCCTTATTTGTAGAGACCGGGAGATTCCGCGAGGTAAGCATATACGGAAAACTTACTTTGGGAGTCACGCATCATTGCTTTATTTGTAGAGACCGGGAGATTCCGCGAGGTAAGCATATACGGAAAACTTACTTTGGGAGTCACGCATCATTGCTTTATTTGTAGAGACCGGGAGATTCCGCGAGGTAAGCAAGCAATACGTATAATAATACAATTTACCCAATAATTCAAACCTTTTTTAACAAAAAAGTATAAATGGCAAAATGTGGAATTGGTTCCAAGTATTGAAGTATCCCTAAGCAATATAGCCCCAATATTTTTAAAATTGGATTTCAGCTCAATATTAGTGAATTTCGGAGGGTTAGCATTTTCAAATTTTGGCGAATCGATATGAAATGATTATTATTTTTTCAAAAGGACATGCAGTTCTGTGTATTGTGCTAAGACAAATGTATTTATTACATAGTGAAAATAATTATTTACATAAAAAGGTGTTTTTCTCATTGACATCGTTCAAAAATACAGAAAAATGGCAACAAATAATTTTATTGAAACTTTTATTTTTCAGTTATACATCGCCAGGTTTCTAGCACAAGTTGCAAGGTGAAAATTTTCGAAAATTTAGATTTGTTGGTGATTATCGTCGCTTGGCCAATATGCATATCCTCCAAAAATTTTGGATCGTTGTTTTAATTGGATGTACTATTTTCACACAATCGAGAAATATGTAAATGAAAAACATTTTTTTGTTAAAAAATGTAGAGGTGATTGTTTTTCTTATTTTAGTAACACGTTACTGTTACTATTATAGAAAAAGTTCAAGAATATTTAAAAATTAATAATACCTCTTCTTTTTTTAACCGTTACTTTAGGAATGAGTTTTAATTTTAAAATTGCAATATCTCAGAAACAGTAAAATATTAGTTACAAACTTGTGCCGAAACAATAGCAAATACATTATTTACAATAATTATTTATTTTCCCAACGCAATGAATGATTGGTGAAATATTGAATAAATTACTAATCAAATAAGTATAACGATTAATCTAATACAAAATTTGCTCTTGCGTGAATGATTCTACAAACACAATTTAATTAATATTAAAAATATATTGAGAAACTGCAAACTGAGAAGTACAAAAAATAATTATGAAAAATGCAATAAATCTAATAGTATCGATTTAATGTAATACGAGTAAAATTATTTTTCGACTGCATTTTCAATACAGACTATTCGCATCGGCCTCTGTTTATTGCCTGACTGTTTATAAAATTAAGCACTGAAATTTTATAAACAAATCAATATATTTTCAATACATCTCGTGTATGATTATTTTTGTTTATCAACACCCGTTGAATAAATTAGCTGTTATTTACAAACACGTAAAATTTATTTTCCAAGAAATATTATATATGCTTTCATTTTAAACACATAATGTAATTTTTATACTCATTTAAAAAAATCTATTATTTACCTTCACCAAAAGGCAGAAGACGTGAAATTCTTAAGGACTACACAATATAGTATATACAATACTATATTGTATTGTGTAGAGAAGAAATGTGTAAAAATTATAAAATAATAAAAAAGCAGAATAAATATCAAGCGAGCAAGACCATATTTTATCTTGGCATTGCGGGTTATACCCAATAACATACGTAGCATCACCTTAGTTTCATGTTGGTGTAGGCATAGAAGATAGAGCGCCAAACTTTCCTATCACGATATACTTTCATCGACTCCTTCACATCTACAAATCTTCTCACAAAATTCCTTCTGTTTTTCTTACCTTTTTTTCCTTCAAAATGTCATTCACTTGGTCCAACCATAATTTTCTCGATCATCCTCTACCACGGCTACTACTCAAATTTGCTTCGTCAGTCTTTCGTGATCCATCCTTTCAACATGTCCAAATCACCTCGACTTGATAGTTTCCATCCTAATTAACACACCAGTGTTTAACTAATACAAAATAATCAAACATGTCATTGGTGGGCCTCGTAGTCGAGGATGCTTTGCCGTGAAGTTTTTTGTTTCTTTTTAAGAGAGTGAGCTGTTGCACGTCAGCAAGCTCACGGGCCACACCGCTATACTGGATCCGATGGTACACTGAAGTGAGACGATCGGGTCGGAGTCGGAGCACACCGGTATATTTTTGTTTCTCTCTTTTTCAAAAGAATAGACAAGCCCAAAATCATAGGTATCCTTATACCTCCGAATACTAGGCGGGGAAAAATGCCAATGTTATTTGAGGGGAGTAATACAGCGTGAGGTTCGAACCGACGACCTTCCGCACGGAAGTCCAATGCGTTACCGCGCGGCCATGCATCTCTGGAATCAAATATAAATATAACACATTATCACAGCTTTAAAATATTCTGCCCCATCTTAGAGAATTTGAAAAAAAATGTCTATCATAAGTGGTTTTGGTCTGTCCAACTGGTGAAATATCTTTCTCTTGTAAGTTGAAGTACGAGCGATGATCCAAAGTACAGTCGAATTTTCAAGTTCCCTCTTATTTAATTATGCCAACCGCTTGTTCTGCTCTTGAAATATTAACTACCGACTGTCTCGGCATCTTTGGGTGATATATTATGTAGGTCACGAAACTCATCCAAAATTGATCAATATTTATCATCTTCTTAGAAAAATAATAATCATTTGGAATATAATATAACCAATTGAACATTTTTCTGATCCGTGGAATCAAATAGGAAACAAAAATAAATCCACCAGAGATGACATAGTGAAGCAACTAGAATCGGGGTGACGTGTGTCAGAGTAATGAAATTGGTATTGACCCAGTGAGTCGTATATTTTGCACGTGCAAAGGATGAAGTATGAAGAGAAAAATGGATCGATAGAAGGGGCTCTTGATGTTAAGTAACCAGGACCGATCAAAGTTTTTTGGTGCCCGATAAACAACAAAAATTAACTTTTTTCTCGCAAATACCCCTTTAATTACAGTTACATACCATCTACTCGTATCTACAACAATTAAATTTGCAGTTCAATAAACCAGATATTCATTATTTGTCTACATTAAGTTTCCGAATGTGAATTCAAGCCTGAGGTATTAAGTAGGATGAAGAAGACCAGGTTCGGGAATGTAGATCAAATGAAAAAAGAAAGACTGAAAGAACAAAGTAAAGCGTATAGGTAGAAAACCAAGGAAAGTAATGATCTAACCAAATGAATGATATTTTGATATAAGGAAATGGAGTTCTATGATAAGATTTCTTTATTATTTATTAACACTTTTTGTATAACATGGTTTGATTATTGCCAGGAGGTAATCTATTCCAACCAACTAGACAAAATTTAATAAAGGAAGCTACATGGTATAAAAAGTATTGTTTACTAGTACAAAATGAATAAACAATATAAATAACAACAAAAAATGTGAGATATCATTAAACAAAGTACAAATTAAGGGTTATTGAAGAAAAAATGAGAATCTGATATGAAATTCGTAACATTACTAAATTAAGTTAAGAGTTTTAATGCATGTTTGTAGAGGAAGTGAAAGAGAAATGGCATGATGGTAAATATGTATGTACGCAAGATTAAACCTTCCTTAACACTGCTATTACTCGTATCAATCAGTACTAGGAAATTTTTGTTTGTCTGGCATATCTCATAAAATGTGACCAGTGTATGGCAATAAAAATAATGTAATGTATGTTAGCGTCGATTCGAGACAAAAATCACTCTAAGATCGCTCTCCTTTTATTGTAGCCTCTCACAATAAGTGTCAATATGAAAAGCCTCTTGAAGGTTCTGCTTTCTAAAAATTCTGAAATTCCAAAGTGTACATATTTAATTCGCTAAGACTAGCTTCCTTAAAAACTCGCCTGAATATGTTACTCGATTTATGAGATTACTAATTATATTTGAGTATGTTGAAGTTCATACGTAACCGTGTAAATTATTTATTTTCACGTTTCGGGTAAAAAAATCAAGTTTCATAGAATAATAATTCGTAAAGTCAGCAAAGCACTAATATTCAAATAAATATATTTTAACGAGCATCAATAATGTTTTGGAATTGTTATAAGACGGTTAATCATTTCCGTTTTTTTATTACGATATTCTATGAACGCGAATGGTATAGAATCTGAGATGAATCCACAACTCCCTGTTAGTTTAGCGAGTTCAAAGGGGGTTTCTACGATACTTGTATTGTTATGAGTATGAACTTTATCCACATTTTTAATGGGCATTACTTCTTGAGGGCTAGAAGAGATCTACGCACATGTTTGTACAATATATTTGCAAATTGCTGAAAGGAAAATTACGAACTCCTTGTTGATTCACAATCTTTTGTTTAAATCTGATAATTATTTACGCCATCGCAAATTAATATTTTTGGTGCCGTATTCACTAACGGGGCTAATAAAATCATCACCACTCGCGCACGGCATGTCTTTGTTGAATGAATTTTCCAATATTGATATCTCCCATATTTCGGTGGATAAATTGAAGATTGAGATCCTCAATAAACTTTCTAGGCATAAATAAGCTACATGAAAGCAAGGCATGAGTGTTGTTGTTCCTATTGTAATTATTTTAAGAATTTGAACATTTTTTCTTTGTACTGTGCATTTTTATTTATTTAAATGGGTTAAACATGTATCAAATGTAAAATAAAATAAAACTTAGTGACATATTTCCTAATGTTTTCCGACCACCTTAAACTTAGCGCCCCAGATGACCTCTGTCCGATAGTCCTTAACTTGAAGCCGGCGCTGAGTGCAACGAACAACCCCTGACTTATTCGATGGCATTGGAGGGCGAGTCAAAGCACATGTTCAAGAAGGAATAAAATGTGGGTGAGCTATGCGATCTATTATAGTTTGTTTTCCCGATATATTATTTGAGGGTGAATATGAAATTTGCATATAAAGTATTGTTATCTTCATTTGCATTAAATCTTAATAAAATCATCAAGTCAACCGTTTCAAAGTACATTTTTCTTTTTAGAAAGGGAATTTATAGTAAATGATTTATTCAGACCTTTTAATTATAATATTTTTACAATGATTTTAGTATATGCAATCGAAATTCGTACGTGGCAAAATAGTGTGGGAAAATATATGAGAAAACAGTGTGTGACATATTTATGTGTAAGGACATAAGAATAGAATACAGATTGGAAGAAGACGCAGGGCTTTAGACGAAGAAAGGAGTATTGGGATGATTCAGCCAGAAAGTATGAATGATAGAAGATGTACAAAAATAATCAATACAAGTAGTTACGAGAGTTCGAATTCTTTGAGAAGTCCTAGCAAAACGTACCATGACCAAAATAATAAAATTCTGAAAGAAAGACGGGAGAAAATCTTTTATAGGGAGAGCCCCTATTCCAATAGATAATGACGTGATAGGGATTATGATGATAACACAAGGATTTTGTAGTTATCAAATATTTGGAAATAACTTGGTCCTTTCAACCATTCGTATGATACTCTTCAACATATCCGAATTAGCAAAGTGGACATATTGAAGAGTGGCCGTGAAACAACACTGTATTCAGTTCCATTAATTAAGCCTTCTGTTTTAGAACCACTATAGTATGTTAGATACGGAGTTCACATTTATATTATTTAGATTAAACATATTTCTGAAACCCCTAAATTCTGCACACTACGTGATAGTTCAACCCTTTGATCGAGAATGATTATCAGCTATCCCGTAGATGGAAGACGCATGTGATTATATTGGTTCCTTATGCACAAACCGTTGCACTTCAGCAAGCACACAGTCTTGACACATCAATTAAATCAAATTTCCTTGACTATTTGCAGATTATATCTGCTGCAACCTTTAGGACGGATGAGTTTTTATATAGCGCTTTTTTTTGTGTTCCTTTGTAGCGCTTTAAGATTTTATGATAAGCAGCTTATAAACTCGAGAAAAATATAAATTCAATGTATTCTGAGAGTAAAAACCAATCCAGAAATGAATCCACCAGGAATCGAATCTGTGACACGCACTTGCCTATCATGAATGCATACTGTTAGACCACGGGCGCGGACTCTGCATACTATACATTAAAATAAAACAATACCGATAAAGATAGTCTCATACAATATCTAGAGAACCTTTGAGATGAAAACTAGTAATAAATAACCAAGTAATGTATATATATTTGAGCAAGTAAAGTATATTAAATACCTTGAACTGGATATAAATAGACACAATGAGATATAATGAAAATACAGAACAGATGAAAAAAGCCTGTAATAACTGAATACCTTAAAAAATAGTATATAAAAAAGAAAATACGTGGCAACAGAAGTAAAGTGAGAATCTATAAAATATTTGTTAGAACTGTAATGACACATGCCATTAAAACTATAGCTGATATCGCAAGAATGAAGCTACTCCTTAGAACATCTTTTTCTTCATTCCTTCGTTCTACGTACCCAAATCATCTCAACCTTCTCTTATTCATCTTATTTAACACATTACCCTCAGTTCACATTCATCAAAGTTCCTTCGGAGAGGAATAGAACCAATGATTTCAATTTCTTATTCATCTAATAAATTGATTGTTGATGTATTGTGGAAGGTTTGCCACTTAGTGTTAGATATATGTGTGACGTGTGTAGCTTTAAAAAGCACTTGAAGTCAGCCATTTTTGGGAGGTCTTATCAAAATTTATGATTGTATACGAATACTACACACATACACCAAAAGCCAAATGTGTTACTATAACATATCGGAAGATCTACAAAGGTTTCCTTGTAGTTCGTCTCTCTGTAATTTTCTTACCAAATATATTTTTCTAAATATATGCAGATGTGGGTGGCGAGGGTAGTTTAGGAAGCATTTGAAGATAACCCTTTTTGGGAGGTCTTATCAAAATGTATGATTATATATGAATACTACACACATACACCACATTACATCTAAAGCCGAATATGTTACTATCACATACCGGAAGATCTACAAAGATTTCCTAGTAGTTCGTCTTCCCTTAGTACATTTTCTGAGGTTTTCTTACTAAATATATTAAGCCACCACCTTTCTATCCTTACACCCTACTTATTTTACTTTATTTTTAATATACATTATGTATGTGTTTATAATAGTATATTCGAATCCAGAGTTAGAGCGCCGTGATTATGTTAGTGGGAAAACCAAGTATTTATTATTTAATATTCTTGTATGGAGTTTCACAGAGTTAATGCTAATGAAACCTAAAGTAAATTAATTACCAAGAAAATTCTTCTTTCTAAGGGCTTTCTAAACAAGCCTTTTTGAAATTATCATTCTGCGTCATTGACAGATGCAAATACAGTATCTTGAATCTTACTACTTCATTTAATATCTGAAGGAATGAAGAGATGTTTGATTTATGGAAAGATTACTATCCACGTTCAAACAGAAGGCAGGGCAGAGCGCCTGGCACAAGTCAGATTGGACGGAGATTGAACAAGGGCAAACAAAATATCCAACGAAATGAAGACTGGCAAAAAATACTAATACTTTCTCGCTCAGGGGCGGAATTGCAATCAATAATAAGGATAGATGGAAGAAAGTTTATTTTTATTACTACAGATATATTTTTATCGTCATCGGAGGAATCGATTTTTCTCAAAATGTATCATTAATATTAGATTATATAACACTTTAATACATACTGCTCGTACTATTCAGAAACGCGAAATAGTTCATATTTATGTTGATCATCAAATAAATTGACTGTTCCAAATCGATCCAACAGGGCCGGGTATTATGACAGGACTTTTGACGTTGCTGGTCTAATGGAGTGGGATGGTCTGTCTCTAAGTATTAAAGATATGAGTAACATGTTTAGCTTCAATATGTACTAGAATAAAACCATTTTGGGAGATCCTCTTAAAATGTACGAGTCTATATGAAAACTACATACATACATTAAACTATGTTACATCTAGATCTCTTCGGCATTCAACGTCAATTCAGTTGGAAAGCGAAGCTGCGTCGTAGAGTTTTTTAAGCGAGTGAGCCGTTGCACACCAGTAAACTCATCGACCACACCGCTGTACAGGGTCCGAAGGCACACGAAGCTAGACGATCGGAGCACACCGGCAAGTTTTTTTTCTTTTTTTTTTTAAAGAAAATATATGACCTAAGTCATAGGTATTTTATACACCCGAATACTAGGCGAAAAAAATGCCTATGTCATTTGAGGGGACTAGCGCAGTGCGAGGTTCGAAACGGCGACCTCCCGCACGGAAGTCCAGTGCGTTACCGCGCGGTCATGCACCTCCACATATGTTACTATAGCATATCAGAAAAACTACACAATTTTATTTGCAGTTCGTCATCCATTGGTAAAGTTTTTGCGGTTTTCTTACCAAATACGTGTTTCTAGACATATGCAGGCGCGGAAGTACCTAATATAATGGTTGCAGCCGCTATCTTCCTGTCTTTACACTCATCTTATTTAGTTTTGTAATATTTGTTAAAAATCCTTCGGTTTATTTAACAGAAGGTTAGATATTTCAATAGTCCGATCAATCCCCGAGGTAAAGCGATCGTGAGAAGTGTCTGCTCTCTAAATAGCGTTATAGAAATTGTCCTTTCGTTTTTATTATAATTGATCAATTTTATATTTCATTTCGCAATTAATAATATTGTTTTTTTATTAAATTTTTTGTTATTTTCTTGTGACAATATTACCCACTTATTAAGAAAGCGTTCACTACGTAATTTTGCTATTCTAATTATACTCGAAAATCAACTTCTTGTTCTCTTAGTAAAAATATTACACTTAGATACTATAATGTACCTTTAACGTCTAAAAAAATTGATTTATTTAATTTTCAGTCCATCCCTGATCTCATTTTTATCTATTTAAAGTTCAAACGTATTTGTTAATAGAAAAAAACATTATGGGAAAGAAATTTTGGCGTCGGTGTTTAAATATTGAAAATGATATTTTTAATAGTGAAAAACACTTGTAAATTACAAAAAAATCACAGAATGACGTCATATTTCTATATTTGTTGTATTAACAGATGTCCAAGTCCAAACAATATGTTTATGTCGTAAACATGAATATTATTTCAGTTTGAATGCCAACACATCGTTGAGATATAATAAAAATAACATAAAATGTTACCAAGGAAGAGAGTATTTCAAATATTATAGCAAAAATTACTTCATTTATAAAAAACACTGATTAATCATTTTTTACAACTACCAAAAACCGTATTTACAGTAAATTTATTTGTCATTTTTTCTATCTTAATATTAAAAAAAAAAGAAAGCATAGAAAGTTATTTACTTTTCGCCTTTAAATATTCCCGTCATTTGAGGTTTCTTTTCATAAAAATTTAATCAACGCGTAATTAAGAAGATAAAACAAGTTTTTTTTAAACTGGTGATTGGGTATTCGTTTATATTTTCCCTTCACAATATTTTTTTTTGTGGATTAACATTATACAAAATCTAATTAAAAGCAATTCATAGTAATGTTGACATTACTTGGAAGCCATATTTGTACTTTATTTTCAGTTAAACAACATTAGTAACTGTATATTGTATTAGTGAAGCCCAAAAGTTTAATTTATTTAAACTATATAGTAATTTCTAACGACAAGTGAACGCCTTTTAGTTCATAACTATTCATGAAGGTGGTCTATGGTTCAGTTCCAGTAAAAAAATTCTGCTGATTTAAGTCAATGGCCATTTATTAATTAAGTGAATTAACCAACAGGATACTACAATTTATTTCCTATATAAAAATAGTTATTTAATATGACATCATGAAGTTAATTAAAAATAAATCTCCCGATTTACAAGCACCATTTAAAATCATTATCACATATTTATTACGCGGGGTTCGAACCGACGACCTTCCGGACGGAAGTCGAGTGCTTTACCGCGCGGCTATGCACCTCACTAATTCAATGCCTTACATTTATTAAAATCTCCATAAAATTCAATATATTTTCCTTAAAGCAAATATACAAAGGTCAAGTTAGATATATTCATGGCATGGGATCATGGGACAAGGAGTATATTTTCTTTATAGTATTTTCGAGTTGAGTTATCCCTCAATGTCATGAAAATAATGTATTACATGCTCTGTACTGACCTAGATGGAGGCATTTAATGACATCCCTGTGTTCCTGATCAAACGTTTAGGGGGATAATAAAAAGGTTATATTGAAAATAAAATTTACCAATCATTAAATTGAAATAGCAATATACTCGGATGTATTCTTTACAGACTTTTATTTTATTTTACTTACTTTTATTTTATTTTACTTTTATTTAATTTTTCTACAGGGCCCCACGGTATCATATAACGTTTTTCAAATATTACGAACTAAAGAAATGTTTTTAAAACCTTTATATTATAAACCTGCATACGATCTACTATAGGGACAACCATATTCATTCGAATAAAAATCATAGCTTAAAATATAAATTTAACAGTTAATTAACAAGAATTAAGTAAAAAAAAAAATGTTTGTAAAATCTGTTTGTTTATGTGTATTATAAATTCTATGAACAAATTTAGTTAGAGCACAATATTTCTTTATAAGCGAAAATATGTTTGAGAGGGGCCAAAAAGACAATTTTCTTTTGATAAGTCTTTATCGGTTTTGATATGTTATATTCAAATTTTGTAATGATTTAACTCGAATTTTAAGCAAAAGTGTTGACTATAGAGATGGTTTCTCGCCCTATTTAAAATGTTTATATTCTCAACTTGAAGGGGAAATCTAAAATAATTACAAATTAACATATTTCTTGCGTGTAATCTCCACTAAACAATCGTGTTTTAAGTTAACATTTCGAAGCTTTACGATTTTTCGTTCTTTAGGAGTTTTTAACACGCATTAAAATACAATTTTATGATTTTCTACACACTGACGTAAAAACTTAGAATAGGTTAAATGAAAAAAATACACAGTTGAAACGTCAATCTACAAGGCTAAAGACAATCTGAAATTCGTATGCAATTTTTCAAATATTACGCACATTTTGCGAGGTACGCGCTAATACTTGATTTTTGAGGCATTTAAACAATTAAATTTAACCTGTTCTATTTTTGAATTGTTCGGAATACAACAGACTTCCGGCGGTAAGTAATACACATCGTTTGTAAAGCGTCGTCTCTGGCGCACGATGCGCTAACAGTCCAGTATCGTAGTTACGATGCGGTTAGCGCAGCGTGCGACAGAGACGACGCTTTACAAACGATGTGTATTACTTACCGCCGGGTACTGTAATTGAGTGTGCAACAGTATTTTTTACCTGAAAATATGCTCTTTTTACTTTGCATATAAATGTGCATTTTAACCGGAGCAGAGATTTAAAAGGGAAATATTATAATTTAAAAAAATAATAAAACGTGTAACTTACGGTAAAAAGATATTTTTAGAAAAGTTAGATGATTACAAGCTCATTGAAAATATATATCAAAATATGTTATAAAACTCTTGAAATAATATGTAATTAGTTTCAAATATAAATAATGTTTGTAAATTACAAATTCCCCAGATCTGATTAATACTTTTGCTGCTTACATGAGGGATTCGTAAATAAAACGAAAATATTTCGATATACAATTAAAATCAGGAAATAAATTGAATAAGTATACAAAACTTATGTTACAACTAATGTCACGGTTTACAAATATTTCAATTTGCCAATGAAGGTTCTTTTGAGTCGTGTGTTATTTTGTATGGATGATATGTGAATTTATTATCACATATTTCTTATTTCTTAATATTTAAAAATCTGGTACGTAAAATACAAATAATCAACATGTTTTCACCCATGAATTAATTCGTTTGGCACACTCTGTTCGTATTGGCGATGCGGATATATTGAAAAATGTGTCCGGGGGAAAAGTTTACGACCCCATTAATCGAGCTTTTGGGTTTAGAACCACTATAGTAGGCACGGAACTCGCAGTTTGCCATCGCACGTGTTGACAATTCTACCGTTAGTGAAAAAGCAACAACAGCACACGTTTAACACACGCAAGTATTGTTACCATATGAACTCTTTTATCAGACTGGGGCGTTTTTTTCCTGGTGCTATCGGGAATCGAACCCGAAACCATTTGATTTTTTTCTTTTTTATATTTAAGTGTACTTCTGTTTTGATTTTGTAGTCGAGTTCTGACGGTTTTGATGTAAATTAAATTTACGTGTTACTTTTTGTTACATTTTTGTTTGTATACTCGTATTTATATTAAATATATATATTATGTATAAAGGTTACGCCCGGTTATAATAAATAAATTGTATACGTATTTCAAAACTGTATAAGTTTTATTTAATTTTACATAATTCAATATATAGCGTTCAGCAAAGTTATAAAAGAATAAGCATTATTGAGTTTAAAATCAATCACACGCATAAATAAAATTAGCATTCCAGTTACTCGTATTGCGGCTGTGACGGGATGTTATTGTTCCGTTCCACTCTTCATTTAAATAATAATAAATGATACGTATTTATTTATAAAGAAAAAAAATCCACGCAACATCAATCATAAAAAACACAGCTGTACCCTTGCGTTTTATATTAAATTCAGATCTTCAATCCTAAAACAAATTACAAACGACTCTCCAAACCATGACCCTCCTTCTATTGATTATAGAGTTCACTAAACTAGAGCGCTCGAAATAAAAACGAGAACTATTGAAACATTCATATTGTAAAAGCTCTACACAAAAAGGACCTAGAATAATTCGATACAACGTATATAATGGGGAAAGTAAATATGTATCTTTTTGAGTATTCTCTTACTATTCGAGTGTTTGTATAAAGCTTTGAGGGGTAAGTATAGGGTGGTTCAGTTTTATTTATTATGTGCTATAAATACATATATTTTCAAAAAAAGAACATTTTCATAAACAAGGCCTCCATGGTCTAGGTGGTAAGACGTTTATCTTCGGGGGTTTCGAGTTTGATTCCCAATGGTTCCCTAAAAAGAGGTTTTAATCTGGTTAAAACAGATTTGTCTTGTAACTATGCTCAAACACGCTAGACGTTAGTAGTTTTGTATTCTGTCCACAAGCGGTAGTATTTCAAACACGTTATGATAGATGGTGAACTGTGAGTTACGCGTCTATTTCACATGTTCTTAATCCGAGGGTTCGATTATTGAGGCCGAAAACAATATTATCTCCGCCTCATCAATTCAGATATTTCGAGGGGTACCATACAAATAAGTAATAATTATAAATCAATATTGGAGCAAATCGTTAACAATTATTTATTTCATTCATTAAATTCATTTAAATTTTATTTTATTTATAATTCAGTTTATTTTATTATTTGATAATTTGCAATTTAAATACTAATATTAAAATACAAATTTATAACAACTTATAATTACAAGATACTTAAAAAAATCCACGTTCGGTCAACCCTCATTGAAGTGTTGAACAATCCAATCCAAGCAGTCCTCAGTATCACAATGAACTGTCCCTCCGATCTGGCGAGTGCGGAATCTGTTGTATACAAACACATCACATACCATTTTACTAATCATCTTTTGCAGTTCACTCTGCTTGACTTTGGAACTTAATCATATGTGCTTCATCCTTATTAATTCAAGGAAAAACTAAAAAGCATTTTTTTTTCTCAAAACATTCCAAGTCCTCAACTTCCATTCAATACAACCTTAGCTTATAAACTAATCTATAATTATTCCTCGAGATTCATTTATCTGTAAAAAAATTATTTTTTTCTCAAATATTATTTTTATTTACTAATTTTAAGTCATGAAGTATACAACAAAAGGTAGTTAATTAGAAAAAATGTTTTAAACCAATAAATCCGCTAAATGTTTTTGCATAAAAGTGTTACATAAAAAATAATCATATACCAGACAAAGCCTTTTTGAGAAGTTTTCAATCGAGCCCGTAACTTCCGGATTAATGGTCAAGCATTTTACCGGCAATGCCACAGAGATTTTTATTGTCAGACAGTTGTATTTTTTTCTCATTTTTCTAAAAATAATTATATGTAAATGATCTTGAGGAACCCTATGCAAAAATATCAAATAGAGAAAGGGTAACTTATCAACCCCCAACTGGCGTCGTGGAAATCTACGTGGGGTGGGAGCGGCGCCGCGACGCCTGAGGTACCCTATCTTTATACCGGGCTAACCTACATTCTAGGTTGCTACACACGATCCTATCTTGAGCGCTCCACTGCTCTGTTTTAGTGCCCTTGGGGGTAGTTCATTATCACACTATTGTAAATTAGGTTAATAAATACCAGAATTATTTATGGAAAAAAATCACCATTATATCTTACATATGAATACCCAAATATTATTACAATTAGTTTAGAAGTCAAAAATAAAAGGTTGTTAGTTCATAACATCACTCCATGTCCCTTTTACAGTAACTAGAGAAGATTAATATATCTACCTTTCTATCCACACACGTTATAAATGCTCTTCTATTTGTGATACTAAAAAACTTTCCCTCACTTAAAATTTCTTCCACACACGTTATAAATGCTCTTCTATTTGTGATACTAAAAAACTTTCCCTCACTTAAAATTTCTTCAACTGTCGCCTTCTTCTTTCTCCTCAGTCTTCCTCTTCCTTGCTAAATCCAGATATTCTTCGCAACATACGCATTTCCATCGTACTTATTCGGTTTGTATAAGTTCTTTGTGATGTTGCTTAACTTATCTCCCGCAATTTTTTTGCTTTGTCTTCTTAAATTTACTGATCTTAATGAAAAGTGCATGTTGAACGAATTGAATAACAAATGTCACCATTTCCACATCATCCGATGTTGTGTACTAGTTCATTATATCATAGTCTATACTCTTATCTGATTAACTCTAAATAAAGATTACATCTTTCTATAAGGTAATAAAATTTATGCCACCTTAAATATTTGATAAATAAGCTTTAGAAAAGAAAAAAAATCAACACGAGAAAATTTAAATTAAGCATGTGATAATAATAACTAGCCTTGAACTACTTCAAACAAACTTGTCAACAGTTTTGAACCATCGGAAACATTTGTACCAATCAATTCATTTCATTTCTTATTGTCCTGTCGAGTATCAAAACACACTTAACCTCTTCAATCCTGACTTTTTATTTTGGAAGTCTATTTCATACTATCATGTGCATTTTTTTGTTTTAGTTTCTTGAAAATAAATAGTAAGGTCACAATTTACAAACCATGTGTAAGGTCAATCATATCTTACGAATTAAGTCTAAAACAATTACAACAAAAACCAAAAGTATTCTTAGAACTTATGAATTGAAAACCCTCAGAGGCGTTGCGGACAAATTGTGAGATAGTGTGGAAATAACGGAAATAAGAGACACTAGCCAAACCCTGTGAAAAGGATGGATAATACAAGAGTTCCCTACGTGGCAATGCATGAAATACCCGCTCTCTGAAATACTCCAAAAAAATGGAAAGATAGCCGAGAGTCAACATCTCAAGAGATAAAGTCCTGATGATAACAGACTAAGAATCTTATTTAAGAGAAAGAAGAAGAATATCTTTAGAAATGATTCTATAAAATAAACGTCAATTTTTAAAAGTATTCAACAGATCTCAAAATAGTCCAGACTTTAAACATCGTATTGCTTTGAAATAACCCTGGAACAGAAAGGGTTAACACCATTTTCCTTTTTTACAGTGTCCTACTTTCCATACAAAAGTCCTAACAATATCCTGCTTACCATGTCAATGGAAGAGACCAGCATCATGATTATCAACGTAATAATCGAATTAGGCAACCACAACAATGTAACGACGGCCATTGATATTCTGTAGCCACTGTATTAAACCTTTGTAATCGCGCCAATTAATAAATCAACTTGACAATACTTGATCCGTTTTAAGTTAAATATTTTTGGACGTTATCAATTCTATAGACATACATACTCGTATATATGTTATGTGCTGGATACTGCGCACAACAAATAAAGAAAAATATAAATATTTGGATTTAGAATCAATAATCTTCATCAAGCCAATGGTAAATTCAATAATGTTTCGTCTTTACCCGGTTGTTAAAAGTACGTAATTTAGAAGGGTAAATATGTAAGGCTAGAACTTAACTAAGACAGAAATATTCGAAACAATAAACAGGTTTCGAAATCTGGAGATAAAGACCCTCGGGATTATGACAGGATCGACACGAAGAAACGGTATCAGAAATACCCGCATCTAAATGCGAAATAGTTCATATTTATGTTGATCATCAAATAAATTGATAGTTCCAAAGTGATTCAACAGGGCTGGGTATTATGATAAGTCTTTTGCTGTTGCTGGTCCAATGGTAAGGGATGATCTGGTTCTAAGTGTTAAAGACATGAGTAGCGTGTTAAACTTCTGAATGCACTTGAAGACAACGCTTTTAGGTAAGAATCATCAAAATTCATGATGTTACATATATGTTATGAACACTACATTATACAAAACTACACTGTGTTAATATCAAATATCGGACGTTTTACAAAGGTTTTTTTGTAGTTTGTATTTTTCTTGGTAATTTTTCAGTGGTTTTATTACCAAATATGTTTTTATAAACGTATCCAGATACAGAGAAGTAAGCAATCTCTTCCAACTAATCAGAAAGATGTTTAAAACCGCACTAGAATCATTTTTAAAATGTTCTGAGTTCCAACGGGAATTGGATCTGTAAACCTTCAAGCCGAAAGAGAGGTGTCTTACCAATTACGCCATGGAGGTTGTCGTAATAGCACATAAAATGTTTTCAACGATTTTTGTGGATTACGTGACTTTGAATTTTCAAAAATATATCGGCAAGGTTAAAAAATCTTTGACTAAGACACATTTTACCTATCAAATCACTTAATATCGAGCAGTAATTGAAATAATGAAAGAAATAACCTTATTGTTTCTCATGAATTTATTAAATATGACCTAAATTTAACAAATATTGTTCGATATAGAAGAAAAGTAAACAATAGGTGAGCAAACTACATGCCAAAGAATTTTCGTCCGCCTACTCAGCTCTTAATTTAGTTTCGACCATAATATTATGAAAGCTTGCCAATAGTAAATTAAAAGAGTGCAGTTTCTAGAAAATAAAAGACACATGAGTTATAAATATCCACTAAAAAAATATTAATAAGTTTGTAAACTACAGTACTTAATAAAAATTCATAAAAATCTTTTTGTATACTTTTGATTCTAGTTTTCTTGAATGTGATATTCAGGCCCGAAATAATTGTCCTGCCTTAAAACTAAATCTTATCACTTTTTCTAGTCAGCTTCCATGCATCAATATGGCACTTGTTTATCACAGTGCGAATCATTTTTGATTTTTTTTGCAATCTTATTACCTATTACCTTTTTTCTGTCTTACCATCTCCCTAGAACATGCTTCCCAAATAGCAAAATTACTTATTTTATTCTAATTTATCGCCCTTCAAGTGTATTATAATTACTCGTCTTTTTTCAACAGCCATGTCTTGTGACTTATTATTAACATTCATTCTCAAATGTTTTTTAACACTTTGCACACATTCTTTTAACCAAAATTGCTAAATAATTTCTCTTTTCCGCCACAATCACTATATCGTCTGCATATAACAATCCATTCACAACCAAATGTGTCATTTTCACACCTCTAATTGTTGAAGAACACTCTTTAGAATTTACTGCAAACATGTTCAGAATTTATTTTCAAAATTGCTGCAACTAAACTGTTCTGAAAAAAAGCAGGAAGTTTCAGATTTTATTTTCTTTGTATTTCGTTGCATTTCCGTATACCTACTATAAATGAGAAAAAAGTCCTCCAGTGTTTGGTAGATATTATTGTTTCAATAATTTCCAAATAATTGATATATGAATCAAAGGAGAAATTATTTCCAAAGAATTGTTTTCACTAGTATAAATCACAGTATAAAATAATTTCCCAATAATTGGTTACAGTCGGTGTATGAATCAAAGGATGAAATTATTTCCGATTTCCGGTTACATTTGTATATGAATCAAATGATTAAACAATTTTCGAATGAAATTGGTTACACTCCTATTTGAAACAAAGGTTGAAATCATTTCTGAATTTGTTCCACTCGTATATTAATCAAAGGGCGAAATAATTTCCGAATAAAAATGGTTACACTCTTATTTTAATCAACGGATGAAATGATTTTCGAATAATTGGTTACAATCGTAAATAAATCAAAGGATGAAATAAAATGAAGTATGATAATTACGTGACTTTGAATTGATATTATATATGACACTATAGACAAACAAATGTTTGTATTTCTAGACGATTAAATGTTTTGTAATTTGTTTTATTAAAAGCTTTTAATTCCACTTTATACATAAAGTGGAATAAACAGTGTTTGATAAAACAATTTACAATGTCTTGAAACCATCACAATGTTAATGCCGTGACTATAAATAACATAGTCAAATGTTTGTACTTTTAGACACTCAAATATTTGTATTTATAGACAAACAAATATTTTTATTTCTAGACAAAAAAATGTTCGTATTGATAGACAATCAAATGTTTGTATTTCTAGACAATCAAATGTTTGTATTTCTAGACCAACAAATGTTTGTATTTCTAGATAAACAAATGTTTGTATTTCTAGACAATCCAATGTTTTTATTTCTAGACAAGCAAATGTTTACATTTCTAGACAATCAAATGTTTATATTTCTAGACAATCAATAAATGAAGTTCAGCGAACCCCGGTACGTACTCTAATTGTTTTATCACCTCCTTATACCAATTTAGTTTTGGTATTTACGTGGGTTGCGTGAAATGTTTGTTAATTACGTTTCTAGTGATTTATTTCTGTACTTCTGTTCGCAATTTGTTTACTTTTCTTTTTCCAGTCGATCGCCAACGTCGTGTTCCAATGGGTGTTTTGACATATTTACTGATCTTGCCGCTATGCACCGGTGTTCCGGGACTAATTTTAAAGCGATCATTCAATGAACTGTCATTTAAGACAGGCAATTGACGGAAAGGAAGCATAATCTATGGAAAGAGTGTAAACGTTCAAGAGTTCTTACGATCGAGATGGATAAACAAAGTGGATGTTATAACAGAATTATCGAAAACGTTTATAGGAAAGTTCTAATAATATAAATCTTGTATCTATTATTCTCTTACTTAAATGTTTGTGAATTAATACACTTGAGAGAAACAATTATCAAATATTTTTCTATCACTACGAAATACTACAAAAAATATTATTTTTGTTAAAGTACTATAATATTATTTTAAAATATTATTTTTTTGTTAAAATATTATTAATGTTATATTAAATTATATTAATGGGGATATTTAAACTATTCCTGACTAAAGGTAATACCCCCGTGTCTTAGTTCGTAAGAAGCCTGTCTTCCAACTCGGAAGTTACGGGTTCGATTCTCGTTGAAAACCAATTTATGTATTTAAACAGGGTTCCAATTTTCACTTAAGGCCTCTTTAACATCATTCTGGTTGATTGGAAGATATTTCCACATGACTATTAATACGCTGTTGTACTGTATACAACAAACGTGAAATAAAAGACAAAATGCCTTCGCACGACAATAAGAAATATAATGATTAAAATTTATGAGGTATCTTTGAAATATAAATTTAAAATACTTAAAATTATTTTTACATGATGAACATGCAATTACGAGTATATTGGACGTTCTGTGTTACTGGACCGGGAACCGTCTGCATGTGGAAACACATACATAAAACAATCGAAAGGTTTAAAAAAAATTATAAAATTTATCGTAGAAGTGATTGGGATGAGCCCTTGGGGTAGTTCAAAATTACAAAACAGTGCCAAAAAATCAATATCATCATCGAAAAAAGTACTTGTTCATTTTGTGATTTTTTTTCATTTATCTTAAGGGTCTGTGATGTAAGCAATAAAGAAATATTTAACAAATGATCACGTTTTCTTTATGTTACCTGTAACTTATTGGAGCCCGTAAATTCTTCTCGAAAGTCCTGTCCTCCGCCATCACTCTCCTGGATACGTTATACTTCTCCGCCGAAGTATGAGGATAGCTGAACAGAAACGGGCTGGCTCCACAGGAAGATGAATCGTTACTCTCCGCCATGGTCTCCACGAAGGTCGTGGAGTTGAGTGGAGTGAAAACGGATTCCAAGATGGCCAGATGGGAGTCCAGGGAGGGGCACGTAAGGCGAAACTCACTCTCATGGCAACCTTGCTGTTCCACAATTTCTGAAAGCAGAAAAATAATATTCATTGGAATACCACACAAAAAAATCTTCTAATGGTCCAGATTACTAAATTATTTTTATACATTATGTTATTTATTTACAAGTGATGTTCTTAGATATGATACCGAGGTATGTGTGATTTACTCACTTGAAGCAATTAGTATTTCCACTTTTGTTTGTTCGTTCTATGTGACTCTCTTCATACGTACTCGTACATACACACGTACCTGATGAAGGGTAAGTAGAGAGTACAGAGCGCTGAACCTTCATATCGCAACACAAATATTTCGTCTTCTCATATAATTCTTACGATTTCTCAGACTTTTCTCATTTTCAACTTTAAAAATTTCATATACTTGATCCAAGTATACTTTCCTTAGTTTTACTCTACCACGCCTTTCACTCACATTTACACCGTATATTTGTTTTGTTAGTTTTTCTTCATTCATTCGTTCCACGTACCCAAACCATCTCAGACCGCTCTACTTAATCTTGCTCAATACATCAACCTTAAGTTCACACTCATCCCTAATCAATTCATTTCATATTCTGTCATGCATTGTCCCCCCTTTAACTCTTCAATTGCACACATTTCTACAACATTTATTCGATTCTTTTAAGACTTGTTCCTAGCCCACGTTTCAATCCCTTAACATACATTAAAGTTGGTACTAAAATAATGTTGTGGACTATCATCTTAGAAAAAAATTATACTATCCGGTTCGAGTATATATGTTTTAGTGCCCCAATTGACTTTGTTTTCTATCACTAGAAGCTGTTCAATATCCCTCGTAACTCCTTCATCATCTGAAAAATTCTACCTTAATAGCAATAATCTTCAACTTGCTTTAATCTTTCATTACTTACCCATATATTGCATTTACTTTTACTTTCACGCTTTTCTATCACCATGACTTTGAATTTCGCAATATTCATTCTCAGATATTTCTTTTTACACTGCTAATACTAACATACCTACATCAGCATAAAGCAATCCACACCCATTCATATTCGAATGTCACTCATTGATCTCTGTAGTGATGTAGAAGAGGCGAAGATGTGTGTCGCGATAGGAAATTCTACCGCTCTTTCTTTTCTGTCTACCTTTATAGGGAGACGCCGTGATAAAATACGTGTTTCAATCATAATTCCTATTACATTAAAAAAGTTTGTGGATCTCTGGTATAAAGCTTTCTCTAAAATTCCATCTCTAACTGATCCGTTTCTTCACTGCCTGCCATTTCAGTTTTTGTCAAATGAATCGCTCACATTTTCCAAAAGCCTACGTAAAACTTTTCGTTAATCCACTGGCGGAGTTTACGCATATGACTAAGAACAAAATATTGCGTTCTGGAACAAATAGAAGTACCCGTAACAGTGGCGTAACTACACCAATGCGGTGCATTGTGATTAGAAAGGAGTCCAAAAGGTTTGCGCCCTATAAAATTTTTGGTACTAATACTTTTGCGAGAGTCATTACTTGTAAGGAATCCATATCTGCGTTAGCGCTACTTAGTATAGAATTTAAACAAGCTGAAAAATTGGACGTCTCAAAATTAATCGATGACTTTGCAAGCGCTAAATCGAATCGAAAACTATTGATATTTGACAAAAGGTTTCCGTTATTTTTTCATAAAATTAAAATTCAATAAACCTTTTTTAATCAACTGGTTTTTATTTTTCCTCAGTAACTTATTTTTTTGTTCATAAAAGTGTGAATATTATAGGAAACTAGAAACCAATTTTGTTTTTTTTTTCTATTTAATGGATAAAAATGTGAAATACTTAATTTTACAACACATGTATAGGGGGCTTTTTTCATTTTTCATTACGATCTATTTTTTTTTCGCCAGTGACCTGTACCCACCCTTTTCAAAACCATTATAACGTTCGACGGTCCTCTTAGCTTTTCTCAACAAACCAACTTAACTTTAATTAAAAAGGAAAAACAAAACCGTGTTACATTACGAAAATCGAATAAAATTTAATAACGTAATAACAAAACATAAAACACTGTGTTAACAACATATTAAGATATTTTTAGGGAGAGCGAGAAGGGAGGAGCTTTTGTTAATCTCCACATTTATTTATTTTATTTTACAGCTATTACAGGTTTACCACAATTATCATATGATAAGATTTTTTTGTATAAATGTCTAAATATGATAACAGGAACAGTGAAAGTGCTTACAAAGCTTATTAAGGAATTGATCTCAATTTATCCACCTAGATAAAGAAGCTATCGATATCAGAAAAGTGATTCAACGAGATCAATCCATGTGCGAATGGTGACACTAGATATTTGAGTGAATAATTTATGCGAATGTGTAACCTGTGATGAGGAGTTATTATAGTTCGGAAATTCTAGGATGAGTCCTGTGACAGCTCACAAATTAGCCCCAATACAACCTTATGTAATGTATTTACCTAAATAACTTGCTATTTATTAGAATTGAGGCTTATATTAAAGTTTATAAAATAATTTAAATTACTGAAAATCGTTACAAGGTTGTATTGTTATCGTTACAAGGTATTGGAGCAAATTTGTGAGCTGTCACAAGACTCATCCTAGAATTTCCGAACTATAGGCATAATTTTGGTGTGGTTGATGAGATGATGCAGTTGGAATTATGAATGTGATAACTTGAGATTTAAGTGTAGGGATGTCAATGTGAATGCAAAGTGTCAGAGCAACCCCTGGATCAGAAGACGAAGAAGAAGTTCTCTTAATCGTAAATAATTTTATCATTTTTTATTTTTCATTTATGTTTAACCTAAGGTCGACAATGTTTGAAAAAATCTGTTTAAAGAAGCGGTTGTATTCTCTAAAAACTTTTATGGAGTGATGTGATCTTAATACATTCATAATGTTTTATACAAAAAAAAACTCCATGAATAGGTAAGAATATTTAATGATGATGAAACGACGACTATTTCGGTTTCACGTGGTGAGAAAAAATGACAAATAGATAAGTTATTCTACGTATGTGTCCCTATTGACTAACAGAAACGTGGATTGGGTAACTCACGCAACAAATTGATTACATCGATAACTGGATATTGTGTTATCACAATATTTGGTTCCATTTCTTTTGTTTAACTTTCTCGTATAGAAATGATACAATATAAGTATCTTACCAGGCAGAGTGTTTGTTTTAATAAAAATATTATCACAGAGAACGAGAAAATATTTGCACATGAAAATTATACGAGTACATTATTAATATCGTACATTATTAGTATCGCATAAGGCCTATTCTAAGAAAAATGATAAAATAATCGCAAATACATACAAACATACCATCACGCTATTTCCCTCTCGGGGTAACTAGAGACGACAGAACGATAGACTTTCCTATCTCAACACAAATCCTTCGCCTCTTCTACATCGATACACTTTCTCATACAACTCCTACGATTTCTCTGACTTTTTACGTTTCCTTCTTTCAAAATATTATTAATTTAATCCAACAGACATTATGCATGCCGAGATATACGGATGAGGCAGAAGCGAAAGATGTGTGCCAAGATAGAATGAAATTGGAGATCTGTTCTCTCTGCCCACCTTAAAAGTGATATGGCATTCTAATGATGATGGTCAATTTCTTTAAAATGTATGACCACGACCGTCTACATACACAATACAACCTAGCTAGTTTATTTCCATATACCAATTTCTTACAACCAACCAGAAACATGTCAAAGAGGCCTGAAATGAAAACCACTGATACCTTTTTGAAAATTTGAGTATCAACGGGAATCGAATCCGCCAACATAGAATCGGAAGACAAGTGACTTGTAAACTTGGCCACATAGCGTTATATTAATAGAAAGTCTGGAAATTGCACAAATGTTACAGTTTTTTATTGCATTTGACTCTAATGGCGTCTCCATGCTGGTCCGGCCAATATATTTGTCGAAGGACCCTTCAAAACTGATCAAGTTTCGGTTGAATAAACAGAGATTGTCTACGCTTTTGCATTCGTATGACAACACCATTGGTATACGTTGGTTCTGTATAAAGTTGTTTTTATTTTGTTTTATAGAACATTTATAGGAAATCAATCAATGAATAAACAAAAAACAGATCATTTTTAAACAATATTTATGATTCATATTTATTTTACCAGTATTTATTTCGTGCACAGTTCAGTCATGCTAACAGATTAGTAAAAATGCAATAATAATGTAGGTGGGGAGAAAAAAAACTCACTTTCCCATAAATTCAGCCACCACTGTCCTCCTAAACCCTGACAGACTTATTCATCTATTTATAGTATTTTAAAACTTGCATAATATACAGGTTAAACAAATCCCATGCGAAGCTTTAAAAGAAATATATACAGTAACAAGAAATAAAAGTAAACAAATAAGAAATTATCGTTAAGCCTAAACAACTACCTCCAGTTACTGAGAAAGCTTTTCTTTAAAAACATTTACTGAAATGGTAAAGGTGTGAATATCTGAGGCCCATATTCAAAGCGAAGTGCACTTGTAAAATTAGTTCTTCTTATCACCAGTCTAAATAGATCAATATTTCTGTACTACGAATAGCTGCCAGGAACACAAAATCGAATATTTTCCAACATAATTGGAGTAGAAGTTGATCCCGTCAACAACTTCAAAATATAAGAGACATGCGACTGGATCGTACTTTAAGCACATTCTCACTACCGGGTTATATGTAGAAGCCTGTGTTATTCCTTAAGATTATTCTTATTGGCTGCAACGATCGTTTATCTCTCCTTATTGTCCCTATTAATAAAAGATCATAGGTTGGTGAAGTTCTCGACTACCTTGATGTTGTTATTATTTATAAATTTAACACATAACCTGGATGTAAACTGTTTGATTTGCGTCATTACTTCGTTAAGAAACCTTGAAGAGAACATCGAAAAGAAATATTCAACATTCGTCTATTTTCGGTAGATTTAAAGATGTTTGTTTTTTTTTGTTAATTTCTAACCCATTTTTTTTCAAGTTTTCTGGCAAGCAGATTCTAACGCTCGTTATCAAATATTTGGTTTATAACAAACATTCCTTTCTGTAGTGAGTTGTTTGTTGAACATAGAATACATTAATTTGAAGTCTTAATGCTAAATTAGTTCGTAGGATTTTGGTTTCATATTATCTTATTCAAAATTGTTATTTTTTAAAACTATTTGTTTTATAACTAGGACTCGTCTTTGGGATATTGGCGTAAGAAATAACTGATTCTAACGCAAAAGAAAGAATGTAGGAGGAAATCAAATTCAAGTGTTATATTCCATTATTTTTTTGTAATACTATTTTATACTTTTATTGTATTTCGATATATTTTTTATTGTATTTCGATATACACTGGCTAGATAATATATATTTTTTAATCATTATTTTAAGACACGATTCTCACTTGACTGAGAGCTGATTGTGGAATTCCCGTGGTACGACATATTTTACACACATTTTTTGACAATTTGTTAAGTAACATTGTAAGTTAACCTGCCTACAGCTACTTTGACCATTTGATATTTGTGAAGTTCGCACAAAAAGTTCGCCTGTTATAACAGCGGTCAATTGAGAATCCGGTCTAATACTACACATCAAATGGTTATAATAATTTTATGGATGTTGTGACCGTGAAATCAGTCAACTGGTCATGTAACCGCCACCTATGGGAGGTCACAGCAGGTAGACAGGACATTGACATGATGCTATGGAAACAGAAGCCTAACTTATTATTATCTATTCATTTTGCATTAATGATAATAATAACTCATAATTTCATATCATTAATGTTACGTGTTTCATTCCCGATTTTTATTTACTCTCCAACATCCCTTGCTTTTTCCAATGATTGATGATATCTCACTTTTACTGTTGTTATGTTTATTGCTCATGAATTTTGTAACAATTAATAATAATTTTAAGATCGTGGAACTTCTTATATTATCATTGGTCTGATTGTTTAGAATAGATTGCTACCTGCCAAAAAGTCAGCCAGATGGATTTTGAATGAAGTGTTAAATAAATAATAAATATATAACACTCGATTTCCTCGAAAAAGTGTTATGATGTAAACTTTATAATATTGTTTGGGCGAAATAAGTATCTTATGATATATTATATATACCTCGACAACTCGCGTCGTCTAGTTGATAAAACACTTGTCTTTCGTCCAAGACTTGATTCTCGATAATACCCAAAAAAAGAGGTCATTGCATTTTGGCGTGCAGTAGTATTATCCGCACATTCGACGAAAATGTGCCTACTACAATGGTTACAAATTCGAATACTTAACGAGGCAGAAGAGAATATTTTCACGCAATGCTTGTCACCCGGCCACCCTTTTCAACCACCAATACGGATGTACTGAGATGCACTCATTATCAGCCCAGTTGACTTCAGTGCTGGATATAGGCCTCCCCTCTCCTCCTCCACTCGTTACTATCATGGGCACATTGCTTTCAATTGCTCACAACCACTTTTCTGATGTCATTTGACAATCTTACTAGAGGTATTTCTTTTATCTGTCTTCGGTCGCCACTCCAGCACTTTCTGGGTTCATCTAACACCTATACAGCTGGCAAATACCCTGCCCATTTCCATATTTGGGTGGAAAACCTCTCAGTGAATTTGTTGAAGAGTAACAAATGAGTTCATGTTAATTTTGAAATTAAGATTTTTCAACACTCAGTGTGATTAGACTCCTTTGAGTTTCTTTGACATTCATAATCATTATGGTTAATAAAACTGTGTAACGTGGAAATAAAGACAATAGACTAAACTTAAAATATTTGAGATCCGGATTAACCGAAAATACCCTTCAAGTCTCATAGTTACACCTTTTTTTTAATTTGGTGAGATTATTGCCATGTGATAATCTCTTCCAACCAACCAGAAAGATGTTTTTAATGAGCCCTAAGTGAAAACCGAACTGAAAATTCATTTTTTAAATCTGGGTTCCAGCAGGGTTCGAACCCGCAACCGGATCGGCAGACAAGCGTTTTACCACCTGGCCACGGAGGTCGTCCACCTTGTATCAAACGCCAAAATATTGCGCTTGGCAGCAAGATAACGGCAACTCTTAATTAACAAAATGTGCCAAATTCTAACTTTTATGGGTTAAATGTGTAGGGAGAGATACTATTTACTGAAACTGATTCTGAGAGACATCATCGAGGGTTTAGGATAGGGATCGGCAAACCGCGGCTAGCGAGCCGCATGCGGCTCTTTTCATAGGCATTTGCGACTCTTCAATTCCAGTTTCACCAAGGCAAGGAACTGTGGAGCAGCAAATTCACAAAGCTGACCAGCCGCTTGGAAGAGCTCGAAAGAGAGAAATCCAATTTGATCAGCATAAGTGGACAGCTGCGAAACAAATGTCTAAAATAGAAACAATTATATTTAATACATGGAATAGTTTGCCTGGAACATATGACACAATAAAAGAACTAGCATTTACCATTCTCACAATCTTTAGTTCTACCTATTTATGCGAACAAACTTTCTTTTCCATGAATCAAATAAAAAATAAGTTAAGAAGTATTGGGTGTTAACATAAGTTCTGTCCGTTTTTCGTCCGTCCGAAAGAAAATTTTCTGCTCTACAATATTGTGTTTGCTTTTACGTTACATATATTATTTCATTTGATTACAAGCCTTCAAAATGGAATGTCAAGTAGACGAAAGTGAGCATTTTCGACACCTCCTTATGTCCGCGTTCAATCGAGGAAATGGAAATACATGGAAAATTTATGTTGCGGCTCTATGAAAATGTTGATATTATGTTGACTTAATATTTGGCTCTTCTCACTAGAAAGTCTGCCGAACCCTGGTCTAGGAGAAACAAAGGAAAACTCCAGACTTGGTTTATTCAACATCCATGAATTGTCGAATGACCAGAGACTTGAGGACCTATTTCCTGGCGTTGCCGATTTTTTTAATTTATGAGTTATTGCTGTCAGGGAAATTGTAAATAGCATATGATAAAAGAAAAATATGTTTATCCTTCTCTGATCGTTTCATCTTTTCTGAAATAAATTATTAGTGCAATTTTTTACAGCCTTCTTGTCTGTTCCTATACTCCCTTATCATTAACTAAAAATAGTTTTAATACCGAATGTTGGGTTAGACTAAAATGCTTGGCTAGTTTTATTTGCTTTGATACTTTCATCTTTAGTTTTCAACTATATTTTTAGTTTTCAACTATCTTTTGAAATGAACAACGTAGGCGGATCTGTATTGAGCAGCAGCTATCTTTGTATGTTTATTGACAGAGATATAAAACTTCATTTCCAATACGAAAGTGAAAAATATCGTCAGCATTTTATGAACAAATAAATATTTTTTTATTTAATTTTAAATTTAATCCCGTCAAATAAAAAAAGTATAAAAACAATAAAACTATGAACAATGATAAATCATGTTTCCCTGCATGGTAAAGTGGCTCAGTTTTTTCTACAAATTTCATTAAAGATCTCATTCCTCAATTTATCCATGTTTATTTCTAGTATTTATTTTATTATTATGTTTTTACAAAATTTATAAAAATTTGTCAATTTTGTAGTTATAATTACTCGTACAATTAATAATACTGTAATAAACTAAATATTCTCTATTTTTTCCTACCCTGTTTTCTTGCAGCCCGCATCAGCTTTCCTTAAAGTAATATGGCCCTCATCCCATTTTGATTTGTGCAGGCCTGCACTAGAGACTTATTATGAATCCCAGAACTTTATTAACAGACGTACTCGAGACATGAGAACCGTATTTTTATAGGATTTTTTATACATATATTTTTATTTAAAACATTAAGTGAACTTGTCATTTTCATAAAAAAATATCCTATCCTTTTTCTGAAAGATGTAATTAAACGGTTCGAAACTTGGAACGGATTGAAATTGTGATGATACTTGGCGTCATCACAATTTTGGTAAGTGACCAAAATATGCATGCTGTCTGTTTATGTGTCAAAATATGCATGCTGTCTGTTTATGTGTCAAAATATGCATGCTGTCTGTTTATGTGTCAAAATATGCATGCTGTCTGTTTATGTGTCAAAATATGCATGCTGTCTGTTTATGTGTCAAAATATGCATGCTGTCTGTTTATGTGTCAAAATATGCATGCTGTCTGTTTATGTGTCAAAATATGCATGCTGTCTGTTTATGTGTCAAAATGAGTGTACAATATCTTCAATAAAATTATTTCATCTCAAACAAGTTAATGTTAATAAAAAAAAAACGTTTTGTAGGAAAAGTATAAAAACTTGTTTCATAGAACTGATGAATCAATCAATAAGGAAATAGCAACCATCACCGTAATATCATCACTATACGAGTATGTGTACGTGAAAAATATATTTTAATTATCTAATTCCAGAATTAATTGCGTTTGAACAGATTATTTTCTTTTTAAATCTGCCAAATCCCAGAACTTGAACAGACGTACTCGATACATGATTTCAGAATTTATTTATTTATCTAATTCCAGAATTAATTGCGTTTGAACAGATTATTTTCTTTTTAAACCTGCTTGCTTAAAAATTCAAAAGTATTTTTCTTATTTAATAAATATTATTCATTTCTTATAAATAATTTATGTTTGTTGCCTATGTCATTACATATACATGGATATTATACTATTGGTTATCAAATGTTTAAAATATAAAAATTAACTAATGATAATGTTGAATGTGTTTTAAGTCAATATTTATTTCAACTATTTTCTACTTGACTCCACCGAGACCCATATATAGAATGGTCTCTTCGCGCTTGTCTCCATTACTGCATTGAAGGCCCGTTCTCACGGTTCAAGTTTAGTTGACCGATTAAAGTTGATCGAGACGACTTGAATCAGTTTTTGTTCACACGGTTCAAGTTTAGTTGACCGATTAAAGTTGATCGACAAAAGTTGAATACGACAAATCGATAAACTCAGCGGGCATCCGGCGATTTGTTGATGACTCATAACTTGAACGATATAAAAAGTTGATCGACTCTATTAAAACAAAGGTTCTCACTACAAATTTCATTCAACTTTTGTTGATCAACTTTAATCGGTCCGTTCAACTTGAATTCACATGTTCACACGTTTCGGGCCCGTTCTCACGGTTCAACTTTAGTTGACCGATAAAAGTTGACCGACAAAAGTTGAATGCAATCTCTATTGAGAACTTTTGTTTCGATAAACTTGATCAACTTTTTAAAAAGATTGACCCAGTCAAACTTTATCGTTCAAGTTATGAGTCATTCGTCATTTGCTAGAATTGCATTTGCATTTAATTTTCGTCAGTGCAGTATTATGGCACCACTGTTTGCGTGGAAGATTCCATTTTCATAATTATAGTGTATATCCAGGTAAAGGAGTTTTGAGAAAAATAAGATTTTGTAAAATTTGCTTAGATTAAATAAATACCATTGCTATCATTTTAGAAGCAGTTTTATTTTAAAAATATAATTATTTCATAATATTGGAACGTAATAATTAAGAGAAAATAAAAGTTTTTATTAAGTACAAAAACATTTTAAATCGTGTGAATAAATGGAGATACTTCACTATTATTCTGAAAAAAAGTGAAAATATATATGTTAACAAAAACATGACAAAGCATTGTGGTATGATTTTATCTGTAACTAATACAAAAATTTTATTGGATTCATTATTAATCGTATATTATCTCATCATCAGAATCTCTATCCTTGATTTCTGACATAAATGAACGTGTTTCTAGTTCAGTAGGTAGGTTTTTATAAAAATTAGCAAAATTAGGTGGGATGAACGATAGTAAATTCATCATGTACCTTTTTTTGGAAGAAGAAATGGATCTTCTGGAATTGTATAATAAATTTTGGTGAACATTTGATAGAACATCGAATCGTCTTCCGGGACCTCTTATGTCTAAATTCACTGAATAAAATCTACCTCTGTATTGAAAGTTTCCTTAAATTTAAAAATCATGGGAGACGACGTCTCATATCGAAGCCATCGTATTTTTAGCCAATTAAAATCATAACCACAAACTGTTTTTTTTTTCTATTTGTAACAGAATCCTCCAGATTTTTTGTAGGTAGAAATTCAGTTCTGTGTACTTCTACCACTTTAAACTTGGGCAGTTTTCGTTTTGCATTTTTTATGATTTATATCCAGTATTTGGGCCCAAAAATATAATTATGACTGCGGCTTGATTTTTCGATAATCCCGAACTCCGCATCATTGGGCAAGGAATAGTGCCCAGGAAGTAAAAAACTGTGATCAATAGTTTCTATGGCAATGTTAGTATCCCGAAGTAACTTCATTAATGATAAAGTAAGTTTTATATTTCTATTTTGTCCAGTGCATGAATCCGAATACATAATAATGTGTTTGTTAGACGAAGCATTTTCTTTATGTATTTTATTAACACTGACGCAATATCTTGAGATCCACGCCCACCTTTTGTTTCACCCCAAGTATACATATGCCCCACTCCATTATTAAAACAATGAATGCCAAAGTTGTAAATATAAAGATTTCGTTTGTAATATGTAATAGATGTTGTGAGCTTTGGGAATGGAAGAGCTTTT
This sequence comes from Odontocerum albicorne, assembly GCA_949825065.1. Taxonomy (NCBI): domain Eukaryota; kingdom Metazoa; phylum Arthropoda; class Insecta; order Trichoptera; family Odontoceridae; genus Odontocerum; species Odontocerum albicorne. The sequence goes on along the minus strand of OX463841.1, from coordinate 21,594,777 downwards.
TGGAGATCGAAAGTAATAACGTAACTTTGAGTTATTTCATTTTTATAATCCATTTTCAAACATTCTCTATGTTAGCTTGTCCTGCCTTCCGCAAATGTAGATGTTTTTCATTTATGATACTCGTAACATTCTTCAACTCCGGATTAACCTCTACTTTCATTTTCATTTCTAATTCATCACACAAACGATGAGTATCTCGGTTAGGTAATTTGAAACTTGGGTTAAACTTTCTGTTAAAAATATGATAATAATATTTGAATTTTTCGGTTCGATTCCATTTTCTTCGTATTGTCCCTTATACAAATCGTACATTTTGCGGAGAGTCAATGCCGGATTCAAGTGGTTTCTGTTCGAATTCTGTACTCTGGAGTAATGGCTTTGATAGGCTGGAAAGGAATTAATATGTACAACTATATCGGAATCATCTAGTTTTCTGGTGGAAGTTTTTCCGCGTTCGTCAACAGTTTCCTAAACATTTTTTCTTGGAAATACATATTTACTATATAGCCTGCCATCGCTTATTTGAAACGTATTTAAGAAAAACGTTTTGCATACTTCGACACTTTTATCTTCCAATTTCAAAAAGTAAGAAAATGAAATTGTTTTCCCTTAACGTGAGTTATCCGCGGGACGTTTGCGGTGCGGTGTACTAGTTTAGATTAGACCAGGCCGAAAATAAATGAATTTTGAATACCATAATCACCTAATTTCCAAAATGAATTAAAATTTTGTTTCCTCTCGTCTTCTTTTATTTTTTCAATGCCTTTTTTATGCATTTGCAATCTTTGTTTACAAATATTTTTTTAATCACAACATTTGCTTTCTTGGTGACATATTCTTGGCCACAGTTTCGTAATCTTTTACGTTGATTAATTTTCCACGTAGCTGGACGTCTTAACATTTTCTTAGTTTTCTTGATCTCTTGACCTTCATTTTCCTGATTATCATCAGCTTGTTGGTTTATTCCTGACATCTGCTCGGCCTCAGATGCATCTAAAAAATAGTATAATAACAAATTTCATGCCCCCTAACTTTACGTTTTAAATATGTGAAATTTAGATAAATAATTAAAATATGTTAGCTTTTTAAAGGTGGGATAAACATAATACGGTCAAAAACATAAACTTTAAATATTATCATCTCTATAAAGTGCTTTAAAATACTCAATGTTGGAATTATAAATGTTATTTTCAAAACGACGTTTCTTACGATTTTTGCTTATGTTAAATAAAATTGTTTTTAGTTCTTCTTTTAACAAAATAGTTATTGTCTGCACAACTTCACACACAACTGCTTTCGACGCCATTTTTAATTAACTGAATAGTTTCAACTTGAAAGCAAATGGCGACACTTGAACGATAAAGTTTGACTGGGTCAACTTTTAGTTGATCAACTAAAAAGTTGATCAACTTTATTAAAACAAAGGTTCTCACGTCAAATTTCATTCAACTTTAGTTGATCAACTTTTATCGGTCAACTAAACTTGAACCGTGAGAACACGCCATGAGCCTCATATATGTTATGACCCAATAATATCATACCAAAAAAATTGCTCAATAATTTTAGTTTACTTTTTGGTTGAATTACGAGTAGGTATTTTTCCAATATTGATGACATTTTTTTTTCAAGTTGAAACATCTATCCGGTAAGGAAGTGAATAAAATTTCAAATATTGTAATGCTTCATTTCTCAACGATATTATTCATTATAGCAACCTGTTGCAACTTATGGGTATAAATTACGTGAACGATTTGCAAGCCTAGTTATTATCCACCCTTAATGTAAGTTTCAAATCAATACTCTACTTTTCATACAATAGTAAACATTAGAATGGAGAAATATGTTATAAATGTTGCATGTAGCCTTAACTTACTTCAGAATCATATTCCTAGCATCACTTACTGTGCATAAATTTGAATATATAGACCAGGGGTTCGCAAACTTTTTCGTACTATACCACCTCATACCTCATTTATATAGAATATTCTATTTTTTATTATAAATTTATTATTTTATTAATAAGATCCATTTTTAGAGTATCCTCTAATTCCTGAATTAATATGTGAAGAAATCAACTTATTAATATTTATTCCCTTAATAATAAACACATTCAATTATTTGTCCTCTCGAAAGTTACAAAAAGTGGCGTACTACCAGTACGCTTATCGGCCTCCTATTCCGCCCCCTGCCCTTTCATAAGCAAATGTTCATAATATAGGTATCTAGCCTATTGATATATTGTGTAATGAACAGTCCTTAGAATTTGATTTTTGTAAGTTTACGTGTACAACAAAAATTAACGAATAAATATAGGAAATAATACCTATTATTTGCATAATTTAAGAATTAAATCTACACATTATTAATAATACACATTATTTGCATAATTTAAGAATTAAATCTATGATATAAGCGCTTACCAAATTATCATGTCTCGTTTTTGATATTTTTCTTCAAAATAAATCTCTCCCTCAAAACATACACTATTTTGGGCTAATATTTTCAGAGGATTTCAAAAGAGCTTTGAATTCGAACTAAGTTTTGGTTTCAAAAACTAAATTGTAATATCTCGTACTATCGAATGGATGCATTTTATTTCTACGATTCTAAAAGTTGGACGAATTCAATCCCACAATTTCAAAATTGAATATTTCTCATATTAAATATTTCATCGATGTTTACAAAAAATACGCGCTGTCACGACTACAAGATGACAAATTGATATTGTTTAACCGAATAACCACCACGCTAACCTGACCAAGTCGACAACTACATATATAATGTAGGCGTACTCAGGTTAGTGGAACAAATGTGGTGCAACGCATTTTATTCATTTAACTAAGAAACCCTAGGATACCTCGATAAATATCATTGGTGGAAGCCAGCTTTAACATGTTCAAGTAAAGTTTCATGGAACTTCAGTATTTTGACGCTTACTTACTTGAATACCACTAGACTGGGGCTCGCGAGCCACAAGTCGTACGCGTACCATAGTTTGCAGACCGTTGAACTAGAGGATCAACCCGTGCCATCCACAACTTGAAAGTTTTTCAATAGTTTGTGAGCTGTTATATTATAAACAAACGAAAAATGTATGCATGTATTCCCAAAAAAGTTGAAATACGTTTGCTGAAAGACCGCATTAAACATATCAATATCACCCCGAAACATCAACTGACAGCTGAATTTCCAAGGCAATAAAATCTTTCACGACAATTATTCATTCGATGTTACATCGAGACGTGAATTAAGAGAAATTGTTTTAATTTTATAATTGAATTATTACAACGCGCGCATAATTTTATTGACAAAAGGGACAATAGTGTGATATAGTATACTCGTATGTTATTGCAAATCAAAACTCTAAATTAATATCTATTTGGGCGACATCTGTTTTAGATTAAAGATTTTTTTTTATTTCGGAAACTCTTCAGAGCATTGCCAATAGATCTAGGTTATTATTATTATAATTACACGAGTACTCATTGATTGCGATTAAATTACTGAAGTTTGATATGTACATAAAAAGAGCTACACGAGAACCATCAAAAGGTAAGAATTTATAAAATGTAATTATTTGCAGTGATTCTGGTGACAATGTTAATCACCTGGAACAATGCACCGCAATAGTAAATTTCTTGAACTTTTAATTCTTAAATATAGTGATCGAAATATGTGTATATTTTTTCCGTGGCATTTTCGTTTATCAAAACTGGACAACTGTGTTGGCTGACATGATTTGGTTCTCATATTGAGAGTATGTGTTTACCTGCCAATAAAATTCTGATATTTGTAATATGAGTCATTAAGGCATTTAGTGGTTGCAATGTTATGATATTTCTTTATAATTCAGTGGTTCTCAGTAGATGAGAGTGCGGCTCAATCATACGGAATCCAAGATTAATTCAAAACTCTTTGATAGTTGAGTGAGTCCAAAAGAGATTTCTGCGACACCTGTTAAAATGGAATGTGAACTTGACCAATGACTCTGTCCCACATTTTTTATATGGTTGCTTGGATGTTACACACACAAATTACCAACAAGTAAATTAATGACCCCATTGTTGATTGACAAACTTTAGTTTTATACACCTGACAATCCAATGTCATTTTGGTAAAGAGGTACAAGTCATCAATTACTTATTTGTCAGTTTGAAGTTTTACAACACTTGTATTCCTGAAATACAGACCTCAGGTAAATTTTAAAGATAAACTTTGAATACATAAATAATTTATGTATTCAAAGTTTACCATTAAATTTTGCCTGAGGTCTGTATTTCAGGAATACAAGTGCTGCAAAACTTCAAACTGACAAATAAGTAATTGATGACTTGTACCTCTTTACCAAAACGCCATAGAATCATAAATTATGTAAGTATGTTTTCAGTACCGTATTCACGAACGGAACTTTTAATAGCGTTACCGCTCGCGCACGGAATCACCGTGTTGAACGAATTTTCCAATATTGATATATTCCATACCTAGGCCTGCAATGTGTTTATATTATATCATATGGTTTGTAGTATGAATGTACGTACTCCTTTCTGATATATTTTGTGTATGAGTCATGCTAATATTTATACATTTTGCAACATGTTGATTATGTATTCATGCGCACTTTTCATTTTAGTTTAAAATGTTACTATTGTAATTTTTATGATATATTTTTAACAGTCGAAAAAATACAGTATATTGTAATAAATAAATTGAGGATTGAGCTCATTAATAAACTTTGCCTTAGGTAAGCATGAGAAATCGTTGTTATATTTAGATTTTTATATACATTATTTTTATTCCTGATTTATGTATTGTGTTTGATTTAATTGGATTAAACTTACATCAAATGTAAAATAAAATAAAAATTAAATTTGCAACTGTTTTTGTTACAGTTTGATAAGCTCATTGTTAAAATAAATCCTAGCATCTCGATACTATTATCATTCAAATAATAATCAATATTTAGGCTGAAAAAAAAGGTAATCTAGGCCAGACATTCTCACCATGTTATGGGAGTTATACGTCAATATAAAGAGTCGCATTACATAAACCTTATAAAAGTAAAAAAAAAATTCTTGGCGATCCAGTAGCGAATTCATCTCATCGAGTCCTGTAAGCATATATTTTAAGGAGCCTCTTTCAATATGTTTTACGTGAATAAAAATCTTAGTAACTCCAAGACAGAAAAACAGTCACAAGTGGAAGGTCTTTTTTAGGAATAAATATTGATACAAGTTAAACAACATCTATTTATTCCACACCTAACTGTGCTGAGAGCCCTACATAGTATACAGATGTATCGAGAAAAATAAAAATTTGAAACTTTAGGTCTTCTCACTGCAATTATTCTTGCTTCATGATGCTTGTATTGCAGTTAAGCTCACAACCTGATACTCAAACATGTTCATAAATAGTTGCTATATTATAATTTAGGGGTCCCTTGTTAATTTAGGACCCTACGTATTTGTGCACTGCGCATACCTATAAATCTACTGCCGATGTGATCATTTAGGACCCTACGTATTTGTGCACTGCGCATACCTATAAATCTACTGCCGATGTGATCATTTAGGACCCTACGTATTTGTGCACTGCGCATACCTATAAATCTACTGCCGATGTGATCATTTAGGACCCTACGTATTTGTGCACTGCGCATACCTATAAATCTACTGCCGATGTGATCATTTAGGACCCTACGTATTTGTGCACTGCGCATACCTATAAATCTACTGCCGATGTGATCATTTAGGACCCTACGTATTTGTGCACTGCGCATACCTATAGATCTACTGCCGATGTGATTTTAGGACCCTACGTATTTGTGCACTGCGCATACCTATAAATCTACTGCCGATGTGATCATTTAGGACCCTACGTATTTGTGCACTGCGCATACCTATAAATCTACTGCCGATGTGATCCTCGGGATATGTCGTGTTATGAGAGTATATTTAGGGGTCCCTTGTTCATTTAGGACCCTACGTATTTGTGCACTGCGCATACCTATAAATCTACTGCCGATGTGATCGTGATCCTCGGGATATGTCGTGTTATGAGAGTATATTTAGGGGTCCCTTGTTCATTTAGGACCCTACGTATTTGTGCACTGCGCATACCTATAAATCTACTGCCGATGTGATCCTCGGGATATGTCGTGTTATGAGAGTATATTTAGGGGTCCCTTGTTCATTTAGGACCCTACGTATTTGTGCACTGCGCATACCTATAAATCTACTGCCGATGTGATCCTCGGGATATGTCGTGTTATGAGAGTATATTTAGGGGTCCCTTGTTAATTTAGGACCCTACGTATTTGTGCACTGCGCATACCTATAAATCTACTGCCGATGTGATCATTTAGGACCCTACGTATTTGTGCACTGCGCATACCTATAAATCTACTGCCGATGTGATCATTTAGGACCCTACGTATTTGTGCACTGCGCATACCTATAAATCTACTGCCGATGTGATCCTCGGGATATGTCGTGTTATGAGAGTATATTTAGGGGTCCCTTGTTCATTTAGGACCCTACGTATTTGTGCACTGCGCATACCTATAAATCTACTGCCGATGTGATCCTCGGGATATGTCGTGTTATGAGAGTATATTTAGGGGTCCCTTGTTAATTTAGGACCCTACGTATTTGTGCACTGCGCATACCTATAAATCTACTGCCGATGTGATCATTTAGGACCCTACGTATTTGTGCACTGCGCATACCTATAAATCTACTGCCGATGTGATCATTTAGGACCCTACGTATTTGTGCACTGCGCATACCTATAAATCTACTGCCGATGTGATCCTCGGGATATGTCGTGTTATGAGAGTATATTTAGGGGTCCCTTGTTCATTTAGGACCCTACGTATTTGTGCACTGCGCATACCTATAAATCTACTGCCGATGTGATCCTCGGGATATGTCGTGTTATGAGAGTATATTTATTTTTGGTCATAAATAAAGTAACAGTTATTTTAAATTAGATGTAATTTTATTATTGTATATATTTTATTAATTGATGTAGTGAAAACAGCATCCGAATTCCCAACTTCATTTCAATTGACTCCAGAATAACGTGTAAAGCTAACAATGTCAAATATCTCGCGTTACAAGGCCTCAGACCTCAGGCCTCGAGCATCATTGTTCCTACCAAGCGTGACTACAGTAGGTGCACATTGCCGAAATGTATCAAATCATCAAAGCAGGAAATACCGTAAATAGTAACAACCTACTAAAAAGACAGCTAATGTTTAGATTAAAATCAAAAGGTTTGTACGAGGGCAATTTCCCCTTATTACTAATGACAAGTAAATTTTATAGAAAAATCTAGGCTGTTACGCTTTGACTGTTTTTCATTAATGGAACTAATTTGATATTTAAAAAAAACATATTTTTTGGTTCTCTTTGTGTTTGGATTCATTTTCATTATTTGCTGAGAATGAGAGGTAGAATTTATTTTTTCCCACTACTGTATGGTACTATACCTACCGAAAGGTACCTCTTTTGTACTATATATGTTAAGGTCGTTTTAAATCAGTTTTTGAAAAAAAATATTAACCAGCAACAATAAATCTAAATAATTCATTTCTGTATCTAAGTTGGTTCATTAGAGAGGTGCTCCTTAATTTATCCGAATCGATGTTGCGGACATGTTTAAAAGCGTGGCCGAGAGACAATATTGTCTTTGCCCACGGTAATCGAGCCTTCGAAATAAGAACCGTTGAAGTTGGCAAGTAACTCAGTCTTCGCTATCGCATGTGTTTGATATACTAATGCAGATGGACGGATAACATCACTTGCATACATCTTGGGTATGCGAGTATTGTTACCATTTTAAAACTGATACCATTTTTTTGGTACCATGGGGAATTGAACCCGAAACCCCGGATATAACACCAGCATTTTACCAACTAGGGCATGACGGTCATCACTTACGTACGAGGTTTGATAAAGAAATAATGAGAATTTTCATTTTTATGAAAAATATTTATGTAATCCTTAATATTAATGTTAACTCCCTTCAAAGTAGTCCCCATAGGATAAAATACACTTTTAGCAACGTTTTTTTCCAATCCGCAAAATATTTGTGGAATGCACTTTTTGAGATAGCCTTTAGCTCACCCAGCAATTTTGCTTTTATCTCTTATATGGTTGCAAAACGTTGTCCTTTAAATGTCCTCTTCATCTTCGGGAACAGAAAAAAGTCGCAAGAGACCATAACGGTGACTGCGGCATCACGACAGTGATGGGTTGGGCCAAAAATTCACGAATAAGCAGTAAAGTGTGAGCCGGTGCATTATCGTGGTACAAAATCCAGGAGTTGTTTGTCCACAATTCTGATCGTTTTCATCGGATTGCAAAAACATCTTTGTCCAATTGTTTTAAAATGAAAAATCGCAAACGTGCCAAAAAACGCTATAAATACTTACTTGTCAAACACTAACAGTCCATCCAATATGGCTGAAATTTTAAATTTATATCACACAGTATCACCAATGTAAGGGTAAAAGATGGGCTCAATCAAAACAAACAGCCCTCGAAATTGAAAAAAAATTGCTATTTTTTATCGACACTCGTATCAGGTATATGGCTATCTTGGCAATGCATACATACTTAATAACTTCAAGGCCACCTGCCAAACCTAACTTTGATCACCGATGCATCGCAGCTAGTTCTAGATTTAAAACTGGTCAAATTAAAGCGCTGCCTAAACGATAAATCTTATATAATTATATTAGAAGCTCAAGTTTATGGCAAAGATCAAATTGCTTCTATTTTTTACATGAACTCAATCAAAACTGAATTCGCAACAAAACAAAGTTAGAAGACGTAATAAAGGTGTGTAAGAAAATGAAGTGGCAATGAGCAGGACACGTAGCCGGAATGTCAGATTCCAGATGGACATCCAAAATAATCCAGTGATACCCAAGATGATAAAGAGGTCCAGAAAAAGACCGAATGTACGCTGGATATATGAAATCAGGAAGCATGGCAGCATCACATGGCACTAATGAGCAAAAAACCGAATTATTTGAAGTCGACTTGGAGAGACCTTCATCCAGCATTGAATCTACCCAGGTTGACAATGAAGATGATGATGATTATATGAATAAAGAAATAAATAAAGAGGTAGCGAGTACTCCAAAATATTAAATAATATTATCGGATCAAAATGCCACCACACTCCCAGATCTGGCGTTCATGTTTGTTTTGTCAAATTCTTTCCCCTTCCGCAGCAGGAAGCGCATGCTGAATTATCTTTAAAAAGCCGTAACTATAATATATTCAACGGTCTGTATTAATAAATAAAGAATCAGAAATGAAGCGATGTGTAGAAACACGCCTTTGTAATGTTGATATTAAAAGATATTTATGGGTACTTTTGGAAATTTACCATCCAATTTCCGACGGCAAACGGGATGCTCCGTTTGCAGGTTCGTTTCACGCTCATTACGTATTCTGGACTGGATTCTGGAATTCACTATTTCCACAATCATGAACCCGTGGAACACAATATTATATTATTGATGGGACATCAAAATACGCATAAAAATATCATACTGATATTGTCATTAATATTCTTCTTCCTCCTAGCACCATCCCACTACGTGAAGTTGACTTTTTGAGTCATCTCTCTCAAGAGATGTTTGTCGTGAACACGACCCTTCGATGTTCTTCTCCACACCATCAATTAATATTTTCCTTGGATGATCTCTTCACCTTCTCCCGCCCACCTTCAGCCCAAACAACAACCGCCAACATACTTTACGGGTTTCCTAGCGATGTGGCTGTACCACCAAAATCTGGTCTCCCTCAGTTTATCATTTATGGACTTGTTCTTACATACTAATTTCGTTCTTTGTCTCTACGAATGACATCTACCATTCAACTCAGCATCCTCATATCTGCTGCATGGTACTTCTTCTCTTGTGCACTGAATATTCTGCACCATACCATACCATCTCCATTTGTAAATAACATTATCATCAATCTTATTTATAAAGAATATAATTTTATTGTTTCTCGGTGACTAAAGAAAACTACGAAAGCTATATATGGTGTCAGAATTTGGATATTATCTACAAAAGAAACATCGATGCCCTAATTTTTTTAAAGCGCTGTTTCGATCGCTCTATACCAGTTGTTGTTTTAAAGGAATATCATACAAGTTCATAAGAGTATTATTGTTTTTCTTAAGAACAAACTACGTCCATGGATTAGTTGATAATCTGCTTGCTTGTCTTCTTATCCGGGAGCTGCGGGTTCAATTTCCGTTGGTATCCAAATTGTTTAAAAAGGGTTGCGGTATAATTTTTTAACACCTTTCTGGTCGGTTGGTTAACATACAATAAACGCGCCAGGTTGTATTGTATACAATGAAAGTATAATACAGTACTGTACAACGCAATATCACATTGTGGTAAACTTATGCTTCTCGTCAGAAATGATTGTGGTATACAAATAAAATAAGTCAAGTCTCATAGAGTAAATACATTGTCTAATTTACTTTTAATATCTCACTCAAGTTTAATCATGTGTAACATTGAACTAAATTTGAATACAAGATTTTTTAGATATACCGCTATGCAGTGTCGTATTTTGCAAAGAGAAGAACATTGCCGGCACTCTCTATTAAGTCAACTTTATTCAGACAAAACTGAGCAAGACTTTGAACTAAAAGAGTGTAAAAACAGTGAACAAAGTGGCATTATTTTGAATCTTCAAATATGCGACTTCAGCAAAAACAGCCTATGAACTTATTTCATTAGCTTTTGTGGTGGCAAATGCGCGGTTGATACAAGATGAAATCGAGGTAAATCTTCCTTCAGACATTCCATCATTGTGTTCATAACAATTACGATCACAGTAATACATCCGTTTAATTGGATAATTCTTAAATGAAAAATATTGATTAAATGAAAACTGCGCAAGTTAAGTCATTTAATGCAATGTAAAATAGGTGATCTTTTACATATTTTCAAATATTCTATTCTTACTTAAATGTTTTTCAATAGATCTAACTGTTTATCAATAACTAACAAAACACATTTCGATAACAGCTATACGATTTATTAATACGAAGAAAAAAAATACAGAACTAAAAATTTGTTACATCACTTCAAAATCATTCTCACTGGATATTTCTCTCATTGTTACTGTTGTCACTCTTACAGTAAAATAAAACGATGTTTCTATTATCTGACCAGTATGCGTTTAATATTTCGTACATAATTAACGGCGTTAAAGAGACAGCATTAATTGAGGGATTACTTTATATTGGGACGGAAATATTGGTATATTTTTATGCGTATTTTGATGTTCCAAATTTTTTGAAAGTTGATATTTTATGCTCTTTTTTTAAAAAGATTATGATAATATCTCAAAGAGGCTCTCACGATTGTGTACTCGTCACAACCTTCAGTCCGGTGATATTTTGCTTAAATAGCGCATGGAGAGATTCATCATCATCGTCATTCTGTCGTGTAGCTCATGACTGAGCATCGTGATTCCCAATATAGCAGTCGAGAGACTCATAGTCGCTGGAATTAAAGAGGGTCGCAGGAGCAGAGGTAGGCTGAAACAGCCAGGTTAAGAATTCAACGGGCCTGCCTATACCACAAGCTCTTCGGAAAACAGAATGCATGGAGGATTGGAGAATAATGTTCATAACCTACAGCAATCTCAGTTTGAGTCACGTTCCTCAGAATTGAATATACGACACAGAAGAAAACTTCATATTGTTTCAGCACAGTGAATACAAGAAGTACTGTATAAGATTTGACATGCAATTTCGAATTTTCACAGTTACGCCATAGTTCTGTAATAAGCCATATTGATTGATTTAAAATTGATGAAGCAACACAGATATTTATCTTATAATTTATAAGTATAACTTAGAGGATACCAGAAATCAAAAGGAACGGGATATTATACCGAAACGTAAATATTTACATTTACTTGATAACATTTGGCAATATCTCAATTCATTAATTCTTTTACAAAGATATTCTTAAAAAATATTATTTTCATAGAATTATTCATGGTATAGTATATAAATGAATGAATCGTTTTATCAAAGATGTGATGATCAAATCTCCCTGGAACAATATTTACACACGCCGAGTGCTCGAGTATTCGTGTGCCGAAGTGTTACCAATGTGTGTTAGCAATGACAAACTGCGATCTTCGTGTCTTTTCCGATGGTGCTTAACCCGGTTGTTCGATTAATATGATCAAAGACAATATTGCCTCACGGCCACGCTCTTCATTATTTTCGAATAACCAATTCGAATATGTTAAATAGTACAAAACGAAAAGAAAAATTTCCCTTGAAAATACACCAATTTGAATAAATTCAATTTTAGTGTAAATTAAATATTTTTTCAAAAGGAGTAATGCAAGGATGTGTTATGTCACCCTTGTTGTTTAATATTTACATAGATTCAGGTGTGAGTTAATACAGAAGTCAATGGGTGGTATACAAATGTCGAATGGGAATGTATGCAGATTGCTGTATGCTAAGAATGATGATGAATTACAGAATTTGGTAAGTAAATTATAGAAGAAATGCGAAGAGAAATATCTGAGAATTAATGCTGAGAGCTCTGGTCATGGTGATAGAAAAGTTTGATATGGGAAAACAAATGAAATATACGAATGAAAGATTAGAGCAAGATCAGGAATTCTGTTAGTCAGAAAAGACGATTAGTTTCTTAAATGATATAATACTCGAACCGGACATTTATACTCGAACCGGACAGAGTCAAAATATGATAAGATGATCATTCAGGTTTATTTAAAACGCATCATCGAAGTTTATAAAACTTGGAATAAGCAAACGTCAATCGAATCTATGCGAGAGAGACCCAACTCTCAAAACATTTTCTTTTAGTGTATTTGAAATATATAAGTAGCATAAAGTCAGTTTAAAAAAAACTAAACTCATTAAAAAAACATATATTTAACGACACCTATAAGCATATCTATGAATGGAACAAAGTTATATTTATAAAAATCATAACATACGACATAACAAAGTAAATTCAAGTCACATAAAGCCAGCTTTTTACACTAATTGCAACCTCCAGAAATTCCTGTTTAACGAGAAAGGCAAAAATAGAGTACTTAGGAGCAGTGGTATGTATAAACTTGTGTGTGCTGACTGAGTATATAGGAAAGACAGTGAAATCTTTTGAAAAGAGACTTCGTAAACACAAATCCACCTTAACGAATCCTCTAATATATTCTGAAACGGCTAATCATTGTCACCGAGAAAATCACACATTTGCTATCGATAATGCCAAATTCTTACATATCAGTAGTAACGAAAATAAAGTGGGCATATTAGAGACCATAAAAATATCCAAGTCAGTGTATTGGGATGAACATCTGGCAAATACATAAATTCCCAAGATCTCACCGCTGCTTGCTGAAATTGTCTCCTGGCTTACTCCACCCACAATCCCCAACCCGATTTTTTACCGTTAGAAGCGTTTATGTCGGTAGCATTTTGAACATGATTCAGTCTTGTTTGTGCTCCCTGATGATTAGGTGAAAACCTTGAAACCGGTAGGTTTATACCCTTATATAAAGTGGAATAAACAGTGTTTGACTAAACAAATTACAAATACAATATAATTTAATTTGAAAAAATGGGCAGTTCGATCATATGACAATTTTGTAAAGACGCGTGTCTTCTAACCCGAGGACTGCGGTTTCAATTCTCGTTTCTAGATATTTAAAAAAAGCGTTCCAGTTTGGTTTTCAGGCTTGTTTAATACTTATCTGGTTGGATAAAAGAGATTGCCACATCGTAATAAACTCGCCAAGGTGCACTGTATACAACGGAAGTATAATACATATGTTACATGACACATTAGATTAAAACAAATATTTGTGAAAACAAGAAAAGGACTACAAAATAAATTTAAAAAACCGAATTCCCGAATAAAGATTCAAATCAAGCCAAATAAACATTTATTATAATTTAATTATCAATATACAAGGAACAAAGAAGCATTAAAACAAACAAAATCTATTTTCAGAGCAAGCACAACCCTCAATAATAATCACTAATGATAATGGAGAGCCATTCGTCCTGAAACTAGCTGTGAAAAAAAATCAAGTCTGGTTGAAAAGGTCGTCTGGCAACAATACTCACGCGCTAAACGTGTGCGATTGTTATTGCCTCTCCTCGTGCAGTATGTACTCCAACACGTACCATGTAAAACTTTAAGTTATGTGTCTACACAAGTGGTTCTAGACTCGAAGATGGGATTGTTAGGGCTAAAGACAATTTTGCCTCCTATACATGTTTCTTTTAACTAAACGGAATCGACATTTCGGATTTGTAAACGAGTACCGTAGAATGAAAAATACGAGTATAATTTATATATTTATTGTTTTTCTAGTTTCGTCAAAAAGGAACCTAAAATGTCAGTCTATTAAGACTCATGTACTCGTATTAATATGTGATACTATTCTCGCCATAAAAATAAATGTGACGTCAGATACTTTTCATTCGAGTACATATAAACTTTAATTAGAAGTAAAGTCATAAACTCAGCTTTATTATAAGCTCTAAAATTTTAATCGTACCATTTGCATTATCTCAACCGAATAATTTTTGAAAAGCAAAGATCATTTTCGTTGAAATACACAGCTATAATTTTGGACAGACGTCTTGCATTATCATTCCTTGTATTAAGTTTACTTGAGAATTACGCAGTCCTAACAAAACGGTAGGTACACAGAATATAACAAGCTTAGATTAATTTAAATTTTCATGTTCCTACTCTATATAACGATGAGTCTTGTATTGTTCGGGAAGAGAACAATAGAGATCCTTAAATAACACTTAAGGTCACATATAAATTAAATTGCAGTGTAAAACATTAAACATGAAAAATCGGTTAACATGAAATAATATTCTGATACCTATAAAATACTATGTGATTTCAAACATGTATTTTATTTTAACATGAAACAAAAAACACTTACCATAAAATAAAGATTTCCCATCTCAGAAGGGCAAAAAAGGATACTGGCCGTCGTATTCGTAACCAAATTGTTTACTGTTTATGACTCAACTTTCTATTGACTGGGCTAAGCTGACATCTGATAATAAACAATATTTACATGGATCCCGTTTGTTACACACCACCTTAAGAATGGGTAATTCAATTTAATTGAATATATTACAATACATAATAGTGTGTTGATACCCACCTTAATGTATGGCAGTGAAACTTGGAGTTGTCAGAAAAAAGACAAGAATAAATTAATACAGTGGAGATGCGAGCACTAACGAAAAGGCGGAATGAAGACATATATAAAAAAATTATTTTAAGTAAGAAGAAGAAAAGAGCTTTAAGATGGTTTGGACAAGTGGAGAAAATGAAAAATGCAAGAAAAACTAAGCAAATATACAAGTTAGAGGTGCAAGGTGTACGTGAAAGAGGTAAACCGAAAAAAAACGTGACTGGACTAAATGGACCAGATTATGAAAGATGATAAAGTGAGAAGTATGAATAGAAGATTGTACATGACGAGATATATGAAGAGGAGGCGAAGGTTGTGTGCTTGGATAGAAAAGTTTGGAGATCTGTTATCTCTGCCTACTCCGCAAGGAACCTGGCCCGATGATATGTGTGTATGTACATTTCACGTTTAATAAAAAAATGCAAATTTATCTCTCCAAATGTACAATGAAAAAATCAGGGTGTAAGCAAAGCGTTATTTCGGTTGAAGTTAAAATGGAGTTGCTTGAAGCAGTAAAAATATATGATTCTTCGAAAACAGAGTAAAAAAATGGATACACTCACTCGAAGTTGTCGGCAATCATAAAGAATAGAGACCAACTCAATGCAATATTCAAAGCGGATAGGAAACGGGTGAAAATAACCTAACACGAAGATTTGGAGGATGCATTTGGAGGATGCAATATCCTCAGTGAGATACAGACAAAAGCCTAGTTTACTGAGGATACGACAAATGAAAGGCAACAAACCCAGATCCATTAGAATTGTATGTCCAAATCAAATTACCTCTTGTTTTTTCGCAAATTGTGTATATTTCTTGTCATGTGTAATAAAAATAAATAAAAATAAATAAATTGCTTGTTTGGTTCGAATAAACTAGGTCTCAGAATATTCCAATATGTAGACCTCGATTCATGTAAAGGCGGATGTGTTAGCAAACCATATGGGGATTAAATTATCTGCGAATCCAGACTGGTTGAAACATTTCATGAATAGAAAATCAAGATTCACCTATTAGGACATCGGCTTGGCTGCTGTATACACATATTACCCACAGTGTTTGAGGAATATCGAGATATGTATTTGACGCCGACGAAACGGGGTTGTTCTATCGCTGCTTACCCGATAAAACTTTATCGTTTAAGGGTTAGCAGTGTTCTGGCGGCTAAAAGTCCAAAAAGAGGATAATGGTAATGGTCGCTTGCAATTCGGACAAATCGGAAAAGCTACCCTTATTCGTTATCGAGAAGAGCGTGAATTCTCGCAGTTTTATAAATATAAAAACATATCGGTTGGGTAGACGATAGACAAGGTGTGGATGATTGTAACAATATTGACTGATTAGCTTTTGAATAAGCGTTTTATACACGACAAGCGAAAAGTTGGCTTGATTGCTTGTAAATAAACACCTCACTCCGAAGTCAGAATAAAAGCTGTAAAGTTTATGCATGTTACCAAACACTACAAGCATATTACAGCCTTGTGATAGTGACATAATACAAAATTGAAAATTTTATTACCGAAGACAATTGCTAAGAAAATATATAGCCGCAACTTGTTGGACCCACTGCTTGGAATCTTGTAACACCAAATACTAAAATTGTTTTCGTCATAAGAAATTTTCTAAAATGACAGATTTAATACCCACTCAAGAGTTTCAAGACAACATAGATGCCGACCCAACTTTCAGAGAAACGTTTGGACGTGTTTCATCTCTTTTAAAAAGCTCGGTATCTTTGTATGAATTAGTCACAGTTGATGATAATTTATAATTTATGTACAGATATTAAGATGTACACGCGAGTGATGAAATAAACCAAATGATGGACGATATTGAATAATTTATAAGTAATAAGATGATACATGACAAGGTGCGAAAAACGATATAAAAATACATTTTTGTTCTAATTATTATATATTGTATATGTTTTTATATCTGATGAAGTCAATAAACGCGTTAAGTGCTAATAAATTGTATTTATAAATAAATATTTTTTTACTTTATACCTAAACTCTTTAATTATTACGAAAATTAAAACATTGGTGAGTTTGTTTGTTTACTTCTTTTAACACGAAAATCTTGTTACACAATATAATATTTCTGTCTCCATTGTTTCATATTAAACGATTTCCACTGTATAACCGAACATTACAACCAGAATATTGGAACACTTAAACATGATTAAGAAGAAATAACAATTGAAATATGTTTCTTTGAAAAGTTACTGAGGTAGGAAAATATCTGACATCACAGTTATTCAAATTAGCCAAAGAGTTACAATGAAATTAATTCAAATGCCATAATCTCAGTTAAACCAAATCCAACTAAATAGTATTTTCACGTCATTTCCATGTTTTTATGGCCTAATAGAACCAATGCAAAAATCAATGCGACATCATGAAAGATGCAAATTGATGAAGAAGAGACTATGATTGCTCCTCTTTCAATTTGGTGAATAATGGAAGAAAGGTAATTTTCCGTCAACTTTCACTCTATCGTGACCCCATGATAGCGTTTGACAATAACTCATTCCATTTCTACACTCAGTTTGAAGAGCAGCCGTATAAAGGAGTCTTGTTATATACTCGTATAAATAGTTAATTAAACGTTAGGAGACGTTATCCTCCCATTACAATCTTGATTCCCCGACTCAGACTTGAGTTGTTAGGGAAGATTTTTGTGAGGCGAGACTTTTCGATTCAATGCACTTGCCCTAGTCTTAAAAGTCGACCCATATTAATTTATATTTTGAAAATGAAAATAAAAATGGGAAAAACTAACACAAATTGTATACAAAGAAATATGCTACATTTAAATATTTTTATTTCAGATTGTTATCTATATGTATGTAAGTAAAACAATTAACAAGTATTTCGTTACTGTTTTTATACATCCTTGAACGGTATTTTCAGCTATTATTAAAATTAAAGAAAAAAAAATTTGTATGAGGAAGCCGTTGCACACCATCAAACTCACCGGCCATACCACTGCACTGGATCCGGTGGCACACCGTACTGAGACTATCGGAATACACAGGCATGTTTTCTCCTTTTTTTTAAATAGTTATGACCGAATTCAAAGGTATCCTTATACCCCCGAATACTAGACGTAAAAAATGCCTGTGTCATTCAAGGGGAGTATCACAGTGCAGCGTTTGAACCGGCGACCTTTCGCACGGAAGTCCAGTGCATTGCCGCGCGGCCATGCACCTCATCCTTAAGGATGAAACATATATCTCATTGAGCCAGAAATATTATTCTAAAGTCGAACTTAGTAGACCGCAAAGATTGATGTGCAGAATGATGTGTGACACGCTGGGATACAAAGGATTCTGCTGTCATCAGATCGGAGGGACAGTCCATGCTCAGAAATAAAATTAAAATTTTCACGCAGATAATGAGGACCTCTTGAATTATTCTTGCCTGGGCTATATTTTGTGTAGTATATTATATAAGTCCTAATTAGATCCATTTATATCCTAATTAGATCTAGTGCGTCTAAATTTCGCTAGTTTTTCAAGTCCTCTGAAACAAAGTTTTATTTAAAATTTTGTTGGAATTAACTATTTACGTTTTATCGTCATGAATTACGTCTCACTCTCTGGAGAAAATTTACAACTTCAAACAAAGCGTTTAAGCGTCCGAAAATTTTAAACAGGAGCAAACCGTTTTATTATTAGAGGAAGGTCGGATCCAGAAAATTTGAAGACTTCATAGCGTCAAATTGTAAAAAGATTTGAAAATATGTAACACGTGCAAAAGTAAAACTTTTCCTTCAGCTTCAGATTTTAGTTTTCATTATTATATAATTTTTTATTTTACAAAAAATCGTATTTTGCTAATGCTGTGATAATAAACGTTGAAGGAATAAGATGTTCTTATTACTTAATAAAAAAAATCTTATTACTAAATAAAATGTTCTTATTTCTTAATAAAAAAAACGTCGTTCGATTCATTTCAGAACTGAAAGTCCTGCAGGGTTTTTTTGTAAAAATTTCAGCTGCCAATTGTAAAGTTCGAATTCGGAAATTTTTTAATTGCGACAAAAATATTTTTTTTACATACCCAAGATTATTCGTTAAATGTATTTTTATGTATTGAGATTAGTGTTGTATTCAGTTCTAAACAATTCTAGACTGCGCTGGGTAATTATACCGCATGCACGACACTAATTATGAAAGGACCAGGGTTTGCTCAGTGATCCGATGCGGCGTAGCTGAGTGGGGAGACCACAGCTGAGATGGCTGGATGGTATGACAAATAACTACCGCACAGTAGATATAGTATAATCAATTGGAGTAGGAATGTTGCTGAGAAAGATAAGTAGCATAGAATCTCGCAGGCAGCCAAAACCCATTTGGGGTTGTAGGACTGGTGATGATGATAAACATTATCTCGGTAATCAAAATATTAAGTGTCTCTCCCCCTTTGTTTATGCCAAATTATATAGTTCAATTGAGATTATGAAAGACTAATATTATATTTAATATATCTCTCATTTCACAAAACGCAAATGATTTAAAAAATATATTTCTTAATAAAAGGGTCAACTTTTTCATTTTAAAATTTGGCTCCAGGCCTCGATTTTAACATTGGTTACTAAAATAATACGAGCATACAGTTTTCAATTAAAGCAAAAATTAGGTTAATTAAAATGTTTGATAAGCATCTGTTAAGCTTAAAATCTAAAAATCAATGATAATTGAATTTTAGCTTTAAAAACGAGTTGTAAAGCACAATTTGAATTTTTATTCCACTTCGTTGTATAAACTACAACCTGGCGGATGTATTACAATACTTTGTAATGTTTTATAGGCCTCTTCAAATTGTTGGTTCTTATCCCATAAATCTTCCTAAAATACTCGTAAATGCCGTAATACAAAATTGATCCAAAAACTCAAACATTTTTATAGGCTTATTTTAATAAGAAGTTTTCAATTATTTATGCATAAAAATATCAAGTCAGTAAAATGTATACTTCATGGCTAAATTCTGTTTTTTTTTTATTTCATATTATATGTACCATATGTGTTGTGTTACACTTCGCTGTATACAATAAAATCTGGCGAATTTATTGCCAGATTTTATTGTATATATTTATGAATTTATTGGCCATCTCTTCCAATAATCAAAATAGGTAACAACGGGAATGGAACCCGCGATCCACTGATTGAAAGACAGGCGTCTAACCGATTCGTTAATTCGATTCGTTCATGGAAGTTCAAACTCGAGTTCGTTAATTCGATTCGTTCAAAGAGTTCGAAGAAATCGAATTCGTTAATTCGATTCGTTCAAAGAGCAAAACAAGTTAGTAATTTTATAAGTGTCAATTTTTCTGAAAAATATTAGGAACATATCTCTGAATTATCACACTTGGCTTTTATACATCATAAACTCTCCAATTTTATCATCAGTTCTCCATTTGTGAATAAAGAATAAAAAAGTAATGAAGATCGTTTACTCGTTCGTATGCGTATCATATACGAGTGTTTCACTCTTCATATTTTCCGCCATACAATTTATAGTGTAACATCATTTGCTTTTTACTGGCAATCTTTTTTAAGATTTTTTTCTTATATTTTACGACAACATCTTTGATAAATACATCGTGACTATGTTTCGTTAGTAATGTAATGCATAAAATAAAAACTATATTCGTAAACGTTCCAAACATTCATCTAGATGACCTGTCGTGGCCTAATTGAGAATATGCCTCTCTTCTAGTAACCAGTGCCTACTTTTAAAAAAATGTTCCAGTCTGGTTTTCACTTAAGACTTGTTTTACATCAATCTAAAGGGGTTGAGAGAGATAGGTACATGGCAATAAATCCCCAGATTGCAAAAAAAAAAAGTTTTACCATACAACACAAATACACGTATTAATGACAAAAAAATGCGTTAGTATGTTCGTAACGCACTTGAACGATAGACCGAATAAAATTTCGAAGGAATCTGTGACTGGTTTCACTTTTAGATTTTATCTAATTTTATGATTTTTTTGCTATTATTAACTACCTCGTATTTATTTTAATCGATGATCTTAAAATTGTACGTATCTCAAAAATTCATACGGCGTTACCGTATGAATTAATCTAGTGAATATCGTATTTTTTTGAAAATATTTAAATAAATAGGTACTAATATTATGGAACTAAATACTTGAAATATTACTATCCAAAGAATAATGAAAACTTTCCATACATTTTTTTATGAAAATAATGGGATACGGAATCATCAATATACTCATAGAAACCGTTATTTTTTAGGAAGTTTCGTTACAGGCCTGAAAGACGAATCGTAAAAGCATGTCCTATATATGGTACAGTCAAATTCAAACGTACGAGTATTTTTAAAATACATTGTAACTAAAACAACTCAAGCTTCTTGAAGATATTGTTTTATAGAATCTGAAAGTTAAACCTGTAGCCCGAGATAATTTTTATTTTGACTTGATAAAAATTATTTCGGGCTAAAAAATAATTGGCAATCACTCATATACAATCATATACACTAAGCCATACTTGTCCAGCCCGCGGGCCGCTTATCGCATACGGCCTTTATCGCCTGTTGTTGCAGCCAAAGGGATGTCACTGTATTATTTTGCTATTTTGTTTTTCTTTAAAAAGGATTCCAGTCTAGTTTTCACTTAAGGCCTCTTTAACATATTTCTGATTGTTTGGAAGATATTGCCACTTGGCAATAAGCCCATCAGGTTGTACTGTATACAATGAAAGTGTAATACAATACAATGTGTTTACATGCGAATTTGCAAATGGAATGTGTCGAGCTGCAATTAAATATGCAATTCTATGCAATATGTGTTGGGTTTTGATAAGCTGTTTCTTCCGAACGAAAAATTCTTTGCTTAACGTAAATGCCGTATTCATGTGTTCACATTTTTATAGCACATATTGTACATTTGTGAATAACTTTTCTCCAGAATGAAGCACACGAAAAGCAACATGCGGATCAAAACTTCTGATGACCATTTTGAAAGTTCGATTTAAATTGCAGCTGCATACAGTAAGTCTGATATATGGTAGATGCAGTTTCACAACAAAAAGCTCAAATATGTAATTAATTTTATATTTATAGTTTTTTTTTCTAGTAAATATACATATATTTTACTGAAAAAATATTATGGGTTATATATTAATAAATGTTCGATTTTACAAGCAGCCCATGATAAATTCTCATGGACTCGATGTGACCCAGTGAACCTTAAAGATTGAACACTCATGCACTAAGCCAACAAAGCTCCCTATACCTCAATTATAAGTTAATGATAATGCCCAAAACATTAGAAATATTAATATTAGGTCCTTACATATGAAATTGGCGTTTTGTTTGGGAGGAACATAAAGTTGATTTTTTTTTAATATAATATATTTATTTAATCAAAGTATGTACCATTGCTATCTATGCACTTTTGCCATCTCATAGGTAGTTCATCGATCCCTTTACTAAAAAAACTATTCGGACGGGAATCAATAAAATCTTTGAAGTCGGTTTGGACTGCCCCATCGGAGTTGAATTTTTTCCCTTGCAAGAAGTTATCCAAATTTCGAAAAAAATAGTAATCTGTTGGGGCAAGGTCCGGAGAGTACGGTGGATGTCTTAGACATTCCAATTGAAGCTCTTCTAATTTGGTAGCCGTCTGTTGTACAGTGTGTGGTCTAGCGTTATCATGAAGCAGCAGTGGCCTAGAGCGATTAACCAGCCTCGGTTGTTTAGCAGCTAGCTTTTCCATCATGGTTTGCAGTTGCTGACAATAGACATCTGCCGTAATCGTCTGGCCAGATTTAAGAAAGCTGTAGTGAACGACACCAGCACTAGTCCACCAAACGCTCACAAGTAACTTTTTTGGAGTCAATTTTCGCTTGGGGCATGGTTTGGCTGGTTCGGCAGGGTTCAGCCATTGCGATGAGCGCTTCCGATTATCATACAGGATCCACTTTTCATCACAGGTAATGATTCGATTCAAAATCCCTTCATTATTGTGCCGGTTGAGTAATGCAACGCAGCAGTCAACGCGCGTTTGTTGATTTGCTTCACTCAATTCGTGAGGTACCCACCTTTCAAGCTTTTTCACCTTCCCAATTTGCTTGCGGCACCGTCGCCATACACATCATTAATCCTTCGAGCCGTTTCTGCAGCACTGGTGCCACGGTGGAACTCGTACTCGTAAATAACGCGATATTTCAAGTTTTCCATTTTGTAAACTGAGTGACGCAAAGAAAAAAAAACAATTGAGGAAAAAACAAATGAATTATAATTTTCGAAACACAAATACTTGAGTAAATAGCTGTATAAATTTTAATTTGGAATTCCTAACCAAAGAGAAGATATTTGAGATCAAAGTTGCCAGTACGGCAAAACGCCAATTTCATATGTAAGGACCTAATATAAAAAAAAATACATATATTTTTTGATAAGTAAAATGAAAATGATTTAAAACAAAACAATCGATATTGCAATTGATATTTTTGGCAAGTATCGTTTCAAGATAAATTTTAAGAACTATCGCAATTTTTTTCCATTTACAGCATATTTCAAACGTACTGTAGCTACTACGACTGAAAACCAATATTTTAAATACATTGCAACTAATACAAATCAAGTAACTAATACAAAACAATAATAGTTATAATACATAAATTAGATTAGTTCTTAAGATATAAATTCGATTGGCAAATGTTTGTATTATACGGGTATGTATTACACTATTAAATAAATAAAAGAAACTGAATTCATTGATTGATCGTCTTGAAAGTAATTTCATATTTTTAAATCAAAATCCTAGCGATTCACGTAACCAGGCTTCACCAAATGTTCGTGGATAGTTTTTGATATTTTCATTATCTCGGCTTTCTCTCGTTTGATAATAATACCTCGAATATCTCGAATAACCATTCTTTATTTATTCATTTCTTTCCTATGAAACCTAACTTTTATTGAATTGTAAGAGTATTTAGTTTGCTTAATAACTTATAATTAACACAATGATCTCAAACTCATAATTAAAATACCCTTATTTAAAATTACAGTACGCATCTCCTTTCAACACTTCCACCTAGGATTCGGTTTATTGTATTTACCTATTATATATTCCCTTTGTCAACACAACACGCTACTCGCACGCACAACTAGCCGACTAGCCGGCTTGATGAAGCTCCGCCAATGGACGGACACGTATTGATTTCATTGTGCAGTATTTGTGTTAACCGCAAATAGGTTTCAACTTTCAATGGCTGTCACTTTTCCAAAACTTTATGGGTTCTGACGTTTCATGATATCGAGAACAGAAACAGCAAAAAACACTGTAATGATTCGTGATACTTGAACTTGTCAATACAATAATAGTTGTCTCTCGTGTGAAATATTTTCGCAACATCTCTTATATTGATATTATCCTTAATATTTTGTGTTTTTATAAGGACGTTTAAAATTTTCATAAAGACACTATTATTCATGATTTATTATAAAACAAATAGTATCTTTACTTAATCATGACCGGTGAAGTTTTCATAGAAAATTAATAAATAAAATCACTATAAAATTATTATAAACAGGTTATATAAATAAAAAAGAAAAAAAATTACAATAGAGAGAAGGAGAAAGAAATTATCAAATAAAAAAAATTTATATTTAAGAGTATCTAAGGTGTGCCCCTCACCATCAGGTTATTAAAAATGTAGGAAAATACTCTTTATTGTTCTTTTAAATGTAACCATTAAAATCCTACACCTGTCCAACTTGAAGAATTTCTCATTTAATATACTAGACTGACTCCAATTAATAAATGAATTTATTAAATAATTTGTTTACTATATACTCATTGAAATATACTATCGTTGAAAAGGTGTAAGCACTATGGCAAGTATCTTACATGGAAAATATGTTATCACAATGACATGTCTCTTGGACGGAAAAGGTGTAAGCACTATGGCAAGTCTCTTACATGGAAAGTATGTTAGCATAATGACATATCTCTTGGACGGAAAAGGTGTAAGCACTATGGCAAGTATCTTACATGGAAAATATGTTATCACAATGACATGTCTCTTGGACGGAAAAGGTGTAAGCACTATGGCAAGTCTCTTACATGGAAAGTATGTTAGCATAATGACATATCTCTTGGACGGAAAAGGTGTAAGCACTATGGCAAGTCTCTTACATGGAAAGTATGTTAGCATAATGACATATCTCTTGGACGGAAAAGGTGTAAGCACTATGGCAAGTATCTTACATGGAAAATATGTTATCACAATGACATGTCTCTTGGACGGAAAAGGTGTAAGCACTATGGCAAGTCTCTTACATGGAAAGTATGTTAGCATAATGACATATCTCTTGGATGGAAAAGGTGTAAGCACTGTGGCAAGTCTCTTACATGGAAAGTATGTTAGCATAATGACATATCTCTTGGACGGAAAAGGTGTAAGCACTATGGCAAGTATCTTACATGGAAAATATGTTATCACAATGACATGTCTCTTGGACGGAAAAGGTGTAAGCACTATGGCAAGTCTCTTACATGGAAAGTATGTTAGCATAATGACATATCTCTTGGACGGAAAAGGTGTAAGCACTATGGCAAGTCTCTTACATGGAAAGTATGTTAGCATAATGACATATCTCTTGGACGGAAAAGGTGTAAGCACTATGGCAAGTCTCTTACATGGAAAGTATGTTAGCATAATGACATATCTCTTGGACGGAAAAGGTGTAAGCACTATGGCAAGTCTCTTACATGGAAAGTATGTTAGCATAATGACATATCTCTTGGACGGAAAAGGTGTAAGCACTATGGCAAGTCTCTTACATGGAAAGTATGTTAGCATAATGACATATCTCTTGGACGGAAAAGGTGTAAGCACTATGGCAAGTCTCTTACATGGAAAGTATGTTAGCATAATGACATATCTCTTGGACGGAAAAGGTGTAAGCACTATGGCAAGTCTCTTACATGGAAAGTATGTTAGCATAATGACATATCTCTTGGACGGAAAAGGTGTAAGCACTATGGCAAGTATCTTACATGGAAAATATGTTATCACAATGACATGTCTCTTGGACGGAAAAGGTGTAAGCACTATGGCAAGTCTCTTACATGGAAAGTATGTTAGCATAATGACATATCTCTTGGACGGAAAAGGTGTAAGCACTATGGCAAGTCTCTTACATGGAAAGTATGTTAGCATAATGACATATCTCTTGGACGGAAAAAGTGTAAGCACTATGGCAAGTCTCTTACATGGAAAGTATGTTAGCATAATGACATATCTCTTGGACGAAAAAGGTGTAAGCACTATGGCAAGTCTCTTACATGGAAAATATGTTAGCATAATGACATATCTCTTGAACGGAAAAGGTGTAAGCACTATGGCAATTCTCTTAAATGGAAAAGGCAAGTCTCTTAAATGTACCATGTACTCGTTGAAATATACTATCGTTGAAAAGGTGTAAGCACGACGGCACGTCTCTTACATGGAAAATATGTTTGCATAATGACATATCTCTTGGACGGAAAAGGTGTCAACACAATGACACGTCTCTTAGACGGAAAATGTGTAAGCATAATGAAATATCTCTTGGACGGAAAAGGTGTCAACACAATGACACGTCTCTTAGACGGAAGGTGTGTAAGCATAATGACATATATCTTGGACGGAAAAGGTGTCAACACAATGACATGTCTCTTAGACGGAAAATGTGTAAGCATAATGACATATCTCTTGGACGGAAATGGTGTAAGCATAATGACATGTCTCTTGGCAGAAAATATGTAAGCATAATGACATGGAATTTTTTTTTGAACCAGACTGGAACCAGACTTTTAAAAAAACTAGGTACCAACGAGAATCAAACCCACAACCCCCGAGTCGGAATACAGGCGTCTTTCCAACTAAGCGACAGAGGTCTTGTATAAAGCGGGTATGGATATTTCATATTTACTAAAACAAACCAACTCTCGAGACAATTTCCAAAGGAACGTACCTTAAAGTTATATATCAAGCATAGTGATATCTCAGTATGTTTGCGAAAAATCGTGAATTTCATACTTCGTTATTCCCTTAGCAAAAATATACATTAAAATTCTCTATAAAATGAAAAAAGAAAGAAATTAAATCACTGGAAATGTTAAATAAACAAAGATAAAATCTTTAATTAAAAAAAAATAATTATATCACGGTCGTTTTAAAAGTAATTTGCCTAATTATACATCTGAACCCCGAAAATTCCCTCATAAGCAATTCTTGAGTCGCGTAAAAATAGCTCACCTTTCAAAATCTAAAAAAATGCTAGTCACATTTGACCACTTAACGTACAACATACATGAAGCTTAAGTTCAATGTTAAGCATATGAAAATAAATGTTCATTACAAAAAAGTGGAATAAACAGTGTTTGATAAAAATCAATTACAAATGTTCATTAATTCACAGCCACTATAAGCTTTTAAATGGTTGCTTATGGTTTTCATAACCTGACAATTTCAAAACAAATATTCAGAATGGAAGTAAAATTTTACTAACCCAATTCACTACTATGTAGAAATCTCAAAATATTACCAAATTTAGGCTTTAACAGTATCCATAAATAT
This sequence comes from Odontocerum albicorne, assembly GCA_949825065.1. Classification (NCBI taxonomy): domain Eukaryota; kingdom Metazoa; phylum Arthropoda; class Insecta; order Trichoptera; family Odontoceridae; genus Odontocerum; species Odontocerum albicorne. The sequence continues at coordinate 21,566,907 of OX463841.1, read as the reverse complement.
CAAAATCATATAATCTTTATAAATGTACGCAAAAAAACTTTCACACTTCGGGAATAAAAGTTTTGTAATTTTGAATACAAAAATGTATTGGGGTACAGTACTGAATTTTACATGTCAAAACCAGCATAGTTAATGGACGGTTATAAGCAATACATAATCTAGCCCACAGATAATACGTTTCCAAGACAATGAGGGTCGCTTTGATTTTTTTTGTTTGTACAGAATAATTATTTTAAGAAAGTATTAAATGTTTAGTTATAAAGTAAAGGTTTGATTCTTTCTTATGTTACATCCTTTTACATGTTTATGTCCAAATAATATAATGATTTGTACAATCAAACTTATTACCTAAATTAACGACCTCCGTGACCTAGTTCAGTGGTCCCCAACCCCCGGGCCGCGGCCCGGTACCGGGCCGTGGACCAAATGGTACTGGGCCGCGCAAGGGCCTGCTTAAAAATCAAAATTACTTTTGAAAAATCGAACATACCCAATAAAACTTATAGCTTAAAATAATTATTCCGTTGAAAACCCCTTCACGCTAAGTTACCACCGACCTTCCGACAATAGCTGTTCGAGACAACAACTCTGCCGGTGTTCTGGATTAGAGTCATGGCGGAATACCCTGAGATTGCCACCACAGCACTAAAATCCCTATTGCCATTTCCGACATCCTATCTATGTGAAGCGGGGTTTTCTGCAGTGACAGCAACCAAAACAAAACAAAGAAATAAACTGGACATAAGCAAGACACTTCGGGTGTCACAATCTCCTATTACCCCCAGATGGAACCATCCCGTTTCAATGAAGCAAGCTCAGGGTTCTCATTGATTTAGCATTAAGTTAAAATATTAAAACTGTATTTTATTTTGAAGGCATGTTTAAACACGATTCAATTAAAAATATTAAATCAAAACACATAAAACTTCAACATCAAAACTTTTAAAGAAAATAGATAAATAACTTTCAAGTTAATATATCTGCAAGATATCAGAATAACATTAAAATCCCGATATTAAACCCTAAGCATTCTCAAAATTATTTTCTCTATCTTGGAAAAAAATACTTTCAACCTTCCGTTGAACCTTAAAAATATTGAAAATACCCATGAATCCAAAAGAAAATTAAAAAATTATCTGAAACTTAATAATCCTTCATTGTTATTATATATTTTTTCTTCATTTTTCCCACAAACCTTGCGTTTTCTCTACTATTATTTGTTACTATAACTTATGTACCACAGTTGTGAATTTTATTATTATATATTGTACAAATATATTGTTATTAAATTTAAAAAAAAACTACATTCAATGTGCCCCCCCCACCCCCCCCCCCCAGTGGGCCGCGGTAAAATTATGAAACGTTGACCGGTCCGCGGCGACAAAAAGGTTGGGGACCACTGACCTAGTTGATATGACGCCTATCTTCCAACCCGGGGGCTGCTGAATCGATTCCCGTTGAAACCCAGGTTTAAATAATAAAAAAGAGAAGTTTAATTCTTACTAAGGCTCAACATCTTTCTGGTAGATTGGAAAAGATTGCCATATGGCAATAAGCCCATCATGTTGTACTACATGGAACGAATGTAAAATAATAATTGAACATTTGGATTCCGTTTTGTACATACTCGTAGTTCGTCTGGTAAGAATAATCGCGCGCTTGACGTATGCGAGTGTTGTTACCTCTTCACGTATTGTAGTATTGTCAAATTGCGAGATTCATGCCTACTCTAGTGGTTTTAAACCCGAAGGCTTAACTAATAGGGCCGAAGACAATGTCCACGCTCCTTAATATGTCCGTATCACCAATTCGGAATGTTGAGAGGTACAATACGAATTCATTAATTTGAATGTTTAAGGATTATTTTTAATCTGTCAACTTGAGTATGTTTGAATTGTGTGGGCTCAAGTATTTCTCGAAATATGAATTTCAATTATTAAGTTTTGACAACTTTAATGTCGAGTCTACGCGAGGTATTTTAGCGCCTAACTCATCAATTCTTGGACTATACTCTGGAATCGTTGATGTAGTTTTCTATTATGGTTCAAATACTATTTATTACATTTATTTTTATTCAAAGATTGTTACTTTTATTGTGATTCAAAGACTATTCCTACTGTTATGATTCCAAGGCTTTTGCTTCTTTAATATGATTCAAAGACTACTCGTAGAAATCATTACTATTATATGATTCGAAGACTGCTACTTCTATTATGACGTTTGGAGGTAAATAAATATGCACAAAAAAACATCTTACACATATTCTATCAGTTTTGAGATTTTTGGATAAATATAAAATATCTGAAAACATATGAATACTAGTAATAAACCGTCAATAATGACGGAAGTAAATATTTTTTAAATATGTAGAAAGAAGATCTACAAAGTTTTCTTTTTAGTTCGTCTTACCTTGGTAAGTTTGCTGCGGTTTTCTTACCAAATATGTACTTCTTAACATATGCAGATGCTGGAAAGTACTCAATATAATGCCCCCCTCCTTCCTTTTGCTACACTTAGCTTGTTTTTTTGTAATATTTTTAATTTGTCAATAATAGTAGGTTCGAATTCCGAATTTAGCGTCCTTGAGGAGAGTCCGCTCTCTAAATGGCGCTATATAAATTGTTCTTTTTTTATTTATTTTTTATTTTGTATCATATATTTCTTCAATCGATTTTATCATTCGCTTTTAATCCACTGTCGCTATCACCCCTTGGTAGCTTTGCCCTTGGCTCGGCTCTACTTTTGAGTGGGATGAAACACGTGTATCAGCCTGAATTTTATTATTCCAAATAGTTTTTCGGGTTTCGTCGAACACGTTCTTGTCAAACAGACTGTAAGTTAATTCAACTCAAAAAATTCAAAACTTTTAAGTATGAGTACATAGCAAGTGGCTGCGGCTATTATTTTGGATACAACTTTCAAACAGATAACAAAACTTGAAATACGTATTCTTTTCACATAATATTCCTGACTAAAAAAGTAGCCACGTCTCAACTATGCTGGGTTCGTGATCGAAATTATCGTTGACGTCACACTCCTCAATAGTCACGCTATTGATAAAATACCTTATCAATAAGCCTCGCCTTCAATGACACAAGAAGAGGTGACTTTGCAAGGAATTTCGGGATAAAGCTTTTACATGGAGTATTGATAAAATAAACGCATCCATCATCCGTCTTAGACTTTTGTTTGAATTGTCAACAAATCACAAAGTTAATCGCCTCCACAATGCTTTTCTGTTTATTCAGATCACATTTTGAAGGTAGCCCAAAATAGGCACACAAAGGGCAAACAACATTGTCGTTTGAAATATGAAAAGAAGTTTTACAAAAGGAATGGTCTATTGACGTCTTGGGAAAGGCATTTTGCCTTTATCCTAAGGGGTTATTGACTCAAGGACGTTTCGCGGTTGAAGTAAGCTAGTAAATACGAATACAAAAAAGTATTACATATATGGGTATAGCAAAATTATTGATATCAAATGTGACAAAGAGATAACGACAATATTTATGATCGTGTACGCAAAAAAGCACGACTTTTGTGGCCTAGTTGAAAAGACGTCTTCCGACCGGTGGTTATGGGTTCGATTCTGGAAGAGATTTTATACATGATAGTAAGTCCACAATATTGTACTGTACATATCGAATGTGTAATATTATACAATATTTTACAAAATGTCCGTCTCTAACAATCAGTTATCATTTTTCCAGGTCATTCCAAACTTCGTAAAACCAGATATTCTACACTAAGCATGCAATTATTCTGATTTTAAGACATTTCAATTTCGTGGATTTGCTCCCACAGATCGAAATATAACCTCCGAGCCCTAGTTGGTAAGACGTATGTCTTATACTCCAGGGGTTGCGGGGTCAATTCTCGTTAGACCCCAGATAAAAAAAAAAAGTATTGTCTGATTTTTCCTCAACATATTTTTTCTTCTTACATATTTTTGGTTGATTAGAAAAGATTGATGCATGGCAATAAGCTTTTTAGTTATACTGTACACATCACATACTATATAATGCAATATAATACATAGGCAGAAACCACCGATATCAAAATATCAATTAAAATAATTTTACTATCAAATTAAATTAAATCAAATTACACATAATTTCTTTTCAGTTTATACAACGCCCACAAGCGGCTTTGACAAACTTATCTCCATTTATTTGAATTGACGGACAGTATTTTGACTGCTACAGTTAGATCAACAAAACCATTTTGAGAGTTAGAGTCCACTGCTTGAAGTATACGAGCCTTAGGCTAAATCATTTAACTTCTACCATTTGAATTGGAATTTTTTAAACGATATTTCATGAACTTTTCGAAATATAATCATTAAACTACTTCAAAACTTTCGAGACATTTATTTCATTTTAACCATTAGCAGTTATTTTTCAGTTATATTACAAAGGAACGCGACGTGAATACAACTTGGGGGGGTTAATTACTAATTGAGCTATGGGTCCACCTGAGGCGATCCCTACATTTATCAAAAGTACAATACTTAATGAGATTAAGAAAAAACACTATATAATAATTCTTCTTCTTTACGTGTATAAAACACCATACTACTTCCGCCCAGAATTCTGCCACCTTGAGAGCACTGGGCGTTCCACAAATCAAGTCCTCTGTAGTGCAAGACACTGGGCTCCTCGGATACTGTAACAAATGTCGCATTAACTGCATCTCACCACAAATACAGAGAGATAATCCATCACGTAACATTCCCCATTTCGAAATTTGTCCTTGGTTCTCTCAATTCCTATCCGGAGTCAGTAAAAAGATTTCCAGGTTCTCCAGGGCAGTTCAGAGCCAAGTGACAATGATTCAACAGGCAAAATCTTCCCGCCGGGGTCCGATGTTTCTATCTCAGTCCGATGTTGGATGACTCAGTACTGCTTCCAATGTCTCTTCTGCTTTTCGGTGGAACAATCCCGGTGAGGACGTGCACCATATTTCTTGCGGCGTGTTTAAGGCAACCCGGGAAATATTCACCTGTCCTGCATGAGTCGATCTACTCCAGACAGGACATGCGTATTCACCAGCTGAGTAGCACAAGGCCAGTGTTGAGATTAGGATGACGGAAGATTTTGTGCAACAGGAAAAGTTCGTTAATTTTCTGATCAGGGTGTTCCGAACGCTAACCTTTCGTTTCACATTGCACAATGGACATTGAATGAAAGCGTTAGGTCGAGAGTGACACCAATATACTCGTATTTAGGTATGGGACAGTGTTCCAGTATTGTATGATTCCAAATAATATTGTACTTGCTTCTCAGTTGCGCATGTGGAAAGCGCAAACTCGTGTTTTAGAAGGGTTTGGTTTTAGCTCATTCTCTTTGTAATAATTGGCCATTGATTCAAGTGCCCTGGATAAGTTTGTTTCAACTAGCCCAAAGGTATATATCTGTGCAGAAAGGGTGAGATCTTCAGTGTAAACAAAGAATTTTGTCTATAAACCCCTGGATTTGTCCTTAGTGTGTATATTGAAGAGATCAATAGCAATATAGTACCCTTTTTTGTTACACTATATTTTTTTTTGTTTTTTTTTTTAAACTGACTGTAAATTGGCGATTTTGTAACATCTCTCAATAATCTTATGTTCAAATGAGAAGGGTTGTTTGATCGTTAAAATAGTAACAAAACTCATTACACACCCAAATAATGAAGCAGCTACTTTATTTGTTTTTTATTTATTTTTTTAATAGTTCAATCAAAATTACCTACCTACTGTATAACCTAGAGAAGAATAGTTATGACGTGGAGTGCGATTTCAAGGTTAGGACTGATCTGTAGAAACAGACGCATGTCTCGAAGGGTGAAAATACAGCTTGTTGAAACCTCGATTTTCTTTGTATTCCAGTATGACTCAGAAACTTGAACAATAAAAGCCAGAGAAAGATCAAGGATACTCTTTCGAAATGTAGTGAAGAAGACGATTTCTGAGTGTTTCGTGGACAAAACGACGAACGAATTCCTTTATACCACAAGAACTTAACGTCTCGAAGAGACTTTTAACGTCAGATTTAATTTATGCGCTGGAGCGGTGAAGAGTGATACAGGCCTGTCATTGCCACAAGCTCTGTAAATAGTGAGTTTTAGAAACAAATGTGCACGACGTACGGCAATTCCAGCGAGAGTCACGACGCAGAAGAAGACCTACTATATGTTTAAAATGAAAATGTAAATCTGAGATAATATGAGAGACATTAAAGCTTAAAAAATATAATTAATTAAGTCTTTTATCTTTCACCCTAAAAGTAAAAATGGGAAATTGCACTTAAAACCAAGGAAATTGTGCAATTTAATCACAGAACATTATAAAACATTTACCACAGGGGAAAGCTCCTGTGAGGATTCCCGCTGCGTTTCATTTACTAAGATGCCCCGAGACAGGGGTCACCAGCCCTGTGCCCGGGGCACCTTTGTATCAACCGGTGCATTTATGTGTGGCAGCTACAGAGTAAATAAATTTTCGATAGCAACTTAAAATACTCGTTAATAAATGTTGTTGATGTATGTTGTTCCGTAATAAAAATAACCTCGTGAGGGCCAGATTTTAATCTTGAAAATGGCAACTCAATAAAGTCAGGATGAATAAGAGCTGAGTATATTGAAAGAGAACATGTTGACAATGCTATTCCGAAAATTTGGACGGATACGTATTTATTTATTTACTTGCGATTTCGACCATTGATTATTTTTACAAAACGTGCGACTCAATAGAGAAATACTAGATGTTTTAATAATGTACATAAAACATTAACATTATTCGTACAATTTGCTTGCAAAACTAAGTATATAGTGCTACATCACACAACAGGCCAGGGCCCAAAAGGTACAGCCCCATATGACGCGCAAGAACAAAAAGCAGCACGTAAACTTCATTAACACATTTCAATTGACACGCGTGTATGATATACCTCGACACACACTCCTCCACCCTCTTCATAGACTTCTTCAAGTTTATTAAAAACAAATTATGATGTAGAATGATCAAGATCAATTGATTGTTTTCCCAGAAAAACTCGAACTAAATATTTTTAAATTTCAGAATGGTATTGTAATAAATTTATTAATAAAAAAAATCTTGGATTTGGTAATTAAAAAACGTCGACATTCTTTAAAAGTTAAGCACACAATATGATATAAGTTTTTTTATACGTTTATTTGAATCATTGTTTTCGATAATGAATATTGTAAAATCAAAGAATAAATCATGTGTCATATTTACTAGAACATTATGATGATTGTTTACTGGAACATTAAATGCAGTGTCTAATATTACATTACCTTTTTATCTGATTAAGATTCCAATTCCAGTTTTCCTCGTTCAAAATATTTTTTTGTGTGCATAATTGGATTGATTTTATATAAGAATATAAGCAATATTTTATGTGTGAAAGTACTTGAAATACTAAATGTATTTTGTAATTTGTACTTTCAATCTTCCTGTCTCCCCTTCTGCTGAATCAAGACATATCTTTTCACAACTGTCGCTAGGTCGTTATGTGTTATGCATCCAGTTCAAGCCAACAACTTGGGCTATATCATATACTCGTATCCACCTCATTGCTTACCTCCCAGTCCCAACGCTCTAGACTTCGATTCGAGATCTGAAATAAAGAACCTTATAATCACATCTATCAACTTGCCTTCTGACAGTGTGACACACTAATTATCGCTTGTTCTTGGTGATCAATTTGAGAAAATATTTTACCGTATAATAATACACTGGTGGAACATAATACTATTGAGGTATTTTGGTAGAGATTAGAATCGTAGGGCATATTAACCTCTTCGGGCCCCATGTATCATATTTGATACATCGAGTTTTTAGATGATTTACACTATCCTATTTAAGTTTACTCATTGAGACCAATTTCTCACGCACAGCAGTAAACTGTTTTACCGACATGTTCCATGTCCCGAGTGTAAAATTTACCTATGTTCTTCGGATGAACGCAATTATTTTATGTATTTTCACAAAATACAATTATGTAATATTTTTTTTTAATAATTGTATTTTTTGTCTCGAATGTCAAGCTTATCCTTGTTTTAAGAGTAAAAATAATATAATAGTATTGTCTTTTTACAAAATGTTGTTTAATAATATGTACATTTTTCAAATAAACAAATGCAGTTTTTAATGTATGTGTTTTGTTGATATATGACGATGAATGTTGTGGTACAGACCCAGTGTATCGTATATGATACATTCGCTACCCCCTACAGGGAGGTTGGTGAGAAGAAAAAAAAGACAGACTATCCAAGTTGGATTATTTGGGATACTTCCTCAAGTTGAATGCTTCTTACGAATTATATTTTTATTTATGAAGGATATATTTCACTTTCTTTATTTGTGTTTCATAACTGACAATTTCTTGTGAACAGGAAAATTTGCCACTGCTTTCATTTCGAGCCTGTTATTTTTTAATTATATTCTTGAAAAAGTCATTTTTTTTACACATTAACATCTCGGTTGGCAAACAGAAGAAGTACATCGGCAAATCTTACGTGCAAAAAATACTCTTCATTTATAGTTTTTTTTATGTGAATGATTAATCATATCGTAATGATATTAAGCGTAAAAACGGTAAAAAGATTCCGTTGCATTGCGGTTAATGTGTTCTACGGTAAAAAAAGATTTAGGACCACTGTTCTAGGAGGAAAACAACTTAAGATGGCTAACTAGCCTCCCTCAGTGGGAGAGACGAGACATATATATCTTGCTTAAGGTTTGCTAAACACTGGTCTTTATTTATTGCCTTCCTGGCTTCGTCTATATTTAATTAATCTAAACACTGAAATATTCATTCACAGTCGTAAAAGGTAAAAAACTGGGATTAAGTTTTGATTTTGTTAAATTAGATGCCAGAATGGGGAATCGTTAATTATTTTACTTAGTTATGGTTATTGAGACAGGAAGTAAGAGCGTGTCTTACAAAAAAAGTGGAAAACGAAAACATCAGAACAATTTGAAGAAATTTAAATCTCGGAAGAATGTTCCCATCGGAGGACCGCGCGATGTGCGATATTCAAAGAAGAGAAGCAGCAGGCAATAAAGTGAATGGTGAGCTATACAATATGTTAACCGACCGGAGCATTTTAAGAGAAACAATGCTGTCTCCTCATAATGGAGTATTGGTCCCAACATTAGATTGATTCCTTTTATCACGACTCCCACACGCGTGACTTTAGGTTCGGGTTCCTGCATTGATCACGCAATGGTAAGAACTCGGCAGAAGGCTAGAGCGGTAGTGTATGAGACAACAATTACTGACCATTACGCAATTATATTGGGGTTTTCAGAGGGTGCAAGTAGACAAAGAAGGATGTGCATGAAAAGTAAAATAATTACGAGCATACCAGAGCTCTTGCACTCCCTTGAATCGGATAATTGGCAAGATACTCTCAAGTCCCATAATGTAAATGAAGCTATGGAGAGCTTTGTTAATGCTTTTAACTTCCATATCAACTCAGCCACACAGACAATACACATTAGAAGCAGAAGGTAACCAAAACTCAAACCTTGGATCACTGATGGATTGATTTATTGTATACGCAAAAGAGATCGTCCGCACCGGGAACTCAAGACATGCAGTGATCCACACTCAATAACATTTTACAAGCAATACAGAAATACATGCAAGAGAATCATCCAAAAGCAAAGGAAAATTTCTATACAGCAAAAATTGAAGCCTCAAACAATGATCAAAAGATAATTTGGAATGTTATCAGGGACATCACCGGAACAGTGAGAGAGAAAAATGCCCCTTCTACATTAAACATTGATGGCACAAAAATATCATTGACACAGGAACCACAAAAAATTTGTAGTGGCATTAACGAATATTTCGCCAATGTAGGCAATAATCTCTCACGTAACATAATTGATGGGAATAAAACGACTGAACAGTAATTGAATAACGCTATTCTTCATTCTTTAAAGGTACCCAAATATACTTTTTATCTGACGCCAACGTCGGAAAAATAAGTTCTAGCTACTATTAGTACACTTAAGGCAAGTAGCGCCCCAGGGCCTGATCAGATTACATCTGCAATGGTAAAACACACTCAAAGATTTATAGCACTACCACTGAAACATGTAATAAATTTGAGTTTTAGAAGTGTAACTTTCCCAACTGCATTAAAACGTTCGCATATTGTCCCAATACACAAGGGAGGCTCAATGGACGATTTAAAAAATTATAGACCCATATCGTTATTAAGCATTCTCTCAAAAATTATTGAGAAAGTAGTGAAAGACCGACTGATGAAATTTTTCAATATGCACAACATTATCTCTCCTAATCAGTTTGGGTTCCAAAAGAATGTGGGAACTGAAACTGCTTTGCTTAGTCTAGTAAACAGCGTTACCACCACTTTGGATAATAAGAAAGCATGTTTGGCAGTTTTTTTGGACCTTGCAAAGGCTTTTGATACAGTGTCTCGCCAAATATTACTTACCGGATTGATGGAGGTGGGCATATGTGGGCGCTCTTCTAGTTGGTTCTCTTCATACTTATCTGATAGAACTCAGAGAGTCAAATTGGGTGATAGTGTATTTGATGAGCCCCTTTTTGTGACATTCGGAGTACCCCAAGGTAGTGTTCTGGGACCTATATTGTTCTTGATATATGTCAATCAGTTGTGTAATCTTTCTATCAGGGGTAAGATTATTACTTTTGCGGACGACACGGTTCTTCTGTTCGAGGGCCGAACATGGGATGATGTATTTTCAAAGGCTAACGAAGAATTACGTGTAGTTTAAGAATGGATGGACTCAAATTTATTGACTCTAAATTCCCAAAAAACTAAATACATTACATTTAGTATATCTACAAGAACTCAAGCACTTACAAATAAATACATAACACTGCACACTTGTTCACCCATGGCTGACTGTAGTTGTGTTTCTTTGGAAAGGGTTGATAGTATAAAGTACCTCGGAGTTTATGTTGATCAGTTCCTTCGTTGAGAGGTCCATATTAACACTTTGAGCACAAAAATCAAAAAACTAGGATACATATTCCGTATGATTCGAAATGTGCTCAGTAAAAATATTCTTGAAAGTACGAGTACATACTTCGCCTTATGTCAGTCAGCACTTTCCTACGGTATATCAGTTTGGGGGGATATATTTGGGTGGAAATAATTAATTAACTTCCTGCCCGGTATCCCACGGCGGAGCTTTTCAGAGAGTATCGAGTCCTGAATATAGCCAATTTGCATCACAAATCCATTCTCTGGCACTACCATCGAAAGGAAGGGAAGATGCAGACTCAGCAGAGACACATGACACGCAAGGCAACTAATGAAATGTTCACCAACCCTAGAGTTAAAACCTCTTTTGCCCAAAGGCAATATGCTTATTTGGCTCCCATGACGTACAATGGCGTGCCGAATTTAATAAAGATAAAGGAAGGAAAACCATTAAGATAGTCGATCGGAGCGTGGTTGTTATTGCGACAGGATTTTGAGTACTTGGGCTCTCAGGATGAATGACGTGTGGAAAAGATTTGTGTGGGCTCTTGAGTGTGGGTTTCTTCTTGTTGTTTTGATTTTTGTTGTTTTGTATTTGCGTTTCTGTATATTTTTGTGTTAATTTTTATTCTTATGATTGTGTGCGGTATATTATGGGATGAACATTTTTGGTTTTATTTTTGTTTCATTTTGGGTTCATTTTTTGTTTTTGTTTTTATTCTTATGATTGTGTGCGGTATATTATGGGATGAACAAGTTTGGTCTTTCTGGAGTGATGATGTGTGAAGAATTTGATTCCGCATGATGTTTCCAGTTGTAATTGAAGTGTCACTGTTTGTAAGGTTGATGAGAACGTGCAACGGGGTTTGGTTTTTGTGTTATCAAAAATCGAAAAAAAAAATTTCATGCTATATATCCTCAGTGAGATACAGGCAAAAGCCTAGTTTAATGGGGAACGACAAATGAAAGGTGACAAACCCAGATCCATTAAAATAATGGATGTCTAAATTAAATTACCTGTAGTTTTTTCGCAAATTATGTATATTTCTTGTCATGTGTAATAATAAATAAAAAAAATTAATAAAAAATTACAACCTGACGGGTTTATTAACATGGGTCAATCATTATACGAATATGTTCCAAATAACTAAAAAGTTGTTAAATAACGTGTAGGTATGTGAAAAACATACTTAAATACATTTCTTGGTCAGTTAGAATTTAAGATTCCACGGAGGTTTTACATTAAGTAAACCAAAAAAACCTTTTCTGAATTCACATAAATATACTTGTTTACTCTTTTTTGAATCCGTACAAAAATTGGGCAAATGGCGTCAGCTCGGCTACCGAACATAAACGTAAGATAATTATGTATACGTAACATACTATGAAGCCATTTCCCTATCGGAATAGGGAGACAGGAGACAGCTAAATTTTCTTATCACAATTATAAGTAAAAAAAAAACGAAGGTGTTTAAAATAGAATGATTAAGGTGTTAAATAGAATGAGTAACATGTGGAGGTTACACGAAGTTTAAATATTGTAGAATGATTGTCATCATTGGTAGCGATTCTGTCTTTGTCATATATTTGAATCAAATTGATTATAAAGTATAACGAGAAATATGTCTAAGTACATGCGTAATAACTGGCACTAACAGTGGTATTTGATGCTAAGGTTAGCCCTATTTATTGTTACGTTTTATAATCAGTTTAGTTCAAAAGTATGACATAGATATAATAACTGGCACTAACAGTGATATAACATACCAATGAATGAATGCACAGGCTAAGGTTGTCCCAATACGTATTTCTCGTTACGCTTTATAATCAGTTTGGTGCAAATGAATCGCACAGTTATAATACCACAAATTATGACACGCACGAGTGAAAAAAACTCTGTAGAGTAACATGAGTTAAAAATAGTGTGCGTACAACAATTGTATCTATGTCATACATTTGAACGAAACTGATTATAAAGCGAAATGATAAATACGTCCAAGGATATACTAAATTTGCGTATTAAAAAACTAGTTAATTAGTAGCTCTGACATGGCACTTAATGAGCAGACTAAGGTTGGCTTCATAATAATAATAAAAGACAATTTATATAGCGCCGTTTAAAAAGCCGACTCTCCTCAAGGGTGCTCTAACTTTGGATTCAAACCCACTATTATTGACAAATTAAAAATATTATAACAAAGCAAGTTGAATGTAAGGATTGGAAGATGATGGCTGAGGCCATTAGATTAATAACTACCCCGCATCTGCATAAACTTTGGAAATAACGTATTTGGTAAGAAAACCGCAAAAGATTTACTAAGGGAAGATGAAATACGACGAAACCCTTGTAGATCTTCAGGTATGTGATATTAAAACACTTCAGGTATATTTTTAACAACATGCAACGACCTCCGCGGCCAACTCGGGCCATAGTGAAATTCAATCGAAATAAATTTTTAAAACGTACAAAAACATACGTTTACAAACAATTTACGATTAACACTTTAAAAGTTATAGTATATAAAATTCAAAAGACTTTTTAAGTTACTGTAAAAATTTCCACGTTCCGTCAACATTTCAAAAAGGGTTGAAAATAAATTTTCTTTCTGAGCATGGGCTATCCCTTCGATGTAATGACGGGATAATGTTTTGTATACCAACTCATTACGCAATATTTTGTATACCACCTCATTACCAACTCCAACCAACTCATTACCATTTGTATACCAACTCATTACCATCATCTTTGGCGGTTCACTCGGCTCGACTTCTGAACGATTTTGCTAACTCAATCAGATGTTCTTCAACACTATGGATATTCTTTCTCGTATTTCCTTTTTTCGGTTATTTTCCAAATCCTTACTACAATTTAAGTATGTTTAATATAGTAACTAGTATCTTTTTTAAGGACAAAGCGCCAAAACTTAAATTTTCTAAGAGTACTTATAACTTAGTGTTGTTAGATTTACGTTATTGCTATATTTAAACAGAAATTCATCTAAGGAAAACTTAAGTACGAGTATGTGTTTAACAGATAATTTAATAATCTAGATTTTATGACATAGACGATAAACTTATTTATTTGTATTTATTTATGTTACACTTTTATTGCAAATACAATCTGGCGGACTTATTGCCAGAGGCAATCTCTTCCAACCAACCAGACAAAAGTAAATGAAGCAAGCATGGTTTCATAAATTATTCAAATGACTATCCATCCACATGAAATTCATAAACACATATGTGAGCATATGCCCACAAACCCCACAAAGACGGACAATCACCCGAACATTTCTTTTAATATAAAGTGAGATATCATTAATCAAAGGAAAAGGAAGGGATGGGGGAGAGGAAAGGAAAAGAAAAAAATATGAGGAATGAAACACGTTATTTTACTGACTAGAAATTAAGATTTTTTTCAATAGCTTCTTATAGCATGCCGAGGACGGAGCGTGTCTTATGTTGATTTGTAACTGATTACAGAGTCTCACTGCATGGACAGTAAAGGAAAGGTTTAATAAGCTAATTAGATGTATTATTGAATTTCGTATTGATTCTCTGGAATGACGTATCGTATTTTTCCTTGTTTTCTAATCTCCCTTTCCGTGTCGTAGCCATTATTGGATTTGAATTTATTTTTATATTCATTATTATGTTACATTCATTTTAATTATTTTATATATTAATAATGTAAATCTTGCACCTTTCACTCCAAACAAATTTTTAAAATAATAGTATGGTTGGTTGGAAGAGATTGGCTATCATAATATACTCTGTAAAGTATTTAAATAAATAAATAATTCCTATTTTTGGTTTCATCTTAACTTCTATCCAAATAAAAAAGATGGAAAGACTTGGATAGAGCATTTTTTTCAATATTATTGTAAAAAGTCTTGTGATAATTCAAAAATAAAACTTCAGAGATTCACATAAATTTTGTTTAAAGTCAGCAATTCACTTTATCTATCCTCTTGGCGTCTTCTATTTAAGTTTTTAACTAAAATATGTACAAGGTTAAGGGTCTTTACTCGGAGCCAATTACTTTGCGGGTGCAACGCTTTGCTTAATTATACGTGTATTGGCCTATAGCAGTGCTCCGCAACCGGTGTGCCGTGGCACACTGGTGTGCCTTGAGCCGGATACAGGTGTGCCGCGGTCAAATTCAATGTATTTGACATTTTACAATTTTTCATTATGTATTTAATACACAATGACAAATTAATTTTCATAATATTGTCTATTTTTCAAAATGTAGTATAGAATAATTATTATAACTAAATAATTTTTCAATGGTCCCCCAGCGCCTGGTGCCAACTGTTGAAAACTGCGTAGTGTGCTTTGTACACACCATGGCCGCACCAAATTAGTCATAGAGAAAGAAAAATTACCCTTATGCGCGTCGCTGAAGACTCATGCGCATGCGTTATACTATATATTTTAGCTTTTGGTGTGCCGCGGAATTCTAGGAAGAATTTTGGTGTGTCGCAGGTGAGAAAAGGTTGCGGAGCACTGGCCTATAGTAATGAAAGCGCTGGAACAAAATATAACCGCACTGGAGAGACAAGAAAATTAAATTGCAATATAAATAGTATCTGCTTTTTTTAAAGAAAATGTTTAAGTGCTATTGGCTTCTTTAACGAGTACACGAATAAGTTGTATAATTTTTTTAAACAAATCGTCGCGCAAAGCACTAACAATAACATCTCAGTTTTTGGCTAAAATTAGGTGCTACAATTTTTAAAATCAATTTAATCAAATTTATATCAACACAAAAGTAAAAAATAAAAATTATTGTACTTTATTTAAAGTACTTAAAATACACTATCTCAATTATTATCACAGTTGAACTATACATATATATGTATTTGTTTGTACATATATATGTATTTGTTTTGTAAGTATTTCTTCATTCATTCGTTTTACATGCCCAAACCGTTTCAGAGTGTTCGTTATCGTCATACTCAACACATAAATCTTAAGTTCACATTATTCCTAATCACTTCATTCCATATTATGTCATCCGTTTGTCACCCCGTGTATTCTTCTCAGTGCACGTACGTACTTCTACAGTATTTATTCGGCTCCTTTCAGTCTTTTTCCACATCGACGTTTCACTCATATACACTATATTTGGTGCTTAATTGTGAACTATCATCTTAGGAGATTTTATTATTGCAAGATTTGAGTACATGTGTTTAAGGGCTTTGGCTTCGTTTCCTATCGTTACACGTCGTTCATTAATAGAAGAAATTTTAATATGCTAACTTTAAACGTTTGGTTAATCTGCTTATATCCAATTTACTAGAGTGATTCACATAATAATAACTTAAGAATTTATGTTTTAATTTAATTTTATTTATTTAGGTTTATATCAAGTTCTATTTTAAACGTATTAAAAAAATACAAACTCAACAGCAATTGTATCCATAACCAGAATCAAAATAAGTTTAAAAAACACTTTCCAGTTGGATCTACGAGTATGCGCCAAATTACAGATGCAGTTTAGAACACATGGTCCGAAGAATACTCCGTTATAAAAGTTCTCCGCAGCTAAGTACAAGTATTGAAATGAAGTTTTCTAAGCGGAACGAAATTGTCACATCAGACTTGGAGATTTAATAATACCTCGTTAGTTTGCAAACTCACTTAAGCAATGGATTTCATGCACGTTCGTTAACCATGTCTCACGTTTGATATCGGACTGTTACAAACTACTCGGTTTTGTAATGAGAATATCAAGAGAATTTAACAGCACCGATATCCTCCGAAATTTATATAATTATCTAATTAGAACCAAATTAGAATATGCATCTACGGTTTGGGCTCCTCACCAGCTCAAATACAAAAACAATATAGAACAAATACAAAAAAAATTCCTCAGATATCTATGGTACAGAACAAAGGGCGATTACCCAAAATATGCTCACCATGCCGAACTTCTCACGGTGTGTAACTATAGAAGCCTTGAAACAAGAAGGCAAGAATCCATTGCGATATTCCTAATAAAGGTTTTCCAAGGTTCCTTTAACTGTCCCGCGATTCTAGAAGCACTAAGCTTATATGTACCCAATAAATATATCCGTGCAAGGAATCACCCTCTGTTCTACATACCAACTTACAGGACGAATATCATGGCTAAACACTCAGTCACGCGTGGTATAGAGATATTGAACCAACTGAATGACACGGTTGATATATTCTCAGTACCGTCTAGCAGTATGAGAAGAATCCTGGCTGATATTATTCCTAACGAATAAGCTAACGCTAGAAGCAAACCCTCTTTGTGTAACAGGAGAAATCCGTGCAAAGTGGATAAAAAAAAAAAAAAAAAAAAAAAAAAATATATTTTAATAATCTCGCTCTCTCAAAGTGGATGCATAGTTGAGTGGAAATGTGCTACCGTCCAGATTTGCATCAAAATTATACAATTTATGGTTTCCTAAAGTTTTCACTTGATAGCTTTATCTACATACCTGAATCGCGTATATATTATACTATTCATATAGATAAAACGTTCCTCAATCGTGCTTCGATTACACTGTTAAACAATATTTTTTTCACAGAAACGATAGAAGCCTATTTATAAATTTAGAAGGGCTAAATTATAAAATGACATGTTAAACAAGGAAACTTAACTTAAAATACTCACAAACGTTTTATTGTATGGCCTATATGTAACTTTCAACGCATCAGCAAGTTCTAACGTTTCACACCTTCTGTACTAACATATTAATTTCTTCACCTGAAAACTGTGGCTCCTTTAGTGACAAACAAGGGTAGCGATTACACTAAGACATTTCTGCTATGGAACAAATCAAAGGCAGAGAGATGAATGCTTCAATATTACGAAATGTTTTCAACAATCTACAGGAGAAGAAATGGTGATTGTATATAACGTATGCTCGTTACCTTTCTTTACAAGTATTAAAACGCGATAATGTATGTAAAATAGAAATGGGTGACTTGTCTTGTGAAATGTTGTAGAAATAGGTGCACTTATAAGTATGAATGTGACAACAATTTATGACAGAATACGGAATGAAATGGTTAGAGATGAATGTGAACGTAAAGCGGATGTGTTGAGCAAGATGAAGAAGAGCACTTTGAGATAGTTTAGACACGTGGAACGAACGAATGAAAAAAGACTAAAAACTATACAGTGCAAATTTGAGTGGAATGGGTGGTAGACAAAGACCAAGGAAAGTATGGTTGGATCAAGTTAAAGAAAGAAACGTAAAAAGTCAGAGATATCGTAAGAGCTGTATGAGTAGGTGTATGAATGTAGATGAGGCGAAAGATGTATGTCGCGATAGAAAAGTCTGACTCTCTCTCTCATTTCTACCTACCCCGATAGAGAGACGGCTTGATGATTTGTATGCATATTAGGATTTGTGAAAATAAAAATATTTTTTTATAAATTCTATATTAATAAAGCATATAAAATAGGAATAACCTGATAACGTTAACAAGAGAGGAAAAACTCCTACAACTTATAAAAATAAAAATCGATTATTATTTGGAACTTTTCTTGCTTAAGGTCTGCAAAATAAAAGCAATTTTAGCAAATATTATGTCAGCGATTCCAAGCATGTTTCAATTATACGGAACGATAAATTAGCGGTTAGACAAGCGCTGCTCTGAATGCTGATTCAATAAGTCTTATCCTTTTCGATAAAAGGCTTTCATATAAAGGTAATTGCCTTTTACGTACCTGAAAATTAACAAAATTGAATATTAAAGAAGTGGGTAATATTTCCTAATAACTAGTTTTAACTCGTTAAATTGTCTTTTCAATGACTAAACATTTTTGAAAAAAAACCGGACGATCCTCCGTGACTTGGTTAATAAGACACCTGCCTTCCGACCGAAATTGCGGGCTCGGTTAATTTTAGTACTATATTTTTAAAAAGATTTCCTCATTCACTCTTAGATAAAGCTTTTGAATGTTTTTTTACCTATTGAACAAAACACAACATAATGTAGTTTAACTCTTTCAGGTCTGGCGTCCATTATGATGGACACAGAGTTCGTATGCACTTTGTAAACAACTTTGTAGTATGTTTCTGTTTTCTGATAACAAATGAAGAATAGGATACTGTATTATCGACTTTGAACGTTTTGGGCGCCATCTATCTAAACTAATACGACATAATGTTGCATTTAGTGTAAATAATACACTCACAAACAAGAATATTTTTTTAAAACTCCAAATACTCAAGAGGTTAAATTCAATTGCACTTTAATATAAAATAATCGGTGATGAAGCTTTGTGATATTTATGGCCTAGTTGGTAAGAAGGTTGTCTTCTAACTCGGGAGCTGTGAGTTCGGTTATCATTGTAACTAACTTTTGTAAAAGGACATCAGTCTTTTTGTTAGTTCAGGCTTCTTAACCCGCCAAATTGCATTGTTTACAACGAAAGCGTAATACAATAATACAATACAAAATATTTCCCATTATGTTGCGCCGCAAAAAGACAAAATTAAGGCAATTAATTATCTACAAAAACATTTGTATCTAATTGGTGAGATGTGAACAAAATATTGTTTTTCCGGTATTCAAAATAATGTCAATAAGCAAATGATTTCTCTAACACAATGTAACGAACCATGTATGATAAAACAAAATATTGTTTTTTGGTATTCAAAACAAAAAAAATACTACATGACTTCTGTAATACAATATAACAAACCATGTAGAATATTACATGACTTCGGTAATACAATATAACAAACCATGCAGAATGAAATATTGTTTTCCGGTAATCAAAATAATAACATTTATTACTTGACTTGTGGAACACAATTTAACGAAATATGTAAAACAAAATATTATTTTTCCAGTATTCAAAATAATAAAAATTATTAAATGGTTTCTGTAACACAATGTAACGAGCCATGTAAAACAAAACATTATTTTTTAAATTTCTTAATAACAATTATGAAATTACTTATGTACGAGTAGTATAATATTAACTACGTAAGTCAATCATTATGCTACATAAGTAATTTAATAATTGTTAATAAACAAAATAACAATTATTAAATTACTTATGTAGCATAATATTAACTACATAAGTCAATCATTATGCTACATAAGGAACTTAATAATTGTTAATAAACAAAATAACAATTATTAAATTACTTATGTAACATAATGCAATGAACCATATAGAACTAAATATTGTTTTTTCGGTATTAATTAAATGACAAGTAAAGCACAATGTAATGAACCACGTACACCAAGATTTGAAAGAACAAAAATCACGAATAATAAATTACTTATGTGGCCTAGTCGGTAAGACGTTTATCTTCCAGCCTCGGAATTTCAGCTTCGATTCACGTTAGAACCCAGATTTTTTTCCTTCATGAAGAAGGATTCCATTATTCACCAGAACATTCGGACAATACTGCCCAAATGTTCCGACATATATCCAGATCATTAAGATCTTGTATAAAGGCAGAATTATAAGTTCTATAAGCGAGTAACGAAACCCTCGAGACAATTTTTAACACCAATTGCCTTCAGTTGGCGAAAAAAACATATATTTCTCATTTCTCTAATTTTCTACATTAGTTTATAGTCAGTCAAATAGTTTTTTTTTGTATTTTAAGAAAAATAAGTTATTTTAATTTTTTTAAAGTGATAAAACAATATATTTATATTAATAAGGTTTTGAATTAAAAAATATTTTAATATTAATGGTTGAAGATAGATTAGAATTATGCAGATAAGGAAAATAATGTTTTTAAAAAGTCATAAGTAATTAAAATTTACAAATAAAAAATACTACGCTTTTTACATATTATTTATAATAATAGTGTTTTAACATAAGATGCAATCACTGGACTGGTTTTAATTTTAAGATATATTAAAAAATAATATTATACAGCGTCATTTAGCAAGTGACCGCACCTAAATAGCGGTAAAAATAATCTTATCTCGACTTTATTTAGAATCGAAACAGTGATTTAAATTCTTGAAAAAATCTCTGAATTAATAATAATAATTAAAAGAAAAAAATTAAGTCCCATTTAGAGACCACTCTCCTCAAGGGCGCTCTAACTCGAGATTCGAACTCACTTTTAATGAAAGTTGAAAGCTATTACAAAATAAATACATATAAGGAGGGGGCTGCGGCCATTAGATTAGGTACATACGTTTAGAAAAACATGTTTGATGAGAAAACCGCAGAAAACATACCAATAAAATATAAACTACAAAAAAACCTTTATAAATCTTCTGATATGTGATAATAATACATTCGGCTTTAAGCAGAGTGCAGTGTATATGTGTAGTGTTTATACGAGTATATAATCATGAATTTTGATACGATCTCCCAAAAACGGTCATCTTTAAGTGCTTCCTAAAGCTGCTCACCAAAATTCTAAAATTAAAGAAAAGAAAAATGGTTAAATTAATAAAAAATAATATCCCTTAAAAAGTTCTAGCAAGTGTGATGAGCCGAAGGTATCAGATGTAATTTTTATTCAAGAACTTCCCAGAAATTATTCAATAAGTAAATAATGAGTTTACTCATCAATCAAAAGATTTGATCTTTTGAATTTCATAAAGAAGTTTTCCATTCAAGACTAAATGAAATAGATAATAGTCTAATATATTGTACGTATATAACTACAAGTAGCATATCGAATTATGGTCATTTTACCGTCAAATAAGCATCAATCTTACACAAAAGACTGCAGTTGAGGAGTCGACAAGCGCTAGCATAATAGGTCCATCTCCGGATGTGCTGTGCAAAGAGGGCATTCAATAGAATGAGAGGACAACGAAAGGGAGAGAGCCCGTCAGTAGGGAGAGAGGGCCAGAAGCGTGACTAGGGGTGAGCAAGCGAGGCGACCGCCCCGAGCTTTATCCGAGAGGGAGCGCAGAACTAGATATTCGAATGTATCCTTCTGAATAAAACGACAATTTTGAGATTTCGGGTTTCCCAAATGTACCGAAAAAAATCGTGTTAGTTTTTTTTACAGCAGCTATTACAATATTTCTGGATAGTTGGAAATAATTGTATCATGGCAAAAAGCCCGACTATTGTATTTAATGAAAGTATGATCCTATAAAAAATGCTACATATTTAGATTTTTCTCTGATTCCGTATCCGAAAAATATGTGAAGAAGCTATTGTTAGGTTGAAACCGCAAAATACACTGGCGAAGCATGAGGCAAGGATAGATAACACAAGAATTTCCTAGGTAGCAATGCGTGAAATAACCGCTGGCAGGTCGTCCCCCAGAGAGAGCTTCAAAAAGGTGGAAGACTAGCAGGAAGTCAACATCTCAGAGAGAAAGTCCTGATGATAACATACCACAGGTATAACTTAATAGAAATAAGAAAGAAGGCGTACTAGAAAGCAGTGAAATATGACTTCAATAATGACAAGTATAATGAATAAAATAAAGTTTTTCTTGACGCCTTTTTTAACTACTTAAAATTAAATTTTATCAGGTAATTTACATTTTTAATTGCGTCTCCATTAGTAAAATTTATAATTATCTAAAGATGGAAGTTTTAATTTGACGCTAACATTAATGGCGAAGTTTTTTTAATATCCCGAGTGAAAAATTGCTAGTCACGCCACTGGAGATAGGACTGCAATAGGGAGAGACAAGTCTTCAATGAAAAGGAGACAGGAGAGCAGGACTCCCCCATTGAACTCGGTTCTCCCTAATTTATGACGTTAAATTTTAAGCCCAAGTACAGGTTGGTATTGCGCATTTTCATATTCCGCTTCCCATGCAGGCTATTTGGTATACTTAATTGAGAAATTTGCTTGGAAATTACGTTTCTCAGAAGAATCATTACGAAAAATTTATGTTTGCATTATTCAACTCATGAATGTGCGAGTGAAAAATAAAATGATTTTTGGATCGTTGCATTTGTGCTAAAAATATTAAAATAATTTTCCACGTCATAGAAAATCCAGTTCCAAAATAACATATTTTCGTATACGTATATTTTCATTTATGAATTATTTAAAATCGTATATCATGAAACAAAACAATTGTAAAAAATAACCAATAATATAATATTTAAGACATTAGAAAAGTTGATTCAACAAAATTTAATTGAATATAAAGTAAAACAACTTACAATATTAAACTATATATTATATAAAAAAATTAAAAAATCAGAACCATACAAATGTTCAACAATATACAAATACCATTTCATAGCTTAACATATATAGGGTATTTCAAATTGGCCGGTTTTTTTAATTCAATTTTTTTAAATTCTTTAATAAAACACACAATTTGCTTTGATTTCAAAAAACTTTTTATTGGTCATTGAAGTATAATGTATAACATTTAAACACAAAAAACAATATCCGCCAAATGGCCATCTCATGCAGCTCCACAGATGTCCACTCTTTTGTCAAAATTTTAGATGACATTTTTGCATAATTGCGATTCTAACTCACCAATAACGCGAATAATTTCGTCCTTCAGCTCAGAAATTGATTGGGAATCATTCTTATAGACCTGGCTTTACACGTAACCCCAGATAAAATAGTCCAACGGTGTCAGATCACATGATCTTGCTGGCCAATTAACATCACCGTTTCCGGAGATTACAATACATAAAATAATTATCCATTTGAACGCGTTGTTGTATTGTATACGACTCCATTTTAATAAATGTCATACATTACACTTTCAAACGTCACAAGACCCAGGCAAGTTTGCGACGCCATCTGTATTTTATCCAAGAATTTAAAAAAACGCTCAATTTGAAAGACCCTTTAGTTAAGAAATACAATATTTCATAAATCTTGAAAAATGTTTTGTAAAACATGAAATTTTTATGAAAAATTAACGTATGTGTTTATTTGATTCTTTAAAAAATGTTTTTTGATCATTTATTGTCTGTGAGCAATAGCGAAGTTAACGTAACAAATGTTATGAAAATTGGTAGACTACGCTGGTTTGGGCACTTATACACCGCATGTATGACACTAACCCTATAAGGAAAGCATTGTTCAGCGATCAGTTGCGACTGATCGCTGGGTATAAACAATAAAAGAAGGAATGCTGCTGAGATAGATAGGTGATAGAGAATCCTGCAGGTAGACAAGACCCATCCTCGGTTATAGGACTGATAAAGATAAATGCTCGTATCGACTCTATATTCAAAATTCTCAGCTTACTCATCATCATCGTAATCAACCTTACAAGATTTATGATGATGGTGAGTGAGTAATAACCATTTTTGTGTTAATATTCGAAGTAAAAAACATTCTTTTTATTTAAATATTACCATTCTTTCCATTTCCTATGTTGAAAACTTATGACCCAAAACAAACCACAAAGAAATGAACCCTTACATAAATATTTAAACTTTGTTTATCTTCAGACAAAGGTCTGACATTTCTATGTCAAACGTAAAAAATATAAGTTGAAATTGTGACATATTCTGTCCAAAAACACGTTAATCCTTTGCTCAAGTTTTTTTTCTTGTGGGAGGTTTCTTGTTTAGCCTTATTTTTCATTTAATTTCTTATCATTATTTCTCACGTCTGTTTTTTGACCATTTCCAACATTTCTTTGTTCAAAAAACATTAATTAAATTTTTTTTAACGATGATAAAAATATTTCTTGCAGTGGAAGCACAGCATACATATATGTTTTTATTACAATGTGCAATCGTTTATCGTCCATTAAGGT
The DNA here is from genome assembly GCA_949825065.1 of Odontocerum albicorne. NCBI lineage: Eukaryota > Metazoa > Arthropoda > Insecta > Trichoptera > Odontoceridae > Odontocerum > Odontocerum albicorne. The sequence goes on along the minus strand of OX463841.1, from coordinate 21,542,233 downwards.
GTGACAACTTAAAATGTGAATAACATATGTATGTTTCATTGTTTTAGGGTGACTGATACTTGATGATAAATATTAGAAGAGGTGATAAAGGGAATCATAACAAGCAAAAAAAGATTATCATCAACATCCTTGCATTTTCTCATTTGTTTGGCGTCTCCGTGACTCTATCGTGCTCGATCCAAGCCATCGCCGGAGTCGATACCATTCTTCCATTGTTTCTTTGAACGACATCTTCCTCTATTTCCAAGAACATTCATTCCCAGTGTCTGGTTTCCCACATATTCAGCTGGTTTCGTTTGTACGTGCCCATACGAGTACCACCGAAGCTTAACCTCTCTCAATTACAGCAAGATTGGAACAACTTTCAGGGCTCATTCCTTATTGTTTCTTTCTTGTTTAATCCTGGAACCCATCGCAATATGCGCATTTCGGTAACATGTCAAATCTGTTCTTGGGGTATAGTTATTACCCAACACTCAACTCCATATAAGAGTACAGGTCTTATAACGCTTTTATACATTTTTCCTTTTACTTTCATGGGTATTCTTTTATCACATGTTACTGTAGTTATCTGTCGGCACTTACACCATGCTTGTATCCTGCTAGTCATACGAGTGTCATACTCATTTCTACCCTCACTATATATGTGCGACCCCTAATATTCAAAGGTTTTTGTTAGTCATCTAACATCAAAGCAGAGTCTGAAGAGAAGAAAGAATTAAGCATTTCATTTATTAAGTTTTGCTGAAAAATATTTCTAGCTTATGACAAAATAAAATTTAAAAATATATATTAAACTTATATCAATTTCCTGAATACTGAAAAAATAAACGTAAACTACGCTTAATAACTAAATTCTCCCACAAAAACTATTGGATCACTCATAGAAAGTTGGACCACTCATGCTCAAAAAGTTGAACCACTCATGCCCCAAAACCACTCATAGGAAAATAATTAAACCACTCATAGATTATTTTTTTACTATTTTATAGTTTTTTATTAATAAATGTGCTATTTTTTTTAATATCTTCGTCGTTTTGATCATTCCCTCAATTCTGAGGACCGTGATCACCATATTCATCAACCATTAAACCCCACTACAATATACACCATATATTGACTCTGGAAATGAACACCCGACTGCTTTTTGATCTAGTCACTCCATCGGATGTGTGCTCGGCCTATGTACCTTTTACCATTCACACTTCCCGCCAGAATTGACCGCTTAAGACTGTCGTCCTCCACCCACGCTGTGTTCAAAGTATCGTAAGATTATTCTTACACACAGCACAGAGAGACGTGTCTCAATTCCGAGCTCGTCAATAATCGACAAATTGGTTCATCTGGCAGTTTGTGGAACGCACGAGAGTTGCTACATCTGAAAAGCATCATTTTTTTGTATTTTACGTGCCCTGATCATATAAAAAGTGGAGAAAACGAAGGTTAGGGCTAATCGAGTCTTGGTTTTTATTAGGATTCCTCGACACTTCCAGACAACTCATCGTTCCCTTAGCCATCCACGTATGAAATATCTTGTTAAAATTACAAATAAAAATAAATAATATTTTTTCTTCCGATGTATGTTACATAACATGAACCTATGTGAGCCTTAAAAAGGTCGAGATATATCGCAGTAATCTCAGATACTCATAAAAGTTGAACCGTATCACGGTTTGATTGATTACGTTACATCGCAAACAAGTTTTTCATTCGGAATATGAGTCAGACAAAAACTTTTTATTCTTGGAAAACTCGAACATCTAAAGAAAAAAAGAAAATATATTCAAGATTCATCGCACGGGAATACGAATCCATTACACATAATACGAGTATACCAAATGTTCTTTGTTATCCGAGTACAATCATTTTCTATAGCCTCAATTTTCTTCGACCTTTTTTACGTAAGACTTAATTTTTTGAGCGATTTATCAAACCATTTATTTTGAACGACTTTTTATAGGGTAAGTTATGAAAACACATAAATATTCTAGTAATGTAACATACTCGTACTTGCATGTTATGTGATAAGTTATTAAAACACATAATTTTTAATCTTACTTACATAGCATCATGATATGTCCCTTTGGGGCAGGCAGATCTCCACGCCTTTCTATCCTGTACAGAGTTGCCGCTTCGTTCACGTTCACAGATCTTGTCTTACATGCTCTCCTGATGTTTATACTTGGTACCTTTCACTCAATTAAGTTTTCACCAACTCTCTCCTTCCATTTTTTTCGGCATACGTCTTCCATCACTCTACATTCATTTTAAATTTATATTTGATGTAAGGCTAAGTGGAGTTCCCTTCGCAAATTACTGACTCGACTTTCATCGCAATACCACAGAATGTGTTCTGCGGATTTATACGTAAGGTTAATAAGAAATCTAATGACACCTTTTCTTTCCTAAGTTTTGAAATATCTCAAACGAAGCAAAACTCAGTATAATTCAACACATTACTGTCAAAATATCTAACCGTTGTCATATAAGATCTTCAAATATGGGCTTATAAGAATGAATAACCTATTAAGAATTAAAATGTGAACAATGTAATATTGGAGCAAGTTGACGAATTCTGCTGTTTGGGAACTATTTTTTCAGACAAAAGAAAAATTAAAAGGGGGCATCGATCAGCGTGTAGCGAAAGGAAACAAAGTCAATGGGGCACTAGAACATATATTACTCGAACCACACAATATCAAAATCTGCTTAAATGATAGTCCACAACAATGTATTGGTGTCATCATTGGTGTATGTGAAAAAAGACTGATAGGAACTAAATAAATGCTGTAGAAATGCGAGCATTGAAAAGAATACATGGAGTGACAATGTAAGACAGAATATGGAATCAAGTGTAAAGGGGTGAATGGGAACTTCAAGCTAATGTGTTGAGTATGATAAAGAAAATCACTCTGAGATGGTTTGGGCATACAGAACGAATGAAAAATAAAGGCTTACAAAAAATATACTGTGCAAAAACGAATGGAAGTTGAAAGAGAAAAATATAAAGAAAAGCATGGTTGGATTATGTGAATGTTGAAAATGTAAAAAGTCAAATAAATCATAGGAGTTTTATGATGAGGTATATGGATGTAGAAGTGTTCGTGTGTGTGATGGTGATAGTAAAGTCTGGCGCTATATCCTCTTTGCCTACCCCAACAGGGAAATGGTGTGAGGGTGTGGATGTATATATGTAAATATGAATTACACATTTCACCCGCTACTTATTGTATTAATCTTTCGTTAATAAAAATATGTAGAAAATTTCCGGTGGTTATTAAGAATATCTACTAGACGTGGTTTTATAATATACGAGTAGATTAGGGTTGGTCAACTTTTTTCGGACACATGTATTTTTTAAATTAATAAGCATATCAATATTTGAATGCCTTAAAACGAAGTAAGAACGAAGTAACTTTGGATAACTTTTACACGTAAAAAATAAATTTATACCTATATTATATTTTTTTGTGATGTTTAAATAAGAAAGCCCACGGCAAATGCATCAGAAGGCATATCTCCTCTCTGACTAACTGATGAGGAAAATGTTGTAATAGTACAAAATAGGTGTGAAGGCGTGTAATGTAAACTTTATAAAGCAATAAACATTAAGGTAACTCGCGCTTTAGTACAAGGGCATGCCCTATTTTATATAAATCCTCGTCTGAATAAAAACAGCTTATGTGCATACAACATTTCAATTTCCTTGGTGTTTACTTCTCTATTAATAGTGGCATTTATCCAAATGAATTTCTATGCATTTGGGATAATAGATGCGCATATAATTTATCCGGCAGTCATAAAATGAAAATAAACGCCAAGGATTTAGCGAGGGATAGCTACCCCACACGTTCCGAAACAAATGGGGGAGGGCTAATTTAGCCCTCCCAAATGTGTTGCCATAACTACAGACTAATATACATACACATCCAAGGTTTGCAATAGCACAATGTGAGGAAATTGCAAAGCTGGGGGCTGGAATACACAAGGCTCGAGCTACTGACATATTTTGCAAGGTCAATGTATTATAGAATGTAATTATGACCTGATCAATAAAACTCTTATGCAATTAATCTGTCGATTTTTTTTAGTGGTGGAGTATAATCTCTACGTCATGCGATTAAATGAAAAGAAATTACTTCTTCGGTATCAAAATGAATACTTGTACATATTTTACTTCTATAAAAAATGAAGACATTATAACGATATTTAATCCGTAAGGCTGGTAGAAATGCCTTAATAACCTAATATGATCAAATTAAAACAGAAACAGACAGATTTTTTTAGAGGAAGAAAGATATATGAATTTTCACGGTTTCGCGTAATTCTATTTTCCGACACGGAGGTTGAGGGATCGATTCCCGTTATTGCCCATTTTTTTAGAATGGTATCAGTATGTATTTCAATGTAAGCCTCTTTAACATCTTTCTGGTTGGTTGTATGAGATTGTCATATTGTAATAAATCTGCCAGGTTGTACAGTAACGAAAGCAATACATTATACAATACACTACAATACGTAAATTATTTATGAATTATATGAATCAAGGGTGTAAGAAAAGAAAAATATCGAAACATAATACATCACCGTATGTATGGTATGTATTTCAGATTCATTCCCTTTACCATGACAGGTGGCGATTGTCTTTTGACCCGGGGGTGTGGGTTCGATTACCATCGGTACATAGTTTAAAAAAAAATGTTTTTACTTAAGGCATCTTAAACATCTTTGTGGTTGGTTGGTTGGAAAAGATTGTCCCATAAATAATTTATGTTTCAAAAAACATCAAAATAACATTCAACTTTAAATAATATAATAATATACACATAGTCACAAAATTTCATAAAAGTTGATTCCGAATTCCTTTAGCATAGCTTTCAAAACATATTATACGAGGCGTATCCAGAAAGTAAGTGTACTGAGGCTCTCACGACCGGATGGATTTTATTTTAAATTGTTTAAATAAAAAAAATTGTAACCTACAAAAATTCAGTACACTTACTTTCTGGACTTACCTAGTAATTGAACACTTTCTTGCATATATTACACATCTGGTGAATGTATTGCTTTAAAGCAATTTCTTCCAATCAACTAACTTTTGTTTGTATTACTGTATTAAACATTCGTTGTATACAGTATAACCTAGCGAACCTATTGTCATGTGTCAATCTATTTCAACTATCAGACTGGAATCCTTTTTGTTTAAATAATCTGGGTTCTAATGAGAATTTAACGCACAAGCACCGGTTTGGAAGACAGGCGTCTTACCAACTAGGCCGCAGTGCTTCAAAATAATTATCGATGTACGTGACCGTATCTTTAACTTAATTTATGATAACAATAGTAGAAAAAGTAAAAAGATAATATAAAGAATAAATCTAAAGTAAAATAAGGATTTAGGCGGGAATTGTATGCCAGTTACAGAAGAGGAATATTTTGAGGTAAATAATACTTATTTACTTTATTATTAAATATTGATAAGAATGAAGCGCACCTAATCGAGCCATGGAGATGATGTGTGATGCGTTGATATACAAAGGATTCTGCCACCACGAGATAGGAAGGATGGTCCATGCTCAAAAAGAATATTGACATTTTGTAGCAATTACTGAGCACAGTTTGGATTGTTGAACACTGAGTTGACAGAACGTGGAGATTTCTTCGCTGTCTTATTTTTAAGGTATGGAAGTCTGGCACGATATTTGGATACACGATCATATGAATTTAGATTCAAAATAAACCGAGCACAAATATGTTGGAGTCTCCAGTATATCCAACAACTTCTCACTAGCATCGAGATAACAAATATCCTCATAGCCAATTAGGGCAAATTGAGACTTTGGGTTAGCAAGATTCTGCTTTGGATAGGGATGAAAATACGTAATCATTTGAGAGAATAGAGACTTGTGAAAAAATTATCGGAGAGATGATTGCACCAAGTCAAAAATTCATCGACAAGGATTCCCAGATCCTAGCGGCACTGTGTTAAATATCACATAATCGTATACGGAAACATATCGAGAAGAGTATGTTTAAAACTCGTCGAGAAAACTAAGCACTTTTCAAACTCGCGAACTTTGCTTTCGATATCTAAAATTTCTCTGTTAAAATTTTATGAAAATGTTATTTAGCATTCATTTCAAATTTTCGATGAAAACACGAAGGAAGTTTCCAGACGCTTCGTTTCACAACCGATAACAGTTAGGAAAGAAAATTATTTCCAATAATCATTGCTCGGTTTATCGATGTTATAATGTAGACAGAGGCCTATCTACGTAGTAAAATAATTATTGATGACTTGGGAATAAGATGCCGAGAACTGGGCCGACTCAAGTAAAACGTTAACCTATCAAATACTTAGAGTGTATCTTTTTTATTTTTTTTTTTTTTTTTTTTTTTTTATTTATTAAACAAGTAAATTATTATACAAACATTTGTTGAGGCTATACCTATGTACAAATTTATTACTTAACTAATCTTAATTATATGTTATAATTTATGAACTTATTTAATCTTATTTTCCTACATATCATTTTATTTTATTTATTCAATCTTAATATATGAGATCTTAGAAATAATTAACACCTACATACTACTTATAACTAGATAACAATTCTTACACTAATTATTCAGCAAAAACAAGTCCACTCGTTCAGGCTACTTGTATTCCATCACATTCACTCAGACCTTGGTCGTCCCAGCTAATACTGAAGGTGGACTAGTCAGGCAACAGATAATGCTTCGGGAGCTTGTGCTTATAACGGAAGGGTAGGTCGGATTTACTCTCGTAAGCCCCCAGGGCAGCGACTAAGGGATTTCTGTGATTTTGTTGGCTTTTATAGAACTTCACGGTCCAAGCGAGAATGTGGTGTTGTAGGGTTTCTTCTCGCTGTTCAGCGTGAAGTCGGGTAAGATTTGTTCTGGGATGGGTGTTAAAAGATATCTTGAATGCCTTGTTCTGCACTCTCTGGAGTTTCAGGTGATCCGTGTTGCTCACACTACCCCAAACGGGTGCAGCATAGGTCAAGATAGGACGAATAAGGGTTTTATAGAGGAGGAGCTTATTTTTGGGTGAAAGGAAGCTGCGTCGATGAAATATCGAACTGATAGCCCCTATGCCCTTGTGACCCTTCTGTCTGATGGTATTCAAATGGGTTTTCCACGTCAGTCGCCGGTCAAGGTGCAGGCCGAAGTATTTAACCACGTCCTGCCACTCAACCAGGCAACCACCGATGAATAAGGGCATCGATGGCACTCTTTCCTTGATTTTTCGGGAGAACATGATGGCCTCAGTTTTGGCGTCATTGATTTTGAGCCTCCAGTCCTGGTAGTATTTCTCAAGGATCTCAAGAGCAATCTGAAGACGGCGACCAGCTCGATCCACCTTGAGTGACGATGCGTAGCATGCCGCATCGTCAGCAAAGAGTGCGAGTTTACAGTTTGGGGGAGTAGGAATGTCGTGTGTGTAAATGTTAAATAGACATGGTCCAAGTATACTGCCTTGGGGGACACCCATAGGGATGGGCCTGGCGGATGACGTAGAATGATGAGTGGTGACTGTGAAACTTCTATTGGAAAGGTAGGATTGAAGTAGTTTCACGAGATAGAGTGGAGTGCCAGTGAGGAGAAGTTTGTGAAGAAGGCCATCATGCCAGACAGTATCAAAAGCCTTCTCAAGGTCCAGCAGTACCATGCCAGTACTTCTGTTCCTATTGAAGCCCATCGACACGTCTTCCACGACACGGGTAAGTTGCTGGACCGTGTTGTGTCTTGTTCTCAATCCAAATTGCTCATGAGGGAATGTATTATAAGAGTGTATCTTAAACAAGTGCTATAATTATTAAAAGTTGTATTTTTTTACAGATACATAAAGAAATTTTATTTTCACGGATTACTGTTTTTCAACCTATTATTCCAGAGAATTTAAAATTGTGTAAGAGGTTTTTCTAAAGTTGCTTGTGAATGCTGGAAATAAGTTAAGAAATATGCTACGGTTTTTTTGCTAGAAGAACATGGAAAAAACTGAACTATATATGATAGTTTGCTAGTCCGATACACGCGGCACGAATTGAATATTGGATGTGTATCAAAAATGGCAGCGTTTTGATCTATGTAACAGCACATTTCAGCCAAACTTGCTATACAAAAAATCCAACCAACTCTTACCTGAAATGTGAAGTATCTCGGCTCAACATCATTAAGATATACAATGTCTTGACCCGTAATACTAGTGCGTGTCTCTCTTTATAAAGAAATTCAATAAAAATGTAAAGGAAAAATCTAATACGTATTGTAATTAATTATTGAATTGTAATACGCTTGTTTTGTATGCAGTATAACCTGGCGGATTTATTTATACAATATTTTCCAACCAACCAAAAATATGTTAAAGAGGCCTTAAGTGAATATCAGACTGAAGCTCTTTAAAAAATGGTTATCAGTGTGAATCCAATTTGAGCATCTTACCGACTAGGCCACGGAAGTCGTCTAGTTAGTTGAAATTATTCTTAGTCGTTGCCTCGTAACTCAGTTTACGACTCTCCTCCTTCTTCCTAGACTAAGCTGAATGGAGTGCTAATATCACCAAAAATCCTGCCGCAGTCTTGACTTGATAAATCTACCACGATAGTGATCTCCCCTTTTCTATTATTTCATAGATGCTAACAATCACAACAAGTCTCTCGAGGCTGTCATTCCCTCTCCGAGTCATTTTGGCCAGAGTATGCCTCAGGCAAATGGTCGAAAATCTAGTTTGACAGTCAAACTAATTTTTATATCATTTTGACAGGCTGGGTTTAATGTAAACATGTTTAGCTTTTGAGTGTTTCAATGAAATATTGCCAATATATTAAAAAAAATTAAGGTCAGTCCATAAATTCGTGGGTATTTTTTAGATTTTTTTTAAACAATGAAAATAAAACGCACTTTACTTTATTAATCGATTATATATTTTCCTTGATTATCAACAATGTGTTGCAATCTTACAGATAGTTTTTTTTATTCCATTTTAACTCCAACTCTGGTTTTGATGTAAAAAAACTGGAAACTTATTTTTCGATCTTCAAATCTTTGAAACTATTATTTTTAAAAACACTATTATTGTTAAACACTGTTATTTTTCCCGCGCGGAACTTGCACTTTACCATTTAAAAATATTCCATTTAGAACGTGCCGTTTGTACTGATATCTATATTCATTTTTAAAGGCTCTTATTTACGGCCGATTTTACAAAAATCGATGATACACTGGCCACTTGAGTGGACATTTCAAAACAGAATGCGACTTTTTTAGTGTATTGTTCTACGAAATGAGTCATGGTGAATCATACAAGTGACATCAATACGCACGAATTTATGAACTGACCTGATAGTTATCTCGCGAGCGGCTGCAGCTGGGGCTTGGATTGTTATTAGTGAATTTCGCAGGTGTAAATCAGGTGTCTCCGTATAGACAATAATTCTAGTGAAACAGCTGATATAGGCCGGTCGTATTTATAGAATATGTAAACATTTAAATAATTAAAACATATATTTTTGGAGCTCCTCCATATTATAATACAATAGTTTGTACGCATATCAGTCCTAGTGATCCTCAGTGTTCATCATCAACACCGCATAGTTAGATGTCTGATACAATATTATATACAATAGATATCTTAGAAAAGAACTATCTAGAAGTCTTTCATTTTCTATCCATGCCTATCAATCCCATTTGGCTCCAAAAATAAAATATATGACTTTTGCCAAAAATAAAAGTATTGTAGATCATTAATCACACATCTAACAGGACGTATACGATATGAATATCTCATTTACGATAGAAACCAACTTACTCTGCATCACAAAAAATAAAAACAATCTCGAATTCGCATCATAAAAGTATTAAAAAGTTTTTCATATTCTCTATTTAGTTTATTTCCAACTATTTAACAACGCCAAATTTATCGTTCAGGTTCTAAATGTACCAGAGGCGGACCAGGATGAGAGACAAACACTTACACTGTAACATCTTTGCTGAAGAGACAAATGGAAAAAACGTGTCTCGAAATGCTTTACCCCGGGAAAGCACGCTGGGGCAGGCGATATATTGAGGATTATTCTACTTGCGACGTGGAAAAGGTATATTCTAAAATATTTAGAAAATATTTATTACAGGGATCCCAAGCTTTACTTCAAAAGGTTTCCAGTTATTTCAATTTTTTTATATGTAAAAAGGAACGTATGAAATTTATAAAGCAAACAATGATAATATTTTTATAGTTTCTAATAAATTAGTGATATAAAATTAGTATTCTTATTTGATAAACGAGGCATTATTTTAAATTTTGATAGCGTGAGATCACTGTGATTGCGCTTCTAGAATATATTATGTATTCTCGATTGATGTAATCAACCCATCAACGCTCACTGGCAGGGATCACCAAAATTTGGGAGAATAACCATTAAAAAAATACGTTATGTAGATTTATCATAATTTGCTTATCTTATGTTGAATTGTGTTGGTTAGTTCAATTAAACTATGATACTAGAAAGAATGAATAAATACCCATATACCACAATTTTCTGATTCATAAATTTTCAAACTTGATCTTTTTGTATTATTCAAGTCCCTTAATGGGATGTTTTCATTATATCTTTCGAATCTGTGTCTGAGATGTTCCTTCGGAAAGATGTAGAGCTCTGACATCGATTTTATCTTCATCGAATTAATTGTTTCAAATCGATTCAATAGGGAGGGGTAATATAACAGAGCTGTTGCCGTTGCCGATCCTGTGGCGTGAATTTAAGAAGTGCACTTGAAGACAATCTGTTTTGAATGGTCTCAAAATTTGTGAATATAAATGAAAACTTCATACAATATTTTTGACACACATTGATCGTGTCGATGTATTTATAATATAATCGAACGTGTAGAGAAACCGTTCAACTGAATAATACCCTTAAAAACCTAAATCCCTGGTTGTTCCATTTAATATACTCAAATTGGCATTGTTGGCAGAATGATAAAAGCTTTGCTTGTTTTCTATATATGAAGAAGTATACGCCAGTGTCAAGTGATGAAGCGTTGTATTTTAATTTTTGTATGCAATATGACGGGAAAGGTATTCTATTATTTAAAAATAAGATCATTTATAGACGAATTGTGGAAATAGAACACAACTCTAGAATTCAATAACACAATGAAATTTTCTAAAATATTCAAATCATCGTGAATCACACCAGTAATATGTTTTTAATTTCAGATTTTTTAGAATAAAAAAATGTCTACTCTAATTGGAAAAGTTTCAAATTTTTTAGCTTCGTTCTTTCTTAGAAACGAATAAAATAAGGGCAATCGTGATAGTTGGAAAATAAAACGATTTGAAATTGTTAATTCTTTTGGAAGTTTTAATAAGAAAATAAATGACAATTTGGGTTCCCTAAATAAGTAGGAAACTTAGAAAGATGTTTTTTTTATATTTTGAATTAAAATCCATGTTATCCATTCACGTTATTTTTTCGATTGTGTATAAAACACACGTATAATCTAGCGGGTGTATTACCATATTGACAATCTATTCCAACCATCAGAAGGCTACTTAAAGTGCGTGAATGTAAATGGCAAAAAACAAGAGAGAGAAAAAAGATATTTAAAGGACCGAATGAGAAAAAAAGACTGGACATATCAGTTTCTAACTTTTAAAAAAAGAAAATAAAAGTGAGTCAAAGGTTAAATGGAAAAAGAACAAAGGGAGGAAGAAAAGCTTTCCACCAATTCGCTACATATATCGTCATTGATATACCATATGTCAAATGTTTTTATTTTACTTCACCTCAAAGTATTTCTAACTTCTAATTCATAAAGTATTTCTGATTATACTCGTAATTGATTATTTTTATCAAATTAAATATTTTTTGGTTATATATTAATTTTTTGATACTTTTATAATTACCATTCTAAGTTTAATTATGAAGGAATTATTCAATGAAAATAAAACATAAAAAAGTTAACACTTGTTTGTGATGTGTAATGCTTGTAAATATGCCTACCATATTTTTTTGTGAACACGAATGCCGAAAAATCCCCATCAATTTAATGAGGCACTATAAAAACACTCGTTTAGTTTAAGAATGACCATTCGTTTGCTGTTCGGAGGGAGAGGAAGTGAAACTAAATAACCCCTCACACTTGCACTATTTTATTCAACTCCCGAGAGTAACAGAAACTTATAAAATAGTAAGAAGACCGCCTTGAACACGAACACAAACCACACATACAATTTCACAAATTACAAAAATGACAAAATTATAACGATTACGTATTGGAAAATTTGGAAATATTTTCTTTGTATTGTATTGTAGTTCGTATTGCCTTGATAAGTTAGTTATGGTTTTCATACCTAATGCATGTGGTATATTGTTAGGAGTGATAAGTCTTACAACCTTGTCAGATATAACTAGGTATCTGACCTGACAACATTATTTAAGATTGTCAGATCATATTTCAATAGTCCGGAACTAACTCAGCATCTCATGTTACAAATTCCTTGTGAAGTGGTTGATTCTAATTATTTGTACAACTCTTACATAATAAGACTGCAAATATTAGGCAATCAATAAGGGCATTATATGGTTTTTCACGTAACTACTTACAGAAGTAAAGTGAAGAAGTTGTTCTTGCCGAGGTGAATTGATTGAATTATATAGGTTTGCCTTGTTGTGGTGTTCGTCTCTTGCTAGTATTTTGGTATTGTATAACACTGCTTATTATACATGTCAATGTTAGATTTTATCAGTTCATGTTTTTTTATTATAGGTATTTTGTATCAAAAAGGTCATTTTGACCGCTGAAATTAAATAAAAATGTATTAGTAAAATATATCATACACCTGCAGGTAAGTTCCTAAATAAAGACCACAGTCGATGTTTTCCTCTATATTCAAATGATGAAAACCCTTGAAAAGATATTATTAAAATTATGTACTTATATTATTTTTATGTTTCGATTGTTTGATTCGTAGTATCTGTCAATAATTTGTAGCTAAGGTTAGATTATCATTTGAGTAGACCTTTAATTAGCTTCTAAGTTAAGATGACCTCCGTAAACTAGTTGGTAAGACGTCCATCTTCCAACCCAGGGATTGCGAGCTCGATTCCCGTTGGTACCAAGACTTGTTAAAAGTAATCTTGTATGTTTTTTACTTAAGGCTTGTTTAACACCTTTTTGGTTGGTTGGAAGAGATTGCTATATGGCACTACGCCTGCTAGATCGTACTGTTTAAAACGAAAGTGTAATACAATACAATAAAAGACGCTGTATAATGCCATTCAGTAAATCCGCTTAATAGATATTTTCCACAAATCGATGAATAGATAAAAAATTTTACTAAAATACAGTATTTTTAAGACACTTCACAGAAAAGCTTGAATTATTGACTATCTCAAATTATTGTTATATTTTCTTTTGATGTGTGATATAATTGGGTGTAACTAGTAGGTATCAATATTACAATTAATAAAGAAAGTAAATATATTTTATATTTTTTATAATACGAGTAAATAGGACAAAAGATTCTTCGTTTTCCAGCCAGAGAAAACGTGGTTATCCATAAAATAACTAGAGAATAACAAAACCTATTAACAAACAATTCATTCAATTTCAATCCGTTAATGTCACGCTAGCCATTCAACATGTACACATAACATAACATACCAACAATAAAAGCTATTTTCATTGTATTTTGTTGTGCGACAGGCAATCTATGTCAAAAGTTTCTTTATGTAATTCCATGCCAAACTTCTCACCAAGCAATTATTTTAAATCCTACAAATATTTAAATTTAAATCGGATTATGAGTATACTTTTACATTTTTTTCGAAAAAAAATCTCTGGTACATTGGTACTGTATGGTATGCCTGCTAAGTTACCAGATGTTCCATATTTCTGATGTTATCCGGCTGATTTAATTTGCAGACCTTAATTCAACTAATTTCAAATTATTAGTAAGCTGTTTTACATATTGAAAATTGTGCATGACGAGATATATGAACGTAAAGGAGGTGAAAGTTTTGTAACAAACACAGCGTGATAATATGGTAACATATATAGTATGTATGTTTTACATATATTCTTTCAGCATTCTGGATCGACAAAAACCTGGTTTACGTAGAGAAGAAAACGACGACCTCAGTAGCCTGGTTGGTAAAACAACTGTGTTCCAGCCCGGGTGTTGCTGGTTCAATTCCCGTTGGTACCCAATTATTTTAAAGGGGTTTCAGTTTAGCTTTTTCTTAAGGCCTCTTAACACATCTCTAGTTGGATGGAAGAGATTTCCACATAGTAATAAACCCTCCAGGTTATACAGTGCTATACGATACAATAATACAAATCGTGCCTGTCCGATCTTCCTGAAGTTTACAGCTTCTTGCCATTAAAATCTAAACATTAATTCTTCAAACTATTTGCTGGCGTTCAATGGCATGGTTAACACATCGTTCTTTATTCATTCATCCAAAATTCTTCTTTATTCATCAACATAGTCTCCTTCAAGAGCGATACATTCATTCCAACGCTTTCCTAACTTTTCTATGCCAGCCGTGTAGAACGATTTATCTTTGGTTTCAAAATAGGCGTTAGTTTCGGCAATCATTTCTTCATTGGAGCCAAATCTCTTTCCCTGGAGCATCTTTTTGAGGTCTGCGAACAGCCAATAGTCGCTGGGAGCCAAATCTGGAGAATACGGTGGGTGCGGAAGCAATTCGAAGTTCAACTCATGCAATTTGGGCATCGTTACCATCGACTTGTGACACGGTGCATTGTCCTGATGAAAGAGAACTTTTTTCTTCTTCATATGGGGCCGTTTTTTTGTAATTTCTGCCTTCAAACGCTGCAATAACGCTATGTAATATTCGCTATTGATGGTTTTTCCCTTTTAAAGGTGATCGATGAATATTATACCATGCGCATCCCAAAATACGGAGGCCATAACCCTGCCGATTTGATTCCGGAGTATAGTGGTGGATCCAAGTTTCATCCATTGTCACATACTGACGCAAAAACTTATGTTTATTTCGCGTAAACAGTGCCAAACAGCGCTCTGAATCATCGATGCGTTGTTGTTTCTGTTCCGTTGTGAGCAAACGCGGCACCCATTTCGAAAAAAGCTTTTTCATGACCAAATATTCATGCAAAATAGTGTAAACACTACCAAATGATATCTTCAGGATGTCAGCTATCTCACACAACTTTACTTTGGGATTTTTCATCACGATTTTGAGGGTTTTTTTATGTTTTCTGGTGTAACAGCCTCATTTGGACGACCAGAGCGTTCAGCATCATTTGTGTCTGTACGACCGGTTTGAAATCAGCATACCACCGACAAATGGTTGTTTTCGACGGAGCAGAGCCCGGATACCACTTTTCAAGCCATCGCTGAGTTTGAACGGTATTTTTTCCCATTAAAAAGCAATGTTTTATCAACACACGAAATTCGGTTTTTCCATTGTTTTGAAAATAGCAAAAGTAGCGTCACTAAAACCACTGTAACTCAATGTCGGAATGTCATGAAAGTTTGACACGTAACTTCTAAAGGCTGATACAAACTGAGAATGGTATGTATTTGTATTAATTATTTGCCATCTCGGGTAAGTCCCGGGACTTATTGATCGATGTGTTACAATTAACGACGTTTCAACACGAGACATTTCAAAATAAAATAAAACAATCAATAACAACAAATCTTAACATTATACCTCGGTAGTATATGTTAGGTATAATGTAAAGATTTGCTGTGGAATACATAATGTGGAAGTAATCTTAACATAATACCTCGGTAGTGTAGGTATACTACTATATTAAGATTTGCTGTGGAATACATAATGTGGAAGTAATCTTAACATTACACCTCGGTAGTATAGGTATAATATTAAGATTTGCTGTGGAATACATAATGTGGAAGTAATCTTAACATTATACCTCGGTAGTATAGGTATAATATTAAGATTTGCTGTGGAATACATAATGTGGAAGTAATCTTAACATTATACCTCGGTAGTATAGGTATAATATTAAGATTTGCTGTGGAATACATAATGTGGAAGTAATCTTAACATTATACCTCGGTAGAATAGGTATAAAATTAAGATTTGCTGTGGAATACATAATGTGGAAGTAATCTTAACATTATACCTCGGTAGTATAGGTATAATATTAAGATTTCCTGTGGAATACATAATGTGGAAGTAATCTTAACATTATACCTCGGTAGTATAGGTATAATATTAAGATTTCCTGTGGAATACATAATGTGGAAGTAATCTTAACATTATACCTCGGTAGTATAGGTATAATATTAAGATTTCCTGTGGAATACATAATGTGGAAGTAATCTTAACATTAAACCTCGGTAGTATAGGTATAATATTAAGATTTCCTGTGGAATACATAATGTGGAAGTAATCTTAACATTATACCTCGGTAGTATAGGTATAATATTAAGATTTCCTGTGGAATACATAATGTGGAAGTAATCTTAACATTATACCTCGGTAGTATAGGTATAATATTAAGATTTGCTGTGGAATACATAATGTGGAAGTAATCTTAACATTATACCTCGGTAGTATAGGTATAATATTAAGATTTGCTGTGGAATACATAATGTGGAAGTAATCTTAACATTATACCTCGGTAGTATAGGTATAATATTAAGATTTGCTGTGGAATACATAATGTGGAAGTAATCTTAACATTATACCTCGGTAGTATGGGTATAATATTAAGATTTGCTGTGGAATACATAAGGTGGAAGTAATCTTAACATTATACCTCGGTAGTATAGGTATAATATTAAGATTTGCTGTGGAATACATAATGTGGAAGTAATCTTAACATTATACCTCGGTAGTATAGGTATAATATTAAGATTTGCTGTGGAATACATAATGTGGAAGTAATCTTAACATTATACCTCGGTAGTATAGGTATAATATTAAGATTTGCTGTGGAATACATAATGTGGAAGTAATCTTAACATTATACCTCGGTAGTATGTATAGGTATAATATAAAGATTTGCTGTGGAATACATAATGTGGAAGTAATCTTAACATAATACCTCGGTAGTATAGGTATAATATGAATATTTGCTGTGGAATACATAATGTGGAAGTAATATAAAAATACAAATAGGATCCGACCCTCATTTTATCTGTATTGAAATAATAAGGTAAACATAACACAATTTTTATGGGTGTGTTTAGGGTAAAATTAAAACAAGCATATATACAAATTTCACTAACTTGGTATATTTTACACATAAAGGATTGAGGTATTCAGTATTTCAAATTGGAATTCATATGTTTACGTATCGGCAAACGTTTCACACTCATCGAGTATATACTTAGATGCTACATGTAGGTGTAACGAATTTCGTATAACAAGCTCATTTAGTTAAATTAAAACTGTCTGAAAATACTTATGAAACTTTATCTCACGATTTTTTATTGAAATATAATTTCGGTTAAAAGGTGAGATTTAACAAATAACATATTCAATAGAAGTTTTACCTTATGATATCAAATCAAATTAATGAAATCTGAAAAGCAACAGTAATTTTTATGCATTTTCTTTGTGGTAAATTTAAAGATTTCCGTTGGTATCCAGACTTTTATAAAAGATCTAGTCTATATTTCACTTAAGGCTTGTTTAACACTTTCCTGGTTGGTTGAAAGAGATTTCCAAACGGGAATATATCCGCCGAGTTGTAGTATACAATGAAAATGCAATACAATGAATAAACCACTTAAGGACGGAAAGTAATAAACAAAACCACGTACATACTCGTATGAACAAAAGTTTTGAACCAATGATATATTTTATGGATAAAAAAGCTTTTTCTCAATGCTTTTCTTATTTAAAAATCATTTTTTACATAGTCATATATTACAAAAGATTCCCCATTAAGGCACTGCAGCAAAAGATTACGCAACATCGATGGTATGCGAAATATTGCAATTTAAAGGTGTAACGTTACGAAAAAATTTAAGCTTTAAGCTACAAACCCTTAAAATTAACTTATGAAAAAAAACTGTCAATACAATCGCGAAATCATTTCGTTTCATTATTATGGCTCTATCGATGGAAAATTTTATATTGTTTGTAGTAAAAATTATAAAATAATTAACATTTAGACTATTGATGATGACATACAAAATTACGATAAGATATTTTTTCAGATACTATAAAAAAATTTAATTTATAAAAAATATTTACTAAACTTTTATTTCTTATTTTTTAAATATTTTAATTAACTTAAACAATCATAATTATTGACAAAAAATAGCACTTACCTATATAACCACAAATAGCAATGTTGCATATTCCAAGAAACAGACACCAGCGGACCAACCACTTAAAACTTTGAGGCAGTCGGCACTCGTATGTAGATGGCTTCTTCCCGAGGCATGGCTCCAAAACCATCTTACAGTCTCACATCACAAGTTCCCATCAAAAGCCTTCAAAAACGTTCACAAAACAGAACCTTCATCACAATTTAAGGCACAGAATAAAATGAACACATTTTAATGCCTATACTGCGGTCGCGTTTCAAAAAATAAACACCTCTTTTATTCATTATTTTTTCTTAACTTATTTTTGTTAGATTAAAACAAAACTTTTTTTATTGGATCACGTCATTTAATCGCATTGAGTCCTCTAAAGAAACCAATGAAGTACGCAATAGGCTAAGTAATTCATTTTCACTTGCTTGATCGGCTTACACTTTCGTAGTCTTATAATTATTTCAAAGATCATGTTACAGGTTTATTTACTTTTTAAATACGCACATGCAAAGAAACTTGAGAATGTAATCCACCCTTACAAAATAATTATTAGTTCACAGTGGTAACTTCGTGATAAGTAGTCAATTTTCTTCATAAAAATATCGTACAAAACCGCTCGTTATGCCTAATTTCGATTTAATGTTAATCTAAACAATTATTTATTATAGTAAAAAATTTGGTACATTTTTTTCTCAGAAAAACTTCCTTACATCATTATTCAGTAAATTTCATGTCATTTTGAAAATGGAACACGCGCTGCGCGGGAAATTGGAAAGCGCGGCAACCGACCCTACCGCTATCAGCACCGACACAAAACTAAATGCTAAAGAGAACTATGAAAAGAGCAAAGCGCCTTCCGAGTTCTACACCACAACATACTCGTAGCTCTTGGCACGTAAGGTCGATCGATTGAAAAAAGAGGCTTCTCTTGATTAGATTTTTGTTACTTGAAACTACGGATCTTGGTGTAATAATTTATATATTAGATTTTGATTTAAATTTCAGGTAATTTTTACACCATCCATTATTTTTTTATAAAAAAATCTGATATTTTTTATTCGAAATACAATATTAATTTAAAAATGGTTTAAATGAATTAAATATAACATAAAGAAGTAATAAATATCGAATATTTAATTATTTCTACACCTTATTTTATTTTTTTTATATTAAAGAACCATTTTCTAGCAGACAAATATTTTTATTTACATTAATGAAAAACAGTTACATAATATTTTCCTTCATCAATTTAACAAAACGCTTTTTGTATTGTATCGTATTACACTTTCATTTTATGAAGTACAGCCTGGTTAGTCTATTACCATGTAGTAATCTCTTCCATCCAACCAGAAAGGCTTAAGTGAAAACCATATATTGTGAGGTGTTTTCGTATTATTTATTGATTTGTGTGGTACTCTCCGAGCGTGGATAGGAAAGAACCCATTCGTCGAGCCTTTGTGTTAGAGCCAAAAGACTCACGTACGTGTATAAACAGTCCTGCCTGGTCGCGCGGTGCATAGTATCGCTTTAACGAGGTGCATGGTCGCGCGATAACGCGCTGGACTTCCGTATAAAGGTCGCCGGATCGAACTACTAGGCCCAGCAACAACGACGAAACAGTCTTGCCACACACAGAAAGATAACAATTACTTTGCCGACGTGTTAAACCAGACTAGAAGCATAAATTGATTAGGTTCCATTGGTAATCGATCCCGAAACCCTAGGAGCAAAAGTCAAATGTCTTACTAAGTAAGCAACGGAGGTAATCATTGAAGACACCAACATATTGATACGTGTAACATACTATATGTCTATATCGTGTAATGAACGTCTATAAATTAAATAGCTTCAAGCAGTTCACCACATTTGGTAGCACTGTTCACCCTCATTGATATGCTTCTATCTAATCTAATTTTATTCTTCATTCATCATTTGACCATTAAACCTACGAGCACTGCATAGTCATCATCACCATCACGTCATATTCCTGTTGGGATTAGGAGAAAAACAAATCTCCACTTCATTCTATCCTAGCATCCATATTCTAGCCACGTCTATACACCTCGTCATGTACACTTTCTCATTATGAAGACATTTCACTCTTCCTCCTTTAAGAATTTGATTAATTTAATCGTGCGACGTTTTTCTAGGGCTTCCCAGACTTCTCGTACATTATTTACTACTCGTATAAATTTATTATGTAAATCTTTCATGATTCATTATTTCTACGTGACCAAACCTTAACGCTCCTTTCTTAAACTCAAACACGGCATATTTTTCAATCTATATTATTTCTTAATGTCCGCATTCCTTATTCTATCATACGAGTACATTGTATAACAGACATTCTGCGCAACGCTCTCATTTCTACTGCATTTAGTTTACTTTCATTTGTATCCTACGAGTATTTAAACAACAAATTTAACATTTTTTTATATCTGATCTACTAATTAACCAAAATGTCCCTAATAACTTTTAAAACTAGTGAATTGGCGCACATCCTTTATTAAACCCCTCTTTTGGTTTAAAATAGATTTTTTTTATCTTAGTTAAGAATTAAAAAATAATCTTATTATAAAGTAATCACTTTTGAATACTACTACTATACTGGTCCAGTTAACTGCATTAGAAAAAGCAAATCGCGTAAACTTCATCCCATTCTCGTTGAAAAACATACCATATATTCAAACAGTTCTATGCTTTAATTCACAGTGCACAAATATCTAAATTGATTAATCCCGGTTTCACTTGAGCTCTTATAAATTTATAGCGTTCCTTTCATCCCCTACGAAAATTCGGCACGTGGAAACGCACATACACACACAAATGCACAAATTGTGTCAAATATATACACAGTCGCAGCGATTGCATGTACAGTGTTAACACAAAATCACTATTAGTTGAGTAGTTGGCAAAAAAATATTAATATATATAGATAATAAGAGTATATACCTAAGTTAAAATTTTTATTTAAAGTTTGCATCTGAGCTAATGTAAACTTTAAATAAATTTTTCAACTAAGGTATATACTCTGATGAACCTATACAAACAATTCTACTTCCTTATGGATGTTTTCGACTTCTGCTGGGTGAGAGTCAACTGGTATTACTGTTGTATAATCTATGTCGCTATCGATAGCGTAGCTCAACTCAGTAGCTTATATTTCCAATTTAGCGAAGATTACATTATAAAGTTCAAATTGTTAGTTAAAACCTATTTTTTTCTTAAATATTATAGTGATTTACCGTAGTCGCTATAAAAAGCGTGGACCGGGATCAGCGAAATAGGACTAATCAACCAACCACTTAACTGATAGGACCTCTAACCGTCTACTTTTCCGGGAACAACTCTCCACTCGACTGCCTTTCCGAGTGGATTCTCCACCTGGCTGTCCCACAGAAAGAAACTCTCCGCCTGATTGGCTGCCTATACTACCAAACGGATCTTCACTTCGCCGGGGGCTCGCTCCTGACTGCTCCTATGACCTCACCCTGGAGGGGAAGAGTGAACCGCCCAACTGGAATAAAAATAACCACCAGCTCCATCCAAGAACTAGTCACCAGCCGGCCAGCCGTCTCTACTCCATTGCCCTGCTGGTCTAGCCAGCAACCATGCCATCCTGCTTGGACAAGCCTGCCGCTTTTCTCGAACCGCCCTGCCGCTTTGCTAGAGCCACTCTGCCATTTTGCTAGAGCCACCCCGGGCCTCCTACTTGAACTAGCATTGCCGCTTTTCTAGAGCCACCCTAGCGGCATGTTCAGGCCACCACTGCTGACCTGTCCGGACCGCGACCAGCCTGCCGGATCACCTCACGTGAGCGTGACCACGTCTTGACCTTCCGTCATAACTTCAGAAACCAGTGAATTCAGTGGCAAAAGACAATAGCCCGTTTGCGCAAAGATACTTAAACTTTAATAATAATAATTTCGTGTTACTGTTGAAAATAAATTGTTTGATCATTTTGATACACTCCTCCCCACACGGATATAGTTCTTATAGCCTATTATTACTAGGAGGGGATATCAGTGTCATTTAGCATAGATATTGATACGCCTTCCCGATAATAAAAATGTCTCTATGGTACTATTACCGTGACTGGAGGAGTGTATTCGAGGGACTCAGGACGACAGTGATAACACAACAAAATAATTTTTATAAATTATTTTGAATATAAAGGCATTACAGTAGGCCGATAGTGGTTCAGGTAGGTTAGCCGCGTTAGCCCGAGAATGGCGCTAGCATGGCTCGAGGTGGGCGGCAATAGTGGTCCAAGCAAGACGACAGGGCGGTACTGCAGGTCTGGGCAGGACGGTAGCGCGGCTCCAGCAAGCGGCAATGCTGGTCCGGGCTACATGGCAAGGCGGCTCTAGCAGGTAGCAACGTTGGTTCCGGTAGAACGGCAGGGCGGCTCCAGGCAGCAGCAATGCTGGTCCGGGTGGGACGGCGAAGCGGCTCTAACAAGCGACAACACTTGTCCAGGCGGGATGGCAGGGCGGCGCTAGGCAGCGGCAAAGATGGTCCAGACAGGACGGTGAGGCGGCTTTAGCAGGCGGCAACAGTGGTCCAGACAGGATGAAGGTAGCCGGGGAAGTCAACCACGTGAAGAAAGCTGGAGAGCTGTAGTAGAGACGTCTTGGGTGGTCGGCTGTTGGCTAGTGACTAATCCTTGGCTAGAATTGGCAGTTGTTTTATACCAGCTTGGCGCTGGTGCAAGCACAGATCTCAGGTGAAGTGAAGATCAGTCTTATAGGTAACCAGATGGATAATCTACCCGGGTGAAGAGTGAATTTTCGCTGATGGAGGCAGCCGGGTGAAAAGTGAATCTCTTTTGATCCGGATCCTTCCTTTTTATAGCGACCACGATGTATTGTCGAACAGCGTAAGTAGTCCGTTTATCATGTCAAGAATTTTCCCAATTCGTTGTTACCATACCTTTTCCGTTACGGTCGCGACTTGAATCGGCATCTGACTCTTTTCATGGTTAGGGCGTGGCTAAGGACCTTTAGATAGATAAGGCCGATTCAGCGGCGTGCTGAATTAATTTATTTTATTTTTTTATTTTGGATGTTTCTTTCTTCCTTCGAAATGATGAATCTCTTCACGACGGGTGATTGATACAGGTGACGCCTATGGGCGCATCAATATAGAATTCTTCACTCGATATCAAAGTAAATAAGAAATTATTTACATATATACTCGTATAAAAAAATGTAAACCTTAATTTTGTTCAAATAGTTTACAGTAACCCTGTAACAAAGAAGCTGCACTCTACCTATATACTGCGTGCACGTGCACCCATCTGCTATGTTTCGCACTAATAAACAAAAATACTTCAGCTGCGTTTTCCAGCATGTCGAATATTTCCAATGCTGAATTGCATACATATTTTTTTATCTCTGACTGAATACTACAGTGAATATAGTGGAATTATTGATTTGTACTACTTACATAATGATCTTACATTGCCTTTTTTTGTTTTATTTTTAATTTGGATTTTATTATTTCGAAAACAGTAAAGTGTGTATTTCATGATAGAAATCCGTTTATTTTATATTCCATCCAGAAGAATGTTACGTTTCATTAAAAGTCTAAAAACACAAAAAAAAACCGTCGTGGTAAACGCCTCATTTCCAGCCCGCGTTACGGGTTCGATTTCCGTTGGTAGCCATTTTTTTCAAACAGAATTCCAATCTGATTCTTTTTGCATTTTAACAAGTAAAGAATGATATTTTATGCTTCTAATAAAAAAACTACACATTTACAACTACAAAAAATATATAATTATCTCGCTTAACAATTGTGTTTACCCGCGCAAAGTCCATGTAGTCCCTTTTTACAGCGAGCGCATACGAGGTTGAATCGTCTTATCTCATTTTTTTGCTGCACACTACACACTGGCGTAAATTGCGCCCGGACAATTTTTCTAAACAATTTTTTTTATTGGATGAAGTTGGTTGTATCGGTTCACTGTTTTTGTGAAACATCCATTCTTTTTCAATATCTTCTATAATTTCAGATATAAACTGAAGTCTGGTCACCATTCTTCCGAATATGTTGAATGCAACTTTTTTCCAGTATTTTAGTGTTCTTCGTTCATCCAAATATACGTACAACATTTTGTCCGATTCGTCCAATCCTCCCATGTATTTATTGTAATCATGAATCATTGAAGGCTTTGCTTTTTGTGATTCAAAATTACCTCGCTTTTTCTTTATGGTTACACTATTGGTGTCTGCATTGGTTGATATCAGTAACACTGGGTGGGGTTTGGACTTCTTGTCTTTGAAAGAGCACAATAAAACGTTATCATTAGCAAAACATTTTGGCTCTCCGACATTAGCTTTTTTAGCATCAATAGGAATCTCTTTTCTGTTGCGTTGTATTGTTCCTGTCAGGTATGTATGGTTTAATAGCAGGGCTTTCGCCAAACGTAAGCTGGTGTAAAAGTTATCAGTAAATAAATGGTAGCCCTTACTGAGATAGTTTCCCATTGCTAATAACAACTGTAAATCCGAGACCATTCTTTTGGATAGAATTTTTATCATCTGTGCATTTCACTCCTTTGTAACAAAAAAATCCTAAACAATAGTTTGTAATAGAATCACACAGCATCTAAAATTTGATTCCTCATTTGTAGTGTTTCTTGTTAGGGAGATATTGCTTTATATGTGAATTGCAGTGTGTTCCAACTAGCGATTCATCTATGCACAATTGTTGGTGAGGTATGTAATGTTGACGGAACACGGTATTTGCGTGCTTTATAAGATAGTCAAATCTGCCGCAAGGATCATAATCTGAGTGGCCAGGTTGTGCTAATGTCGTATTATCCACCAAATGAGCTCTTCTGACGAACGACAAACTCGCACTAAATGACTCAGCGCGTAAGCGCCGCGTCGCAATTTTCGCGAGTGACTCATGCAGCGCGATATCGCTGGATAGCACTAAAACGGTTAAATAAACATAAACACAATCTAAATAGTGTTGTGTTTAGTCAAGGAAGAGGATCATCAGAAGTTGTCTAATTTACTATAAAAAATTATAGTAAATTAGACAACTTCTGATGATCCTTAATATAAAATTCAAAATTATGAATTTCAATTCATTGCATTGGGAATACTTAACATACCATGGAGAAAGCCTCCGCACTCCAGCCATCAAGTACTATGCTTGCTATTGCCAGAAATGTCCTGGCTGTTTTTCTTTTTTAGTTTTCTTAAGATATTTAATATCATTGATTAATTTATAGTGGGAAATAAAACTATTTAGTTTCTTGTAATACTTTAATTAATAAAAACCTTAAATATAAAAAAATAACATTTTATTTAACTCAGGTTCATTTTTGTGATAGATTAAAGGTAACAATATAAAGTTGAACCTCAAATAAAGCATATTGGTATAAGGTGAATGAATGCTAGAAAATTCACAATTTACTCGTACTTATTCTACAGTAAACTAAAAATATAATATCATAAAATATGATAAAACAAATCTATCACAAAAATAAAAAAAATATCCAATTACATGGATAAAATGAAGGTGGAATGATAATTTTCTTATCTCACAATTTGTTTAACAAGTGCTCGACTGATTTAAAAAATTTGATGAACTCATAAAAATCTAAAAAATTGCATTTATACACATACAAGTAGAGTAATAAGTATCAAATTGATTAAATAATTTATTTTAATTAATAAGTGGAACTTGTTCTCGAGTATGTATGACACCAATTGGTAAAACTGTACAATAGATGGGATTTTTCAAATATTTTCCAAAAATTGATAAAGTAATTATTATATAAAAAAACATTGGTTTACAACAGAAAAATATTTAAATTTTACTATAACCAATGGATTTTTACTCAAAAAAACAATATCATAGGTAATATTTCTTTTCAGTTTCTTACGTCAACAATTTGAAATTGTGAATTGGACCATTATCAAAAGATTAAAACCAGAATTAAGATAGTGAGAAAGTTCTTCTAAGTGCGAAATATCCTCAGTAATAAAAATTTCAACCTACAATTAATTACAAATGTGAATTATACAGTGCTACATATTTTCAGAACCTCTTTATGGTGTATAGACCTAGACACTAGCCCAAGTTACCATAAAAGGACTAGAAGTCTTTGAATCACAGTGCTGCAGGAGAATTCTGAGGATTTCATGACGAAAAAGAAGTACTGTTAACTATCAAGAACACAAAATTGGAGTACTATGTGCAAGTAATGAGTAAGAATAATTATGAAACACTCCAAGTTAATAGTCCTGAAAAGGAAGATACAAGACCAACGCTTTGTTGGAAAATGAAGAATACAAGATCCTTGTTCAAAGTAACTAAAGATAGCAACGATGATTGCCAACTTCTGTTGATGAAAGAGATGCTAAGAAAATGAAGAATGACAAAATTATAATTAAAAATTGTACAAATTTTAATTTTGTGCGACAGAAAGTTTGAAACTATTCTTAAAGCATGATATTTATTTGATTTCAAGTGTGTATACCATTTTAAAAAATAATTCATAACTAATCATTATTTATTTTGTAAAACAACTTTAACCGCAATTTAGAGTTAAATTAGGAAGAACCTATTACTAGTACTTTGTGATATTCATTCCTTCTAATCAATTTAGAGTTAAATTAGGAGAAACCTATTACTCGTACTTTGTGATATTCAATCCTTCTAATCAATCTTCTGAATTTGGGAAAAAGACCATCCCTAAAATAACAAAGCATGTATTTTTTTACTAATCATTGCACAGAAAATAAGCAGATAATCCGTAATAAACACATGTTTTCCTGCAATTTGCACCACTTTTATCAGTCACATTTCGATCCCATACAATCCAGAATAACATTTTTCCATAATTTACAACACGCAATAAAATAATTCCCATATTTCACAAACATTTTTTCCAAAAAATAATAAAAAAAACTTCTAAAAAAAATCATGTCTTACTCCACTTCATAATTTTGTCATTTTGGTTATACTGAGATTCAAATCGACAAGCGCGACGTTATGAAACTACCTCATGAAAAGGTGTATATCATTACTTCTACTCTCTTACAAATCATACAACAAATGATCGATACTGTTTGTAGATCTGGAGTATTTATAATTTCGTGGATTTTTGCATAGCACAAATTCAGCACACTTCACAAACATTCAAAATATTGTTACAGGTACTGATTAATACTTTCCGTAGACCTACATAATTTTGCAGGTTATTGTCTAGCCTTGAATGCAGACTTCAGATACATTCATACGAGGTATGGTATGGTATGGTCAATGTAAAACCAACCGGACAGAAGTTATGCCACCGGGATGGGATGGTGGGGGGTATAGAATAATGTCCTATATGACTAATGAGTAGTTTGGCACAGTTCAATAATTTCCCACAACTTACGCTTTCCCCTATTTTACATTTTAGCCTCATCCCAGCCAAGTGTAAAATCAGGGTTATACTATATATGCAAACCACTGTACCATTTTTTATCAGGGCAGAGCACTAAATATATTAGATCCGTCAGGAAAGTATCCAGCCATATTGAATATCTCAAAAACTGTTCATGTGCCCTTTATGAAAAGTGGCAACTAGAAAATTCCTCCTCAGAAACTATTCAAACGATTAAGAAGGGTTTCAAATAAGATTCAATGAGTAAAGCCCACATAAAATTGTGGTACTGACCAAGATTTTGACGGAGGATCTAAAACGGGTAGTGGCAAAATTTGTTTCCCAGCTCTTGTTACAAGAGTTGTACAAATGTCGTGCTGTAGTGGCATAAGACTTGTTTGAAACCGCTAACAATGACTAATATTTTCTTAAAAAGGTAACCAGAGATGAGTCATGGGTTTACGGTTAAGACCGTGAAACAAAGCTATATTCCAAGTAGCATTAGTCTCCATGTCTAAAGGTGAGGTAAAGTTGAAGAGATGTAAAGTTTTTTTCGAATGTCAAGTTTTTTTATCATGAAGGTGTTATCCACAACAAGCACAGTTCTTGAGACTAGACAATAAATAAGAAGAAGTACATCAGAGTTCTTCAGGGATGTAGTAAGAAGAAAACAACCTCTGCTGTAAGCCGTGACTGGTAGTTTCACCATGGTAATGTGTCTGCTCATTTTTCATGGTTCATGCAGAATTTCAAAACATTGCATCATTCAGGTCTGTCATTCCCCCTACAGACTAGATTTGTCTTCTGGCTTTTCTCAAAACTTAAATCACTGGTGAAAAAGAGATTTTAAAACCATAGATGAGATTTAGAACATGACAAGACAGCTAATGACAATACCGAAATAAGACATTGCAGACTGTTTTGAAAGTGGAAAACACACTGGAATAAGTGTATGAGGTCCCAAGGGGAATACTTTGAAGGGGACTTTGAAAGGCACCATTATTCTAGGTTTGCTACATGATTTAATATTAAATTACGGAATACATGCCCCAGGTTGGCTACATTATTTAATATTAAATAACTGAATACTTCCTGGAAAGACTGGAAACAAATTCATAACTATATACCATATCCCAAACTGTTTCCATTTCTCAGAATTTTATCTCTCTTATTTAGTAAAATTCAGTTCCCTGCCCTTTAAGGTACATCATGAAATCCCTTAAAAGTATCATAAAGTCTAGCCTTGAAATACATCAAAAATACTTTCTTTTTTTTAATTTAAATAAATTGTTAGACTTATAAAATCAATAAATATGCAGTTTGATGTAATTAAAATCAATAAATATGCATAAATGAATAATTCAATATAAATCTAAAATAAAATGGAGGTCTGTGTTTCTATTGGTTTTCATCAATAGAAAAAAATGTTAAGTTTTTCCAATGTATTAATTGATAAAAATATACCTCCAAAAATGGATTAATAAAAAATCTAAATTATGAGAAACAATTTGATAAAATACAATTATGTTTTCCATAAATAGCATTATACAGGGTGTCACTACGTAACTCGACGTCAAGCCGGTATCGAGGAAAAGGCCAGGTTATGACGGTTCAGAGTTAAAAAAAATCTTGTAAAAGCCTTATACTTTTCGAGTTATAGGCATTTTTTTGAAAATTGTGAAAGTAGCTACCCTGCGCCAAATGTTTATATGCTATGACAACAAATTGCCATATTTTATAATTTTCATGGTTGTATCGCAATCCTAGATAGCCCTGCTATTAGTCGTAGTCTGATATAAAAGAAAACAAAACCTACACGTTCGAAAAAAAAATTGTTTTTGTCTGATCATAAAAATTAATATTTTTTATCAGCTAACTTTAACTCTTCATACTTTAAAAATAATGTACTACGCTGGGAAGTTACGTCAAAAGATGGCCTGTTTAGTCAGGATTTCAAAATGGTACAATACATACCTACTTTTTCTTTAAAAATAATTTTAAAAAAAATTACTGATTTAATAATGAGACTTTTCAATGTAGCGTCATATTAACTTAAGTCGAATGGTGTCATGGTAGTTCATGTCAAATGGCGACACATGCTGTCTTACACTAACTCGTTCATGCGCTGTATCGTTTGCCTCGCTCAAACGTGTTGAATTTGATTGTTGAAAAGCGTTATCATTGTACAGAATTATTTTTTTTAAATTATTTTTAAAGTATTAGGTATGTATTGTACCATTTTGAAATCCTGACTTAACAGGCAATCTTTTGATGTAACTTGCCTGGTTAGCGTAGTACATTATTTTTACAGTAGGAGTTAAAGTTAGCTAATAAAAAATATTAATTTTTATGATCGGACAAAAACAATTTTTTTTCGAACATGAAGATTTTTTTTGTTTTATATCAGACTATGACTAATCGCAGGGCTATCTAGGATTGCGATATAATCATGAAAATCATAAAGTATGGCAATTTGTAGTCACAGCATATAAACATTTGGCGCAGGGTAGCTACTTTCACAATTTTCAAAGAAATGCCTATAACTCGAAAAGTATAAGGCTTTTGCAAGAATTTTTTTTTAACTCTGAACCGAAGCTGGCCTTTTCCTCGATACCGGCTTAACGTCGAGTTACGGGACACCCTGTCTGTATAAGGCATATTTTATTCTTGTATACTAAATAAAACTTTTTGTACTTTTTCTAACAAATATAGGCCCTCGGACTGACTTTTAGGCATTAAACAATTCTAGAGAAATTCATTATGTCATTAAGTATTTTGGCTATTATTCAAAATAGCACCATCTGATAAAATATACAATATATAGTTTCATATGACACAAATATTGTTCACACCACATACAACATTATGTAGTCATAAGCTAATGGTTATGTCGATTGAAGTCTTATTAATAATCTGTAAGAGTAAGCTGATAACAAAAAGACTTCAAAATAGAAAAAACTTTTTTTAACAAGTGCCTACATCAGGAAGAATACTATAAGCTGAATAAGTAATAAATATTAACATGTTGATCGCCAACATGTTTTACTTAAAACAGTTAAAAAAATTATTATTTGTTTTTTAGTAGTATTTGATAGGATATGTAAGAATGTATTGTTTTTATTTATTTTGATCTTTTTACGAGGATTATTGGTTTTTTTTATATGCCGGCCACGGGTGTCCTTTACGGCGCCATTAGATTGATTTATTGCAATGCGCAGGGCCAGCCAATTTGCCGGCCACCTATCTCGCTCTACCATGCGTGGGCGACTGCGCGCTAGTTTGTTTATGGTTAGAACATTGACCGTTATTTATTTCGATTTCAATTAGTCACACATGTCACTCTTATTAGCAGTGTCGTGAGTTGTGTCACATTAAAAATAAACCAATACCTATCGTGTTACAGTGAATAAGCTATACTGATACGATACCTGGTAATATAGTGATAAACTTCAATAAAGAACATCGTTATTGCTAAATTTTCATTTTTCGTAATTTTTATAACTTACATTTTTATAACTTATATAATTTTCATTTTTATATCAATAAAAACACATTTACGATTTTATAAAAAAGTAGTTTTTTTTTCATCACATTTGCGAGCCTATATTTAGTGACTTGGAAGAAATATTCTCAGGCCAAGTTGCAGTAATATACAGAAAGGCTATCCCGGTCACCGCATATAGAAAAATCCACAGTACGCGTGCCCGCTGGCACTGAATAACTACTCTTCCTTGCCGGTCATCGGTGACCCCCACGGCACCGTAAAGCAATTCAGTGCCGGTCACCGGTGACCCCCATGGCGATCAACGTGTTCAAGATTATTAAGAATAATTACATTACAGGTTGGATTTATTGAAGCATATTAACATATAGTAGTCCTTGTAAATATATGTTGACAATAAAATGAACTTTCAAGTATACAATAAGAAATTATTAATATTTGTGGTGTGGCATTCAAAATGGAAGATTGAATAATATTTTTTTTTTGCTAAAAAATCTCTGTATTGAAAGGTTTGCTTTAAACATAAGAAATTGGCTGGTCTCTTGAAAAACATCTTAAGAGATACACTGTATTTTATATTAATGCAACTTATGTTAGGCTGTTATTCATCTTTTAGGGTCCCTCTTTATTGGATATTAGCAATTATCGCATTTGATATGCATTCTTCTGTTGTATTTACCTGACATTCGAAAGCTAGAGAATGACGAACTAAGAAAATTTTCAAGATAAACTAATATAAAAACAGCTTTTTAAATATACCAAAAGCTTGCTAAACTACTTCTATGGATTTCTGTTTTGTTCTCTTTATGAAAGTGATTTATTTTTTTAATGAAATCGATAAAATATGAAACAAAATCTGAGTTAAATTGATGACTTAATATTGTTACTGCGGTAAAAGACGTTAATAGGCGCATTCATTGAATTCAAAACTCAAACAATCAAATAATTAGTAAAATCACAAAAAAAGTGACAAAACTTCGATAAAAAAGTAAGCAATTTCATAACCCAAATTCTCAAATTAAAAAAAAATTATTTATTTACATGAAAAATGCTTTTATAGGAAAATATTCATAAATTATAAAAGGTTAGAATACTCATTGATCTAATGAACATTAATCAATACCACACGGAAACCACTATAATGTTTTTATGTATCCAAGGATTTTAGCTACAACAATATGCATATCAATAAAAGTTTCAATTAGAAATATTTTACAAAAACTTTGCAAATCACAAAATTACATATGTGTGTTTACACATGTTGTTTACAACTAATTATAAATATATGTGTGATATCAAATACGTATAATTATAAATATATGTGTGATATCAAATACGGTGAATGTTAAAAGTAAATTATTAAATGCAAACAGTATTTTTTACCAAATAATGATGCAACTTATTTTATAGCAAAACAGACTTATAAATCAAGATGTTGATAAAAAAAATAATCTCTCATTGAATGTTTTAATAAGTTTTAAAAATAAAAGAACTACTTATATTGTATTAACATCTTGAGCTTAAACCAATACTATTATTTCAAGACAATGGTCAATTTTTTAAAGTCAAGATTAAAACATTGTGTAAGTCTTCATGAACATTTAATTTAGCATTAATGAAATACTTTGATAAATGAGATATAAATCTGTTTTAATTGTATTAAAAATTACTTTGATTTTGAGAAAGTGGATTTATCTCAATATTAAAACCTGAAAAATAGGCAAAATAATATTGGGTAGGAAAAATTCTGAAGCATATGCAGTTCCGTAAACAAATGGATTTAAAATAATCTCATTTAGAGCATATTGCAAGATAGAGTTCAACCCCATCTTGATTGAAAGGAATGTATTTGTGACGTATTATTTATTTATATTTAAATAAAAATCTAAGAGACAGCAGTTTGGCTCGCCTCAAGACTTCCCAGTTTTATATTTAATAACTTTTTAAAAATACTAGTTTAGGAAGAAAGTTAATAATTTTATATAATTACTAAAATAAATTGGATCAAGTATGTATTACTGAAACATAAATATGAAATGCAATTTTTTCAAATTAGATCAGTTCCATTATGAAACATATCGGAAACAGTTAATCATTATAAAATTTATTGTAATTATAAACCGATAAGAAACTAACAAAAAGAAACAACCTTGAGACTTGAGGAAGATTCCGTTTTCAGAGTAAACCATCAAAGTTCTGAAGCCAATATCTTTATAATCTAATCATTTATCGCATTTTCCATCTTTCTCATATTCAAGAAAACTCGGAAAAAGTTGGAATTTCATAATTTGAAATTGATGGAAAATAAAAGTAACATTATGGTTTAGTTAAAAAATTGTTATTAAATATAAATCATTATATTTTTTTGAGTCCTTTATTTAATATTTTGATCCATTTAATATCAAATTACTCAAGTTTTATAGTACAAAGAAAACTGTGAAAAAGTTGTACTGGAGGAGAGCTCTAATAGAACGCCCTAAACCCATTTTTTCAAAAGTGCTCCCAAAACCAAAGGAAGCAAAGAAACTAAAATAATAATACATTAACAACTTAATTAAAAATATTCCGAGTTAAAATAACATCACTTTAATGAGATGCAAATTGTCATTTCTTGCAATAAACTCTTTGAAATTGTGATAAAAGGCATTGCCTTCGAAAAAAATTTACTAAACATCATGTACCCGCATATGAAGTGCCAGTGTTTGATAATTCAAAACACTCACTTATACAGATCATTTCAGAGGCATCAAATTATTTTTCCAACCATTTATGTAATAAGATTTAACTTAGAGAATAACCGATCCATAATAACGGAATCACATCTGAGGAAGTTGATCAATTGGTGTAGCAAACTTGAAGTCTTCAGGAAACAATTTAGCTGCAGATGGGTACATTAATTTGTATGACTGTCTAATTGTAACATCAGCCACACCCGCAATATCACCAATTTCCTTTTGGCTTCGTTTGTCTTCAGATGCCTGAAAAAAGATAATGTTAATTAGGTATACATTTTTCAAAATTCATTTCATTCATTCGTATGATGCCTCTTAACATACTCAAATTGTGTGATGCGGACATATTGAAGAAATTGTTTGGAAAACAACATTGTCTTCAGGTCCATTAATCGAGCTTTCGGGTTTCGTGTTCAGAAATACTACTGGATGTAAAATGATAACAATATTCGCACATGTGAGTATTGTCGCCATACAAACTAATTTACCAGACAGGGACACATTTTTTTTTCCGTTTACCATCGGGAATCGAACTCGAAATCCCCAGTTGGAAGTCAAGCCTCTTACCAACTAGGCATTATAGATACATTATAATGAATCGATAACAAATCGCACAAATCATTTGTCAAGCATCATGATCATATTTAATTTCACAACAGCTAATTGCACACCCATTGATTGACATTGACAAAATCCTAAGTTTTAAGAGTCAGATGATACATAAACCTTTCAAAATGATACAGAATCGACAAATGTGAGTTTCAGCAGATACTGAAAGACCATGAAGCTATCTAATTTCCAAAAGGTCAAAGATTCAGCAAAATAACTTATCAATTCAACTTGTGCCTTACAAGTTTTCAAATAAACTGAAGATTATCCAAAACAAAGCACTGCTATGTTCTTTTCTAATGTTAGAGATTATGTTTCTCTGTGTTATTTCCTAATGTTGGAGATTGACAAAAAAACTAGAGAACAAAAAAACACGATAAAGCTAAATAGTTGACAATGAAGCCCTTGTGGATGGTATGAATCAGCAATTCCACATTATCACGTCTACAAGAAGCTTAGATATCTAAAGCATGGGAAAAAATATATGTCCCTTCCTCAGAGGAAGTTATTACGACTGCCAAGAAGTGTTATCAGACAATGACACAATAGAAGGGTGCAGTAAATATTTTTATTTAAATTATAATTATTTTTTTAGAATATAGAAAGATTTGATATAAATAGTTCACAGATCGCGCTGAAAAGCTTAACATTGCATGTGTCTCATCTCTGTATATTACCATATCCACAGAATAGATGACAAAACAATAACAAAGTGATGTCTTTTGGAGTGTTGTACGCCATGGTTTAACTTATGATGTCGCTCATAAGCCAAATCACACGGTACAATACTCTTGAAGACCTTTTCTAACTGATATGAAGAACCATGAAAGCCTCAAAAACAAATAACAAAATGAGTAAGTTCTCGAAACCTAGATCCTTGTCGACTACAGTTCTAGAAACAACAATAAATTAAAGACTAAATATGAAAAGTATCACGAAGGAAAATATTACTCTTCAAGAGTAATATAAGAGAATGGGTTCATAAGAGGCAGTTTACAGTAATAATACTTTATAGCATTGTCAAGACTTTCTTTTCAAAAGTGGAAACATATCACTGATTTTGTCAATAATAAAAATCCAATCAAATAAAAATATTACGCAGAATTTTTCCATAACTCTCTATAATGAAGTAGAAATTTGCATTCTGAAAACTCGAATAAAATTTGAGACAAAATTATAACTTCGTCTTTTTTATTAACTCGTTTGAGAACAAAGCTTTATAAAATTAATATACATAAAACGAGATAAAAAAATTACCTGTGAAGACATATAAATAGCAGCTGCTGCTACTGATATTGGACTCCTTCCTGGGACAATGTCCAATTCAACAGCTTTATGAGCAATGTGTGATGCCGCTCTTTGAACCATATTAGGAAGAGAAAGATTTGAACAAAATCTTGACATGAAATCTGCAGTAGTGATGAGATCAACTGATGTTTCCAGAGCTTTTAATATCAACTTAAAGCAACGTCCGATTTCTTTTTTACTTATTTTGCTTACTGCACAGATTTCTTTGAATGTACGTGGCACACCTTCTTGCCTACAGGCTATATACAAACAAGCTGAGGCAATCGCATCATTAGCTCTACCCTTTAGATTCTTGCCGTCATGAACCTGAAATAAAAAACAACTGAAATATAACCTAAAAAAAATATGTTTTTTCATGCTGTAGTAGTTTCAAGGCAGTCAAAATAAGCTTGAATGTTTATCATAAAAATAATAAGACTGAATTCTGGCTTAACTTGGACTATACCCTGTAACTGAGCAAACTTCATGATCAAACAATGGTAAAAATAGACAAAAGCAGGCAACCTTACAATCGAACTTAACACACCATTATAAAAAATTGTATGCAAGCTGTCTCATGGGTATGAATGGGTCAGCTCGTGGTCAATCCTGAAGGTATGTTGTGATCAGTTTGCTGTGTGACTGCATTCAAAAGAGAATCCAATATTTTTTCCAACATTTGTTATAATAAACAATGTTAACAAACATCAAGGAATATAAAAATATTTGACAATTTACCATGACAGGAGTAGACTACCCTGACTTGTAAGGTAGGTATTGAAAAACAGAAACTGAACTGTCTTGATTGTGTTTGTTCACCATGAAGTGGTCACCATGTTAATCAACAATTCAATAAAATATGAAGGATTTTTTGTGAAACTTATCTAATCAGCAATTTGTGAAATTTTTCATACACATATATGCATAACATACCACCACACCACTTCCCTGTCAATTTAGCCTCAGAGGACTGAGGGACATTATCATGACAATCTTCCTTTAAATCCTCTAGAACCATAAATATTATAAAGGTCCCTCAATTTATCTTACTTGAAAGGAAATAGTATAATATTTCCCTTTCTTGAAATGAAATAGTGCACTAACATCATTCTGTATCCAGTATGATTGGAAAGTGCCAACCTTAACAGGACCAAGTCAAATGGCAGGAGACAAATCCAAAAAAAAAATATATTTAATCTTTATTTTGTTATAAATAAATTTTATTTATTGATATCTGTTGTAAAAATACTATTTTGTGTTATAAAATAAAATAACACATTTCAATGGCATCAAACTGGCTCTAATGGATATGTCAAGCTTTTATAAATTGTTTGAAGTTAGCTTTAATCAACAATCTGAACAAAACAATAAATATTGAATCAATAAATATATGTGATTTGTTATCATTGGTGGTCCGTATTTATATATTTAAATTATTCCATGTATACAATCTTCATTCCATAACAACCAATTTTAGTTCAAATATTGTAAAACTTTAAATTAACTATAAATTAGTATCAATGAGCTTTTATTCTAATTAATTTAAAATTTTCTTTAATGCTTAAATAATAAAAAAGGAAGAAAAACCGTAATTTCAGTTTTACCTGTTTAAACAGAATATTAGCTCTATCTACAATAGTCTTAGGTAGATTTATTCTATCAGCCATAGTTGTGATTTCCCTAAAAGCATTTATTAGCGCTCGGTCAGAACTGCTTATTGTTC
Source organism: Odontocerum albicorne (assembly GCA_949825065.1). NCBI lineage: Eukaryota > Metazoa > Arthropoda > Insecta > Trichoptera > Odontoceridae > Odontocerum > Odontocerum albicorne. Next base: position 21,504,670 of record OX463841.1, on the reverse strand, counting down.
TTCTATTTTGGTATTTGGACACCCCAAAACTATCAAACGAAGCGTCTCCTCGCCCTGGTCCGATCATGGTAGACAAGTCACCACCTGACAGCAGGGGATTCTCTGGACCACCAACACGAGATGGGTCTACTCCGGCCTTTTCATTGCTGAATGTTCTCCATTCAGATCCAACATCTATAACCCTATAAAAATTATACACATTTAGAAAATTAACATTAATATAATAGGTTGAATTATTATTAACATTTATTTCTAGTACTCAAAGCACTAATGTTGACTAAACCACAAACATGTTGAAATTCATGTGGATTTTCAATAAAGCTAAATGGAAATAATTATGGATGTACGAGTACACCCAAAGTATGGATTTATGTATCAAGAAAGCAGGGTAACAAAAAGAAAGACAGAAGACATTTACTGTATCAAAACAAGAACTCAATTACACCAAAACAAAATAACTAGAGTTCATATACATATAAACAATAGAAAAAAATATATATAATCAAAACAATGCCGATTAGAACACGGCAATGCATCTTATTGACAGTTGAGAAAAGCCATGCTCTCCAAAGCAATGGATGTGTCCCTTGCTAACAAATTTCAATATGTTAACACATGTAGAAGCAAGCTTGAATAGTATTATCATGATCCACCAGAAAATAAAATAAAATTGGGGAGTATTTCAAAACCTTTTAAAAATGGGTGCAATTCAAAAGGAGCCATTCTGTCACATTGTTTACCAGGCATCCAACTCAATGATGAGGAAGTAGATCTAGTTTGCAGTGTTGTAAAATACAACATTTTAATTGACATGTTAGAACTAGAATCATAGGAGATAAAACATATAAATTGATTATGTAATGAAAATGGAACAATTTACGTTTTTTAGCCAGGTATAATCAAATCTGTATTAGTAGAGCTATTTTCATGTGAAATAATTCTATTGGGTGTAGTAAATAATTTAGATTTTATTTCATTATTAATTTTAGAGAAATATTTTTCCATACAGTATATTGCATAAGTTAAGTATTTTCATCCAAGTGTAAAATTAATTTGATGAGCAAACATACATTTGAAAGAATGCTAGTAAATGAAATCTCACACCTAGTTCATAATAATGAAACTTGGTCGCTAAAAATTTTTACCAGTTACATTGTCTGCACTCACAGGAAGAGTGTACATAACAAATGCATGTAATTCTAAATTAATAATGTTCATCATTGGTTTTTCAACACAACAAATCAAATATTTATTCTTGATATTAATCACTGTTATATTTATGGAGTTAACTATCAGTTCCAAAGATAATAAGTAATGACGAAAGGAAAAGTTCCACATCACCTAACAAACAAGGCAGAGGTCATTGAAACCAGTTATGAACTCAAGAAATAAAACAGGAGTACACACAAAGTGTATTAATTTATTAAAAATATAATTTTTTTATAAAAATCAATTAACATGACACCACAAAGTTAACAAAATATATTTTTTTGAGATTCAAGATATATTTTATTACTGTTTTTAAGGAACTAAATAAAAAACCATAGGTACGTGACTTTTTGATGAGCTTTTGCAATAAGTAGCAAAAAAATCAAACAAAGATCTTTGTAGAAGGTTTTTTAACTCTAGTCAAGAAAAGTGTCTTGAGGACAATATTATTATTTCAAAAACAATTGGTTTGAAGATAGATTTTGTTTTGAATTAGTAGTTGTGAGTCAGTCTTAATAGTTTGGAAAAATATAAGAACTTTTATAAACTTTCCGTTGAAAAAAATACATAATTATTAGGAGTACAAATTAGATCGGTCCGTTTCCAAAAGATGGCTCTGGCTGTTATGAATGGTTCATAGTGACAGCCGATTTTGGCGGTTTCAGAAAGGTTAGACATCTGCCAATAATATTCAGTTTATATCGCTTTGAGTTTCATGCAAAAACCTTGTTTTGTACAGTGTTGAAAATGTCGAATTTTGTGTTAACCAAGCAGCATTTGCGGGAGGTTTTAATTTTCTGCTTTAATTGGAAGAAAAGTGCAGCTGAAGCCCATCGAATGCTTGTCGAAGTTTATGGTGACGCTGCTCCAACTGATAAATCATGTAGGGAATGGTTTTGACGTTTCAAGAATGGAGATTTCAGCGTCGAAGACAAGCCTCGCTCTGGACAGCCAAAAAAATTCGAGGACAAAGAATTAGAGGCATTACTCGAAGAAGATCAGTCAAACGCAAGAGGAGCTTGCAGAATCATTGGGAGTGACTCAACAAGCCGTTTCCGTACGATTGAGAGCCATGGGAATGATTCAAAAACAAGGAAATTGGGTGCCTTATGAACTGAAACCGAGAGACGTTGAAAGGCGATTTTTCACTTGCGAGCAGCTGATTCAAAGGCAACAAAGAAAAGGTTTTTTGCATCGGATTGTAACTGGAGATGAGAAGTGGATATTCTATGACAACCCCAAGAAGAAAAAATACTACGCTAAGCCCGGTCAATCGTTGCCATCAACCTCAACATCAACACCAAAACCGAACATACATGGTTCGAAGATCATGCTCTGTATCTGGTGGGACCAAAGGGGTGTTGTTTACTATGAAGTGCTGAAACCTGGTGATTCCATTACGGGCGATCGGTATCGGCTACAATTAATTAGTTTGAGCCGTGCATTGCAAGAAAAACGGCCGGAATACGAGCAAAGACATGATAAAGTTATTCTTCTTCATGACAACGCTCGGCCTCGTGTTGCAAAAGTCGTAAAAAATATTTGGAAACGCTCAAATGGGATGTTTTACCGCACCCGCGGTATTCCCCGGACATTGCTTCTTCTGATTACTGGTTGTTCCGAAGGATACAGCACGGTTTGGCAGGTCACCGGTTCACTTCTTTCGTAGAAACCGAAAATTGGCTCCAAACTTGGATCGCCTCACAAGACGAGTCATTTTTTCGAGATGGAATTCGAAAATTGCCTGAGAGATGGTAAAGAAGTAGCCAGCGATGGACAATACTTTAATTGATCTGTTCATTCATTTTGTTTAGAAATAAATGCATTTTTGAACACAAAAAAACGGACCTAACTAATTTGTACACCCAATATAATATTAATATATAAAAAGCCAAATTTTCCTTTCAATCCATGGATTCATTTTCTAAGCTTAAACTGAAAAAAAATAATCACAATTGGGTTATGGAACAATACACAGTCTGTCCAATGCGAAAGGTGTCTGACAGGAAATGAAATAAAAGACATTGTTTATATTTAGTTTACATTACCTTTTATTCAAAATCCACTCCTTGTGAATCAATGCAATACTGGAAGTGGTTATAAAATTTTCTGAAGCACTCCTGAACATTAGTTGGAATTGCCTCCAAAATCGCAGTCGAAGCCTTTTGGATGACCTAATTCCTGTCAAAACGCTTTGCTTTCATCGCCAATTTCATTTTCAGGAATAGCCAGAAGTCGCATGGAGCAAAATCAGGCGAATACGGGGGGTTATGTATACTTCTTTTGGCCAAGAAATCGCGTACAATCTTGCTTTTGTGCGTTGGCATATTTTCATGCAACAAAGACCCTTGTTCCCAGTATTCGGGTTGAACTCGAAGAATCCTGGCCCATAAACGATTCAAAACAACCAAGTACACATCGGCATTCACCATTTGACATTATAGATAATTCCTTTGGAAGCAAAGAAAATGGTGAGCAGAGTCTTGATTCGGCTCTTCTGCATGCACACTTTTTTCGGTTTCAGAGATAATGAACCCTTCCATTCCAAGCTCTGGCGCTTTGTAAGTGGCTCATACTGAAACCACTGTTTTATCACCTGTTACAATGCTTGACATGAAGTCTGGGTCCATATCAGCCGCACTTTTCATGTCTCTACAGTGCTCCACTCTGCAAACTTTTTGATCCTCAGTCAGTACAGACCTTTCGTTTGCCCACATTTTCCATTAAAATGAGATGGACAATGACTTTAGGAATTCCAGTTAGCTCCTCGATAAGCCTAGTAGACGCACAATGATTATTTTGAAGAATTTCAGCCAATTTTTGAACATTTTCTTCAATTTGAATTGTCAATAATGGTCCAGGCCGTTGATCATCTTCAATGCTCTCTCTTCCATCACGAAATCCTGCATACCACTTAAAAACTCATTGCTTCACTACCATAAACAGTTTGAATTGTTTCTGTGGTACTTTTACCCAATTTAAAACAAAATTTAATGTTGGCACGTTGCTCCATTGTTTCTTTTCCGACAGAGACTCAGAAGGCACTCAATTGTTACATCATTACGAATGAACCAGTGATTCCAGCGCTTTGAAACGTTTACGGAAGATAGTCGAAATGTGTCGCTAGTTAACTCATTTATCCATCCAAATATGGCGCTGGTGGTTACGCGGCACTTTGCCATAGGACAGACCATGTGCATCGACTGAATTTATAAGGAGCACCCATACAAAGTTCTTGGATTTGATCATAACCAAGATTCAATAACTTGCTTTTGGATGTACAAAAGTAATTTTAGTGTTAATATCGGTTCTTTAGGTATATTAAATATTTAAAACTATTTCTAATGAAACACTAATCTATGAAAATGTGCAATGCATAGTTTCCCTCATTGCATGTCACGCACTCATTTCCCACGGTTGTGAAATATTTACATTTCAAATGTATCACAATTACTAAAAATTACGCAATATATTGATTGTACATCCATCATCATATAACATTCATGCAACATAACCCGCCCAATTGTATATAGTATGTTTTTGTAGTGTAATTATTTTTAATACATCAACTATGCCCATTTAACAAGATACTCTTTTGTTAAAGTAAACATTTACATGTGTATGATATATTTCTTACTTATTTTAAGTGAAAATAAAAATAATGGGTTTGCTCCTCCAATTCTAATTTGACAGATTGATGGTCTGATATTTGCTGTCGACAAATATCTAAGTTATTTTCAAACAGTGTAAACTAGAACTTGCAAAAGGTGTAAACTAAACAAAACAGTGTAAACTAGAACGTGTTCGACTACACACCATATAAAAATGCAGGCAGGATACACTATTCAAATATTTTCATTGATATAGGAAAAGGACTAGAAGCATATCAACTTTTTCTTCCAACATGATAAAAGTAATTTTGTAAAGAAATAAAAAAAAATAGTGTCACCAACCTGTCACCGACTACTAAGCCACATTCCGAGCAAATCATGTCTCCTGCTCTGTAATCCTCTATGAGTGGTGCTTCGGGGTGAGCGTAGCAACATACTTTATTTGTATCAGTCCTGAAACGCGGGAGAACAATTCAGTTTAAGTTAAACAAAACACAAAGGAATGGAGTTGCGAAATGGAAAAAACGCGATAGTTGTTTTGTAGTATGTTTTACTCTCAATGACAATACTGCGATGACAATACAACATGGACAAGCAATACACGTATAAAAATATAGTGGAAAGAAAATTTATACATTAAAAATAATAATTCAACGATGTTGAAATCAAATCCAACCAATTTTCAAACAATGTAATGTATATTTTTGAAGAATATTTAGAAAAAAGCGTAACAAACCTAGAAGAACTAGCCATTTTCAGAAATTATTATAATAATGTCAAAGATACAGTGCTGCCACAATTCCGACATATTATCAAACATCAATGTTACCATTACAGAAAAAAAATATTATATCATCGTTGTTCTGCGAAAATCATTTAAGTCCATTTTTGCTTAAAATTACTTTTTGATGCCATTTTACTTAAAATAAAAATATCTACACATGTAAAAAACATTTGTGTACAAAAGTTATATGATTTCGCTGTTATCAAAAGATAAAAAGTCATATAACTTGATTTTACATCGCCTTCCGAAACTTAAATCGCATTTATCTCAAAACTCAATATTTGGACTTAAATTTTTTTGCAGAACAACGACGATATGTACTATAAAATCTGCGAAGATTATCAATGTACGATATTACAATACATATATTTTGTTACCAATCATTTAAAAACTTGGGAAACTTCAAACGCTTGTCGTTGAGGATCTTAACTATATATTGATTTTACCTTTGTTTTCGAGTTTCCCTGCTACTTACTCCCTTTGGATATATGAGGAGGTAACATTAAAAAAGATAATGTCCATCGGGTACAAAAAATGAGTTGAAAAGAAAAAATTTCCTCTTATCGATGGTACGGAACCGTTTGACATTTTCATTTCAATTAAAAAACATATAAATCATTTTAGCCACACAGGTAGAAGCCTTACTTGGTACTTAGAGCTACGCTGCGAGCTATGCGGCATATCCTAGCGAACCAACGCACCGCATACTATCGGAATGGCCACACTGCACGCTTCGCGCCACGCTACATGACGATTGGTCACATAGTGAGTCTCCTAGCGAAGAGACGTGTTGGTTAATTTTATTGTGTCACCAAGTTATTTTACAAGATGGCGGAAGTTTTAATAACAGCTGTGTATAAAAGGGAACCTTTGTGGAACCCATCGAGCAAATTAAACAAAAATGTACCTGTAATAAAATCACTTTGGAATGAAGTTGCACAGGAAGTAAATAAAGATAAGGTAAGTTGTAATGAAATTGGTTAGTTTTGAGAGTGGCATCGTTTGTTGACTCAACCACTCCCAAATGTCAAATGATTTTTTGTGGGCAAGCATGAAGTCACCTAGTCTATTATTCACGTAGCACCTAGCGAAGCACTTGGGTGTGGCCTTAGCCTAACAGTTTTATGCGATTTCCCAACATTCTGGTTTGGTGGACATGTTCTTTTTTTAATATTACCTCCTCATATTAAATGTGTCTACGGGACGACAGGGTTTGCATATACATATATTTTGAAGGTTTGTCATGTCAGTTAATTTGGTTGCTTATCGAGATTACGACGGTGTACTTACTCAAATTGTCATATTAGCTGCTGGGATGTATTACGAGTATAAGTGAAGTTTGCGATAACAAGCTCGCGAGTAGACCTCAAGTCAAGCGGGAATCTAATCTATCCGTAAAGAGATGCCATTGCGATATTCTCCTGTTCGTGAATATAATTATTTTTTTCGGAAAATAGTCAATATTTCGTAGCAGAATGTTACAATCACAACTAACCCTATTACAATAAATAGAATAACGAATGGAACATTGAATTCTTTCGAAATTCTAAATACAATGCCGAAAAAAAGAAACCAAATATTTTTGGATAAAGATAAAAACTATTTCTAAATATATAGTTTAAGGTCTCAATATAATATGATTGACTAGAATCTTAAAATGTATTTTATTAAGATCAAATTTCATACATAACGCGTAGATTTGCGATTGTAATATTTGATTTGTTAGAATTTCAAATACTTGTTAGAATTTTAAAGTGTTCAAAAATGTATCTTTATATTCGTGCCGTATCTAATAAAATTTGGTATCAATGCAAAATGGAAAAAAAATCAATCCCTATATAGTTATGCATTGTATATACATACATATTATCACGCCGTGTCCTTTGTGGTGTAAGCAGAGAGAACAGATCTCCAAACTGTTCTATCCAAGCACGCAATTTTCGCCTCCTCCACATTTATACGTTGTCATGCACAACTATTATTTATACTTCCCACTTTATCTTCTTTCACAATCTGGTCCATTTGATCTATCCACATTTCCTCTTATATGATCGTACATTGTATATAAGATTTAAGAATATGAAGTACTACGAGGTTTTATTCATTAATTAATAAGAAAACAATATTATCTTGAAAAAGTCTTAGGTCCCTTTAGCCACATAGTTAATCTAGTCCTGCTCATATCTGAAAAAAGCCTCGCTTCGCTTTACGATGATTTTCAGTTTGCAAAGATGTTCTAGTCCTTATCCCAATGTATAAGGGTAGTACTATTGTATACATCGATAATGTTTTGTTTTCACAATACACGTGAGAAATGACTTTTAAGATTTTATAGTTCCATTTCTTGCTCTGGTGGATTTTATAAATGATTAGTCCATATTTATTTCGGAGATTCGTCATTTTCAATATACGAACATTTACATTTTTATTTATATAGATTGTTTGTAAACATGAACACATTCTGAATCAATTTAATATTAAATCCAATAGGAATCACACCCAGAATATCAGAATGTTCAAAACCCAGAACATCAAATTTCAGAATTTATGAGCTGTTAAACATTGCCACTGAGTGGTACTGAGATTCACATTAGTAAACAATTCAGAAACACGAGGATGCAACATGCCCAGATAATACCTCGTCTTGTCCATAAGATTTGAACCACGTGATGACAGCTAACAGTGGCGTCAACTTGGGTATGGTATATTTTTAATGTTGTAAATAAATCACTTAAAGAGATAATGGTGAATACTGGACTAAATCTTGGACGTGTCAAAAACTGGCGAATTGCGTATTTTCAATACACAGGAACAATAGAGCGTACATTATTTTAGTCCCGAAAAGGTCAATTTCAAATAAGAAAATGTTTTTAGGTAGATTTCGATAGAAATACTACCTACTGCACAGGGAATCATAGCGTAACTTCCGAAACATTTCAATGCACTTTCTTCGATCACGATCGAATCTACCCACAGTTAAAAAGTTTATGTACATATTTATTTCTTATTAGCGTCTAATGATTTTTTTTCCGACAGAATGATGCCATTTGTTTGAAAGAAAGTGTTAAGTACCTACAGAGTACCATAAAACGGGAAACATTCTTTCCTTTCATACATACAAAATCTATCCGATTTTTGTGGTCAGTGCTGGAAGGGATTTTTTTCTTCTCAAAATAATAAGTAAAATGTAACCATTTCTTTAAAAAAATCTATGTGAATTTTAAATTGATATCTATGAATAAAAAATAGGGTAACAATTCTTTTTCTAGAAGATAGAAATAATTTTAAAGGCCTTGTTGATCACATTAAATAAACTGTGCCGGATTTAAACCTTCAATGGATGAAACTATGTGTAAGATATATAAAGAATAGTGAATTTTCCACATCCAAAAATCGCTGGTAAATAACGATATCCGTGGCCTAGTTAGTAAGACAACTTCTACCCGGAGAATTCGGGATCGATTCTCGATGTTTCTAATGTATTACACCTTTCATTGTATACAGTACAATCTGGCGATTTTTTTTTTTCCAATTGGCCATTTCGACAATCAAAGTATCAGTCTGATTTTTACTTCAGGTCTTTTTAACACATTTCTGATTAATTGTAAGAGATTGCCATATGATAATAATGCTGCCAGCTTGTACTGTGTAAATCGAAAGCGTAATACACAGATACAAGATTTTCAGCGATCAAGTGGAAAATAGTATGACAGAGGCGACCTATTATATTATTTATTAAATAAATTAACGAAAAATACAAAAAAATTGTGTAAAAGCAAATTGTGAAATTATATTTCATGTAGGATATTAATTAAGGGCAGAATCGACCTTGGAGGAAATAAATAAACGAATATTAATTAGCTCTTGCTCTAAAAAAATATAAATATTTGGAAAATTGTATGCGATTTTCGAATTGATTTACTAAATTTTCACGGTTGTTGTCTACTAATTTAAAATGTGTTTGAGAGAACATGCCATGTTGAATTGGTTTCAATGATCCGAATATGGATTCGGTAATGTTTTTTAGCAATTCCCTGAGGATGAAGGCTGCAAGGCCGTCAGCCATCATTGAACTCAACTCAACACGGCAACTACTCCAAAAAACATTTTTAACTAGATTTGTGGAATGTTCCTAGCGGGCATTAGATTGTTCCCATTTCACGTTAATAACTGATTTTATGATTTGAAAAAAAAGTGTGATTATTATGCCCTAAATACAGGGTGACCTAAAAGTCACTAGATTGTTTTAAAATAAAATTACTTTTTTATTTCAGAATAATTCACATTTATTCTTTTATAAACAGAAAACACACTTCTTGGAAATAAATTTTATTTAGTTTTGAAAATTACGTCCTTTAAATAACCACCGTTTTGCTCTTCACACTGACGCGCTCTTTCTAAGGTGTGAACCATCACCTGTAGTAATGTTTCTTGGCTTGTTTCTTCAATTTCTTCACGGATGTTGGCCTTCAATTGCTGAATTGTTTGAGGATTATTACGGTATACTCTATCTTTCAAATACCCTCATAGAAAGAAGTATGGAGTCGTTAAGTCAGGTGAGCGTGAGGACCACTTGATTTCAGAGTTTCGCAAAATTATCCTTCTTCCAAAGAGTTCAATTGTTGGGCGGGCTTTATGGGCAGTAGCACCATCTTGCTGCCACCATACCTCTGGTGTGTCTTCGACTGCAGGACGCACGAAATTCTCTAGCATTTCTCGATACCTTTCGCCATTGACGGTTAGTGCGTTTTCTGCCTCATCTTCAAAGAAATAAGGTCCAAAAACTCTTTTCGCATTTACACCACACCAAACCGTTACTTTTACGGGGTGCAGACTTGGATTTTCTGTCCCCGAAAATCGCATATTTTGTTTATTAACAAATCCTTTAAGGTGGAAGTGGGTCTCGTCGCCCATAATAAGGTTGTGAATGAAATCAGCTTCTTGCCGTGCCAATTCTTGGATCTGGATAGCATACGCTAATCGTATCCGATAATCTGCTGGCTTCAGTTCCTGCACTAGCTGTACCTTATACGGATAGACATTCAGCATTTCTTAAATCCTCTGGAGCGAGGTTCGACACATGTCCAGCTGCTGGGACCGCCTTCGAGTTGGCATTGAAGACTATTCTTCAATGCTTGGGCGTACACGCTGAATGTTGTCCTCTGACCTCCCTGAACGTGGCGTCCCAGCACGTGGTAAATCACTCACAGACCCTTGAATTTGAAACCGCCGGACTAAGTTAAATATCGTTTGTTTATATGATGGTTTTCTGACCCCAAAATGACGAGTGGAAGCTCTTTGCGTTAGCACAATTGATCGTTGATTTTCTAGATAAAATTCGATTATTTTAACATGTTGCTCAGTCGTGGATTTCTCTATATTTAATTTTCAAGGATTATGCTTTAATAATCTGAAATTAAATAAAAAAATTGTAGAAAGTTATTCGAATTTTAAATAATCTAATGACTTTTGGGCCACTGTATAAAATTGAAAACGCTTAAATGTAGTATTTTGAAAGTAACTGCTCAAACTGAATTAAATTAAATAATTTAATTATAAGATACCAACCCTCTTAAATATTTCCTTTCTTTACGTCCTTATATTAGGTCCTTACATATGAAATTGGCGTTTTGCCGTACTGGCAACTTTGATCTCAAATATCTTCTCTTTGGTTAGGAATTCCAAATTAAAATTTATACAGCTATTTACTCAAGTATTTGTGTTTCGAAAATTATAATTCATTTGTTTTTTCCTCAATTGTTTTTTTTCTTTGCGTCACTCAGTTTACAAAATGGAAAACTTGAAATATCGCGTTATTTACGAGTACGAGTTCCACCGTGGCACCAGTGCTGCAGAAACGGCTCGAAGGATTAATGATGTGTATGGCGACGGTGCCGCAAAAGAAAACACAGTGCGTTTTTGGTTCCAACGTTTTCGTTCTGGAAATTTCGACCTGCAGAACAAGCCCCGTGTACGGCCGGAGACCAAAGTTGATAATGAAGAATTGAAGGCTATTGTGGAAGCGGATCCATCACAAACCACGTCCGAGTTAGCTGCAGGCTGCGGTGTTAGTGATAAAACTGTTTTAATCCACTTGAAGCAAATTGGGAAGGTGAAAAAGCTTGAAAGGTGGGTACCTCACGAATTGAGTGAAGCAAATCAACAAACGCGCGTTGACTGCTGCGTTGCATTACTCAACCGGCACAATAATGAAGGGATTTTGAATCGAATCATTACCTGTGATGAAAAGTGGATCCTGTATGATAATCGGAAGCGCTCATCGCAATGGCTGAACCCTGCCGAACCAGCCAAACCATGCCCCAAGCGAAAATTGACTCCAAAAAAGTTACTTGTGAGCGTTTGGTGGACTAGTGCTGGTGTCGTTCACTACAGCTTTCTTAAATCTGGCCAGACGATTACGGCAGATGTCTATTGTCAGCAACTGCAAACCATGATGGAAAAGCTAGCTGCTAAACAACCGAGGCTGGTTAATCGCTCTAGGCCACTGCTGCTTCATGATAACGCTAGACCACACACTGCACAACAGACGGCTACCAAATTAGAAGAGCTTCAATCGGAATGTCTAAGACATCCACCGTACTCTCCGGACCTTGCCCCAATAGATTACTATTTTTTTCGAAATTTGGATAACTTCTTGCAAGGGAAAAAATTCAACTCCGATGGGGCAGTCCAAACCGACTTCAAAGATTTTATTGATTCCCGTCCGAATGGTTTTTTTAGTAAAGGGATCGATGAACTACCTATGAGATGGCAAAAGTGCATAGATACCAATGGTACATACTTTGATTAAATAAATATATTATATTAAAAAAAAATCAACTTTATGTTCCTCCCAAACAAAACGCCAATTTCATATGTAAGGACCTAATATAGCCGTAATCCCAAAAGGGCGTAAAAGAGATTTTATTGACTGATTATGGTTCTGAAAACATTTAAATCGTATGTATGAAGATTGATAAAAGTTTAAATCACAATTAATTAATTAGTCTTCAGTAAAAATGTTGCACAATCTATTGAAATCAGAACATATCAAACCAAGTTGCAGTTTCACTGATATCAAACCAAGAACATACGAGTATAACAGTCAGTCGTGTTGTGACTCGGTGTTTCGCTAGTCTCTAGGAAGCGATTTGTAGTTTCTCAAATATTTTATTAAAATTGACTCAATTTTAGTGTTCGTGTATTAAATAAACAAAGAAACATAGATTTTTAGATAAGTATATTGTGTTACGTTAGTTAGTCCATATCGAACAAACTGTGAAGAAAAATATTACTTTGACAATTTACTAAGGAACAAGTAACTTTTAGACCGATTTTCATTAAATAACATTGATAACAACAAGGATTTCTAAGTAAGTTTTTTTTGTCATATTGTTTTCTTTTTTAAAGTTTCTCCTTATCGGAGGTTGCAATCATCATGGTAATATTAAGTTTTGAGGTAGCAGCTCTTAACCAAAATATGGTATCACGATGACACCACTCCCGTAAATTATTTAACAAGAAGATGCGTCTTCTTCCTGTACCCCTTCTACCTTGAATTTTCCCTGCAATAACAGTTAAATGATAACATATTTTCTCTTAGCATTATATTATGTCCTAAATATTCTAACTTTCTCCTTTAATGCCGAATAATACTTATCTATCTTGATTCATCCGTTTCAAGAAGTAAGTAATAACCTATTTGAGATAAATTGCTAGTTAACATATTAAATATGCTCGTTATACTCGTATGCTATTTTAGTGAAAATACTAGTAAGATATTAATATTATTTATGGAAGACTTCTCCTTAAATAGTGAAAATACTAGAAGAGAGCCGAATAAATGCTGTAGAAATGCGTGCATTGAGAAGAATACAGGGAGTGACAATGTATGACAGAATATGGAATGAAGGGATAAGAGATGAATGTGAGCCTAATACTGCTGTGTTAAGTAAGATGAAGACGAGTGCGTTGAGATGGGTTAGATCATATGGAACGAATGAATGAAGAAAGACTAATAAAACAGATATATAGTGCAAAGGAAGGCGTAGGAGAGGAAGACCAAGGAAAGTATGGTTGAATCAAGTGAATTATATTCTGAAAGAAGGAAACGTAGAAAGTCAGAGAAATTGTAAAGTTGTATGAGGTGTTTCGATGTTGAAGAGGCGTAGGATGTGTGTTTGTGTGTGTCGAGATTTGAAAGTATGGCGCTCTGTCCTCTCTGCCTACACAGACAGGGAATTGACGTGATGGTATGTGTGTATGAGTAAAACTGCTAGTGTTACTTGAGAAGAAATGTGCTCCATACAAACAGTTAAGACTTCAAAGATGATGTATCATCTCTCGTAGAAGGTTGACTACCATGATCTATGCACGTATGCAATATGGCTTTATTGCAATTAAATAATGTGATTCATTTGAATAATTGGAATTATTTACCTGATCGATTATTGTCTGTATAGTCACGGGAAGAAATGTCGCTCTATACAAAAGAGTTTAGACTTCATCATCTCTCGCAGATGGATGACTACCATGATCTATGCAACATTATTTTTGCAATGAAATAATGTGATTCATTCGAATAATAGGAAGTTATATATTGCATATGTTTTACTGTTAATTTATTTACAAAAATAAAAGTCTGTTTCACAATAATTTGCAAATTCTTATGACTAATGACGACATTACTGGGTATTGAAATATAAATGTAAAAAGGAACCAACCCAAAAATATTTTTTTGTTCATTTAAAATATGGAATAATCAAGCGTTTGAATTTTTATATTTGACATTTTTTCCGTTTTTGCTAAAAAGTACTCTCTTATCGTTATCGGAAACATGGTCAATTTTTGGTACGATGTCCACTCAAATTAAAAACATCGAAGGTTTGTCATTTCTAAATTTACATTAAAAAATATTCTCATTTTTTCCGAATGTTTTACAATCATAATAATAAACTAACACTATCCCGTATATGCAAAAATATCAAGCCAGATGTGGAAATGACTGAAAAGAGTCGAATTAATGCTGTAGAAATGGGTGCACTTATAGTAGAAGAATACATGAGATGGAAATGTACGACAGAATACGGAATGAAGTGATTAGGGATTAATGTGATCATAAAACTGTTGTGTTGAATAAGACGAAGAAGAGCACTGGAACGAATTAATGAAGAAATACTGACAAAACAAATGTGAGTAGAAGGCGTGATAGAGTATGGTTCGATCTAATGAATAAAATTTTGAAAGAAAGAAATGGAAGAAGTAAGAAAATTTGTATATATACGAGAAGGTGGATGGATGTGGAAGAGGCGAAATATGTGTGTTGAGACATGAAAACCTGTCGCTCTGCTCTGTCTGCCTATTCCAGCAGGGAAACGGTGTGATGATATATACACATATGTATGGGTGTATGTATGCGTTTTAAAAAAAAATCCCATACAAAGTTTATTCATAGAAAACGGCGTGGTTTCCTCAACTATCTCAGAAATGTAATTTGGGTATGTTATGCACATTAACGTCCGTATTATTTTCCACTAATTTCATATATGCATGTATATATAGGAACTTATAAAGCGCTATTTCATAACATTTGTACTCCAAGAGCACCCTGAGAATTTATATTAGGCCGCTACCGAGTGCCTTGACAATGCTCAACAATATGTTTTATAGCATTTGATGGTTTTGAAATATGTATGTATCTACTAACTACGTGATTTTTCCAACGTATGTTTCCAATGCTGAGTAAGTCATAATACATATTTATTTAAGTTATTGTTTACAGGAACGTATTGAGCGTAAGCATATGTGAATTTCCCAAAGTTGCGCAATATTTTTTAGGATTTTTTCGTATTGATTAAAAATTAAAACCCGCGATGATGCAATATTGACTAAAACCCGCGATGATGCAATATTGATTAAAACCCGCGATGGTGCAATATTGATTAAAACCCTCGAAATGTGATTCATGATGACCTTCGTGACCTAGTTGGTAAGGCGCCTGTTTTTCAGCCTAGGTTTACTAGTTCGATTCTTATTGTTAATCCAATTTCTAAAGGGTTCTAGTCTGTTTTCACTTCGTTCGTCTTCCTTCTTGTTTTTTTGCCATTTACCCATCAAGAGTATTATTCAGCATTACACAACCATACATAAAAAGAACATTTGAATTTTTAACACAATTGTTGAAATACCTTTGTTATTAGTTGGAAGAGTTTGCCACATAGCAAAAAGCTCGCCAGATAGCACAGTATCCAACGAATATGTAATACAATATAATATTCTTTACAAATTGTATTTTTGACACTTAACTTCCTTGGTTGATTTGATAGCATGTTAAAAAGTATATATTTTTATATTATTTTGAGGTAGACCGACCGCGGATCAAATGGATATAATAATATACGAGTATATTGTTGGTTTATTTGAAATGTTGAAAAAAAGTATGAGTAGATCAATCTTGTACTCGTACGTACAAAAAATCTTCCTGTTTAAAAAACATCCCATACAAAGCGCCGTTATGTTTCCCCAATTATCTCAGAACAGGTAAAATGTGGGTTGGACCCTTTTTGAATATATGCGTCCTTATAAAGTAACTATAAGACCGTGCTATAAAAAAATACAATTTAGATAATTAACATATATGCGGTTTTTAGTTCGTATCGATTAGTTTTAAGGTTAGGTTTTTATGAAAGTTTGGAGGCCGGATAGAAGCAACAAAATATAGTAGGTGCTTCCACTAAACATGCTTGGTGGATAGTCTTTTATAGAAGATCCCGGCTGCGACTGTGGGCTGGATGATGAGACTAGAGATCATGTGTTTTTCTGAATTCTTTACGTGACATTTAATTTACTTAATATGCCATAACCACGTTTAATGAATGTTTCGTTTTTTCTTTCTACGAAGATCTTTTCCACTTATATGATATATAGTCAATATTTTAAAGTTTAATCGTTTTAAGCATTAAGTCGTCTTTAAAATGATATTTTCCACATAATTTTCATTTATTATCTTGACTCTTTTTTAATTGTCTTTTTGGCATTAATAGTGACACAAATTAATCTAATAGGTACTGGGTATTTGTATTTATATTTATTTCCTTTTTGCGTTTTTGCATATATACGTCCCTTTTTTAATAACTTGAGAAATTTACGTATTACTCAAAAATTTCAATCGAATTCCTATCCAAGAATCTAGACCTTTTTTAAATTAATGTTTTCATTTTTACATTAATTTTGAGCTGAAAAAGAATCAATCTATAGATTAACTAAAATAACATAGATAACAATAGATTTGTGCAGGTAAACAATCATTACCTTTTGGGACTTCGCAGATTCCCTACCCCGATATTTGCAGTTTGCTATCATCAACCACGTGGCCGAAACATTCATCCTTCGGCTAGGGCAAAACATTATCAACTTTGCACATTCTGTTTGTGTAGCTCTCATCAATTTCTCTTTCTTATTCATATTGAATTCGACTTGAATGAATGAGATAAAAAATATATTTTATGTCGGTTCGAATCACCCCACTCTTCCTCAAGCGGTGCAAGTTCACGTTGCGCGTACGTCTTTCTGACGAAATTCAACTCGATTCAGTTTTGAAATGGCGTCCGTCGCGTTAAGTTGTGTCGTTTGTCAGTGCTAGTTTTAATTGAGCGGACACCGGCCCAAATATTGGCCTGTCAAGCGATCGAATTTTTACATTTGATCTTATTTTTCCGTTTTCGCTAAAAATACCCTCTAATTACCGTAACCGGAAAGACGGTCAATCTTTGGTACGATATCCACTCAAATTAAAAACATCGAAGGTTTGTCATTTCTAAATTTACCTTAAAAAATGTATTCATTTATTTTTTCCGAATGTTCTGCGATTTATTTCGAAATAATGATATATAATACGATTCTCCTTGATAAATTGCGTAATATACTTTTATTTCCAAGTTTTTTATTGTCCTCGATTTGTAGAATTTCGTCTTACGCAATTTTACATATTTCTGTGGTTTGTTTCTGTAAGGACGAATGTCGAAAATATCAATTTGACATCAGTGCTTTTTGGTGTTTGTCTTTAATCTAAATATATTATTTTTAACAAAAGTGTACAATATCCTTCCATTTTTGCAATAAACATTAAAATTACCTCAAAACCTATTTTTATATGATTTTTTTTTCATTTAAATAAAGCATATGGGATCTCACATATTTTTTACATTTTTAGAATAGTTTTTTTATGTATGACAAATATTTTTATTTCTATTAACGAAGTTATCTAAACTCTAAAGCCAGCTCGATATGAAAATAATGATGACATTGTCCCTTGTTACCAGTCTTGCTTTGGTAAAACGTAATACATGTTTTTTCTTGTATCTGTTTCAGGCCGACCTTCGATTTAGAAGTAGCAACAATCTAAGTTCCTTTAGTGATAATTATTGTGATAAAAAGAAACTGTGACAGAATTAAAAACTCGCATTTGTGAACTGTGTCAAAAGTTAACCTCAAATCCGCGTGACGGCTGCAAGTTGTCAGTGGTGTGGTGGTTATTGTGTTGTGTGCAGTGTATATCGCAATGGATACGGCCTCCTGGATGAGTGGCATGCTGAGGATAGGGGGCAGCAAACACCCTGAGAGTGAAGAGGAAGCTGCGGGATCTTTGTGTCCCGAGGAAAGGGCAAATTCTCCACGGGCCTTAGGCCGTTTGAGTCCTGATCACAACAGAACTGAACCTCCCCATCAAGCCTCCATAGTGGCGGACAAGTACCTTCTTCTAGAACAGGTCGAGGGTTCATCTCTCTGTAGATGTGTGGATGTGAGAACGCAACACGAATACGTTTGCAAGGTATGTTTATATGTGCATATTATCTTGACCCACACCGCTCGCTCGCACTAACGGGACCTCGATCCACGTACAAACACGATTTCTACCTGTAGTTACTTGTATACCTATGTTTTGATGCGAGCTTCTCAATAACCTCGATGTCAAGACATCACTGTGCCATTTTAGTAAATATATTTTTAAGCATCCATATGGGTGATATTGATGTGGCATCTAGTGAATTTCATTCCATACAATGAAATTGACTACATATTTAGAAAATGAAAATGAATTTGACATTAATTTGTCCAATGTCACAGTTTACTTTTCCTATGTATATATTTAATGACGCATTTCAATGCTAAATCGATCAAAATAATTAAAATATTATTTTATTTGCATATATGATATAGGTAGTTGTAAAACATTCATTTGTGGTACGAAGTAGCATTTCCCACGTGTTGATTTTGTGAGAAAAGCTTTCACGGCAAGGGGTTGCGAGGCTCACAATACGCCCCGCTCTCCACAGCAATATCGCTTTATTCCGTCTTAATGATTTCTATACAAACACTATAGGGGGAATAATTTCTATCGAGCGGGACCTATACACTTTATATCAAATTTCTCTTCTAAGAAAATGCAGATTATTAATCAAAATCGAGGGGCAACACAGCCAGGGGTCATACCCTGCGGAGTCCATTCGTGGGAGAGTTGTCCCCTTACGAGACTTGCCACCAGTTATTACTCCCTAAATCACTATTTTACCATATTTTGCACCATCTTCTCACAGGAAATCCTAAATCCTTCATCCCATAAATAGACTTATCATTTATTTATTTTATTGTCCGAATTCAAAATAACAGGTTCAGCCAGATGACCGGAATAGGGAGACAGGAGTGCTGCATTTTATTATACCCAGTGTTTTTAGAATACAAGAGGGTTGACCGTGGTCACTTCTTTTGTTGTAATAATTTATTCTTCTACCTTCTGTTAATTTATTCTGCTTGGCCTGTAATTTGAATGTTTTGAGAACCAAGCAAAGTTTGTGTTACCATGAGAAAGAACTGGATAACAATTCTGATATTTAAAAAATACAAGTAGAAACATGTTTTGTATTAATTATTACCTATTATTAATTATTACTAGTCACTGAATAAACTATAATGTTATTTTCCTCGATTTGCAAGGGAATTTTATTTAGTAAATCGTTTCCAATAACATTTATTTTTTTCAGATTGAGGAAAATTTATGAAACACATTGTAATAATCATCATCCTATATCCAAGCTTCTCGTCATACTAACACTTCATAAATCTATTCAAACTGTGGTCTTTTATCGTTAATATTTTCTTTATATTTAGTTAGTTCCCTTGTTGACACTTGCTTGGTCATTGTTCATTTTATTTTTATTATTTCGTTAATTAAGTACTATAATAAGCTTGTAGACTCGGCTATTAATTGGCTTATTTTCTGAATAGGCAATAAATGTTGCACATTCTCACCACTGCCCCTTGTCATTGAATTGACTTACGTGATTTCGGTCAATGACGCTTTTTTAAGCACTGGAAAGAAACAATGGTTACTTGAAATTTAACCAAATGACGATTTTTATTTAGCCTTACGTTTTGTCTGTAAGCGTACTGCTACAAGGTTTATAATGATACTGATTGCACAATAATGTCCATGGTAATTTTAATTAAAATATTGTTTTGACAACAATGATGTATTTAAATAAATTAAAATCTTTGTTGGAATCTCGACTCGAGATGCCAATCAATGGAGTAATAATACCACAAGCCTGTTGCAACTTTTATTGAAATACGAGTATTTTCGCTTACCTACACATTTTGAATGCATATTTCTTATCATAATGACGGAAATTGCATTTTTATATCTTACTTATTATTTACAGATGTAAAGTATTTGCATGACTTAGAAGAATGGTTTAGATTAATAATTGTTAATTACATATTATTTAATATACGTTTTTGATCACCAACTGGACTATTCGATTTCTTCTATTGTTCTGTCTTGCATAAACCTCTTCAGATAATAATAAATTGCGTTTTGGTCCTTATTTCAATAGTTCATACATGTCCAAATCAACAGTATTCAACCAACCTTATAAATCAAGGGTGAAAAAAACAAAATTAAATTTGCTTTCACCTCAAGATTCCTTTATTTTGTAAATATTACCCCTTAAATTCTCTCAATAGTCACTTTGATTTAAAATAAGGGAGACTCCTGAGAGTTTTATGATTTATTTGAACTCGAAATAAATTTGAGGTCTTTAGACGACATCCTAATTACAGTTTTTTATACTGCAGAGCCCCAACAACTGTCAGATCTTGCAGCCTTTGGGCCGGCATGTTTTTGCATCACCTAATTTGAGTTTTTATGTCACGGTCTTTGCGGTCGATTCACTCTGCACTTGCAAACAGTTTGTGAGAGGCAATAGCGCTGTTAGTAAATCTTGCCTTTGGCGTTTATCAAATTACCGATTGCATCAATATTACGAAGCTGTCGGTTTTAAATTACTTTTTTCGAAGGAAACTTTTCAAATGTACCTTTTATTGCTTGGTAATTAAATAAATTTGCCAGCAAAACCGTAAATTCGTGCATATACCCTCGCTTTATATAGTCGAAAGCGTCTTATCGGAAATACGATGAATGAAATGTTGGTATTGAAATCATTTCTTGTGTTTTATTGCTTTTCCTCTCCTCGCCATATCTTTATGTTGAAACATTTAATCATTAAGTCTTTTTCGGCCGATGGTCATTTGTTATTTTTTATCAGCGCTCTGCTCTGCCTTTTCAAAGGTTAATAACTTCAGGTCGAGCCACATAAATGTCTCCTGAATTATCTTATTATCGGAGCGTCAAGTTACATCGAAATTGCATAAATAGTACAATACGTTAAATGATAATTCATTTTATTTTAAATCCACACAATAGAAATTGCTAAAGCATAGTTGTCAAATTAAATGTTGGAAGATTTTTTTATCAAAATAATTTTAATTTTACACAAAACAAAATCTTGATGATTTAGAGAATCAATTAATTTGCCATATTCGAATTCACAAAAAAAAAACAATCTGACTAAATATTTTAGATTTTTATAAAATCGAAATATTCTAATAATTTGTATTTACAAAATAACATTCATACATACCATCATGCCATCTTCCTGTCGGGGTAGGCAGAGAGGGCAGAGTGCCAGACTTTCCTATTTCTACACTCTTCCTTAGCCTGTTGCAAATCCATACAACTTCTGCAGTTTCTCTGTTTCTTTCAGAATATCATTTACTTGATCCAACTATGCTTTCATTGGTCTTCCTCTTACACGCCTTTCACTCACATTTGCACTATATATTTGTTTTGTTAGTATTTCTTATAAAACAAACATTAAAAATATCGATGATGAGGATAGTGTATTTTTTTACTTCTCCTTATTGATGTCTTCCTAGCCTTATCTCAAATCCCGAGTTATACTCTATTGGGAGTCTGGTTTCTTGTGCGCAATCTGTATTTTCTTTTGTATGGTCTGTTCCCTTTAAAAAAAAACGCCGTTTTGACATCACGTATTTTTATGTCGTCCCTTTTGATTTGATGGTTGATAGAGATCCTGGTTCATAGCTTGCTTGACAATGTGGTTTTCAGATCATTCATCATATGCCTATACCATGGAAGTTGTCGACATTCCAGTACTTTCGCTTCTATGATAGTAACATCTAGGCTCTCTCGAATGTATAAATGTGTTACTCCTACAGAGCATTACTCCTGCAGTATTCATTGTCTTTTTGTAATAATCATACATGGTCCAGCATTCCGAGTTGTATAGAAGAGTTAGTTTGCAATTGTTAAGTTTAATCCTCCTTTTGGTGTAATCGGCATCTTTTTGTCACAGAGCACTCCAGACATTTGTTGATCTTAATTTTATCCATCCTACAATGCGGAGTTTGGAAACTTGTATATGAGGTGTCCTATACGTTGAAGAAGATGAAGCCATCCTACATTGGTTTGCATCTGCAGCAGAACTATTATCCATGTGGATGATAGCGTCATATTTACAAAATTCACTTGCCCATTTCTTCAACAGCAGGTGTGTTACGTGCACCGAACACCTTCCTTCACACATAAATATGGTAATTGAGCACTCAATTTAAATTGCTGTACGAGCATATCGCGTCTTTCTATAATAAGGGACCCGGTTCCCGAAATTATCAGACGGAGCGGAGCTATCCTTGGAACAGAAGGGGGTTGAACTCTTGAACAGTAGCTACAATACCAAATTTAATTTATTAAATTTCTTTCTACCTGCTCTTTTATTCTAGTCCCAAAAATACCAGTGTTTTAATTTAATATCCGATTTTTCAGTGTTAACCGGGCATATTTTTACTCTTCCTTTTTTTCTCACCTCGTTCCTTCGATCTCAAGTTTCATCAAGCTTGAAATCAGGAAATACATTTATGTTGAATTTGAAGAAGAAATATTTCTTTTTTTCCGTCTTATTTCATCTCTGGGCTACCTGCAAAACACATTAATTTAAGTCGTGTGCACTATAGTCTGTTCATCACCTTTATAATGAAATTTAATTTCGTTATTTTTTTTCAATTCATCTTGTCGATTTCCTTTTGCTTTATTGTGTATTTTTTCTGCATTATCAAATAAAAGTCAACATTTGTTTTATAAGTTAATATTTTATGTAGTTTTTATTGTGATCTTTAAGTAATTTATTACAAATATTACATTTTTATTGGATAGTTTGGGCATTTAAAGTTTTGCATTTGTAAATGTTGGGTTTGCATTATTTTTTATGGCGTATTTGAGTAGTTAATGTTTGCAGACATTGCACAGAAGCAAATTAATCGGCCGTGAAATGGTAATTTCCTGATTCTGAACAAGGCGGAAACAAACTACTTCTCTACTTGACCAATGTTTTTACTAAAATGGGAAGTTTGTAATTGATTATTTTTCAGAAATTATCAAAATAAAACAATTATTTTTTGTACATCTGGACGTTTTATTTATGTATTTTACGGATGCAATTATCATTTTTAGCTGACGCACAGAAATGTTTATGACAAAATTATATACGTGTTTTTTTTTTATTTTCCTGGATCAAAATTTAATACATGTGTTATTTGAAGTTATAAAATCTGTTTTCCTCGTCTCCTTCAATTTCGTTATGTGTAACCTTCTTGTATATGAATTGCTACATCGATTTGAAATAATTTTTTGGATTGTGTGCTCTTTTCATAAATTAAATTGTTAAGGATTGATTATGTCTCCTAATAATAAGATTGGAAATCGGTTTATTCATGTATATTATTGTTATGATAAATTAATGAATTGTTTGAATGAACTTATGATGTTTATAATATAGTTACATATTTTATACAATATATGAATGTATATATGCAAAAAAAAAAGAACCCAACCCACAAGACACGTTTTGGTTCATTTGAAATATCGAAAAATCAGAAACCAGAAAAGCATGTTTAAGAGACCTTAAGTGAAAACTGGACTGAAATCCTTCTTTTGAAAATCTGAGTTCTAGCGGTAATCGAACCAACATCCCCCGGGATGGAAAACAGACTTCTTACCAACTTGGCCACGGAGGTCGTTAATCAATCCTTTTTGTGCAAAAATATCGAGCCTGTTGAATGGATATTTTATGATTAATCGAACTCAAGTTTTTTGTTACATAAAAACCCATAAAAAACGACGAGATATTTTTTTGTTTATCTCAGAACAGGTCAAATATGAGTCGAGTCCTTTTTACATAATTACGTTCATATATTGAATTCAGAGCTAGAAATAACATCGATAATGCTACAACTCAAATAGGGTAATTCAATACAGTATCAGTATTCTTATTGTCACATATTGAAGTCTCATTTTTTAACAATTACCAAACGTTCATAAAAAAAGTCTGAAATAATGATGAATTATTTGTTCATAAGATTTGAATATTAGTTTTATAGTGAAAAACATGATTAAACTATTGTATATATTTTTAACACACTGTTTTGAACAGAATGAATCGAAAAAGTCCGAGTCCAATGCAACGTGAGGTTTGCTACCGCATCTTGCCCAGCCTTTTAGCACGATGCCTCATGGCCCTGCTTCTGATTCTATCCTGAGATAAAAAAGAAACAAATCGCGCTCCCGTGTTATCCGGCAAGCGGCTCACGTAGTCATTTCAAAGCGTTGTATTTTTTATTCGAAGCAATACTACAGATCTATTTAATGGGTACACATCATTATCTGCGTCTCGGTAGTTATGACTCCTGCAATTCTTTATATTATATACTAGTATGTAATTCTCTTCGATCAGTCTGCGGTTTTAATTTAATATTATCAAATTGCATCAATTTGTTTTTCATTCCTCGAAAGCTATA
This sequence comes from Odontocerum albicorne, assembly GCA_949825065.1. Taxonomy (NCBI): domain Eukaryota; kingdom Metazoa; phylum Arthropoda; class Insecta; order Trichoptera; family Odontoceridae; genus Odontocerum; species Odontocerum albicorne. The sequence continues at coordinate 21,479,857 of OX463841.1, read as the reverse complement.
CACTAATTATAGTTGAATAATGTATTATAAAATGATGAAGATAGTATGTTATTATGTGTATTTATGTACAAATCCACATCTTGACAATGCTAAATGTATGGACGTGCAAAGTGCGATATGAGAACGAAAAACAAAGCTATTTGCCAACGTGTTCCTGAACATGTTTTCTTGCGCATACACAACATATCTTTTATAATTGTACTAACTCGGCAATATAAACTAATCATCTGGCCATAATTCACCCGAAGTGTACCTACCTCTACCTACACAATGTGTGTGCTAATAAATAGTTTTTTGTTTCCAAGTCTTTCGTACAGAGTGATTAGGCAACGGACACTATTGCGAATTCGCTACACAACTGCAGATCTTTCCTTGGACTTTTCATTCGGCCAAGTTTTTTTTGTCAATACAATTTGAGCCACTGAGATGGAAGGCGAAATGTTGTTTCGACCGCTTTGTATACTAGTCCTAATTTGATTTAGGCACACATATTGTACAATAGATAACAATTCCGACTTTTCAAATATTGCAAGTATTTGCTATCATAATGTTCACGTGTATTATTTCCTGTTGCGACTTTTTCTGTATCTTTCTATTTAATCGAGTATTTTGACACTTTCTTCTGAAATAAGTTAATTCTTGTTTGGAAAAAAAATGAAAGGACTAGTATTAAGATTTATTTTTAATTTGAAAATTGCGAGCAAATAATTTTCGTTCTTAGAGAACACAAGAATATTTATGTACTCATATAATGTGTAGAGATTTGTTATTTACATGTCATCGATTGTGAGTATTACCCGTACTCGTATATCAGATAATAACCGAGGTAAATCCCCCATTCATACTCGCCAAGATAGTAGTTAAAGCCGAAATAATCAGAAGCGGCAAAGAAGTCATAAGCAAGAGTGGCCACATTTCACGCTCTGTTCATTCTCTTTGGACCTTGAAGTGGTTTCGCTTTGAAGGTTTTCTGAATAAGAATATTCATATAGCATCGCATCGCACCGCACCATACTGTTCCGACCGCTCAGCGTGCTGCGGTAACAATTATCCCAGTGATTACGAGTTACTTAACGATCAATAAATCAATCCGAGGATAAAGACTCTTAAATTAATATTAAGTATCCGCTTTCCTGTATTGGTAGAATGATCATTCACTTTTGCTCCTTCCTTATATAGGAATTCATATATTTGGATAATTTATCGTTATGGAAAGAAAAATAAAGGTGCTTTTGGTTATTTTTATGTATTTTTTAAATAATTATAGCTGTTTTTTTTCATTACACACCGTTTGGTATTTTATAAACCTGTCTCGAAGAAAGCTAATTGGTGAGTCACTTATTTGAATACTTTGTCAGGAATAGCTGTTACCCATGACATCAAGATTCGTCGATCTGCTAGACAAAGGATAATATAGGAGTCTCGTATTTCTTCTTATTGAGGAAGTGTCACCTTGTAAATCGATGTATATCGACAACATTTGTGTTCGATCTGAGTCTATTAATGCCAATTTAATCTGAGCTATAAAACCGATTCTGCAGTATCGACTACGCTTGTCTCCTTGGAGTGCCCGGCGAATGTAAATCACCTGGCCGACGCGAGTGTACATTACAGCCTGACATTCGATATTCTGCACACCATTTCGAGCTACCGAACCGAGTGTATTCTCTCGATCTACTGATAATTACGATTTGTCGCTGCAGACGTGCGACAGCGGACACTCGTTTCGGTTAATCACTTCTACCCACCATATCCCCAATGTCACGTCGACTTCTCAATGTCACAACAAAATTGAACATCGGCCGGACTTTATTTTTTTTTCAAGTAAAGAGTGTCGAGTGCCGCCCACAACCTCCCACGGGGCCGGCGCCACGGCCAACTCGAAACAGATCTCGAAGGCAGGACACGAGTCATTCAACCCTTATCCATATTGTCAACTTTGTTAACACATAAAAAAACATTTTTCGATGGTATATTTTCCACTATTAATTTAGAAATGTCTATGCGGAGGACGTCTCTCATAATCATTACGATTATCGACCTACTTACCATATACAATCGGGATCAACCGATTTCACATCCGACACATGTTAGCAATATACTTTCCCACAACAATCAAATCTAACCCAAGATCAGAATATCCTTCTCGACGCAGAATGGGTTATTTAAAAAAAATGTTTTTTCAACTTCCGCTCAAAGCAAGAGAAATTACTTCGCCTATGAAAAGGTGTTTTTTTTGTATCCTGATTCAATAAAGTGCTACACGCGATATCAAACAATTATGTTAAGAGCTACCCTAAAGCTAAATTATATTTTATACTCATATTCAAATTAATCGATGTGTCGGGTGATCTATTTTTACAAACGCATGATTGTGAATAATAAACCACTTGTTTTTTTTAATATAAGGTACTAACGAAAACAAATACAATTTAGGGATTTTCCCAGACTTTTTAATAAATATTTACGTATTTAATTTTTGTAATAAATTGTATTATACTAATAAAATTGAATATAATATCATCGATTTCATGTGCTCGTTTTCAAGCATTGCGTAGGAATAACATGTATTGCACTGAACAAAGAGTACGTGTGTCGACAGAAAATTGTATCACGAAATATAAAATGATGATAGTTTTGACTTCGAGAAAAATCTGTAGACTTTTTCAGGTTTTAGATAAATAAAAACATGAATTAATTCAATATTTAAATTGGATTCAGTTCAATATGACACATACATTCAAGGAAACTTAAAAAGGTTCTATTGAAGATTTTACAGCATAGATAAAATAGGACTAATTTACAAAATTCCTGTATAATGTTTTTTTATATAAAAATGTTTACTAAAATATTCGCCCACTGATCTCTTGTCACTACTACAGTATGTACCCCAATTTTGCGTGACTGTCGACTATTCGCTGATAAATTTGCGTAATTCATACTAAACTCAGGAATGCATGTTTGCCAGTATCCGTGATAATTTCGCCTCAGCTCCTGCCACTCACACGAACTGTCTTTCGAAAATTTAAGTGGCTAGTTTGAGAGCATCATAGCCTTTGGGTACAATTTGAAAATAAATTCCAGTGTAGATGCTTTCATTTTGTTGTCGCTTCTAATCCACCATTATCGTAATCTTAAAAGGGATTTTTATTCACGAATCTCCATCCATACCCGGGGTTCCCCGGGTGCTTCGACCAGGAGCAGAATCGTTACGATTGCCGCATATTTTATAGTGCACTCCAATCTGAAGGCAGTGTCATACTATTTGCGTACTCGGGCGCCTTATTACTCGTATCTCTGCTATTAGCGAGGTTACGCGATACAAATCAGCGCCAGCAGTCCACCTCACAAGCAACATGTATCGCACATTTCGTAAAGCGAATTGAAGCGAATACTGCGCAATTGCCTCGCAACTCCGTCGGGCAGCTCTTGAGCAAATACGAATACTCGCGTACATTTTTCAACACACTCGACGGCGATACGACTGACGCTGGAATATAATTCAACAATAATATTCTTCGTAATCCCAACAACACGATATATTTCATTAGCTTCGTTTTTACGATTACTACAGCAAAGGTTACGATATGTGAAATGACGTAACAAGATTTCAGATACATAATTATGAATTGCAGTTTCTTCGTAGGTAATTAAAGGGGTAAAAGTTGTACATATTTCAAAATTTGAAATATGCTCAATTGAATCATCGATATTATTAATGTTTAGTTAGGTCAAGATGAACTAACAAATAGTGAAGAAATTGATGACTTGAAGGTTGAAATGGCCTTTATTTTTCACCTATATTTTTTACAAACTGCCAAGTGACTACGAAGATATTTTCAAAAAACGAGCTTGTAACATTGTAAATAAATTCTCACTGAACAAAGAGTTACAAAGTAATTATTTAAATAGCCAATCTTCCTAAACTAGTTGGTAAGACATCTATCTACCACCCGGAGGTTGCGGGTTTGATTCCAGATGGTGCCCTATTTTTTATAATATATGTACGAGTATCAGTCTGGTTTTCACATCAGACATCTTGAACATATTTCTGGTGGGTTGTGAGAGATTGTAACATGGCAATGATCCCAGGTTATCATGTATACAACGAAAGCGTAATATAATACAATCATATTTATTAATCCACGATTTCTCACCACTCATCACGGGTCCAATTCAGTTACCGATTCGTTATTGACTATTATGTTATGCTACAATTTTGTAAAGCAACATAATCGATAAAACGGACCACCACCGTGATGGGTGGTGAAGCAACCCTGCCTTACTAAGTCACGTGTAGACCGAAACATATTTTGTGCCAAATGTGGCAAAAAAACATACGTATGAAGTAATTCTATACTCAAATAATTATTGTTTTTGCATTACAAATGTGGTGTTTAATCTGGAAGTTCAGCAGGGATGCTTTTATATACTCAATATACTTTGATGTATACCTTCCATCTGCAGTCCAAATAATTTCTTTAGATTTATGTTTCCTCTGAATAGTACTTGAGGGCCGGGTGAGCACGTTACATTGCATAAAATGTCATTTTACTCAAATTCGTTATTATCAGAACAAAAAGGGAATCCACGCTCATGTAATTAATGAGATACACCCCACCAATATAGGGCTGGGTTCGCCCTATATTGGTGGGGTGTATCTTGGCCGAGGGGATGCTATTAGATGAGCCCAGACCTTTCGATAGCTTTTGTATTTAATGTATTATCTGCAATTTATGTGTTTTAGAAGTGTTATTTAAATATAATCTGTACATACTATGTTGCTATCAATAAACCTATTATTTATTTATTTATTTAATTAATTATGACTCGAATGAATTTGCTAAGAACAAGACGCCATTGAACATACAATATTATCTACTAGACGCAACTTTTTATAGACAAAACAGGAAAATTTGTGGCATATAAAAAAATAAACCAATTTTAGTTGACATTTTTACAAAAAAAAATGTTGATACAAAAAATGGGGATCTTCATGAATAATATGGTTTAAGCGGTTCTCGTCGAAGTCCACTGGTCGTCCGGAACGCTCCATGTCTTTCAGGTCGAAATTACCGTCTTTGAAGCGCAAAAACCATCGATGAGCTGTCCTTGAATTCATAACATCTTCACCGTACAATTCCCAAATATCGCGAGCAGCTTTGTCAGCTTTATTCCCTCGATTGAACGCGAACAGAAGGTGTCGAAAATTCTCACTTTCGTCTACTTGACATTCCATTTTGAAGGCTTGTAATCAAATAAAATAATATATGTAACGTAAAAGCAAACACAATATCTTGTAGAGCAGAAAATTTTCTTTCGAATGACGTATAACCTCTACCATTTTGTTTTACTTTTGGTGCTCATTTTTAAATTGGAAAAAAGCGGATACAACTTATGTTACTATCTATGCAATATTTTAGATTAGTGACAGTATTTCTGAAAAAAATTACCATTCATTTAATAGATAATAAAAGTAAAACACACTGTATCATTCATTATCTCTGTGCTGCGGAGATTCACACCGATGTTATGATAAGGAAAAAATAATAAGATAATTAAAACGTTATTTATATAAGTGACCTTATTTACTATGGAAAGTCCTGATATAAGATTTCCAATTTCCACAAGTATTCAATGTCATTTATACGTATGGAGGTGACCTTCTACGTCCTTTGCCTATGGGGGAGGGGCTACAACTATCCGGGATATAGTGCAATGCCTCCCGGCTTCTAGCGCTATTGTGAATAGCAACTAGTAACTTCACTCCATTTATGGTATTTTGCAACTGTGTTTACATCGCCTATTCTCGCGATGGTCTTGCGCAAGACACTAACGAATGTCATCACCGTTACAGATTAATCATTATTGCCAATGATATAAGGTTGGTTGCGACACTCGCCATGTGTAGATGTTCTGTGCAGCTAATCAAACAGCCGTATACGTACGCGTTACAAAACATTTAGTCGGGTCATTTTTTTTGTTAATGCAAAACGCTTAATCTCACATTTTGGTGAGTCGTGTATTTGTTCTCTTAATGTGAAACATATTTCTAACATTATATGTCATTCGTCTTGGATGACGCCAACACTATTCGATATATTCGACCGTGGTACGCATATCCGATTACTTTTAGTACGAGTACTGGCCAGCCCATAGCTGTAACTGTAGGAGGAAAGACATTTCAATATATTTTTTAATTGCTTCTAACTCGAAGGTGTGCCCATGTAGTACAGTAATCAACTCTATTACAAATTCATTTATGAATTGTTTACCTTTTAGTTATATTTAGGATTAATTAAAAAAATCAAAAGATGCTTCACGCCGTTGTATTTTTTAATAAAATAGATACATACTAAAATGCGTCCATGAAAAAAGCTTAAAATAATATGACAATATAACATTTCATACAAAAGCTTCAAAATGTGTTGAAATTATTAACGATATTTCATGTAGTGAAATAATTTATTATATTTTTGATACACATTATTTAAATAAATTGTCGAATGATATTACTTTGACACGTAGCGGTGTCGTGCTCGCAGAATGCTGTGAAAATATGTATACTTATTTCGCGAGGAAACGTGATTCGCAAATATATTGCATTCTCATTTGCACCTTTCCGTCCGACAGAACTGTTGACTAATAATAATTGCAACAGCTATGTCAGGAGTCAGGACGTCCCTTAACGAAATTTTTACTCTTGTTTGTTTTATGCCGTGGGCATATTGGCTATTATCCAAAATATGTGTACGAAACGCGCAAATTACATCAGATCTTAGTTAATATGAACGTACGTAGGTTTCTCAACGGCAACTTCTGTAATTTTCTTTGTTTTTCATTTTCGACTTGTAATCCCCACGTTGCGGAAATGGCACCGATTTGGCAGCCAAAAACCGACATGTTTTGTGTGATTCATATTTCGTTTAATCTGGCCAATTTAAAAACACCTACACCATCAACATAAATAACTTGAATGGTAGCGAGAGAAACGATTTCATTAATTGAGAAAGACTTTCAGGTTTCAGGGGACCCCTGGAACTATCTTATGTAAATCTAACTGAACAGGTATTGAAAATGAGCGGTGGTTTAATGTCAACATTGCGACATGAGTAGGAAGTCATTGTTGAATGGCCTCGTGCTCTGCAATACCTAGATATTTGTTAATTAAGGTATGTTATACGCAATGATCAATGTACTCCAAATATCCAGTCCTTTATGTGCAGACGTTTAAGTTTAAGGACAACAATACAACGAAAACCAATTTATGGGCATTGTGTTTCGATTATCTTGTTAGGAGGGTGATACACATTTTTACAAATAGTCACCTTTTGTTCTTCTTTTCCATAGATATACGTAATCAATTTTAACTTTGACATGTAGACAGTCGCCAGACTGGCGCACCATAAGCAGTATGTTTTCTTGATAAAGTTTAAATATAATATATTGCTTTGGGAGCATACTGCTTGACTGATTATATTAATCGTTAGATAAAATTCATTCTGTTGTTACCACTTTCTTAGATAAACTAAAGTATTTTTTCAACATTCCATTTAACCTGATTTAAAAATAAACTTCTTTTTGAAATAAATCTTTTTTTTCTTCATTCATATAATAAAGATTTTTAGAACGTTGTAGAATTTGGCATTTATTTGGGAATGTGAGAATTATAACTACAATATAATAGCACGTATGGCGCGATATACGAATATAGATCAAAGAATTATAACTATAATAGCACGTATGGCGCGATATACGAATATGGATCAGAAAACATCTGGGTGCGTGTATAGAAATATGGGGAAATAAGTATTTTTTTAATCTCAAAAGCTGTGCGATATACGAGTGTACTCGTATATGGATGAAAAGTAAATCTTCTCACTTGTAGTAGATTATATTTTTTATACTCATGACTTCATTTAGAAATGGTGGAGAAGAGTTGGTGGTGAGAATAAAGTTAATTCTGTGATCTGTTACCAGGTGGTGGGTCGGGAGTGCAGCGCGCTTCTGGCAGCTCATTACCGCCTGGACAGCCAGCCGCACGTGAATCCCCTGCACGAGGTGCTGGTGGGCGACAGGCAGGTGTACCTGGTGTTTCCCCGCGCTCACGGAGATCTGCACTCGCACGTGCGCGCGCGCAAGCGGCTGCGCGAGCTCGAGGCAAGGAGACTCTTCAGACAGATGGCAGAAACAGTGCGAGCGTGTCACGACCATGGAATTGTACTTAGGGATCTCAAACTAAGAAAATTTGTCTTCGCAGACTCTCAAAGGTAAGTCTATCTTCTATTTTTCTCCGTAATACAATAATCTCTCTTATGGTCTTACTCAATTCTCATCCAGAGTATATTAATAAATAAGCAGCTGGCGCTTTCTGATACTGATAATAATAAAAGGACAATTTGTATAGTGCCGTTTAGATAGCAGCCTCCTCCTCAAGGGCGCTTTATCTCGGAATTCAAACCCACTATTATTAACAGATTAAAATATTATAAAATAAATCTTTTTAAATTTAGGAGTGTAAGGATAGGAAGGTGGCGACTGTGGCCATTAGATTAGGTACTTCCCCGTATCTGCACATGTTCAGGAAAAAATATTTGGTACGAAAACCGCAGAAAACTTACCAAGGGAAGACGAACTATAAAGAAACCTTTGAAGGTCTTCCCATATGTGATAGTAACATATTCGGCTTTAGAATATGTGTGATCATCTTAAAAAAATCATTGTCCCGATATACCTCTTGTTCTGTTATGATGTGCTCTTGCCGTAACCAGGTTTCTTTTTAATCCCGGTTTTTTTTCATAAAATGTACGAGTATATGGTACATATCTACCGCCTCATGTTAAAATCTAAATCATGTTTAATTTTTTTTCGCATTTGATTTAAGCTTATTTAATGACGTTGATTAATATGATGTTATTCTTAAAACAATCTTTATTATTTAAAAAAAAAGTTTGTTTTATATTCCTAATATTTTATGTATCCTATATCCAAAACTTGTAGTAACGCATCGTAAAACTATAGTAAATAAAATTAGACTGGTCGAAACCCTTTCATTTTGCTGTGTGCGCTGTGTGCTACCACATACATAATTGCGATGCTGCTGTTGCAATGTTTCGCTCAAAACGTTAGATTACAAACCGCTGCTGATACATATACCATATGCCATTTTGGGAACCACTCTTACGAATATTAATTAAGCACTAATAGCTAGGTTCAAATTCACGGCCTGTCTAGGTAAACTATGCAGTTGGTCCTATCAAATCTGCTTTTATATTGGATCCATTCGTTTTAATATTGATTGTATCAAAACAGATATTTCTAAACTTATTTCAAACCATGTCTGATTTTGACGTTATGTTTCGAAAGTTGTCATTTTTTAAACGAAAACGCGTTAAGGTTATCTATCAATTATCAGACATATTCCCAGTTTATCAATTATCAGGCGTAATCAATGAAACCAAAGTGAGCATTTTCCCTAGTCATCAAATATATATTTTTCTTGCAGTCCGCTTATTAAATCGTTAGCAGTGACGTCAGTTCCACTCTGTGATTCCACTCATTGTATGATCGGATGTTGCAATAACTCTGAAATTTGTAACCTCGGTATTTTAACTAGGACCTTGAGAGCAAACAAAAAAAAACACGTCGCATTACATAACTCATTTTTGTTCACGTAGGATTGAAAGGGCTAATTACTGTATAACATATAACTAAAATAATTATTGTAAGTTAACTTGTCAACTTGAAAAAAGCTGCATTAAATTAGAAATATCAAAATAAATACAACACGCCAAAGATGTTGGTTGTTACGTGGACATATTATAAAGTATGCCATGTTATAGTTTAGAGTCATTATATAGTTTTCAGAAATATGCGATGACGGGTGGTTATTATTGCAGCCTCCGTCGCAATATGGATTTGTTGCTTCTTATTGTGTCATACTCCGGGCACACACGTTTACGTCTCGCGCAACTACCGAGTGCCGAGTTTCCAGATAGGCAGGTTTCAAAAACTTTATTACACCGTACATAATCGAGTGTTTCGAGTGCGCAATATGTTGAAACCTTCGACCGAGTGCAGCGCGTTACGAGCCATATGTATAATTATTTGGTTTCTCGCCAAATATGTTCTTTTCAAAATCATACTATTTGAATAAATTAAAGCCGTCCCCCGGCTGGTGGAGGATGTCGATATCGTATTCCAGCAAGTAGTCGCTACCTGCATGGGAATTTCCCACCCCATCCCCTTTAGATATTCCTCCGATTGTTAGGGTCAAGGGCGAGTGGCGATGAATAAATGCGCACAAGGGGAAATCTTATCGGTTCACCTTACTTTTGTCAGTACTCGCGAGAGAGCGAGTTACTGTATACGCACCAGCAAGCGCTACATCCGATGAATGAAATCGAGGTCACGATATCCGACCTTCTAGCCGTGTAACCGATGCATTTGTGTTATTTTTATTCAATAGACATCCGAGTGGTCTCAGTTTGTGCTCAGCTACCTGCTTCAATAATACGAGTAACGTCTTAAAATAACTTAAAATTGTTTTTGAAATTCCAACCTGTGTTCGTCGGTTTGTGATGTTAGAAGTATGCGAGTATAAGAGACACATTTGGCAATTGCGTGTTGATGGGTTGGCAATGCTTTGGACACATGTATGTGAAGAAAAATGGCACAAATTTGGAGGCGACAAGTATCGCAGACGAGCGACCAAACGAGTTATGCTGGAGGCCTGGCGGCCTCGACCGGTGCCAAGGTCCAGCCAAGCTCGTCTTCGGAGGAGACAGTTGTCTTTTGTCTCTTGGCCAAATACGCCTTTTCCGGCGGCAGACCTACTAAATTCAATCTCATATTTGTTACATACTGTTTTATTTATTTGCCCGTGTAAATTTTATATTTTACCAAGCTATACGACTTGATACGCAAATTAAACACAATGTCAATTTAATGTCAGTTAGTCCGCTACGGGAGTACAAGTGTATGATTGTATAAATGTTTATATTGACGATAAATCCTCGCACGTTTTCGAGATTTGGACAGAATGATAGGTAAATCGAACAAAAAACTCCCTGGACTTCAAAAAAGGAATACGCAAGGTCTGCGCAATATGATTATTTAGATTTGGGTAAAGAGGCCAAGATCTCTTCGTGACGTTTCCATAAAACCTGTCTGCTCGCTAATATCACTACTTGTGCACGGGACCGTAACGCATAATTCCGCCCGAGCGTCGGAATTACAATATAAATGACATTATATCGTAATTGCCATCCATGGTGGGTCGCGCTCGCGCCCGCAGAACGCTGGCGCTTTGGGAAACGTACGCAACCTCACCATTGTCTGTGTGGGATCCCGAAATGGGCAAATAGTGCAACTTGAATGTTACTCCGTATCAGATTTACCTTGAATTAAGGTATTGCCCAATTAATTATCTGATAAAATATTATATCAGTTAACACACAATAACTTCCGATGTTTATCTTAACGATCTGCGTAATTGGGTTATTTTCAAAGCTAAATAAATTTTGATCAGAGCAAATTGAAATTGGCAATAAGTATTCCTCGGAACCCACTACGGCGGAAGCGCTCAGCGGTAGATTTCCGAATGGCTAATTTTAACATTGTCAGGAGTGGGCGACAGGAACCGTGACGTCAAGTTCGCTGATCAATACGACGTGCTCTGCTCTCCCGGCAATCCACTTCTCCCGAATCAATTGCTATTCCAAATGAACTTCACGTGGCGCTTCTGCTTTTCGCTTATCTCGTCTGACGCTCCTCGGTACACGTACAGAGAAAGCGACGGGGGTCGACGACTCATGCGTACGATTTCTTAGTAAAAACTTATTTGTTTACCCAAAATTATACAGTAAAGTTTTAATATTCAAGTATTCAGAAACTATTTTACCAGTCACGTTCAATTATATCAAACCGTGTTTGTAGTAAAAAACACCGGCGCTTGTTGAATAGTAATCTACGGTAAACATTTTATTAAAACCGTTTTCCACTCAAATTTCACAAATTAGCATCAAAAGTTGAGGTTATTAAAATTTCCTTTGTTTCAAAGCGAGATGTTGAATATTATTGCGTCAAACGTTGAGTTTCGCCGAGCGCTCGTCCGCGTTAAAGCCCTCTGTGAAAAGCCTTTGCAAAAGTTTCCCAACTCCTAGAGTTTTCAGCCTTCGTAACACGAGCTTCTCATTATATTCCGGCACTCGAGTGTCCGTTTCTAAATATGCTGGAAAGTTACATATACTATATCTGTATTGCATTACAATTTTCATCCACAATGAACACCGTGTTAAGTAAATAACGTAATTATCAAAAAATATATTATACGTTTTCACAAATACTTAACAATAATGAAGATATATACAAACAAGAAAAACAACAATGTGAAACATGATATTCCAAATAAGATTTTACGTGTTCAGGATCCAACAAACTAGGCAAATCCTGTATCTTGATTTGTTTGATAAAGCAACAAAAGAGCTTATAAAATTAATTGCTATTAACTTGTGTCGTTATTTATTTTATTATTCGGATCATATTTTGTTCGTTTTTTCAGAGTCCGTTGGTATGTGTGTTTCTAATGTTTGGTGGCCTTTAGCTATCCCTTCATTATCTTTCCAAGCATGCGAGCCTAGCAAAAGGGCAAATAATGATACTCAAACATTGCAAACGCATTGCCGAATTTTACACGATGTGCAAGGAAGTGTGTGTGCGTGGACAGAATTCGACGGAAGCGCTCGTCGACGCCAAACCACGTCCACAGTGTATTGTTATCTATCGATTGTTCCTTCTCTTCTCAGTAAACAATTAAATTATTTATGTTGAATCTTATCTTTTCCATTAATTAAAATATAATAGATTACGTCAGTATTTATACACTATAACTTATCTTTCATTAATCTTTCCTTTATTTACTTGCTCTTGCTTTCCGGATTTGGTTTGTCTTTTTCGCTATGTCATGTTGATAGTTAGCATTGACGTGTTTAATTTATCGCATTCATTTCGCTTGTGCAATAGTTGAAATAATGAGTTCAGATAATTTCATTTACTGGGAATTTTGTTTATAACTGCAATTGTATAGTATTGATTTATGTTTTCAAAGGAATTGTTATTTCAAGTACACCATCATTATTCAAATACCCGTAGAATTATCTCAACAATGTTTATTTCTTTAGTGTCATCATTCTCAGGAATTACGATGTGTCTATATTTATTTTACCTTTTCATTTGAGTAAAGATATAAAACTGAATCATTATCTTAAATTTAATTTGATTTAGTTCCGTGGCATGCGGTACAATCCAGCGATTGGGGTAATTTCATCCCGAGTCGTGTGTCGTTTGCGCCTCTGCACTTCCAAGAGGACACTTGAATGAAGTGAGACTCTCGGGACTTGTCTCAAAGAGAAATCATTGTTGGCTTTGTCTCAGTACTTCGCCGTCCCCTTTGATTCCATGGGAGCCGGGTGTGGGGGCGGCCCGACGTAATGTGTATCCACTACAAACACGCCGATACAATGCTAGTGTTGTGCCCCTCAATAGGACACAGCGTAGTTTCTCAAAGGAGCCGGTCTACTTCCCCGCAATAGTCGGGATGTAACGTCAAAGAATTTTTATTTCCCCTACTCGCTTTGTTGTTATCCCGAACCAGTTTGAAATTGTTTTTGAAATTGCCCGCAGTTCAAATGCTGAATCTTGTATTATACGAGTATTATATTGTACAACTCACAAACTTTACGCAATACATGGTCGAATTAGACGAGTCTAAATGTCAAGAGATAAATAATATAAACCTGTTACATCAATTGAAATATATGTCCTTAGAAATGAAAGTAAAATAAGGGTCAGATTTACGGAGTGGACTAAATTCGAATCGGTTTTGGGGCACTATCGGCAGGATGTTGCATCTCCCGTCCGGATCTGAATGGGTTCAGCATTCATTGGCCGCGATGAACAAACCGCGGCGCGGATGTTTAGCTCATTGTTTTATTACCGAACATTTCCTCGCATGTGCATGTGCCCATGTGGAAGTTGCAACATAAATTATGATTCACCGTTCTATTTAAACTTATTTCATTTCTATTCAATATTAGGTGTCGATATGAAATCGCCGATAACCGTCCGCTTCTTCCTGTTTATTATTAAATTTGCGGAAAGGTGTTTTTTTGTCGCGTATACAAGATGTTTAGTTTAATAATATTGCGCTTCAACTTCCTATTGTGATTTATTTCTCCGTGTACGCATTTTGTTGAGCCGGATATGCGTCCAGTTGTATGCAATTCAGCTCATTGAAAATATTGAATAATGGGTTGGTGCAATTTTGGAAACGGATGTGAGATTTGTGACGGAAATACATTTTAGTGAGACAAAGATAAAGCGGGGATGATTGATGGGTTCGGGGAGATGGCGATACATCGGACTACAGGTAGTGAGTGGGTAAGGGACAAATGATGGCGGCATCTCTTTCCGTCTCGTTTGTTTTGGGTACGTAAGGAAAGGCATTTAAAAAGATAGATAATACATAGAGAGAATCTCCTGGTGTGAATGAAAAATTTAATATTTTTAAATTTTAAAAGCTTGACACCTTTTTTTTCGTAAACACTGAACTGGAACAAATTCTCTCGATAGTGAAAAAGTGATAATGGCCTTAGGTGTTCGGTTAAAAATGTTAATTTCTTACTTTTCTATGGAATATAATCAAGTACCGTAAACTCATTTTTCCATGGGTTGTCTTGTTAAATGTCCTGTTTTGTTTTTATTATTTTCAAGATAAATACATCATAAATTGTCAATAATTCTCAAAATAATACGAAACAATGCGAAGTTCAAGAATCGACTAAATATCCTTGTTTTACACCTGTGGTACCACATTACGACCCTTGGGGGTAAAAGCCACACGAAGATAATATCGCTTCTCACCCTTGGCTCGAAGTACGACAGGTCGACTCCACTTGCACTTGGCTGGTCAGGTGACATCTTCGTGCCAAGTTAAATGGGTCGAGAAGATATACCCCGCGAAAAATATTTTGCGCATTCCTCAGGCACAAATCAGTGTCAGAAGGGGCTTTCTTTCTATTGTTACAACCCCCCCCCCCCCCCTGTATATTCTGCCAAATCGTACGAGTACAATGAAACGTAGCGAACGCAACCCCCATTTGTTCTCTTTGAATCCAGTTTAAGGTCATACCGTCGGTATACCGTCACCTGCTTACTGATTTCCTTATAAATTGCCCAAGTCGAAATTTTTATTGTGTCTTCCCTTGTCCATATTTAATTCTACGAATTACGCCATTAACGAACAACGAGATAGTCATTTCCATGTTCTTATTTTGAGCACCAAGTTATTCAATTTGAAATTTTTATTTCGTATGTTAAATACATAATGCCAAATAAGTCACGTACAATTAATCTCCTAATTGTCGATCTTACTGGACAATATTCATCAGTAAGATAAGATGGCTTTCGAATTTTCTGACAAAATAATCAAACTAAAAATTTAAATATTTGAAACTGCAGCGTGACTTATAATGTCACACCCTCAAATACTTGGTTCCATTTCATCTCAAAGTGATAATGGTCGTATAAACATTCAAATTTAATTATTTTTTAGCACGTGACTATAAATTATATAGTATACGTCGTAGTCAGTCACGTGGCAAAAAATCGTAATGGGTTTAGAGCATAATTTAGTACGCATCAGACCATCAACCATGCGCTCTAATACGCAATTTAATGATAATGAAAATACACGGAAAAAAAACAATTTTATCTTGAAAAATGATGTAACTTGTATATATCCAAACAGCTGATCGATGATGTTGTCGCTATCATTTCAAATAATGCGACATTTCCTCCTGCACATGTAAATTGTCACGTTTGCGACGAAAAGTATGACGTCTTACGACTTTCCAGCGTTTCGTGCGATCTCCGTTGATGATCGCAATGATGATTTCATTCAAAAAGTGATAATTGTCGTATACTACCTTGATCAAAAAGTTTTGGGACTTTATTCATAAAATCGAAAATACAAGTTTATTTATCAAAATCGATATGGTCCCCTTCAAAGTACTCCCCATCGACTGCAACGTACTTACGCTTGATCCAATCCTCGAAACACCGCTGGTACTCAATTTTCGGTATACCCATCAGAGCCGGCTTCGATTCTTTCATGACATCCTCTCGGGTGCTGTAACGCGTTCCGCGAAGCGGTTTTTTAAGTCGGTTGAACAGGAAAAAGTCGCAGGGAGGCCAGATCAGGTGAATTCGAAGGCTGCTGGATAGTAATCGTGTTGTTTTTGGTAAAAAAACTCATAGAAACATGTCTTTCGCGATTTCAACGCGGTCCTTTTTTTGCATGAAATTGAGGTCTTTCGGCACCAGTTTTGCAGCGACACGTCTGAGTCCCAAATCACTAACCAAAATGTCTTGAGCGGATCCATAAGCGATGTTAAAGTCCTCTACCAGCTCTGTGGTCAATTTGCTGTTTTCGGCCAACATTTCTTTGATTTTATCGATGTTTTCATCAGTTTTCGACTGCCACTGCGTTCGTCATCCTCGACCGACTCACGACCATTTCTGAAGCGTTCGTGCCACCGAAAAACACTTCAACATTTCCAGGGTCTGCAGGCTGTTAAATCCGTTTTTCACACAAAATTTAATGCAAACTCGTTGATGCACAGTTAATGCCATTTTCAAACTTGTAAAAATCGAAAACACACACAAAGGTAGATGTACTCAGTACAGCGTAACTTTTACAAATGTCAAGCTATGACGCTGAAATTTGGAGGGAAGTGTCAATGATAGATGTGGTAACCTAACAAAAAAAAAGAATTCCAATCGAGTGACTGACAGTGCCACACGGTGACCGGTTCTAAAACTTTTTGATCAATGTAGTACATTATTAATAAATATGGTGACTCACTGAAGTATAATAATAAACACCCAGATCTATCCGGAACGCTCTAAAGGTCGTCCCAAGTGGGGAAAAAATTAAAATCTAAAATCTATTAACAAATTTGGCCCAAACATAACAATATCGTCGATAATAAGCTAGATAACATGTGTCGCTGTTGTAATTCAATTATTAAATTGAAATAATTTGTTTTTATTCACGTCCTGGTGTAGTGTAAAATAAATAATAATTGCGAGGGAAAATTTTATAGTTTTGACATTCACCTGTCGGTTGATGTTTCGAGCGGTATTGTTGTGTTTAATGCGGTCTTTCGGAGGTTAACTTTTTTTCGTTTTTGGGAATATATATAATACATACGAGAACATACATTTTTCGTTTGTCCTCAATAACTGTTTTATAACAGTTCAGATATGTTATGAAAAAAAACTCAATCCGTGCATGGCACGAGTTAATTGTCTGGTTGATTAAGAAAATAAACCTTTCGTGAACTGACATAGTCACGGAGAATAAACTGGACATGTTTTTACCTGTTGCTATTGGATTGTGGGCGACTCCATATCATGAAGCCGAGTACGTGTGCGTATCGTCATCCATCCGGCGACCAGGCCCATAAAAAGGCAACTGGAATTCTTCACTCTCCCGTCCTTGGGCGGCTACGATGCGAATTGTGCGTCATACCGATTCATTGTGGTCTGGAACGGGTTCTTCAAATTAAGAGTAAAGATCGACGATTATTTTTTTTAATCGAAGTTTTATCACCAAACCAGGAAAACTTGAACTTTAATAGCAGATCCTTGTTTCTTATTGATGAAAAGATGTTTATTAGCGAGTTGCAATAGGAAACAAAGACAATGAGGCACTAAAAGGCATATATTTAAAACCAATCATCAAGATCTGCAAAAATGACTGTTCACAACAGCGTATTAATGTCAACATTGATTTATGGGAGAGAGCTGGGAAAATTATGTTGCATGTCAATGCATGACAGGATAAGAAATGTAATTATTAAGGATGAATGTGAGCTAATAACTGATGAGTGAGAAAAGTGCGACTCGTGGAAGAGGACGATCGAAATTGGACCAAATTAATGAAATTTTGAATGAAGAAAAGTTAGAGTAAGAGAAACAGAAGGATCTGTATGAGAAGATGTATGGATGTGAAGGAAACTTTGGAGGTCTGTCCTATCCTCCTATCACAAGAGATAAATGACGTGATTCTATCTATGGACATAACGAGATAAAACATGTATCATTTAATAAATATGTAATTATAATATCTCGTATCTTTCATTTTACATCTATAAACTTCGTATTTGTGCATAATAATAAGGATTTAAGGCCAATCATTTATCACACTGCATTTGACGTCAAATGTTTCCAGATTTGAGCATTTTAATTGCTTTTGTTTACGTATTTACTGTCTTTTTATCTCGAAATTGTTTTCTCTGCAAGAGTATCAACAACTTTTGTTCCAGTTATACTTTCCTATGATCTCAGCAAAGGGCAAAATGTCACCGCTATTGCAGCAGCGCTTTATTTTGCAGTTCTAAATGCAGCATCAAAAACCCATTCATATCTCGCTCCTCAGAGCGGGTGCCCGCGCTGCGTCACACTCGCATGTTACTGGATGAAATACTCATATGTTACTCGCTAATTATTGCTTACGCGTGGTATGATTAAGAATTGAAAAAAATACAATATGACAGTACCGTCAAGGTGGTATCATTGTCATTGTGATAACGGCGAGCTCGCAACGTTTCGTACTATCATTTTATTATCAATATCGATAGTCGGTGGTCGTGGTCTAATAGCATTAGCGGGTGCTCCAGGTTCGATTATTGGTGGATTCCATTCCGGGCTGGTTTTACTCGAGACAGTTTTACATCTGAATTAACGTTTTTCTGTAGCTTGATTTTTTATATAGCGCTGTTTCAGCAACACAATAACAGCGATATTTAAAACTTTGTCTAGCGAAGAACTACAGCTGATAAAACCTGCCGATCGTTTTGGAACTTAGATCTCTCTCCCATCGAAACTTTGAGTTTTTTGATCTGTCAAGATTGTGTGCTTGTTGAAGTGCAAAAACTTGCACACCATAAACTAAAACACGCGCAGCCGTCTTCGATCCACATGACTGACAATCATGTTCGATCACCGGGATAGGCAATCGTAACATCGGGAGTCGGGTTGTTTCTTATTTCTCCACGTAGTTCGTCTGCCTTTCTTTGTTTCGTAGCCGACGGAGATTTTGCAAGAGGGATATTGGTCCACCTCGTGGATGGATATCTCGAGAGCGAGAGCGGCCTGAGATCATATTCGGGAGATGATGAAAGAGCGGCCGGCCGCGTGTTGGGCAACGGAGCTGCTGCACGTTACCCAACTCTGTCCGCCGCCGCGGCCCGAGGTTCAGCCCGATATTGTGCTGTTTCGAAACTGAACTTTTTACAGTCAGATCCGGTGATGGACACACGTTTATTCCGTGCTTTTGTCACACCGTCCAGTTATTAAGACCAGTTGTATCTGATAAATATGATATAGACAGTGCTGTAGCCAAATATGTTTTATTGCATTCCTAAGGTGTATAATTTCAAAAGTATCGTTTTTGGTCAAATTTAACCAGTCTATTGTACTTTTAACGCAGTGTTTTTTTTTATTCTTGATATATTTTGATTACTAATGATGATTCGTCGAGATGAACCTATCGATTGTCAATCGAGTATATTTACTTATAAAGATGACGACTATCGGTTTGTCGTCATCAGAGTATACCAAGTTTATTCTCGGAGATGATCTGCACGCATACGGTTGCTTGACCCCGCATTATATTTACGATGCTGGTTACCGCAGAACAATCCCAGATGCCTTGGACGTGAATCATTCAAGGGATAAAAACTATTAACAGGAACCTGTTATTTTGTCTGAGGTACGTCTCGCGTGCAGTTACGTCATGCACCACAAATGTGCAGCTTGCAAGATATGCAAACTAAAAAATCGCAATTGGATTTTGCCTTTAGTTTTCGAAAATTCAAAAAACAAACCTTATAATTTACCTTATTCCAGCAGTGTTGAAAATTTCAGTTATTTGATTAAGCGACACAGATTTTCATTTGCCATATTGATAGTGCTTTGTAAAAATAAAAAATCGCAAATTCGTGCTTATGTATAATAAAAATCTATTGAAAAAGTTTTTTTTGTGTTGGGTCACTTCTCCAGAGCACCGTCTATAACATACTCGTATATAGCAGAGTGGGCACTCTATTGTTGCACACATTTCCAGTTCATTTTCGAAATGGTTAATTACGAAATATCCTCGCCAGCACCACCTGTCTTGGAACCACGGGCCAAAGCGCCGGAGAGGCAGATAGATACTCGACCATAGCATGCAGCTAGATTCTAGGTGCACCAGCAATGCACGTGGCTTGGGGTTATCATTTCGTGTGAACCGCATTGTGCAACACGAATGCGCCGGCCAGCGCCGTGTCACATTACAAAGCCTTGCCCTTACAAATGTGGTCCTAATTAGATGACTAATTTAATGTATTGCTCGTTAAATCAAGATAATGGTCTGGTCTACGTTTTAAATGTACTTTTCTCACATTTTACATCTTTATATTTTTATTGTACTTTATTTTTGGTAAAACAACTCACATTTTGCCTTTGTGATACAACAAAAGTGTCGAATCAAAACATTTTGTAGGTTTTAATGATTTATCGGAAAGATGTTCAAAATATTTTGTATTTAGAAATTTAAAAAAATACCATCACGCACCTAAATAAACTTCTAAAATAATCATATGGTTTTGTTTTTATTAAAACAATATATTTGTCTGTAGTTGTGATCATCGACTTGACCAATCTAATCTAATCAAGGAGCAAGTCATAACATAATGTCGGCACATTCTCACCATAGGGACGGGACATGCACAATCCGTTCATTCTCACCTTATCAGATCGATCAGATCGTCATTCGCTTTCCGCTCAACTTCCTAAGCGAAGGTTAAACTTTAAACTATAATGGAGCTATAAATAATTTCAATAAACGAGCGCTTCATTATCCAAATGCTGGCTTCGAATGCTCGAGTACATAGAAAAGTGGTACATGAATATGTTGGCCGTGGCCCGTTGTGCGTGCAATGATGCAATATTCGCCATGTCGCAATTTGGTGAGAGAGTTCAGCGAACTTCCAGCTTCAAGATACACTGCCAGAGTGGACATAGGCTGCGTGGCCACGCTCATTGTTTCGGATGCAGAACCCACCGGGAGAAAGAGATATCTATAGGCGGTGCCTGCACGCGGTATTCAGCCAACGCAGCCTTTCTAGAATTGGGGATCCGACATTTTCGGCTAATCGGATAGAGAAAAATGGGAAGATCTCGTATCGGAAGGTGCGAGCGGGATGTCGTGGTGCTTCTCTTATGTTCATCATGAAACGGCTGGCGGATTCGCGGTACATACCCGGCTACACTCGCACTATTGTCCATTTTTAAGTAGCCGAGGAGTTTTTGTGTAGGAAGTAGCCATAAAATACAATTTAGCGAGTCAACGACTTGCCCATAATGGTGAACAGCGACTACTACTCGCCCAGCGCAGTACGGGCGAGAAGGTTGAATTAAAAACAATTTCAAAACGATTGCTTCACCCGGTGTTAGCTGTAATGCATTGCCCAAGTTGCTATTTACTTCTTTGTCGAAGCAAAAATTTTGTTGTCCGTAAACCTTGCCCACATATTATGTAGATATAACTGTGTGTAAATCATTTAAATTTGACCTTAATTATAAATTAAGCGCATTACAAAGTTATTCTGTCGAAATATCGCTGAAATGTTAAATGACTTACATTGGCGAGCTGCACTACACTACTCGACCATTGTAAGAACACTCTTTGCACCCTTTTCATTTCTTATAAATTATTGATTAGCTTATGGAATATTCTTACCTTTATATCAATCAAATTTAATGTTTTATATTTTATGTATTGCATCGTGAATTGAACAATTATACAGATATATAATATTTAAGAAAAAATAGAACTCAAGTACTTCATACTATACGTGTATGTACAGAAATATGACTTCTTCATTTAAATAGATTTGCAACATAATTTGTCGCAAGGTTTCGTCCAGGAAAATTATTTAGCTTTAAACTTTGATGAAAATTTTAATTAATAATTATAGTGGGTTGCTTACGAATAACTTCCAAGAATTCGACAAAAAAGACTCGTATTAAAAACTTTATAAGCTTAATAAAAACAAATTAGTGGAATTTACGTCAAAATATTTGAAAGTGAGATCAAAATACTAGTACACTTGAGAACGGAAGTCAAGTCGTGTGAAGTGATGAACACATTGTTCGTTCATAATTATAACATGAACAGTTATCACCATATGGCAATTAATGGTGAGAACACAATTCAGCAGATAACCCTCGTATCACGCTCCTCCGCATCCGGCAAGAATATCGTCTTATTGTACTGACTGCCGGAATGTGATCATCTCGTGATATCACTATTTAAGTGCGCAATTTCATTTTAAAGAAGCCGTCTCAACCGGTTTCTGGATACACGCGTCATCGTCGAACAAATACTTTGAATTCGTAATTTTATTTGCACACTTGTTGAATAATTCAAGATACGTTAAGGAACTTACGTCAATCTTGTTATTGTTCTCGTCGCAATAAGATATCCTGTTCTGTTCCTGGTGCTCAAAACGAGAACATTCAGTATTTGTTATAGTAAAATAAGAATGTTCTTGAACACATTACATTTATTTACAAAAGAAACTTCCTGGGGACAATCCAATTAAAACGACTTATAAGTTTTCTTTACAATATAAAGCAATTCTACGTAGCCATGTCTAAAATATAATAGTTACTACCTAATCTTGAATCGTTGTTGTTTCGTGATGACTTATCTAGGTATGTACCCGTATTCTAAAAAAACAGTTTAACTTTGAGGGATCGAATAATTCTGTAATTTAGACTCGAGCACTTTTCGATAGGTTTCCTTGTTATACTCGTACGAGTATGTTTCGTTGTGAATGAATGAGCTTATATGGTTTCCTGTTGAATATACGACAAGAGAAGGCCAATAAATCGTCGTCGGTTGGTCGTTAATTTATGTAGGTATTTGAAGAAAATTAAGCAATAAGAGTTTTACGACTTTGGTTGATTGCATTTTTTCTTTAATTATTTATCTTATTCGATATAGGACGCCTTGTCGTTAGTCACCAAGCGCACAATTTGCGGAGGACTCACGGCGTATTAAAATTGGTGGGGACTCTGGAAGTGGTTGCAAGATACTTTACAGTCAGCTCGTAGTGGGGTGTGAGTAATGGAGGCAACATGCTCGTAACGTCCCGCTCAGATCCTGACGGTGCTTTGCCAGAGGTGTCGCAATCCCTGGCGTACGACAAAATATTTTTTGCCTCAATTGTTACGAAACTCCCACACGCCCCGCCCCGGTGTCCCAACCACGGGCCGGGCCCCGGGCTATATATCCGCAATCGGTCGCTGCTAACACACTCTCCTGCAATTTGGTTTAATTCGCTGTAGCGCACCTCGCCGCTCCCACTGCCCGCCTCTCCATGATACTAATGACCCGGCTCTGACATATTGCCGATATTTCGGTGCGATTGCCAAAAATACAATTTATCGGCTCTTAATTGCGCCCGCGCCCCTTCACCGCGCCGCGAGAGGGCACTTGTGATTTATTTATAATTACATCACTTTTTTTATTACGTCATTTTTACTGGTCGTACAAAAGGCTGACTTTCTTCAATCGGGACCTCGCCAACTAGGGGTTAGCGACTGATGAGTCAGTCGTAGCTGAATAGCTCGGCAGGCTGTGAAGAGCAACATCCTGACAAGTTTCAACATGCTCAAAAGAAGCCTAAGGCTCTAAGCGACCTTCTGACTAAGTAAGCCTTAAGTTATTTCAATAAATAGCATTATATTTTAAACCGAGATATATTGTGGAATACATTATCTATATAAATAAAAATGTAAATGTTCGTTAATTATTGCTAGCTAATCTCCGGAAGTTCTCTACCGATCGCTTTGAAATTTTGAGTAAAGTTAATATTCGTCAACGGAAATGTTATTTGATTTTTATTTATATATATATATCAGTGTATATAATAAAATTTTTAAATCAGAATCAACATTACCTAGGCGAACCTGTCGGGGACAAAGATATCAAATATTGAATATCAACTGTCAAAATATTATGACAGTTGAGCATATTGCATTTTCGAGGTTTAGTAATTAATATTTGATATTCAATGATTTAGTCTATATACATAAAATATAAAATAATTTTATGTTTGATAATAAATATTTCCTGTTGAATAATAATTCTACGATAAATTAGGTTAGAATCCAAGATACGTCAAAATAAAATTTGTGTTAATAAGGATAAGTTCCATTGTGTCATAGCAGCTTGAGAAAATCTTAATATGGCTGAGTCTAGACTTTATAGCGCAAGCGCAGGAAATATATTTGGCAGAACTAATACTAAATTTGTAAAAAATATCCAACTATAATTTTATTTGTTTGGAAATATTTTGAGTATCGTTAAAATAAATATAATCGCTAAAACAAATATAGCTTATATGTATAAAGAGATCTAAAATAAATATAACTTACATGTATAAAAAGATCGAGGATCGCTAAAATAAATATAACTTATATGTATAAAAAAACAGATGCGTGATACTCTCGCGTGGTAGAAGTGAAACTTCTTAGCTCCTAGGAAAAGTTGATTTTATGCATTGCTTTTTTTCGATTTGTTAACGATTTTTTTTAGGATTAGGAAATGGTTCTGTGGAATTTAATTCAAGAAAGTCTCTTTTAATTCGATGAAAAAACTATTTTTTTTTATTTTTTATAATAAACAATAATAAATATCTGCGCTAATTTATCCGCCATTTTCATTTCATAATGTGCGTTGTTAACATACCTACCTCTAAGATTATCTTTTTCACTTAGTTTTTTTAACTTATTTTTTTATTTTTCTGTTCAATTAGCGATAAAATTTAATTGTGTTGATTGATTTTCGTTTAAATTCAAATCATATCGTGAATTGATCTCTTGGAGTGACGCGATTATTTGCTTCACAGAGACAACGTGATGCTGGTATGTACATTTTTGACAAACGTCATATTTATTTTAAACGAACTGACAAATTTTTGCTTATTTGTAACAAGATGTATTAATTTGTCATCATTGTTGTTTTTTTTAATGTATTTACCTAAATAACTTGCTATTTATTAGAATAGATATTTATTGTTCATTAATGACACGTCCAAACATGTCACATCCAAATTTAATTCGTGCGTAGTTTGCAATGTCTTTCCTTAACATTTAATTAATTCCAATAATCTCTCTCTTTGCTTAACATTTAATTCGTTCCAATTATCTCTGTATTTCCTTAACAATACTCCTATTGGACAAATATTTGACAAATGCGTGTCCAGCTGCAAAACAATCGATCAGCTGAGATATTCTCACATCAATTGCTGGAAATTGGGGACGGAAAGGTGCAGGTTGATATGACCCCAGGATGAATTTCACTGTCTCATAACTTAATGTTTCACAATTTCGAGGAAGCAGCAGAACGACGTGTAGCCAGACTTGAGGATGCACGGTTGCGAGCACGGCGATCGCGTTCTGCAGATTCAGAACTGGTTCGTTCTCAACAGAATGTACGCGACAGGCTGATAGTGGCTGAAATAGGTCATTAGGAATATCAAAAGTATCTCTTTTATATAGAATTTAATTTTATCTATACGTTTATATTTCAAAATATATCAAATCGTATATAGAAATGGAGATTTTTTAATTAGTTTTATATTCATTCGTTTGAATCAGACCAAGCTTCGCTCTGAAGAATACGTTCATTTGCGAGATACAGTTGTAAATGACGGTAATACAACTAACGTTTGAAGACTAACGATTTGGCCATCTTCATATACAGGCAGTCCACGTCATATGCATGAGTATGCTCAATATGCAATTGCGTATGTTCGTCACTACGGGTGTCCAGACCTATTCACTACATTCACATGCAATTCAGCTTGGGACGATATACAACAGCTCATGGTAAAACATGAAGTGTTTCGGTCTGTGCGCTGCTGGATATACTCAGTGGAATAGCAAAAGAGAGGATGGCCACATGCACATATAGTACTAATCTGGCTCTATGACAAAATCACTTGAAACGAAATCGACAATGTAATGTGCGCTGAAATACCCGATGCCGACGTCGATAAGGATTGGCATGAAGTTGTGACGAAATATATGATACATGGACCTTGCGGTACACTGAATCCAAATTCACCATGCATGATAGACGGAAAATGATCTAAGCGATATCCTCGAGCATTAGTATCCAACACGGTTACAGGAAACGATGGATTTCCTTTATAAAGAAGAAGATCAACAGAAGATGGCGGGAAATTAGCAACCATACAAATGTGAAATGGTGACATCAAAGTAGACAACCATTGGGTTATTGCATATTCGCTTTTGCTATCAAAAACATACAAAGCGCACATAAACGTGGAATACTGTAACCCCGTTAAATCGATCAAATACATTTGTAAGTACAATACGTGAATAAAGGCAGCTACATGGTAGTTTTTGGCGTGCAACCAGAATGCGGGATGGGAATGCGGTCATACATATCGTTGAAATCGCACAGTATCAGGCTGGAAGATACATAAGCAGCAATGAAGCTGTATGGCGAAATCTTTCATTTCCCATACATGAACGAAGTCCAGCTGTTGTTCACTTAGCAGTACATCTAGAAAATGGACAACGCGTTTATTTCAGAGCTGCAAATGTGCAACAAATAGCCCTGAATCCACCGGCTACAACGTTAAATGCTTTCTTCACGTTATGTCAAAATGACGCGTTTGCGAAAATACTGCTGTATCAGTGATTGTGACATCAAAAGAAGAATTGGTTGAAAAAGTATTTACCAATATTCAAATCAATTATAAGAATCACGATTGGCTGAGTGAACGAGCTATTGTTGCCGCCAAGAACAAAGACGTTTACGAACTTAACAATATTATTCAGTTCCTTTTTTAATGTTTCGCAATTTTATATGTTTTTGTTATAACTTTCTTTCTTCTTTTTCAGTGCAATCGATCTTTCATTTGAATTCAAATCATATCGTGAATTGACCTCTTGGAGTGATGCGATCATTTGCGAGCACGGCAATAAACGCGACAGACTGAGAGTGGCTGAAAGACATAAAAAATATTGTATACCCACAAGCATTGTGAAATTAAACATATTAGAAACGTGTGCTTTCTCTTTTCTTTATTTTCCATTTAACCAGACTGAGCCACAGCAACGCGTGGCCGGGTACAGCTAGTTTTAAAATAAATTTTAACTCCAAATATATAACGCCAATTCTGATGGTGATTGCGGCTGCATTATGCTTTCAGTTAATTTAAAAGTTGATGACATGGAACATGATTGGATTGGCTTACCAACTAATACTTGATTGCATTGGTAAGGAAACAGACATGCACTTCAATCATACATTTTAATACGTATTTTTTAAAGGGAAACCGGTACTTGAATATAAATAAATATACATGCAAATTTAAAATTTTGTCCACCCCGCAGAGAGGGCAGGCAACGAGTTTCGAGTAAATACGCCTCGGATAATTTTATATATTGTAACATTTTGTAAAATATTGCACTTTAATAAAAGTCCCGATAAAAAAAGTAATCGACTAATGGAAATAACGCGAGTAAAATCTTGTATCGTTATGAATGGAGTATTATAAACACGAGCTAGTGCGATTTTTTTCCTTATTTCATTTTGTACATAGCGTCTGATTTTTGTTTTGCGCAAATGCAAATACGTTCACATATATCTCCAAGTTTTATGTTAGTTATTATAATTTCGAAGGTGAGCGAAGTTTGCCTTCTTAATGGCATCGATGATTGCCCAAACTTGCAGTCGCTTTAATGTCAGCAAGTACTGTGTAGCTGCACTCGGAACTTTTTATATCGTGCGATGGAAAGAGCTGTATGTATTTCTGTATGTATATAAAAAACTCGTTTATGTCGGAGAATTAAATTCAACATTCACATATGTACCTACTACGGCCGTTCGTGTGTTTGTGTAGAGGTCATTTTATTCTGAGAGTTTGACACATAACACTGATGGTTTTGATCAGTTTTGATCATGGAATAAATCTGACATTTAAAAATGTTATTAATATTGCGAACCTTGTCATCAAAATATGGATTTAAAAAAAAAACGAAACTCACTTTGGTACATAATGTAGGTATTTGGATAACGATTCATTGTCGTACAAATTGTTATTTATTGTAATGTAGAATTCGTATTTTTTAATATTAACAGTATGTCAGTGTATCTACGAGTATATGGTACGAGTGAGAACTCGCGTACTTGAAATTCAAGGTAATATGTTGTATGTATTAATCATCATGCGTAATCACAATCTGTCTACGCAATAATATGGAAGTAATATCATCCCCAAATTGTTTTTTCTGCTATTCTCAAAATTTTGACTGTGAATAATAAGTCAAAAAGTTCTATGAATCATTCAGAATCACTTTTCTCGAAATTGACTTCGCGCTCCGTCATTGGTTTTAATACGAATTGCGCGATAACATTTTTCCCGTCATTCAAATTTATTCTGCTGTGATTTCCGTGTCGTTTAAAATCATCGGCCTTGTCGATATTAAGTATGAGCCACGTCATCGTATGTGCCTATCGATTCGTAAACCCGCTTACCCACCATTCGGCATGTCTTCTGCTGAATATGCGAGGCAAAACCCCTACAATATATTATGGTCTATGAAAGAGAGCCTCGTCTCTTCTTTACTTTTGCTCACTCCTGTGGGAAATATCTAATGAAAATTGCGAAAATCATATTTTCAGCGTTACCTATACGAAATTTGTATAAATATACGTAGAGTAAGATTTTTACACGCAAATTAAGTTAACTGTCAATGTTGCGGTTTGCAAACCTTGAAACTTGTGAATTCGTAGAATTTCTTTGAACGCAAAATAATAACAGTGCGAAAATGTAATAGAATTTTACAATGTAGGAGTATTTATAATCATATTTATTGATAAAAAAAAAACATAAAAGGGCAACAACATAAAATCTATTATACTAAATCAAAGAAAAAAATAATCAAATTTTAAAAATATTCTGTGGTGAGGTGTTTCTTAATAAAAATACTGTCGAATATTTAAGTTCTTTCATTCTGGGTGAGCTCAGCTTGTTATCCATTTTAAATTTAACTATTCAACTCCATAGATTTAGCATGTTGACAATACGTGTCCCAATTGTTTACATATCTGAAAAATATTATTTGTGTGGGCTTTGCAAGAGATGATAGTATTGTGTACCGAGAGGATTAACTGGCGGGTCTCGAGGATGGAAATATTTTATGGCCGAGATAAATTTCATCCGGTGTTTTTCACCGGTAGCAATTGCCCTCGCCGCTTCTCTCATGACCCGCCCCGCAATCCCGCATCTCGGGTAAGTGTTCGTCGTTTGTATTATATATGTAATAAATATTTAAGACTACATCTATTCGGACAGCGACTTCAAAAATTAATTGTTTTTTTTTTACAACCCATAAATCTATTATCATTGCCAAAATGATATCTCAAAATTAGCGTGCTATATTTAATTTATGGCCCTTTTGTGAGAACATATATTAATTTGTGTTGTGGCCTAAAATTTGCGTATACATATATTATACCGAAACTTGAAAAAAATGGGATTATCCAATGTTTACATAATTACCTTGTAACATATTTTTTTTATCTGGTAATTAAAACAATTATAAAAGTTGTCCCATTAGAAAATTGTTTTAGAATGATCATATTGTTTTATTTTGTAGAGATTAATCATGGGGCTGTTTCTAAGATATTTTGTAGAGATTAATCATGGGGTTGTTTTTAAGATATTTTTCGAAATTTTAAGGAAATTTGTAAGTGCGTAATAAAAATTAAACAAAATGTCCCGAGTATCAATTAATTAATTTATGTTCATGGACTAACAAAAATCATTAGCTTAAAATGAACGATCTCTAATTCGTTTCGTCCTGTGAATACTCAATGTTTCCTATATTGTATCCTCTCGACTTAAAAAATGGCACACCTAGTGATAACAAGTAAGGCCAGTCTTTCCTGAGGATATCCTTTTCGGTACACTCATTATGATGACGCCAAGGAAAATGTAATGGTGTCGAATTAAATTTTCTTAGCACGTTCGTTCAGCAGGTATATATATATATATAAAAATAAGGCCTCCACTTCCACACGGCGTGTTCTTCAGCGGTTCCGTGGCCCGTGGCCGAATCGCCACGCGGGCAACCTTCTCGCCAAAATAATTCAAGGTTCAGCATGAATCGGATTGCGTCACGAGCGAACGCCGAGTTGGACGGATGGGCAGTGACTCCTCACTCCGCAGTGTCTCGGAAGACCGCGAGTGAAACTTTTTTTGACTAGACGGACTCTTCGAATCAGCTTCTTTGAACGCAAAATAATAACATCTTCTTCTGCGCTTCGTCACTTGTTTAATGTCGATCCTGTTATATTATGATATGTGGATATGTTGTTGTAATATGGTATGTTGATAAATAAACATTGATGATATCGAAACGTGCATTTTTATTTTTACTTCTTCGACACTGAAAACTTTGCATATTTTGACCAGATAACCTTCATGTATGACAACGTTTGTTCCGTGTTTGTTTTTTCCCCCCACAAAACCAAAGGTTATTTTATTGTTTTTTTAACCACTCATCTTGAAGTAACCTCGAGACTTTCCTAATTAATCGTATGGTATCTTGTGGAACATCTATTTTTATCCAGCGGATTATTGCAGTTATACGAATGTAACTTCAGCGAATTCAGTTACGTGTATGAAAATTATGTATATATTAAATACTATATTAAGGAAAACCATGACAAATGTTTCGATTCATATATCGTCAGATTTCTGGCACAAGTTGGTAAGTAAAACATTGAGGAAATAGATTTTTTGTAATTATCAAATGGCTAATATGCATGTCTAGTAAACATTATCAAATGGCTAATATGCATGTGTAGTAAACATTATCAAATGGCTAATATGCACGTCTAGTAAACATTATCAAATGGCTAATATGCATGTCTAGTAAACATTATCAAATGGCTAATATGCATGTCTAGTAAACATTATCGAATGGCTAATATGCATGTCTAGTAAACATTATCAAATGGCTAATATGCATGTCTAGTTAACATTTAGAAATTATATTTTAACTGGAAATACAATACTATTTTCACACAATCGATAAATTTGTAGGCGCCAAACTAATTTTTGTATTATGTTTAAGATTTTTTTTTTAATAATACTTGAAAGTTACTGTTAAATAATATTTTAAAATGAATAATTCCTCATTTTCTTTTGATCGGTGATTGAGAAATGAGTTTAAACTTTAAAATTGAAATATCTCGGAAACAGTAAAATGTTAGTTACCAACTTTAGTCAGAAACTAACTCCACGATATAATTGAATTGGGCAGCCGGGTTTCAAAGGAGGAAGTCATAACCTTTTTCATTGCCACTATATTCCTTTAACTAAAAATGATTATTACTTTCTGTCATCTGCTTCCTACTACTGTGTAGTTGCCAAAAGAGAAGTCGTTTGTACCCTTTCATTTCTCTCGTCTCACCTCAGTTCAATTCAGATTTAACGATTACTCTGGCTAGTTCCGGATATGTGAGCATACGGCTATGACCATCTGTCTTACGTTAATTTAGTCGATTTAAATTAAAAGCGGTTCCGGTTTCTCTCGCAGGCGTTCGTCTGATTTCCTGTGCAAAAAAGAGCATCGGGCGCGGGCGCGCCAGACAATGAGCAGCGAGCAGCGTTTGGGTCCTTGATCCCGCGATTGCTATAGCTATAAAGCCACTCGATTGCCAGATGGTTCCGCTACTCTATTATGTCTATAATTTCCTTTGGTCTCAACCAACCCAACCCAGCTCATGCTGATTCCCGTTATATCCGCTCTTTTGTTTCTTACTTTTATTTCCCATGTGACCATGCATTTTTAATTTATATCCGTTTTGACGTAAGCGTAGTAGTATGTACGCGTAAACTCGGGAGTTTTCAAAATTATTTGTATATATTTCTTGTATACTCGTACATAAAGATTCATCGTTTACCAAAGTTACTATTAAGTAGCGTGTTATTTTTGTTACACAATGCAATACAAATACAATTTTATTATCATTTTAGATTATTAATCTATCTATTTACTATCGTTTTGGCTGCCGAGTTGTCTCTTTAGCTTCTAGTAATTTGCAAGCAGAAGCACCGTATTATAATATTTCAAACAAACACAAATTACGTGTCTTGTATTGATAGGTAAACAGGCGTGGCGTCGCGCTACATTCAAGTCTAAGCAAATATACCGCCAAAGTGTGCAGTCCATGTTGACCTCTCAGTCGTATCACACTGCATCACGTCAATACGCTATCTTTTTTGTTAATTACGTACGTAGTGCGAAACCTGTGGAAATCAATCAATACTCGCAAATCCAGTAATTCATTTCTTTTTCGGTTGGCTAATTTTATTGCCTGAAATTATTTGGGAATAAATTTATTCTGAAAATGAAAAAATGTTAAAATTAAAACTGAAATTTTCATCTCGAATTTAATGGAATTCTATATTAGAATATTTAATAATCCTCGCTACACCGGGGTAATTCAGCCTGAAGAGAGCATTGATATAGGAGGTGGTAACACGTGTAGCGTGGATTCATTATTAATATACTCAGTGGAATAAAAAATAATTTATTATTAAATATTCTAATATTTTTTTAAATTAAATGTTACATTGTTTTAATTTTTAAATATTGTATATTTGTTAAAAAAAATTATGTATTTGGAGGTGTGTTTTAAAAATTAGCACATTGTTATTAATCATTGTTTGTTGAAAAGAGTTTGTATGGTCCAAAGCAAATAAGACGCTTTCGGTGTGAGAAGATTTAATTGTTTCCCAGTTAATTGGCTAGTTATTAAATATTCTTTTGTTTTACTGGTTGCTTTTGTTATTAGATACATGTAAATTTTACGTGATTGCATCTTAACTTCTAGCGGGTTTTTTAACAATTCCGTTTTTTTAATTATAAGCCTTATTTTTTCATTTATGTAAATAGCCTTTGTGTAGCATCGCGGAATAATCATTACTAGTTTCTAAGAAAGGCAAAAGTTAACTTTTGCATATAAACTGTATAAATTACCTATATCTTATATTTTTTTAATTGACAATGAAATAATTCTATAAAAATATTATATATGAATGAAACATCTATAAAAGTTCACGACATGTGAGTGTATATGTATAGAGTGCTCGAGTAAAGGTGCACCTGGTGTCATATGTACATTGCCTACCAGAATAGACAAGGTATAACCGCATCACCTGGTGGACCTTCGTGCAACTGAGTGAACATTTCCAAATCCTTTGTCCTTTGGGTCCTTGCAACTGTCAGATAAAACTCCGGTCTCGGCAACACACATTTTTATAAACGCACATACAAAAAAATAAAAGCAAACCCGGGCAGATGTTCGATATAAACAACAAATGTACGAATATTACTCCTACACTGCTCTCCTATTGTGTCACCGTGTTTTCTTCTTCAGCATCTGCGGACAAAAAAATGATTCGAGTCGGACCTTACTTTTGTGCAAACACCTTGAGAATATTGTCGGCAAAAAATGCAACTGCAGTACACACTCGGTGCTTTGAGGCCGCGTTGCACAATAGCGAGAAGAACTCGGTTTATGCGACTTGTAAACGCGTGTTCAAGTTCACCGAAAGGGTGCCTAATCTCCAATCCGAACTGTCGCTATTGACAGGTACAGCGAATCGATATAATCAACGGTATTATCAAAAGACCTGACCTGACAAGACAAAGCTTTTTGTTTGTAATGGATATTACGCAACAACAAAGAAGATAATGTAATAATCAGTATTTTTGAAACTACGAGTATATTTCATTTGGTTGATAACGGATACAACGTTTTGTTTTCCACCCAAAAATAACAATAGAAAACAAAAAAAGGACGTACAAAGATCAAATTTAATTATTTTGAATTCTACTCATAACTTTTAATTGTTGCTATTTTTTGTCGAAATCTCCACTTTTTTTATGTATAAAAACCTATTATTTGTAAAATATTGATCTTTAATGTTTATACATAAATATGTTAGTATAAATATAGATATTATCCGTGCATCTTTAATGTTTACACATACATATTATGATATAAATTAAAGAAGTGAAATATAAATTTAAACGTTTCTTTTTTCTTTTATTGTAGTATGTGAGGAGTACATATCTACATACTATTCATATTAAAACACAGTATTCAAATAATAGCACCCTGCTGTAAGAATCGTTCAAAATATATTTTTTAACGATTGTTAATGTCGGTCAGCTGTTTAGAACCATTAAACTATATCCTTTTAATTTTTAGTGAGATAAAGCATATATGGTGATCTTAGTTCAATTTTTCTATGTATAGTTAGCAATGGCGTAGTCCAGTGGTCGACTACGCAAGTACGCACGCATACATGCCGTGTATGTATGCATGTCGAAGCATGGGGTGTAGTACAATAGAACGCGCGTTGCATTGTTCGCAGTATCACCTGCGAAATAAGAATTACCTGGCCTTGCCAATGAGAAATACCTATTTCATTGTTACGTTATCTTTTTTTTATTTTGTCAGTCTTGGCTGAAATTTACGATTTTAAACTTCATTGTTGAAATCATATTTGATTACCTGTTGAATGCCCGCTTCTGTCACACGGCGCTATTCACCACGTCACGTGGCTCAAAAATCACTTCATTATTTTTTCAGTCTGTTTGACTTTGCCAATTTTGATTTATACCAATACGTCAAGGCATAAAACCATTGTTGATCAAATTGTTTTTTTCTCAAAGGTTATCGTTGTCAAATAATCTACCTATACAGAAAAAAAATATACGCCTGTATACAAACAATTCTTCGAATATTTTTGTTTGCGTTCCATCCTGATAGAATATTAAGTCAGCCGTTTCATTATTTTTTTTAAATATGCATGGATCATAGTTCATTTTATTTTTACGGATATCACGCAAGTTCGTGTTTTTTACACCTTGAAAAATGCGCAATGTTTGTATATTAACAACTGTCGACAATGTGCATTATTTAAACGTTAACTGATTATGAAAATTTTAAACTATTTTATGGTATTAATAAGATGCTTTGTGATAATATTCAGAACAACCGGATAGA
>OX463841.1:21255033-21444409 GCA_949825065.1 Odontocerum albicorne | reverse complement strand
TTTGCTTTATGTACTTTTCTTTTTCATAGTTAGTAATGAGATAAAATATGTTCTGTGGCACCCGAATAGAAATCCAACATTAGTAGCCACTGCCTTTAGCCATTGTCGATCCCTTTTTAATAGATACATATAAAAAAATGCAGACATTTTGGAAAAAAAATAGTGCATGTTTAAAAAATAATGAGTATAAATTTCCACTAATGAAAAAAAATTACAGGTGATAAATACACAAAGTGATACATGACTTTGTATAGCAAAGGCGAAACAATGGATCGGTGCATTGGGCCTATAAGGATTAAGTGGTTTACAGATTTTTAATAATATATGTATATAAACTAATAAGAAGTAGGAAGAAAAATAAGAAGTCTGATACCAAAGATAGATGCAATTTTACATTTTTTCTAAACCTCAGCCTCTTGAAAAACTTAAACTAAAGTTAGCAATTTTGTTATTTGTCCTTTTCCATGTTTAGTGTAAAATGAAAACCATATGTGCCTGGTTTGTAAACTGATGATCAAGCAAGCTCTCAGTGCTTTGTGAGCTCAAACCATATGTGCCTGGTTTGTAAACTGAGGATCAAGCAAGCTCTCAGTGCTTTATGAGCTCAAATTCAGAAAATTATCATTGTAATTTATTTTTAACAAACACTTTATTCCACTTTTTTTTTTTTTTTTTTTATGACGGTATAACCCTACCGGTTTCAAGGCTTTCACCTCATCTTCAGGGGAGCGTAAACAAGACTAAATGCTGTTCGGACTGGCACCGATATAGACACTTCAACGGTTGGAGGCGGGAGGGGTGAGAGGAAGGCTAGGTATAATTTCGGCCAAGAGCGGGGAGATTTTGGGGAAATAAGTATTCAGCAGATGCTCTGATCGGTATACTGACTTAGAAATTTCTAGGGCCTCCAATCTGTCCAATCTATTTCCGTTGTCGCTAATATGTAAGAATTTGGCATCATCGATAGAAAAAGTATGATTCTCACGGTGACAATGATTAGCCATTTCAGAATAAATTAGAGGATTTGTTAAAGCAGATTGGTGTTCACGAAATCTCTTTTCAAAAGATCTTCCTGTCTTTCCTATATAGAAATTATCACAGTCAGCACATAAAAGTTTATACACACCGCTGTTGTTAAGTATTCCATTTTTGCCTTTCCCATTAAATAAGAGTTTCCGGAGATTAAAGTTAGTGTAAAAAGCTGGCTTTATGTGACTTGGAATATTTTTGGTTATTTCATTTGATATATTTTTTATAAATAGGACTTTGCTCCATTTATAGGTATGCTTATAGGTGTCGTTAAATATATAATCTTTTATAAGTTTCTTTTTTGTTTTGTTTTTTAAAAGTGAATCAATGAGGCTTCCAGGATAGCCATTATTTGTAGCAATTTTTTTGATGGTTATTAATTCCTTTTTAAAATTGTCGTCGGTTAATGGGACACTGAGCAATCTATGAAGCATACAGTTAAAGGCGGCGAATTTATGATTATTAGGATGGTTAGAAGTTGCTGGTATTATAGAGTCTGAATAAGTATTTTTCCTATATATATCAAAGTCAAATGTGCCTTTTTTCCGAGATAATGTTAGGTCCAAGAAATTTAATTTTCCGTCCTGTTCTGTTTCTAATGTAAATTTTATAAAACTTTCTATAGAATTTAAATATTTAAGAAAATGGTGTAATTGTCTATCGGTACCCGTCCAAACACAAAGAATGTCATCTGCATACCTAAACCAGCACAAAACATTTTTGGTTAACTTAAACTTACTCCTAAAAATACATTTTTCAAAATAGTTCATAAATATTTCACTGAGAAGGGGAGACAATGGTGAGCCAATAGCTAAACCATTCGTTTGTTTATATATTTTATTGTTGAAGTTAAAATAATTTTGTTTGATGCATAAGTCCATCAGTGAAATCAATTCCGAATTTTTAACAAGGTCCTTACTTTTGTCATTTATGATATTTTTTGCGAGCTCTAAGGATTTCCAACCTGGTATGCTTGGATATAGGTTAGTGACATCAAAGGATACCAGTTTTGCATTATGAGGCATTTCTATGTTTTTTAATTTATCAATTAATTCCAATGAGTTTTTGTTATGAAACTGTTAGATTATGAAACTGAAAAGTTAGATTATGAAACTGTTCTTTGACAAACTTACATATTTTATAGGTTGGTGCCTGGTTATATGAGACTACAGGTCTTATAGGTATATTGTTTTTGTGTAATTTGGCTAAGCCATATAATTGCGGTATTTGTGGATTCATTATACACAAATTCTTTTTAAAATTTTGGTTCATGATGGAGCTACAATTTTTAAGGACGGATTTTACTTTAGTCTGCAGAGAATTTAAAGGGCTGGTTTTTATTACTTGAAATTTATTGTTATTCAGAAAATCTAGGACTTTTTCTTCATAATCCTTTCTATGAAATATAACTATTGATTCACCTTTGTCTGCCTTGGTTAATGTTAAATTATTATCTTTCAAAGTCTTTTTGATGTTCATGGCCGTGGCTAGTTCCTTCCGGGCGATGTTATTCACTTGACACATGGCGATGGATTTCTTGATGTCGGCTGCACACTTGTATTGCACATTTTTGTCCTCATTACGAAGTAGTGCAACAGCGTCCACAGCGAGCTGCTCTATTTGGTTGGGAACATTTTTTTGAATTAGGGAATATTTGAGCCCTTTTGACAAAAGGTCCAGTTCTTCATCCCTAAAGTTATGGTTCGA
Source organism: Odontocerum albicorne (assembly GCA_949825065.1). Lineage (NCBI taxonomy): Eukaryota > Metazoa > Arthropoda > Insecta > Trichoptera > Odontoceridae > Odontocerum > Odontocerum albicorne. The sequence goes on along the minus strand of OX463841.1, from coordinate 21,441,673 downwards.
TAGGTTAAACACTTTTTCTGCGAATTTTAAATCTTGGCTTTTGTCGCTTGTGTTAGTGTTAGGTATTCCGTCAATCTGGTCACATTTTAATTTATTTAGTTTTTTATCCAGAGTTTTTTTCTTTTTCGATCCAAATGCACTGACAGATTCATACACATAATCGTTAAAAAGGTCCCACTCAACTGGATGCAAACAATGAATGAGTTCTGTATGTAAAAGTTTTATATAATTTTGTCCGAACAGCATTTAGTCTTGTCCGAACAGCATTTAGTCTTGTTTACGCTCCCCTGAAGATGAGGTGAAAGCCTTGAAACCGGTAGGGTTATACCGTCATAAAAAAAAAAAAAAAAAAAGTGGAATAAACAGTGTTTGTTAAAAATAAATTACAATGTCTTTAATCCTCCACAACGTTAATGCCTTAACTATAAACAAGAAAATTATCAATTTTCAAATGTGGTAATTGCCCTCTAACTTGATTTAATTGAAATAATAATTAACTATACTCGTAGAACAATATGAAAGAGATCCCCAATATTGTGCATGTTTGTTTTAAATAATCATCTTCGTATTTCAAATTAAACTAAGAATTTTTATATCATCGAAATTATCCTATATAAACTGGGATCCCTAGAAATACAGGGATCCTATAAAATGCTTGGGTCTAGGTCAGTCATAATCCAGCATTCCAATTACTAACACCCTAGGACAAACTGCAAACCTCCCAAACGTAATATCAGTGCATGGTGCAGGATGGACGCCAGATACAGCTAGTATTGTTAATTTCTGGAGAAACTGGGAGAAAGGTAAGGATGGGAACAAATCATCCAAGATGAAAAGATAAAAGATGGAGGTTTAAAATCTGTGCAATATGGCTACCTAAAGTTATTATTTTCAATTGATACCAAATTGTATACTATAATTGGCTGCTCACAACCTGTCTTTGCATCGATCGTTATACTCCCTATGGAACAACAAAGCTTGCATATACGATATTTATTTTTATGGTCTGTCAATTGAGAATGTTTGATTGCCCGCTAGCAGCTTTTGGACCATTGGTTAATCATTAAAAAAAATCATGCGAGTAAGCTTGCAGTATTTTCAGTCAGAATCCGGCCTTATATCCTGTTCTGGAACAGAAAAGTTAAACAAAGTATTTCTAAGGCCTCTGCCACACAGGTAGGAACCTCGCTTGGTGCTTAGAGTTACGCTACTAGGTGACTATAATAGTCACGTAGTGAGGCGCGAAGCGTGCAGTGTATCCATTGCGATAGTATGGGGTGCGTTGGTTCGCTAGGATATGTCACCTAGCTCGCAGCGTAGCTCTAAGCACCAAGCGAGGCTCCTACCTGTGTGGCCGAGGCCTAAGAATAATTGGGTCAGAACCAACGTTCCCTCTAAGGTGTGCGCGTGTGCGGCCGCACATCTGTTAAAATTGTCCGCACACATTTCAAAGAAAGGAACTTGTAACCATATTTTGTTTTGCGCAATTATATATTTTATTTGATATTTCATGATGGGTTCTTAGTTCCTTTCTTGGAGATGTGTGCGGAACATGGAAACACCATATACCTACTCGTATTATGTTACGTATTTCGAATAAAGACTTCATGAATTATCCCTTGTTCAAAGGTCTTCGTCTTATTTTACTGGTGTTTGCTTGTATAGAAAAAGTATAAAAAAAGATGAACCTATTATCTCTTTTACTGTGACTGTTTCATTATTGTGTAACTGAGAAGGAATGCATATCCTTACGAGGCGATACATAATTTCAAGAAAAAAAATTCAGTCCAAGTTTATTGTTATTGTGAAAACCACTCTGTGTTTTCTTAATTTATAATTTCGTGGTACATTATGTTGACTACTTAGTTTTATCTATGCATATTTGCGCACTTCCCTCTTTTATTCTTGCACATATATAAGTTGATGGGTCGCACACACAATGAAAAAATTAGGGGGAACGTTGGTCGAAAACGTAAAACCCATATGGTCAAATGCTTTTATTTAATTTATATTTTACGTATTTCACCTGTTAGATACATTCAAAATTACTTCCAGTAAAACGTTTTTTTTATCATATTGGTAAAATGTGTTTTGAAAATTATTGTCCATAGAATGTAGCTCAGTTGAGGATAAAGGGAAAGTTCAAATTTATACAAATAATAGTTTATTCAAAAGCATTTACTTTTAAACACATTTTCTACTTAATATTAATTCCTACAGATATTGAAAAAAACAACTAATGAAACAAAGTATGTACAAATTATTTACATGATAGGCATATCTCAAAAAAATAATTTCAAATTTAATTTCTAAAGAAATAAATTTTTTGATTAAATAAAAACAGATTTAAATGGCAACAAATGTGACTCTTTTTGCTACTCACAAGTGTAATTATTAATATTACATTTTAATTTGAAAATATGAGTAAATATTTGAATAGGAAATTCTAAAAAAGTGTTAATCAATATTATTCAGAATGACAAAACATTACTTCTGAAAAAATATATAAGCTAAAAGATTGTCAAAAAAGTATGCAACAGGGTCTGTTGAACAAAAATTTGAAATTTTGAATAAAAATATCTATTTTTTACTAAATTTTTTTTATTGCAACTATGAAAATACAGAATGATACAATTACAAAAAGTAATTGCTAATATCCAACTATTTTGTGATACCTTATTGCTTAGAAACATGAAAAGATGTGAATTATAATATTCCAAACTGTGGAATTCAATTGTATTTATCAATGAGTAAAATGTTGCTTTAATAATTTTCCATAGTCTGTGAAAAAAGCAGATTTTTTTATTAATATTCATGATTTTCCTTCATTGAATGAGGTAACAGGAACGATGGTTTCATTAGTTGGACTGCCTCTGCACTTGCTGCTGTTGTTCTTCAAATGCTTTCATACGGCGTTCAAGTTCCGGTTTGAAATGTCTAATAAGTCCTTGAACAGGCCATGCAGCACCATCACCCAGGGCACAAATTGTATGTCCTGTAAAAATGTTAAATAAAAACACTTGAAAAAAGGATAAGTTGATTACAAAGAGAGCATATAGATGAATTATGATTATTCTTAAAATTATCCGGATTATAGACACCAACACTTTCAAAAGAAAGATACATGTAAGCCACTGGAATTTCAGAAAAGTTATATCCACTAATTAACACATTAACTACCAATTGAATACAATATTATCCAGCCCAGCTCGAATAATGAAATTTTAGTGACCAGTAGTTTAGTACCAAAAATTATATTTTTCTTCTCACAGTTGCAACAATGAAACTTGGGATGGACATTAGGTGATATCAGGGTCGGCTTTAGGCAGTTAGTTGCCCAGGGTGCCAAGTTTTCAACAGAATTTGCACTTCAGGATACACATTCTGAAAATAGATAATCACTAGAGAAATAGAGTCCAATATAAAAAAGATAGTTTTTCTCCATTTTCTTTTTTTTATTTTATTTTTTACCTGGCGAGTTTATTGCCATGTGGCAATCTCTTCCAACCAACCAGAAAGATGTTTTTATAGGCCCTACGTGTTAACCAGACTGGAATCCTGAATATCTTCCAGCAACACGGGTAAATACTAGGATTCAAAAAATATTTCATCACAGTATTTGAAAAATTGGTGATGCACACTAAGGGGCTAAAAACATGACTATTTCATAAAAGAAAAACTGAAGATACAAAAAAAACATATAATTAGCATTATTTATTTACCATTAAACAGTCTGCTTTTACCTGAAAGGGATAGACTACCCCATAACTGCCTTTATAGCAACAAATTATGCTTTATATGAGTGTTGTATATTCAGTGTTAAAAAAAAAGTTAGTACTATTAATTTATTGAACACACCTTCAATTTGCTTAGAAATTTCCCACAACATGTCGATTTCAGCAGGCTGCGCGTTACCATCTACCATTCTGAAAAAAAAGTTTATTTAGAATATATCTAGAGAAAATCCAAACATTTCAAAAATTCCAAAGTTACATATGTCAAATTTTTTGTATTTTAAATTGTGCAATGCAAAATTGTAATTTTTTCTGAGTATATTAAATTGTTTTTTTCATATATTGAAACAATGGAGAAAAATTGAAAAAAAAAAATTATTGATTAAATATAGTGTGAAATGAACACTCAAAGCATACCTGTACATGATCTTGTTCATCCAGGAAATGCCCTCCCTGCATGGAGTGCACTGTCCGCAGGATTCGTGTTTGTAGAACATGATGAGACGTGCAATAGCCTTAACAATGTCTGTTTGGGCATTCATTACAATTACAGCTGCTGTGCCCAGAGAGGTTTGGGCTGCCACCAAACCGTCAAAGTCCATGATAACATCTTCACAGACACTGAAAAACATTTAACATATATGTAATTAATCACATAATAATTTGCAGGTTGTGGATACTTGTAATTGGTACATTATTTTTTGTATGCTTAGTTTTTTTGTTTATAATTCAGTAAATGTCCTTTTAACCATTTCAACTCTGGATTTTTTTGTATAATATACCTGTAACTCCAGTGTACTTTTTTGCAATTTCAAGCAAAAATAGTAGATTTTAGACATTTATTTAAAAAATAAATATAAAAGGCATTTATTTAAAAACAAAACAAAAAAGAAACTTATAAAAGATTATATATTTTACGACATCTATAAGCATACCTATAAATGGAGAAAAGTCCTATTTATAAAAAACATCATACGAAATAACCAAAAATATTCCAAGTCACATAAAGCTAGCATTTTACACTAATTTTAATCTCCGGAAACTCTTTTATCCGAAATTTAATGGGAAAGGCAAAAATGGAATACTTGGCAACAGTGGTGTGTACAAACTTTTATGTGCTGACTGTGATAATTTCTATATAGGAAAGACAGGAAGATCTTTTGAAAAGAGATTTCGTGAACACAAATCCGCCTTAACAAATCCTCTAATTTATTCTGAAATGGCTAATCATTGTCACCGTGAAAACCATACTTTTTCTATCGATGATGCCAAATTCTTACATATCAGTAGTAACGGGAATAAATTGGACAGATTAGACGCCCTAGAAATTTCTAAGTCAGTACATCGATCCAAAAATCTGGTGAACAGTTATATCCCAAAAATCTCTCCGCTCTTGGCTGAAATCGTCCCATGCCTCCCTCACCCCCTAACTGTTGAAGCGTGTATATCGATACCAGTTCGAACAAAATTTAGTCTTGTTTGTGCTCCCGTGAAGATGAGGTGAAAGCCTTGAAACCGGTAGGGTTATACCGTTACAAAAAAGTGGAATAAAGTGTTTGATAAAAATAAATTACAGATTGAACATGTCTGTTTTTGTGCCTGAAAACTACGATTTGTGGACAGCATTGCTTTTCTATTACCATTTGAAGAAAACTGCTGCAGAATCGCATCGAATGCTTGTCGAAGCTTACGGTGAGCAAAAATTCAAAAGTGGTGATTTTGACGTGAGAAACGAAGAACGTGGAAGATCACCGAGAAAGTTTGAAGACGCCGAATTGCAAGCATTGTTGGATGAGGATGACGCTCAAATGCAACGACTCACGGATCAATTAAATGTGACACGAGAAGCCGTCTCCATACGTTTGAAAGCCATGGGAAAGATCCAGAAGGTGGGAAAATGGGTTCCACATGAACTGAATGAAAGACAGCAGGAAAACCGAAAAACCACTTGAGAAATGCTGTTCGCCAGGTACAAAAGAAAATCATTTCTCCATCGAATTATAACTGTCGATGCCAAATGGATATATTTCGAGAGTCCTAAGCATAAAATATCATGGGTAACTCCAAGCAAACCAGCTACATCGACTGCAAGGCCAAATCGTTATGGACGGAAGACAATGCTCTGTGTTTGGTGGGATCAGAAGGGTTATCTATTATGAGTTGCTAAAACCAAGCGAAACCGTTAATACTGAACGCTACCAACAACAAATGATGGATTTGAACCAAGCATTGCGTGAAAAACGACCAGAATATCAAAAGAGGCAACACAAAGTGATTTTGCTTCATGATAATGCACCATCGCACACAGCAAAATAGGTCAAGGAAACGATTAAAGCGTTTAGTTGGCAAATACTTTCGCATGCGGCTTACTCACCAGACTTGGCTCCATCTGATTACTAATTATTTGCATCGATGGGACACACACTTGCTGAGCAGCGCTTCACTTCTTACGAAAATGGCTCGATGATTGGTTTGCCTCAAAAGAGCAACAGTTTTTTTGGCGTGGCATCCACAAATTCCCAGAAAGATGGGAAAAATGTGTAGCTAGCGATGGGCAACACTTTGAATAAAATATTTTTTACCATTTTCATACAATAAATGTGTATTTTCTATAAAAAAAATATCCGGTTTCATATTTACAGACCTGATACACGTATATGTTTGAAATGAATGAAGAACAAGGAAGAGGTTAACCGAGGAAAGAATGGAAGGACATAGTTGGAGAAATTTTGACTGACAGAAAGGTAACATGTATGAAAAACCGGAGCATGTACAATGAGATATATGAATGTGGACAATGCAAAAGTTGTGTAGATGAATAGAAAGTCATAGAGATTTGTTATCTCTACCTACTCCAAAAAGGACATGGCGCGATGGTATGTATGTATGTAAAATCTTTATATACAAAATGTGTATATACCTAAATAAGAAATAAAAATTACCTTTTAGGAATGAGAGGTGTCGATGAACCACCTGGAATGACAGCCAATAAATTATCCCAGCCTCCAATAACACCTCCGGCGTGCCTTTCAATGAGCTCCTTTAGGGGAATACTCATCTCCTCTTCCACTGTGCATGGAGTGTTCACATGACCGGAGATATTGAACAGTTTGGTGCCGGAGTTACGGGTTCGGCCAAATGATACAAACCATTCTCCACCACGACGGCAAATAGTCTAAAAGAAGTAAAATCTTATTTGGTTTAAAAATTTACATAATTAAAAAATGATAATTGGAAAGTATTGACACTCCTTTAGGAATCTGTCTCTCACAGATTACGGACTTGGCATACCCAAGGTACCTGCACTGCTCACCAACTTGGAACTACTGTACCATAGAAAATATTAGGGGTATCGGGAATTAATCCATCATATTTACACACTGTTGTTTGAGTTCAGTTTGTGACTGTTACGCGGGAGTAAACATGTCCAGAAATTTTTATTTTGTAGTCCTATTAGTTAACTTTATTTGCAGCGCAATAAATATTTTTTAATGCTAAGGATAAAATGTTAAACCCCAAGACTGATGAAGAACACTTCAGACATTTTTAGCTGTTGTTTTACTATCTAGGCTGGAAATCGAGCAAGACCACTAAAACTATAAACAATATATAGGGTGTAATGTTAACCGTCAACAGCGGTCAATGGTGGTTTAGAAAATTTAAATAGGGCAATAGGGATTTAAAGGATGCCCTTAGATCAGGAGGAATCTCAAAATTTGATGATGACCTGCTGAAATCAATAAGTGAATCAGATCCTTGGCAAACTATTCAGGAATTATCATAGATACTCCCATCTCCATGGTCCATAGTGTAGTTATATTTTAAAATAATTGGTAATGTGAATAAATTGGTTATTTGGTACCGCACGAACTATCCTCAGATATCAAAGAACAGCGGGTGAACTTCTTTGATGACAAGACAAAGAAATCATCAGTTTTTGCATCCAAATCGTAACCAAAGATGAGAAGTGGATAGTTTACGATCATGAAAGGCGAAAAAAAAATAGATTCTGCCAAATAAAACCGGTTTGAGCTCCTAAGACAGGATTAACGTTTCGAAAGGTCCTCCTCTGCATCTGGTGGGATGTTTGCAGTAAAATTAACTTAAAGTTATTAAAACCAGGTGAAACGATAACTGTGGAGATTTATTGTCAACAATTAAACAGATTGAACCAGAAGCTGATAGAAAAACGTCCAAGTTTAAATAACCGAAATGGGGTAATTCTTCACCGTGACAATGCACACCCGCCACACTACAAAAATTACCCATGACAAAATTCATGAGTTGAACTGGGAGGTTCTACGACACCCTTCATATTCCCCGGATTTTGCTCCTTCAGACTAAAATCTCTTCAGGTCTTTGGAACACACATTCAAGGATAAACGATTTGATAATGTAGGTGAAATAAAAAATCTCCTAATTTTGTTTTTTAATTCTAAACCGATCATTAATTATAAAAGGGGAATTGAAAAATTGCAATAGAGATGGGGAAGAGTTGTAAATAATGATGGAAATTATATTTTGGAAAAATATGTAACCATATTGAAAAAAAAAACTTATATGTTTGTAGCTACCTACGTCCCCTAAATAAAATTGAATTGTCAAACATACTTTATTGTCAATATTGTAAACATACAGGGTCAACGACCGATGAACTATTTACAATTGTCACATACTAAAACGTCAACAATGTATACTCGCAAATAGTATTTGTCTGTCTCCAGCAAATAAATGTACTACCCGCTGCGCTGGTGCACGCGCGGAAGTGAGACAAAGTATGTGTTGCGAGCACATTCACTCACTTCTATAAAAATACCTACTCGTCCATAAATAAACATCATTATTCATCCAACTGTCAAGACTTGTTATTTATTTACCTACTATTCACTTTCGCTTTCGTCCGCATTCCTGAGATATATTTAATTTAAATACTTATCATAATCATCACGCGTATCAAGATAAGAAACTCGCTACATTGGTGACCCCGCACGAAAACTGAATACGTATTCCGAATATATCGAATATCGCCGACTCGATAGCAATGTCAAAACAAGTGCAACCCGACACCAGCATCAGCAGCAACGCGATGAGCATCATGAACAGTTTCGTCAACGACATCTTCGAGCGCACCGCCGCCAACGCCAACCACCTCGCCCACTACAACAAGATGAGCATCATCACTAGCAGAGAGATCCAGACCACCGTCAAGATTCTTGTGCCCGGCAAATTGGCCAAGCACGCCGCCAGAAAGGAGACCAGAGCCGTCACTCAGATACAACACAACATCTGATGTGGACGAGCCAGAAGCCAGCTCATGTGAGGTCAGTCCTGGCGATCAGCCACACGATTTACAGGATTGCCTCCATCGACGAACTACTGACCGACAAGATGTTGGAGCAGACAAGCATCGCTACAACATCGATACAACTACGAACATCGATACAACCACAAACATCGATACAACCACGCTACAGCCACGAGCGCAGCAGACTCCACCATCATCAAGCACCTGCAGATCAACCTTCCACCTCGGACGCCATCTGCAACTTGATCTACACCATCACCACCATCATCAAGCACCTGCAGATCAACCTTCCACCGCGGACGCCATCTGCAACTTGATCCACACAACCAATCATCGACGACGCTCACCAGACAGACACAGACATTCCAATATTATTAAATCGGCCAAATCTGAAATTCGAAAAAATCGCACTACCCACCTCTAGTAAAAAAATATACTGCGAGGTATCAACAGGGAATATGCGACCTTATCTACCGGCCGAATTCCGATTACATGCATACCGCGCCTTGCACGAATTGAGCCACCCCGGGATACGAACCACCAGAAAAATGATGAGGAAGCGATACTTTTGGCCATCGATGAACGTGGACGTCGGAAGGTGGGCGAAACAATGCGTGCAATGCCAGAAAGCGAAGATTCACTGCCATACAAATAGCGGCGTATCTTCGTATCCGCCCGCACAACGATTCGAGAGTGTGCATATAGACATCATCGGACCCCTGCCCACATCTCGGAGCGGCGAAAGATACCTGCTCACTATGATCGATAGAGCCACACGATGGCCCGAGGCCATCCCGCTCGTGGACATCACGGCGGAATCCGTCGCCCGCGCCGTGTTGGATGGCTGGATATCCCGTTTCGGATGCCCTACGACTCTCACCAGCGACCAAGGAAGGCAATTTGAGAGCAACTTATTCGACGCCCTGATGAAACTGCTCGGAGTCGAGAAAAGGAGGACAACTCCATACCATCCACAAAGCAACGGGATCATAGAGCGATGGCACAGGTCAATGAAGACCGCACTCACAGCCCGCCTAGCGAATAATGGAAAATGGATAGACGAGCTGCCTGTCATTCTCCTCGGACTCCGCGCCGCAGTCAGGTCCGACACGGATGTCAGCGCCGCCGAACTGACATACGGAAGGAACCTGCGACTCCCTGGTGACTTCTTCGCAGAAGCAACGTCAAACGAAGGAGTCTTGGACAGTACATATGTCGAGCAGCTGCGTGACACTCTACGCAGCCTCCGCCCAGCACCAGCAGAAGCCCACGGCAGCGGAAGGAAAACCTTCATCCACAAGGACCTCCAGACCTGCAGCCATGTGTTCCTGCGCAACGACGCCGTAAGGAAGCCGCTCCAACCACCTTACGACGGACCATATGCCGTGCTTGGAAGGAGAAACAAGGTGTTCACCCTGCAGCTGCCTGGACGAGTGGTCAACGTCTCAGTGGACCGCCTGAAGCCCGCATACATCTCCACCGCCGAGGATGCAGCGGAGACTTCGGAGAAAGCCCATCAAGCAGCCACTGTATCCTGCTACACTACACGCAGCGGGAGAATAGCGAAGGGCCCCGTATGTTTCGCGTAGGGCACGCTCCCTACGCTCCACTAGGAGGAGAGTCATGTAGCGTACCTACCTCCCGTTTCCACATCACCCATCTGAACGACAGATCTGGAAAAAAAACGCCACTCGCTGCTGTTATCCACGTACCTACTTCGACAACGGGAAACGGATAACCAGTCCAGGCGTCAGATGCACCGGAACCTAACGTTCACGTAGGGCACGCGCTCCCTACGTTCACTAGGAGGGTAGCCATGTAGTTACCTACGTCCCCTAAATAAAATTGAATTGTCAAACATACTTTATTGTCAATATTGTAAACATACAGGGTCAACGACCGATGAACTATTTACAATTGTCACATACTAAAACGTCAACAATGTTTACTCGCAAATAGTATTTGTCTGTCTCCAGCAAATAAATGTACTACCCGCTGCGCTGGTGCACGCGCGGGAGTGAGACAAAGTATGTGTTGCGAGCACATTCACTCACTTCTATAAAAATACCTACTCGTCCATAAATAAACATCATTATTCATCCAACTGTCACGACTTGTTATTTATTTACCTACTATTCACTTTCACTTTCGTCCGCATTCCTGAGATATATTTAATTTAAATACTTATCATAATCATCACGCGTATCAAGATAAGAAACTCGCTACATGTTGCTCTATGAAAAACTAGATTACTTTCCAGTCCTCCTAATATTTCTGGTTTCAAATTTGGGACCGTCTCTGGGTAAAACTGAAAGTCAAATATACTAAAGCTTTTTAGAAAAACAGTCGTAAGAATGCATTACCCTTTCTGGCAGCATGAATTGCACTTGGTGGTGAATGATAAGACCGATATTTTAAGACTTTAAGGGTCAACTTGCCGCATTCCAGGGGCAATTAAGCGGAGGAATACAAATTGTTCGCAGGAAAAATACGAAATTCTGATGGAATGTTGTAACGCTGACAGGAAAAAGCAAGGAACTAACTGAAGTGATAAGAAAAAAGGTAGATGCAAATCAGCAGTTCTCAATCTGCGTGCGCGCTATCTGCGTGCGCATTTGCACCTGCGGATCGATTTGCATGCGCCTGCTGCTTAATATTAAATAATGAAACAAGTGTTTTGGGTAATATCTTTTACATTTATACAAAGAAAAAAGCAAGATTGAACTGTCAAAATTATATATGTTAAAATTTTCCACTAGTTACAAGTTGTAGCTGAGTACCAAATTTTAGCGGCGCTTTGACAAACGTCTCTTGCGTTAACTTTATATCATTTGGCGTACACTCGATAACACAATTTGTGATAACAATGTTTGAAATGTTAACTTCAATTGTAAATATTTTTTAATACTTATACATTTGAATGTTTTTTAATAATTATATGGTCTAAGCAGACAGGGTGTCAAGTTAAATAAACGCTATTAAAAATAAAATAAAACAAGGAAAATATATCATTAAAATACTTTGATATTTATATTTGAGACGGCACACATTTAGACTGTATACATTGCTCTCGTAACAAATCGATATTATTACACATGAAGAGGACATCGAGATAGGAGGTAAAAACACCAAGATTAGTGAAATAACATAGTATACTAAGAAATCTTACATGGAGGACCACAAACCTTCGATAAGTAATTCAATTTTAAATGTTTTGGTCTCATGCATAAATCTTTTACGCAGTCTTCCCTTAAGATAGATTATCATTAAATATAATATGGTTCCATAATAAGTTATTTGAACTATATTTGTATAGTAAAATCAAGTCTCTAACATAATTTGTTTTTAAACAGAATACTGTAAAAATAATAATCTTCTGTGACCTGGATGGTAAGATACAGCCTTTTAACCCGAGGGATGCGGGTTTGATTGATATTGGTATCTAAATTTTGAAGCGTTTCAGTCTGGTTTTCACTCAAGACTAGTTTAACACTTTTCTGGTTGGTTTGAAGGGATTACCACATGGCGATAAGCCCTACAGGTTTATTGAATACACCAATGGTATAATACATATATTATTCTAAATTTTGGTTATAGAGTAAAAAAAATGTTGAAGTATTTTTTAATGTTTTTATTACATTTTTATCTGAATAGTAAATAATAACTAATCTCTATCAATAATGGTAGAACTAGAGGAAAGGAATTTGTTCAAGAATAAGAAAGGGAATCGAAGGAAGATTAGAATTAATGAATATTCTGAATGACGTAATAGTTTTTTCAATTCTCTTTCAAATGTAAATAAGGATGGTGCACATCGGATAAATTTTAGAAATTCATTCGTCACGTCGAGTGAACCGCAAAGGAAAATGTGTAGAATTTGGTGTGATGTGTTGGTATGCAAAGGAGTCTGTAATCGCTTGATCAAAGAGAATCTTCTTCCTCTTACTTAGTACATCAGCCTTGAGTTCACATTCATTCCATATTGTCATACATTGTCATCCCATGTATTCTTCTCAATACACGCATTTCTACAGCATTTATTAAGCTCCTTTTAGTATTCTTCCATATCCACAAAATATATATCTGGTTTTAATAAGATTTTTTTTTCATTATTTAAGTTTAGATTTAATAATAAAAAAAAGATTTGTTACTTACAGGTGCTACAGCAACAGTCTCCACGTTTGTGACAGTTGTTGGGCAGCCAAACACACCCACATCAGCAGGGAATGGAGGCTTTAAGCGTGGCTTGCCCTGCTTTCCTTCTATGGATTCAATGAGTGCCGTTTCCTCTCCACAGATATAAGCGCCAGCACCACGATGCATAAATACATCAAAATCATACCCTGATCCACAAGCATTCTTTCCAAGCAAACCAGCCTGGTATGCCTACAAATAAACAAATAAACCTTAAATAACCAAATTGTTGTTGAAACCTTGATTTGCTCAATATCTCTGTATGCCTCAGAAACTTGGACAATAATGGATATACTATTTCAAGATATGATGTTTAATAAAAACAGCGATAAACAAATGCCTCTATACTATAAGAACTAAGACTATCAACATTATTTGATGCATTCTTTAGTTCTTCAGTCATATTTAGTGCAGATGACATGGAAAAACTCATGGTTACCAGGAATGTGGAGGGTAGATGGAGCAGAGGTAGATCACTTATGTGCTGAAGCGACCAAGTGAAGAGTACCTTTGTCACAAGCTCTGCAGGGTGGAATGGCGTAAGGACTGGAGAAAAATGTGCACGACATGTAGCAATTCTAATGTGGGTCGCATTCCTCACCATTGAGGTTACAATGTAAAAGGACAATATTATAAAAAATTAATACTTTGTTGAAATCTTGATTAGCTTACATTAATTTTATATTCATTGATGATAAGGACATCATGTATTTAATTATTTTTATGAAAATTTATTACTATTACAAGTTAAAAAGAAATCAGTGAATTATTTTGTGGCATATGTTATCACAACTTCTTGAATTATCCCGAACACCACACAAAAATTGAGAAGAAAAGATAGCCTTGAAGGAAACAAACATCAGACACCAGGTTTGATGCTAAGCATAAGAACACAGATACTGACAATTATATATAATGGTTAGAACATTGAGTAAATACGATAGTTTCAGTTTTACATCTGATTACTAGAACGTAATTTTATCTAAGCTATGAGAGTAAGAAAAATAACTTAGCATAAATAAGAAATTATGTAAAAAAAGAACAATTACTTCTGCAATGGCAACCTGCATATTGCTAGCCTCGTTATAAAACTCCCCTCTGATATAAATATAAGCGGCTTTGGCACCCATTGCTTTGCCCGCAATGAGACATCCCTCTACCAGCTTATGAGGATCATGGCGCATGATCTCCCTGTCTTTGCAGGTACCTGGCTCTCCCTCGTCAGCATTCACTACCAAATACTTTGGGCGGCCATCAGATGGTTTATTCATGAAGGACCATTTCATTCCCGATGGAAAGCCGGCACCTCCTCTGCCTCGCAATCCAGATGTTTTGATCTCATCTAAAAGAAGAAGTCAGTTTTATTAAAATATAATTTCTTAATAACTAACAAATCTACTATAAAACCCATTGTGATGTATGTGTCTCTAGTATTGTTCATAACACATAAAGTTCATTTAAAATTACAAACAACTAAAATTTAGATCCAAAGCAATGGTAAAAAATAAGATTGCCTATTTGCTTTTCCAGTTCACCGCTCTTCATTTTTCACGATGTCCTTTACTGTTCATGGTGTTAAACTCTGAAACCAGCTGCCAACCAACATAAAAGTCGCTCTGCTGTTATTGTGTTTCAAACAGCAGACTGAAAAATATTATATTACCCTTCAGTGATGAAGTGTGTTTCTTAGTTCCCCCATTATGCTTCTTCCTAATATCCCCTAGCCGCAGATGAAATTGTTATATTAAAATTGTCAAATGATTAATGTCCACTTTTAACATTCAATTCTTTGTAATTTGTTTTATCAAAAACTGTTTATTCCACAATGTTAATGCCTTAACTATAAATAATATATTCAATTCTTTCTTTTCCTCAGTTTATTTTCATTGTAAAGAACTCAAAATATGTACATCTTTTTTTTTAACAATTTTTTCTGATTGGCTGGATAATAAAATATAATAAAATATAATAAAATATAAAAATATAATAAATCCTTTGGCAATAAAATAAAATATGTTGATACTTTTTACCCATTGTTATCCACCACACAATCTTCTCCATAAATTTATCAAAAACATATTCAAGAATACCCGAGTAGAAGTTTCTGGCGAATATTAATATGGATGGATGTCAAAATATTCTTATTAGTATGTAGAAGTAATTTTACTTTTAAATTTGGCTAAAAACATATACCTGGGAGCTTTTTTGACAATCACAATTGCCCACATTAGCAAATAAAATTTAATTTATACAAGTTGAAACTATTTTTATTAATAAATTTGTTTTAAATTTTATGGATTAGGTACATGTCAATGGCTATATTTTGTATCGTACATTGTTTTTAGAAGGGATACTAAAAGGGGTATGTACTACGGTTTCTGCAGTTGTCAAAAGTCTTAATACAGTATTTCTTGGGAAAAAACTTGGAATGCTTTGAATTATTTGTATTTCAATTATCATTTGATTTGACTCACCAGCGAATATTTGAAGATGTTTTTGATAAGGAGAATGCTTAAAAGCACCCCCAAGTCAAGTAGGAATAATTTGCTTTAAAAAAAATGCTCCGCGTCAACTTTTTGGCATCAATCCATACAGAGTAATAATGTTTTTTTTTTTTCTTTATTTGTTGAATATAAAAATAATTAACCGATTCACCTAGTTAGATAGGTAAAGCTAAAGTACGCACTTGGCAACAGTTTGACTTTTGAATCAATGAAAACATTTGTATGTGAAGTGACATTAAACTGGATTACAATTTTATTTTAATTAATCTTACTTATGATCCAGTCTGCTCCCTTTGAGAGGATTTCCTCGGTTTTATACCAATCACCGCGTTTAACAGCTCCTTTCAACCTCCAGTCATGACGTCCATACAAGTTGGTAAAGACTCTGTCCTCATCTGCTAAAGGACCGAATTTAGTTTTTGTTTGATTATGTCTGATGGTTACATTGTTTATTAGAGGCACAACTGCACCTGAAAAAAATACAAATATAAGAATGACACCTAAACGTCATTTACCTTTTAAAAATAAAGCGAATACAAATACGGCATTATGTAAGACATTTTTTAGAAAGTAAAATTATTTTGACTTCATGTATTATATTATTCAAATCATATAGCAAATAAATATAAATTAGTATCAATAAATGTTAAGCAATAAGAATATATTTGATGTTAAAAAAATACCCAAATTTCGAGGGACATGTGTACACCTGCTCAGAGCTCCAGCCATTTTTCCATAGACAGATCTTTCTAGTTTTTTTTGCCATTTACCCATCAAGAGTGTCCTTCGACATTATACAGCCATAAACAAATATAATATTTTTAATTTATTTTAATGTATATATTAGGTCCTTACATATGAAATTGGCGTTTTGTTTGGGAGGAACATAAAGTTGATTTTTTTTTAATATAATATATTTATTTAATCAAAGTATGTACCATTGCTATCTATGCACTTTTGCCATCTCATAGGTAGTTCATCGATCCCTTTACTAAAAAAACCATTCGGACGGGAATCAATAAAATCTTTGAAGTCGGTTTGGACTGCCCCATCGGAGTTGAATTTTTTCCCTTGCAAGAAGTTATCCAAATTTCGAAAAAAATAGTAATCTGTTGGGGCAAGGTCCGGAGAGTACGGTGGATGTCTTAGACATTCCAATTGAAGCTCTTCTAATTTGGTAGCCGTCTGTTGTGCAGTGTGTGGTCTAGCGTTATCATGAAGCAGCAGTGGCCTAGAGCGATTAACCAGCCTCGGTTGTTTAGCAGCTAGCTTTTCCATCATGGTTTGCAGTTGCTGACAATAGACATCTGCCGTAATCGTCTGGCCAGATTTAAGAAAGCTGTAGTGAACGACACCAGCACTAGTCCACCAAACGCTCACAAGTAACTTTTTTGGAGTAAATTTTCGCTTGGGGCATGGTTTGGCTGGTTCAGCAGGGTTCAGCCATTGCGATGAGCGCTTCCGATTATCATACAGGATCCACTTTTCATCACAGGTAATGATTCGATTCAAAATCCCTTCATTATTGTGCCGGTTGAGTAATGCAACGCAGCAGTCAACGCGCGTTTGTTGATTTGCTTCACTCAATTCGTGAGGTACCCACCTTTCAAGCTTTTTCACCTTCCCAATTTGCTTCAAGTGGATTAAAACAGTTTTATCACTAACACCGCAGCCTGCAGCTAACTCGGACGTGGTTTGCGATGTATCCGCTTCCACAATAGCCTTCAATTCTTCATTATCAACTTTGGTCTCCGGCCGTCCACGGGGCTTGTTCTGCAGGTTGAAATTTCCAGAACGAAAACGTTGGAACCAAAAACGCACTGTGTTTTCTTTTGCGGCACCGTCACCATACACATCATTAATCCTTCGAGCCGTTTCTGCAGCACTGGTGCCACGGTGGAACTCGTACTCGTAAATAACGCGATATTTCAAGTTTTCCATTTTGTAAACTGAGTGACGCAAAGAAAAAAAACAATTGAGGAAAAACAAATGAATTATAATTTTCGAAACACAAATACTTGAGTAAATAGCTGTATACATTTGAATTTGAAATTCCTAACCAAAGAGAAGATATTTGAGATTATTACACGAAATAATGAAAATGAGACATTCAACATTGTACATTACGACAGTAAGTTTTTTTTCATTCGCTTTGTTTTTGATTTACCAAATTTAAAAAATTCGAGACAGTTTTTCAACAAATGTTAGGAATCTGAATACATACAAGTCTGGAGGAATGTAATAATTGTTCCGTTGTATAACAGTATGGGGTACAAATCGAAAGTTGTAGAGCCTTTGGTTTACTAGTTGTAGTAAGTAAACTGTAGAGAATTTTTTCGAACAAAAAGTGAGAAAACAATTGAAAATAAAGCATATAATGCTCAGAATACTATTTAAGTAGAACAGACGTACGTATGATTGATTATTGAACAGTTTATGGCAACAAATAAAAAATGTATTATGGGTTTGTGGAAAAACATATAATCGCTTGATAAATAACTATAGAAAATATTTATATGAATATGGTGCTAAATGTAATTGTGTCATTTCATGCTGAAATAAAAGCATATATTGCACGAGTTCTTATCCGAGTGGGTTAACATTGCTTAAGAGATAAAGTAAAGGTGTACTGTGTCACCCTAGTTGTTAAATCTTTAGATCGATTAATGTGTAACGGAATTACAATGGGTGGTATACATACGTCGAATGGGAACGTACACCGATTATATGGTGGGGTTAGCGGAGAATGAAGATGAATTGCAGAGTTTGATTAGTCAATTGTATGAGAGGTGCGAAAAGAAAGATTTTTGTGAATGAATCTGAAAAAGATCTGAGAGGGATTTAAAAAGAGTGAAAGGAAAATTAATTGCAATTTATGAGTGAGCAATGAAATATTAGACCAAGTTAAGGAATTCTGTTGTTAGGGTAGTATTTTCTCAAGTGACGGGAGAATTACAATATATATCAAACGGCTTGTAGTGAGACGAAACACAATTAATGTTACAGTAAAACATAAATACTCGAACCGAACAGTATCAAAATCTGCTAGTCCATAACAGTATTATAGTACCACCATTGATCTAAGAAAATTTAACTTGGACCAGGAAAATTTGAAATGAGCCGAATAAATGCTGTAGAAATATATGCGCTGAGAATACATGGGGTGACATGTATGACAGCATAAAATGATTAGAGATGAATGTAAACTTAAGATTGATATATTAGGTAAGATAAAGGAAAGCACCCTGTGTTGGTTTGAGAATGTAGAAAGACTAACAAAACAAATATAAGTAGAAGGCGTGGTACAGTAAGGTCAAACAAAGCATGGTTGGATCAACACAATGATATTTTGAGAGAAAGAAATATAAAAAGTCAAACAAATCACAGGAGTTGTACAAAACATGTGTATGGATGTGGAAAAAGGAAAGATTTGTGTTGCGATAGGAAAGGATGGTGCTTCCTCCTCCCTGCTTATTCTGATAGGGAGACGTCGTGGTGGTATGTATATTATTGTTGAAGCAGGAAGAAGTCATTTGGTGCGACAGGCGAGAATTTTTGAAGCTACAATTAGGAGATGTTTTTACTACCAAAAGGCTCATCGCTATTCCACAAAAAGAAATAAACTCTCCGTAATTGGAGAAAAGCACGAACCTGGCAATAAGGATTATATTTCTATGCCATAAATTATTAAAATAAAAAATGATAGGAACTGTCAAACTTATGTCAATTATGTATGCTAAACGTCAAATCGTCATATCTCTTCAAGAAGAAAAATCTTATGTTATCTCTTAAAATTGCATGAATAGTAGCCGTAACCTTTCGCACATTTTCTTACTCTCAGCGTAGTGAAGTGTTGAATTTATATTTAGACATTATGGCTACTATTATACCCGCTGTTTCGAAGGTTTCATCTAGAGTAATAAGAATTTTAGGTATGAATCCTGGTCCTATGACATTACAGGGTACAAATACATATCTTATTGGAACCGGTAAAAGGTAATTTATGGTTACAAGTTATTTAAATTATTAATCATGTTATCACGACTTTATCCTGAAATTAACAGCATGAGTGAAATAAGTATACCATGAAATATGATGATAATATAAATATAGTGCAATGCTTAATGAATAGTCCAGATTTGTTTTAGAACTTAAAGAACACTGTATATGATAAGAAACGCTTATGAATTTGATATAAAATTGTAAAAACAAAAATAATTGAAAAATTCTTAAATATTTATAAAAAACATGTGATGTTTTTTTAATTCGGGGACTGATTTTTCTTTATAAATGTTATGGTACGAGAAAAATACGGAATGAATGTTAACATAAGATTGATGTATTAAGTAGGATGGAGAAGAGCACTCTGAGATATTTTGGGTTTATATATAGGGTGTGCTAACAAAGGCGCAAGATGTATTTTTTTAATAAAATGCATAATTTATTGGAAAAGTGCTGATATTTTTATTCCATTATAAAGTACTCACATTGTGATTAAATGTGGAACACAATATTTGACAAATGTTCTCCACGACTGCTCTTTTGATGAAATTTTTTATTTAATTTTTGCATAATTGCGGTTTAATTTCATCAATGACATGTTGAATCTCCTCCTTGAGCTCGGTTTTGAATTGTTGTCAGTTTGTTGGTGTAGACGCGAGATTTCACAAAACCCCAAAGAAAGAAGTCGCACGGTATCCCATCGCATGATCTCGGTCAGGAAAAAAAAAGCAATAAAGATGATATCGTACAAATTTGATTAAGTGTTAAAATCTTGAGGAGTCATGATTGCTCAAAACTCTGCCAAAAATTTTCTTTAATCAAAACACATATTTGAAATGACATCAGTTGAAAACATATTTGAGAGGACTTCAAAACACATATTTGAGATGAAATCAGTTGAAACTCTCTAAAACGAAATCCCACACTAATCCAAAGAAATGTTTTGCTGAGTTGTGGAATCTTGGAACAAATTACCCAATAATATGGTGAGTGCTGTGACATTGAACCCGTCTGGATAAATCTCAACACATAAACCCAGAAGTGCTTTTTACTTTGCTTCTTTTAATGATTTTTCTTCTTGAACATATGGCAGTTAAATTAAATATAGATATTAACAGCATTCATTATCTCTGTCTATGTAAGTGGAAAGCATTGAGGAGGAAGATCAAGGAATAAGTATGTTTGGACCAAGTGAATTTTATTATATAAGAATGAAATGTAAAAAGTCGTAAGAGTTTTATGAAAAGGTAGAGGAGGCGAAAAATGTATCACAATAGAAAAGTCTGGTGGCCTGTTTTCTCTGCCTATCTTGACAGAGTAACGGTATGATGGTATGTAAGGAAGATGTGTGCAACAAACAGTTAGATCAAGGAAAACGTAGGATATATTTGGATAAATTTTAACTGAGAGAAAGGTAAGAAGTATGAGAAATAGAAGACCATGCATGATAAAATGTATGAACGTGGAAGAGTCAAAGACTGTGTGTGTTGACAGAAAGGCATTGAAATCTGTCCCTTTTGCCTACCCCATGATACTTATGTATGTATTTTAATAATGGTTTATAAGTTATAAATTCTATTATAATTAATTTTATACTTGAACCATTTCAGAACAGAAACCTTAAGGACAAATATAATAGGCTGCCCAGAAAGTCATGTTCTCGTGGATGGTAATTTTTAATATTTTCAGTATCTCTTGTGTCTTAGAATGCTGGTTTTTCTCGGTCAAAGCCTTGATCTGGTCATCATCAGTGGTAATGGTTTTCCATAGCGGATACCATCTTCGAGTGTCGTATCGCCATTATGGAATTTTTCAAAGCATTTTGATACAGTCGCTAACTACATGGTCCCCATACACTGCACATATCTGTTTTCTGGTTTGTGTCGCATTTTTTGTATTGTGGTTGTAAAAAACCATCAAGCTTACAAAAAATACAACTCAAAATGACACTAAAAAGTGCTCAAGTAATTTGGGTATACAATGGACAAAAATTTGCACTGAATTATCATTTGATAATAATATATATTCAGCACAATTGGAATGAAGTTAGTAATGGAGAATTTTGTCCTAGCAACATTTATCGGAGAAATACAAAACTACTTTCTGAACAACCAGCTATGTAAATTTTTTTTTTTTAATTTCATCAAATATTATACATTTTTATCTCATTTATTATAGACGAATTCTGCTCGATACAGGAGATGAGCATGTACCACAATATGTGTCCTCACTTATGAATGTTATTAGGAATGAAAATGTGGAGCTACAACATGTAGTGATTACTCACTGGCATCATGATCATATTGGGGGAGTAAAAGATATTTACAAATGCCTTCCAGGTAAATAATAAATTTGGTCAACATATTGAAGAAATTTGTTTCGATACACAGTAGATTAAGCGCCGATTATCCATGATAAATAGGAGACACTCGAGCCCGGATAATTGCAAAACACAGTTAATCCAAATTAAGTTTAACATTTTCAGAGTTAAAATGATAAATAAATTTTGCTATGTAAGATTAATACACGAACAAGCTTTCTGAATGTTTATGCTGAAGAGTACTAAAGTATCGTTGTGGATCATCTCAGCCGATTAACATAACGATTAATAAACTTTTTAAAAACTTAACTAACATAGACATGATCAGAGTACTAGTGTAAAACCTTTAATAAATTATAAAAAATCAATTAAGTTAGTTAATTTTTTTTAGCTGATTGTAAAATATGGAAGTATAAACGCAGCTCAGAAGATGGGCCTGACAATCAACTTCCAGAATATATAAAAACAAATTGGCTGCACGATGGACAGGTTATGCAAGTAGAAGGTGCCAGTTTAAAAGTCTATCACACACCAGGACATACCACAGATCATGTAGTTTTAGGGCTTGATGAAGAATCAGCTGTATTTAGTGGAGACTGTATTTTGGGAGAAGGAACAGCTGTATTTGAAGATTTATATACTTACATGAACAGTCTAAAACTAATTCTTCAATTAAAACCTTCAATCATATATCCAGGACATGGAAATATAATCGAGGTAAGTAAACTTACATTGGGGCCACTTGTGGGGTCTCAGGGCAAGAATAATAGTCTCTATCTTTTGAGTAGTCTTTAGTAGGCAGATATTCGCAAATAGAACTCCAAGATGAGCCGTCTTTGGAGTTTTCCTGAGACCTGTTGGGCTAATCCTCTAATACCTTTAAAACTATTACAATAGTCATGGATTGCCTTGGAGCTGGTTTGACCACGGCTTCGAGGAATATGATATGCCAGGCTGTGGACCGACCTGGATGGAGGCATTTTATGGCATCCTCGTATTGTTGATGGAACATATAGGGTGATAAAGAAATTTACATTGTTGATTTTTTTACAAACTCAGTTTTCACGTCATAGGATCAGAGCTGTATCAATAAGAACCTGTTTAACACAGATTTACAGCTATCAAATAGCACAACAGAGGGTGGTTTATTCTTACCCAATTATTGGCTCTGAGTATTTTTAGCAATCCATTATTCTATTGAATAGAAGACTGAGAAGTTCCTTTGCTAGATTTTAAATCTCCAGGAGAATGTATGAGTAAATACCAGAAAGAACCAAACCAAAAAATCAGATAAACCAAGGGTTTGCAAAAACCTTTTTTAATAACACCACCTAAATGAAAGTTACAAAGAATGGCATATCTCTCTTGTCCCCTTGCCCAATATAGATAGATACCTATACTTACCCTTTTTACTCATTGTGTAATTAATATATCTTAGAATTTGAGTTTTACTGTGTTGAAGTTTCATGGAATTTCAGTATTTTGATAATGCTTGTATACATGTACCATAGTTTGCGGACCTTGGAACAGTTCAATCAGGTAGAGTATTTAATATCAAGTAGTTTTGATAAACAACACAGTGAAATTAGCGCACTTTGTCCAAAAGCAGCTGTAAAGTAGTATTATTCATTTTTACTTAGTATATATATTTGAGCAGTATGCGTCTTCGATTTATAAGTAACTGTAACAGTGCTACTTATTCAAATTAGTTTTAATAACACTAATGTCAGGTATTTAATAAGTTCATCCTGTCTGTAGGTTATAACTTAGCATCGTCACTCCCATGATGACTTCTTTCCATCCACCCCTCACTCCGTATTTCGAAGAGCAGCAGTTCAGGATAATCCTGTTGGGTCTTTCACTTGGTCTGTCCAATGCATTGGGTCTCTCCATCTTGTGTGTCATCTTTCCACGCTTCCAGTGACCCCAAGCCTATGTAAACTGCTTTCTTGGACATAGGCAATGTGTAAAGAATCAGAGGATCCAGTGCAGGCATATTATCGACAATCTGATGGTGATTCTCATTTCTTCGAGAATGAAGGCTTAGTTCACCTTGCAGTCTATTTGTGGCATCACATTTTAAATGCATCTATTCTACGTCTATCGCTTGCTCTCATGTCTACATCTAGTCTAGTCCACGTCTCCATACTGTACATAAATATTGCGAAGACAAGAGGCATAACTAAACCTTTTAATTTTAGGATCTATAAGTAACTAAACCTTTTAATTTTTAGGATCCAGTAAATAGAATTGAGTATTATATAGCACATAGAAATAAAAGAGAAAGTCAAATTTTGGAAGTACTGAAAGAGTATGCAAAACCAATGAATGAAATGGAATTAGTTGAAATAATATACAAAGAAACTCCAAAAGAGTTGTGGGTTGCAGCTTCGTTTAATGTAAATCACCATCTTAAAAAACTTACCAAAGAAGATAAGTTAAAGGAATCAATTGAAAATGGTGAAAAGAAATGGATATATAAAACAAGTTTATCATCATCTCTGTGATAAATAGTTAGTATAATTTGATATGCATTATTGAAAAAATATAGTCAATTTTATTGTCATTGAATGTTATTTTTTTTCATATCTCCCAAGAGATTTCATAAATCCTTGCTTTTACTCAAACACATAATTCAGACTAAAAAGAATTTCATAATTTGAGTGAGCATTGCACTCATATGCTTTTGTGCTGTTTTTACGCTAGTTAACTGACCACCTCTGTGGCCTAGTTACTAAAATGCTTGACGACTTTAATTAGTAAGACACTTGACTTCTACCCTGGAGTTTCGGGTTCAATTCCCGATAGTATCTGAATTTTTTTCAACTCAGCATGATAAATTAGTTCATTTGTTAAAATACTCTCATGCACTAGACATGTATGAGTGTTATTGCCTGTGCAATAATGAACTATGAGTTCCGGACCCACTGGTAGATACCGTTCCAATCCAAAAGGCTTGATTAATGGAGCTGAAACCAATGTTTTCTCCGAGCCTCTTCAATATGTCTGCATTGCCAATTAATGGAGCTGAAACCAATGTTTTCTCCTAGCCTCTTCAATATGTCTGCATTGCCAATTCGGAAATGTTTAGGGGCACCATACAAATGAATGATGGACTAAAATCTTTGTTCCACTCATGGTTTTCAGTCCAACTCCTCATGGTACCCAAAAAAAAGGCTTGATTGTGGTCATAAAATTCTTTCGGTAACATTATTTTCACGCAATAGATGTGTGCGTATTTTTGCTTCTCCATGTGCCGTTTTATAGTAAACATGTACAATAATGATCTGCAAATTACATGCCACCAGTGGTTCTGAATATCCGTAGGCTCAATTGACGGGGCCAAAGACAATAAAGCTCAATTGTCGAGCTATGCTCTGTAACATGTTCTCATCACTAATTCGTGCATGTTTAAGGTAACCAGCTGAATAAATGAATAACAAGTTTACTCCACTTTGTAATGTATTGAAGGATTCTCACAAGACCAGATATGGATATTTTTGTACCAGATCAATTTTAGGTTTCAACAATGAAATCACGAACTTTATATCTCATGTGTTTGTGGATATTATATTTTATTTATTATGTTTATATATTGTATTTTAAATTTAATTTTATTTCTGAATGAAAACACAACATTTATAAATATTATAAGTGACATTTCAAATAACTGCTTCATTTAATTTACTAGGTGAACTCAAAATTCACTCGAATGAGCCTTCCTCATAGATTTTTTAGCAAGTATAGAAAAAATATGATAAATGTGTTTTTAAATGGCATATTTCACTTTAAATATGAGTACAATCAAATTTATCTAATTTGAAATACACCCATTTGTGACACACCATGTAGTGAGTGCTCGCACTATAATGGTTGTTATTTTTATCAGCTGAGCATTTTCAATATAAAAAAACAGGTGTAAGATTTATTTTGAATGCTTTTTAATGTCAATTTGCTAAAAAAATAAAATTAATTTTAGCAATGAAAATATTTTTTTGGGCCTAATACTCGATAGAAAAATTGTTTTTCTGAATTTAATAAACTTGTAAAATATAAATAGTAGGGGATTTGCAGCCTACGGGTAAATAAATGTCAACACAGAGCAAATGTGAAATGGTATAAACTTGCCTTGAATATTGAACTTTTTATTTTTTTATTAAATAAGGATAGTAAATTGTATGAGAGATGTAAAGGTTTGAGAATTAATGTTGCAAAATCCAAATACATGGTGATAAAAAGTGTGAAAGGGAAATAAATGTGATATATGGCTGGTTAATGAAAGATTAGAGCAAGTTTAGAATTCTGCTATTTAGGTAGTATTTTCTCAGATGAGTTATGAGGGATATCGGATGGCATGCAGCGATAGGAAACAAATTCAATGGAGTTCTAAAGCATATACCATATACGAGTACTACGAAAACGTGCAAAGAGGATACTTCACAACAGTATTTTAGTATCATCTTTGATGTATGGGAGTGTAACGTGGAAGTGGAAAAAGACTGAAAAGAGTGCACGAAGAATATATGGGATGACAGAATACAGAATGTGAAAGGGAAATAAATGTGATATATGGCTGGTTAATGAAAGATTAGAGCAAGTTAAGAATTCTGCTATTTAGGTAGTATTTTCTCAGATGAGTTATGAAGGATATCGGATGGCATGCAGCGATAGGAAACAAATTCAATGGAGTTCTAAAGCATATACCATATACGAGTACTACGAAAACGTGCAAAGAGGATACTTCACAACAGTATTTTAGTATCATCTTTGATGTATGGGAGTGTAACGTGGAAGTGGAAAAAGACTGAAAAGAGTGCACGAAGAATATATGGGATGACAGAATACAGAATGAATTGATTAGGGATGAACGTGAACTTAAGGCCGATGTCTTGAGAAGATGAAGAAGAGCACTCTGAGCATGAGGAACGAATGAATGAAGAAAGACTAACAAAACAAATCTTCAGTGAAAGGCGTGGTAGAGGAAGACCAAGGAAAGCATGGTTGGATCAAGTGAATGATATTTTGAAAAAAGGAAAAGAAGTAGAAGTCATAGGAGCTGTATAGATGTGGAAGAGGCAAAATGTGTGTCAAGATAGAAAATTCTGGTGCCCTGTCCTCTGCTTACCCCAGCAGGGAAACGAGGGGATGTATGTATATAAATAAATATTTTTTTGTTGTATGAAACCACAAGAATATATAGAAACACGCAGTGATTAACTTATGGTGTGACATAATACCTGTCAAGTCACTCAATCAGCGATAAAGAATATAGTGTTCATTGTATAAAATTGTATGTCGTTGTATGAACAAATACAGCTGTAAGTTTGTCAGGATTTGTCACATCACAAAAGTGTGCACAAATTATTGTTTCAATGGTTATTTGAAATTTGACTTTGTATTGATTTTACAAAATTATTAGTGGTAGAAAAAGATTGTTTCTAATTTTTTTTTTTTTTGTAAAAAAACATGACATGGCCCTATTGATAAGTCCAAAATACAAATATTTCTGAGAAAATATCTACGAGGCGTATCCAGAAAGTAAGTGTACTGAGGCTCTCACGACCGGATGGATTTTATTTTCGACATGTTGGCTACACTTCCGTGTAGCCTGACCCTTCCCCTCCGCAACGAGACCGGTTCGAGGTCAGTATGTTGAGAAGTGTCGACGCGACAACACGTTTCGTGAAAAATGTCAATCCAATCTCCCGCCAAGTGCGAAATACGCGGCGTCATCCGTTATCTCGTTTGGAAGGGAAAACCTCCGGTTGAGGTTTATAATGAGGTGAAAACTGCATATGGTGATAAAGCTATGAATCGTACGAGTGTGTACAAGTGGTGTCGCGAGTTTAAAAACGGTCGTACGTCTATGCATGATGATCAGAGGAGCGGAAGACCTTCAATTGTGACTGACGAAATTGTGGAAAAAATCGAAAATGCGCTCCGTGACGATCGCAGATTGACTGTGGATGAACTTTCTGCGATGTTTCCGCAAATCTCCAGATCTCTACAACACGAAACCATCACAGAAACCCTCGGATATCGGAAACTGTCCGCGAGGTGGGTCCCAAAACAGCTGACAGACCAACACAAGTTGAATCGAGTGGAGGCCGGGCAAGAGTTTTTGAGGCGCTGCAAACTCCATGGAGATGAATTTCTCCGCTCCATCGTTACTGGAGATGAAACTTGGGTTGCACACTACACGCCTGAAACCAAAAGGCAGTCTCAACAGTGTAGTCACACCTCTTCACCCTCCGCCACAAAGTTCAAAACCACAATTTCAGCCAAGAAAATCATGGCATCCGTGTTTTGGGACTGTCAAGGCATAATTTTAATTGAATATATGCCTCAAGGGGAGACCATCAACTCTGCAAGATACTGTGAGACCCTAAAAAAATTGCGGAGGGCGATTCAGAACAAGAGGAGAGGCATGCTGACAAAGGGAGTCTGCCTGCTGCACCACAATGCCAGACCACACACGGCCAACGCCATGAAGGAACTGCTCGCCTCGTTTAAATGGGATGTCCTGAACCATCCCACGCATTCAGCCTAGCACCTTCAGATTACTATCTCTTTACCTCCCTGAAGCTGCACATGGGTGGAAAAAGGTTTTCAACCGACGAGGAGGTAAAGGAGGAGGTGGAGAAGTGGACGGAGGGGTTGGCGGGAAACTACTTCGAGGAAGGCATCAAAAAGTTGATCCCCGCTTCACCACCTGCATTGAGAGGAATGGGGACTATGTTGAAAAATAGCTTACATATGTACTACGGTAACCACGTAATTTTTTTGTTTAAATAAAAAAAATTGTAACCTACAAAAATTCAGTACACTTACTTTCTGGATATGCCTCGTATTATACAAAAATATACCTTAAATTACAGGTTTTAGCCTAAGCATATATGTGCTAGTAAGAATCTTAATTGTTAATGTAATATGTTGTCCGGGAAGTAGTTTTGTATTTTTCAGATAGATATCATTAGGACAAAATTTTCATTGCTTACTTTGTTCTAAACATGCTGAATGTATATTATTATGAAAGGTAATAGTTCAACAAATTTTTTGTCATTGTTTACTCAAATTACTTGAGCAGTTTTTTTTGACGTCATATGTTATTAGAGGGAAGTTTTTTTCTTCAGTGCTTCTTTTTATACTACTGCAAAGGAAAAAAATGCAACACAAACAAAAAAAAAAGATATGTATAGTGTATGGTGATGACGTAAGCGATCATGTGTGTCAAATGTGGTTTGAAAAGTTCCCTAATGGTGATACAATATTCGAAGATAGTGTCCGCTCTGGAAGGCCAATTACCATTGATGATGATCAAATCAAGTCTTTGATTGAGAATAGCCAGCATTTTACGAGAAAGATTGCTGAAGTACTGAAGATATCGAAAACCACCATCCATGAACATTTTTTTGAATTTGACCTAAAATATACAATTACTTTCCGGACCACCCAATAACATTCATCGATTATATTTGAATCCAATTTGGCAAATTGTCTGTTACTTTTGCAAAAGTAATTTGACAACTCATTCTTAACCCTTTCTGTCCTGTGATGTGTAACTAGTACACATTGCTTCTAAAAACTTTAATATTAGGTCCTTACATATGAAATTGGCGTTTTGTTTGGGAGGAACATAAAGTTGATTTTTCTTGAATATAATATATTTATTTAATCAAAGTATGTACCATTGCTATCTGCTACCTTGCAAGAAGTTATCCAAATTTCGAAAAAAATAGTAATCTGTTGGGGCAAGGTCCGGAGAGTACGGTGGATGTCTTAGACATTCCAATTGAAGCTCTTCTAATTTGGTAGCCGTCTGTTGTGCAGTGTGTGGTCTAGCGTTATCATGAAGCAGCAGTGGCCTAGAGCGATTAACCAGCCTCGGTTGTTTAGCAGCTAGCTTTTCCATCATGGTTTGCAGTTGCTGACAATAGACATCTGCCGTAATCGTCTGGCCAGATTTAAGAAAGCTGTAGTGAACGACACCAGCACTAGTCCACCAAACGCTCACAAGTAACTTTTTTGGAGTCAATTTTCGCTTGGGGCATGGTTTGGCTGGTTCGGTAGGGTTCAGCCATTGCGATGAGCGCTTCCGATTATCATACAGGATCCACTTTTCATCACAGGTAATGATTCGATTCAAAATCCCTTCATTATTGTGCCGGTTGAGTAATGCAACGCAGCAGTCAACGCGCGTTTGTTGATTTGCTTCACTCAATTCGTGAGGTACCCACCTTTCAAGCTTTTTCACCTTCCCAATTTGCTTCAAGTGGATTAAAACAGTTTTATCACTAACACCGCAGCCTGCAGCTAACTCGGACGTGGTTTGTGATGGATCCGCTTCCACAATAGCCTTCAATTCTTCATTATCAACTTTGGTCTCCGGCCGTCCACGGGGCTTGTTCTGCAGGTCGAAATTTCCAGAACGAAAACGTTGGAACCAAAAATGCACTGTGTTTTCTTTTGCGGCACCGTCGCCATACACATCATTAATCCTTCGAGCCGTTTCTGCAGCACTGGTGCCACGGTGGAACTCGTACTCGTAAATAATGCGATATTTCAAGTTTTCCATTTTGTAAACTGAGTGACGCAAAGAAAAAAAACAATTGAGGAAAAAACAAATGAATTATAATTTTCGAAACACAAATACTTGAGTAAATAGCTGTATAAATTTGAATTTGGAATTCCTAACCAAAGAGAAGATATTTGAGATCAAAGTTGCCAGTACGGCAAAACGCCAATTTCATATGTAAGGACCTAATATCTCTATAAATATAATAAATACTGGGTTCAGATTTTAGGTATTCCTCCGTAATACATTTAAGCATTGAATGAAAAAAATAATATTAATAATAATTAGCACTTATCGGCCGCATCAGAGATATTTTGTGAAAATCGGGAATAAATTTACCAATAAAATCAAATTTGTGCCAGTGTGTGACGTAGGTATATTCATTCTAAAAAACCGCTATGGGTGAGAAGCGACGCTATTTACGTCTCACTCTACTTCGGTATATGGGAACGCAAGAGATAGAATCTCAGTTCGTTCGCTTCTCTCGTTTAGTAGGTCGGCGGTTTTCTGTAGAGGTGGTCGCTTTGCCCGTTTTGTGAATGTTGGCCGATGTTTTTAGCAATTAAATTTCAATTATTATCACTTTTGACTTCAAATTTAATTAATTTAAGCGATTGGCTATGAATATTCTTATTTTTTCGATTTTAAATTGCTCATTTTTACATGTGTATACAATACACAACACTGGAACAGGCGGATTTTTTTAGCACAGGAAGGGAAAGGTTAAGGAAGTTTCGTGTGTAAGAATTAACGGAATTGAACTATGACAAAATTCCTCCAATTTTCCTAAAAAAAGTACATAAACAAGTTGTACTTTTTTCCCCAAACTTTTGTTGAAACTTTTTAATGCCAAATTATTTAATTAATCCTTTCACGGAAGATGAAATAAAGGAGATAATGAATCTCCTTTCTTTGGTCTCAATTTTAATTTCATGAACAAAAAGAAGATGCAAGGAGTGAGATCTGGCGAGTATGAGGGGTATAAAGTAAAAACTAATAGTTATTGGTCAAAATCTCATTAACTGACAAGACATTGTGTTCTGACGCATTGTCCTGATGCAATATTCAGATTGGGTAACACCATTATAATTATAGCATCTAGCACAAATTGAGAATAGATTTCAAAATTAATTTAGTCAGATTTTTTCCAAAACATTTTTAATAAGATTTTGCATACATTGAAATACAGTGGAAAACGTTGAAAATGAAAAAATATAATGGGCTCGACAAAATGTTATAGGATTTTATATTTATTTTCTTTTAAAATGAAACAAAAAAAAACACTAGACATGAAAAAATTTCGCATCTAAAAGAAAACAAAAAATATACAGGCCGCCGCATAATCATCAAATTGTTAGTTTATGACTACTTTCTATTAATTAGAATGATATCTGATAACAATAGATACAAGGATGCAGCTTACCATTTTTAACAAATGTAATTATATTGGGTGTACAAATAAGTCACCGCCGTTTGACAAAAGTTGGCGCCACCAGTAAGTTATGGTTAAAATTGTCAGATGTAAAATGTCATTATCGTAAGGTTGGACATCTGTCAACAACATGACCTTGAAATATTAGTGAATTTTTATCAGTATAACATATTTTTTTGTGTTCGAAAATGTCAAGTTTTGAGCCGAATAAGCGTCATTTGCGGGAACTTTTGATTTACTTCTTCAATTTGAAGAAATCTGCAGCTGAGGCGCATCGATTGCTTGTAGAAGCATATGGTGAGGCTGCCTTAAGTGAGAGAAGTTGTCGTGAGTGGTTTCAAAAGTTTAAGAACGGTGAAATTGACATCGAAGACAAAGAACGTAGCGGAAGGCCGAAAGTGTACGAAGACGCGGAATTGGAAGTATTATTGGATCAAGATTCGTGCCAAACGCAAGAAGAACTTGCACTTACATTAGGAGTGACTCAACAAGCAATTTCACATGGGTTGAAATCATTGGGAATGATTCAAAAACAAAGAAATTGGGATTCATATGAACTGACACGGAGAAACTTTGAATGCCAATTTTCCACATGTGAAATGCTGCTTGCCAGGCATAAACGAAAGGGTTTTCTGCACCATATAGTCACTGGTGATGAAAAATGCATCCATTATGATAATCCAAAAAGGAAGAAATCATGGGGATCCCCTGGTCATGCTTCAACATCTACGGCTAAGCCAAATATTCATGGAAAAAAACTCTTGTTGTGTATTTGGTGGGATCAGCTTGGTGTCGTGTATTATGAGTTGCTCAAACCGAATGAAACCATTGCTGGGGCTGTCTACCGAACATAATTGATGAGATTGAGTCGAGCACTCGAGGAAAAGCGCGCCCACTACTACGCCAGACACGACAAAATTATTCTCCTGCATGATAATGCTAGTCCACATGTTGCGGCACCGGTCAAAACCTATTTGGAAACACTCAATTGAGAAGTTTTACCCCACCCGCTGTATTCACCAGACATTGCTCCTTCTGATTACCACTTGTTTTGATCGATGACGCATGGCCTGTCTGAGCAGCACTTCACATCATATGAAGATACCAAAAATTGAGTCGATTCGTGGATAGCCTCAAAAGATGATGATGATGACTGACGCGGTATTCGTATGCTGACAGAAAGATGGGGAAAAGTAGTGGCAAGCGATGGGTACTACTTCGAATAAAACATGAGGTTCCGTTCTTTCACAATAAATGCCCATTTTTTTATAAAAAACGGCGGAAACTTATTTGTACACCTAATATATATTATTTATAATTAAGGCATTAACATTGTGGAGGTTTAAAGACATTGTAATTTGTTTTTATCAAACACTATTCCACTTTTGATAACGGTATAACCCTACCGGTTTAAAGGCTTTCACCTCTTTAGGGGAGCACAAAGAAGACTGAATTCTGTTCGAACTGGTACAGACACCCACGCTTCTAATGGTAAACATTCGGGTTGGGGACTGTGGGTGAAGGGAGGGAGGAGACAACCTCAGCGAGCAGTGACGAGATTCTTGGAATATATGTGTTTTCCAGATGTTCACCCGATGCACTGACTTAGAAATTTCTAAGGCCTCTAATCTGTCCAATTTATTTCCGTTACTACTGATATGTAAGAATTTGGCATCATGGATAGAAAATGTATGGTTTTCACGGTGACAATGATTAGCCATTTCAGAATAAATTAGAGGATTTGTTAAGGCAGATTGGTGTTCACGAAATCTCTTTTCAAATGATCTTCATCTTTACTATATAGAAATTATCACAGTCAGCACATAAAAGTTTATACACACCACTGTTGCTTAGTATTCCATTTTTGCCTTTCCCATTAAATAAGAGTTTCCGGAGATTAAAATTCATGTAAAAAGCTGGCTTTATGTGACTTGGATTTTTTTTTTGTTATTTCATATATGTTTTTTATATATCCTGTTGGTGGGAAAAATATTTAAGTTTATTCTTGAAGTGACACGTATAAAGTGAAATCTAAAAAGCTGTCCATCCTCGTTATCGAGAAGATCATAAATTTGCAATATTTTTAAAATGTAAAAAAATAACAGTTGAGTACACAGCAACCAAGAAGGCGTGAACGATAGTAATAACATTTACTGATTCGCATTTGAATTTAGATAAATGGTTTTTATGCAAAAAGTTGTCATGATTGTTGATAATTGTCCAGCTTATTCTGAAGTGAGATTAAAAACCGTAAAGCTTATATTTTTGTTTCCAAACACTACGTAATACAGCTAGTGTCGCCATTTTTTATATGTAATATCTAGTTCCTGTCAAAAATGGTGTCTTACTCTAACTCGTTCATCCGCCGTATCGTTTGTCTCGCTCAAAATTTTTGAATTCGATCTTTAATTTCAGAAATTAATGTTTTAAAATTATTTTTAAAGGAGTAGTAGATATGTATTGTACCATTTTGAAATTCTGACTAAACAGGCAAACTTTTGATGTAACTTGCCAGGTTAGCGTAGAACATTATTTTTACAGTATGATGAGTTAAAGTTGGCTGATAAAAAATATAATTTTTTATGATCGGACAAAAACAATTTTTTTTTCAAATGTGCAATTTTTTTTTGTTTTATATCTGACTCCGACTAATAGCAGGTCTATCTAGGATTGCGATACAACCATTAAAATCATAAAATATGGCAATTTTTAGTCACAATATACAAACATTCGGCTCAGGGTAGCTACTTTTACAATTTTCGAAGAAATGCCTATAACTCGAAAAGTATAAGGCTTTTTCAAAAAATTTTTTTTAATTCTGAACCCTCATAAGCTGGCCTCTTCCTCGATACCGGCTTGACGTAGCCCTTTGGGACACTCTGTATATATATATATATATATATATATATATATATATATATATATATATATATATATATATATATATATATATATATATATACATATACATATACATATACATACATACATACATACATACATACATACATACATACATACATACATACATACATACATACATACATACATACATACATACATACATACATACATACATACATACATACATACATACATACATACATACATACATACATACATACATACATACATACATACATACATACATACATACATACATACATACATATACATATATATATATATATATATATATATATATATATATATATATATATATATATATATATATATATATATATATATATATATATATATATATATATATATATATATATATATATATATATATATATATATATATATGTGTAGACAATGACATAGATTTGTCAGTTCCTGTTCTTACTACATCAGAAATGCGAAAATTGATAAAAAGTATACGCATATATTTAGAAGTACATACTAATAGTGAATGAACCAAATGATGGATGATATTGAACAATTTGAGATATTAAGATGATAAATAACACGTTGAAAAATAATAATCAGTTTGCAAATAATTAATGTTTTGCAAATTTTTTTTTTAATATTAACTTGTTGCATTTTTTTATACGATAAAGTCAATGAACATGTTAAGTGTTAATAAAGTGTGTTTGTAAAAGTGTTTATAGTGCATAAAATGTTAGCTTGTTTCAACTTTATAACTTTTTTGAATAATATGACATTAAAAAACACTGACAAGTTTTTTTTTACATTTGATATGAAAAAATATTCCTGTCCTCATAGTTCTACCATTTTCACTGTAAAATATTTATAAATTAGGTAAAATTTGAGAGGGTAAAAGGAATATATGTTATATGAAAATAAATTATGTTTTAAAGTTTTCTTAAACTATATAAATTTATTTTTAAGAACTGTAGTGTACATCAGTTTTGAAACTTTATTTAGATTCTTCTCTTTTTTGGTGGTGGCATCATTTCTGAGTCATCATGGTATCTATGGTGATCTATAAAATCTAACAACTTTTCTTGGGTCACAGGATCTGCTATACTGTTGCATACAGCTAAAACATAAAAAATAGGTTAATCAAGCAGTTAAAAAATTGACTAAGCATAAATTATACTCTATTATATATGTTCGAAAAAATGTCAGATTATTAAACTAATTAAATTTTTTTTTTTTGAGTTATTGCAATGTTGAGTTGACTTAAATAATGACCAACGTTTTGAAGGGGTTACAGCTTTCGTCCTCAGGGCGATGTCAAAAACATTTTTTTTAGTTTATATTGGAATATCTATCACAAAAATTGGAAATTAATTTGTAATTAAATGGTCCTTACATGTAATTTACACTCTTTTTAATTTAAAAATAAATGTACAATTTTATATATCTAACATAATAAATTAAGATTACCTTTTGCTGTAGTGAAACTGTTGGGGTATGACTTGTCTGTTCTTTCACGCATAAACACCCACTGGTTGTTCTCAAATTTGCATTCTATGATTTTATTGTCCATATCTTTAAGGGATTTTGTATACTTCATGTGAGCAAAAGGACTACTTGATTGACCAACAAATAATAGACCAATCTTACGGGAAAGAATACTGAAAAATAGAAAATAATTCTTGTACAACTATGTACATACTTATGAGTACATGTAAACATGCACAGTTTTGAGAAATATATTTTATATTGGGTGTACAAATTAGTTCGGTCCGTTTTTTTGTGTTCAAAAATGCATTTATTTCTAAACAAAATGAATGAACAGATCAATTAAAGTATTGTCCATCGCTGGCTACTACTTTTTCCCATCTCTCAGGCAATTTTCGAATTCCATCTTGAAAAAATGACTCATCTTTTGAGGCGATCCAATTTTGGAGCCAATTTTCGATTTCTACGAAAGAAGTGAACCGGTTACCTGCCAAATCGTGCTGCATCCTTTGGTACAACCAGTAATCAGAAGGAGCAATGTCCGGGGAATACGGCGGGTGCAGTAAAACATCCCATTTGAGCGTTTCCAAATATTTTTTACGACTTTAGCGACATGAGGCCGAGCGTTGTCGAAGAAGAATAACTATATCATGTCTTTGCTCGTATTCCGGCCTTTTTTCTTGCAATGCACGGCTCAAACAAATTAATTGTAGCCGACACCGATCGCCAGGTTTCAGCACCTCATAGTAAACAACACCCCTTTGGTCTCACCAGATACAGAGCATGATCTTCGAACCATGTATGTTCGGTTTTGGTGTTGATGTTGAGGTCGATGGCAACGATTGACTGGGCTTAGCGTAGTATTTTTTCTTCTTGGGGTTGTCATAGAATATCCACTTCTCATCTCCAGTTACAATCCGATGCAAAAAACCTTTTCTTTGTTGCCTTTGAATCAGCTGCTCGCAAGTGAAAAATCGCCTTTCAACGTCTCTCGGTTTCAGTTCATAAGGCACCCAATTTCCTTGTTTTTGAATCATTCCCATGGCTCTCAATCGTACGGAAACGGCTTGTTGAGTCACACCCAATGATTCTGCAAGCTCCTCTTGCGTTTGACTCTGATCTTCTTCGAGTAATGCCTCTAATTCTTCGTCCTCGAATTTTTTTGGCTGTCCAGAGCGAGGCTTGTCTTCGACGCTGAAATCTCCATCCTTGAAACATCGAAACCACTCCCTACATGATTTAGCAGTTGGAGCAGCGTCACCATAAACTTCGACAAGCATTCGATGGGCTTCAGCTGCACTTTTCTTCCAATCAAAGCAGAAAATTAAAACCTCCCGCAAATGCTGCTTGGTTAACACAAAATTCGACATTTTCAACACTATACAAAACAAGGTTTTTGCATGAAACTCAAAGCGATATAAACTGAATATTATTGGCAATGTCTAACCTCTCTGAAACCGCTAAAATCGGCTGTTACTATGAACCATTCATAACAGCCAGAGCCATCTTTTGGAAACGGACCGAACTAATTTGTACTCCCAATATATTTTCCCCATTCACTCACATTTTTTGTTTGATATTTTTGAAACATGTCTTAATATTGTATTTTATTCACCTAACATGTCATAATTCTTGTATTTTATTCACCTAACAAGAGTATTATTCGGCATTGTTCAGCCATAAATGAATATAACAAAAATAACATTTGAAATTTTAACACTTATAAATATTTAACGTAATATAATGAAAATTAGATATTAAACATGATATAATTAAAATTAGATATTAAACAAATGTACAAATTAAGGGATTAAATTAAAATATATTTTATTTATATAGTTAAGGCATTAACACTGTTGATGTTTAAAGATATTGTAATTTTAGTCAAACACTGTTTATTCCACTTTATATAACGGTATAACCTTACTGGTTTCAAAGTCGTCACCTCATCATCAGGGAGCACAAACAAGTCTTGTTAATATATTTTGTCAGAGAAAAACAATAATAATAAAAGGATAATTTATATAACGCCGTTTAGAAAGCAAACTCTCCTCAAGAGCGAATATTGTTTAGATCTAGATTTTGTAATCTTAAACTTAAAAAAAATCTGGAGGCTGATGGAAGAAGCACCATATAACACAATTGCAAAAATGAAAAGCAAAACAGAGCCCCATAACATAAAAAGGTGAAAAGAAGCAGACACTATTTGCCGAATCCATTTGTGTGATTCAATTTTGTCATCACTGAAGGTCATAAAAATATTGTGAGATGGGGTAGAAACTTCTTCTAGAAGACACTGGCGAGGCCATGTGGAAAGGATGGATAACACAAGAGTCAACATCTCAGGAGAGGCAGTCCTAATTAATAAATAAATAAATAATAAATAAATACAGGTTTATTGATAGCAACAAAGTATGTACATAATACATTTAGACACATTTCAAGAACATATTAAAAAGAGAATACATTAAAAAACAGAAGCTATCAAAAGGTCTGGGCTCATCTAATAACATCCCCTCGGCCAAGATACACCCCACCAATATAGGGCGAGCCCAGCCACAGAGACACCAGATGTTTTTCAGCCCACACCCTTGAACACGTAGAACAAGATAAAAACACAGAAAATAAATAGATGACAAAGAAAAATACATTCAAGAGAGAAAAAATTAAAAGGTCCGGGCTCATCCCACAAACATTCCCCCGGCCGAGATACACCCCACCAATGTAGGGCGAGCCCGACCGCAAGGGCATCGGGGGGCTTCCATCCCACACCCCCGCATATCTAGATTAAAGAATAAATAAAAAAACAAAAACGTATGGCATTGATAACAGACTACAGGTTAAACATAAGAGAAATATGAAGAAAATTATACTAACCCTTGACCTTGCTCTTTATCAATCTTGAGCTTAAAGTCAACACTGTTCATACTTAATGGTTTCCATTTGAGAACATCATCACACCTCCCTGCTAAATAAGGCTGCAAAAAAATCAAGCCAAAATTATATTACAAAAGATGAATTCAATATGTAACCAGAACAAGTGATAAAAATGAAGTGAATTTTTGTTTTGAATTACTTTTAACTAATTTTAATAACATACTAGGTTAGTCAAAAAGTTTTGAAAGCGGAAATGAAAATACATTTTTTTTGGGAGGAAATCACTTTTATTGCTCAGTATAGTCTCCCATAAGATCAATACACTTGGTCCAACGATCTTCCAACTTTGTTGTCCCACCACGGAAGTGACTTTCTGGAAGGCCTGCAAAATACTCCTCTACGACGGCTATAACCTCTTCGT
This sequence comes from Odontocerum albicorne, assembly GCA_949825065.1. Lineage (NCBI taxonomy): Eukaryota > Metazoa > Arthropoda > Insecta > Trichoptera > Odontoceridae > Odontocerum > Odontocerum albicorne. Next base: position 21,401,935 of record OX463841.1, on the reverse strand, counting down.
TTGATGAAAAATGCTTTCCACAAAGGAATTTTTTGAGGTGTGAGAACAGCCAGAAGTCAGAGGGAGCTAAATCTGGCGAATAGGGTGGATGCTGCAACAATTCGTACCCCAATTCACTGATTTTCGCGATGGTTTTTTGAGTTGTGTGAGTAGGTGCATTGTCTTGATGAAAAATGTTTTTTTTCTTCTGCAAACCGGGTCTTTTTTCACAAATTTTTTCATCCAACTGGTCCAAAAGGTCACAATAATAATCAGAGTTGATTGTCTTACCAGTTTGGAGATAATCTATCAATAAAATTCCTTTTGCATCCCAAAAAACTGACGCTAACACCTTCTTGGCCGATTTCTGGACACAAACTCGCTTCGGAGCCAAAGTGCCTGGTTCACACCACTCCTTAGCCTCTTGTTTTCATTCAGGATCATGGTGGTAGACCCAAGTCTCATCCATAGTGATGAATCAACGCAGAAAATCCTTTTTATCCTTTCGAAATTGCTCCAAATGTTGCTCAGAAAGTCGCATTCGAACGTGTTTTTGTTGCATTGTTAGCAAATGCGGCACCCAATGTGCACACAGTTTTTTGAAACCCAAAACTTCAGCCAAAATATGCCATGTTGTTCCATGTGAGATGTCTATGGTGTCAGCTATCACATCCACAGTCGATCGATGATCTTCCAAAACCATATCCTGTATTTTCGCTATGATTTCTGGTGTTGATGCACTTTTTGGACGTCCTGAGCGTGGATCGTCTTCAACGCTTGTACGGCCACGCTTAAACTCCAAAACCCATCGGTGAACGGTTGGAAATGAAGGAGAAGACTCCTTTAATACTTTCACCATCTTTGCATGGATCTCAGTAGCCGATAAACCTTCCAAAACAAAGAATTTAATCACTGCACGATATTCGGATTTTTCCATTGTTAAAAAATACACTGACACGTCAACTTTAAATGGCTTGTAAACAAAGAATGAATTGACAGATCGAAATGAAATTTTGAGTACGTTCTTATGAAAGATGAAATATTAAAATGGCGTAGAAATTATGGTTTTTGTACTGCTCCATATATGTCGCTTTCAAAACTTATTGACTAGCCTATTATATGAAGGTAGTTTGAAAAGTTTGGTAAAAAAAAAACAGAAAAATAATTTTTTTGGAAAAATCTTTTTTATTTTTTAACAGTTTCTTTAACCCAATCATGGCGGGGGACCACTTAAATGGCCCATACATAAGACATGTCATACTGGCGAGCGGCCACTTAAATGGCCGCTAACTTTGCGTGTCGATAAATCGGTCAAGATTAAATCTTATTTAAAATTTTTAACCCGAATATAAGACAAAACGTGTCCTCTAGTGACATCTCTTTTAAAATCATCAAAACTTCAAGTACTTGATCCATAAGAAGGATTTAAACAGACCCCTTCCAGGCCGTCCATATTTCAATCAGTTTGAATGTTTCGCGCTACTCGTTCGGGCGTGCCGGTCATGTTTCTAATGATTTCTCCCGATCATTGTGAGGTATTGTGCGTCGATATTTTAATTGCCTTTTTCATTGTTTATGGATTATTGTTTTCTTCGATTATTGCTTCTTATATTGTCGCACTTTATTTATAGCTTTGATTTGGCTACCATTACACAAACTGTTTTTTAAGAGATTTTAACATTCACTTACTTTTACAACTTTTCAAATCATCGTTATTTTTTATGTTACGTGTGTTATACGCTATTGTAACAATTCATTAAATTTTTAAAATAACTTTAAAAAATCAACACCGCTTATATTATCAATATGGCTAAAAGGAACTTGACTGGAGAGGAAATTGAAGATATCACGGTAGTAGAACTTGATTCAGATTTTGAATTAACCGATGAAGAAGACGATGTTGCAGATGATGTTGATCCATTAGAAGAAGAGCAGAGAATGGATGATACAATTATTCCAGATATTAGAGCAACAACCAGCGGCAATGTGGAACCAAACATGGAGCAGAGGACCGTTTGCGCCAATAATCCACGAGTTTGATGAATTTTCATCTGGTATCTTGCCCTCGTGCCAACTTACACCAGAATCATCCGAACTTGATATTTTCGAATATTTTTTAAATAAAAATATAATTGAAAATGTAAGGAATATTCCGCTAAATCACGAATTCAACGCTGGGTGATACAAATGTACCAGAATTATATGTATTCTTTGGTGTCACAATGTTGATGACACGAAATAAGCATTTAATCATACGGGAACATTGGTCCACAGACCCACTTTTAAATAGCCCAATTTTTGGCAAGACTATGTCAAGGGATCGGTATGAACTGATTTTAAATATGTTACATTTTTCTAATAACAATATAACAAATAGTGGTGACAAATTGTGTAAAATAAGATTATTGCTTGATCATACTCGCAAAGTTTTTACAAGTGTCATGCTGCCTCACAAAAACTTGTATATCGATGAGAGCATAGTTGTATTCAAAGATCGTCTTATGATAAAACAATACATCCCTTCCAAACGTCACAGATTCGGCATGAAATTATTTGTTTTATGTGATGTTGAAACCGGTTGTGTGTTAGATCTAATTGTGTATTGCGGTGATGGAACAGAAATAATTTATGATAAATCGTTGGGTATATCGGGTGCAATTATCAAAACGCTTCTCAATGACTATCTTGGAAAGGACACAACTTGTGGTGTGATAACTGGTACACAAGCCCACAATTATTTAAGTTTTTACATGACAATAAAACAAATGCATGTGGAACCGTTCGAAAATCTCGTAAAGGTATGCCCGACTTCAAAAAAACCAAGAAAGGAGACATTGATTCTCAACATTGTGGACCCTTGTTGGCTATAAAATGGCACGATAAGAGAGGAATTCATATGCTGACAACAATTCATAGTGACAGATTTGTTTCAACAGAGAAATTAAATTATAAAACTGGCGAACAGGTAAAAAAACCTGAGTGCATTGTGGATTACAATAAAAATATGGGTAGTGTGGACAAAACCGATATGATGCTTAGTAGTTTAAATTGCCTTCGAAAAACTTGAAAATGGTATAGAAAGCTGGCTTTTCATTTTGTTGATCTATACATGCTAAATTCATATTTTATTTACAAGCATACAACCGGAAAAACAATAGGTTTAGCGGAATTTCATTTAGCAGTTATAAGACAAATATTTGAAAAATATAAACTAGCATCAAAATTGTCCCATTCATCTCCGTCCACTAGCAATCCACTACATCTTGGTTTATCAGGTTCAATAATAGCCGCACACAGTCCTATAGAAATTCCAGGAACTGAAAACTGTGCGGAACCTTCTCATCGATGCTATGAATGCGCTCATAAACATAAATTAAGGAAAAGATTTAGATATATGTGTGGTGAGTGCAATGTGAGTCTGTGTGTAACATGTTTTCGACCATTTCAGTAGAATTATTATTATTGCAGTGTACTTATAGAAATAAATCTTTTCGTCAAAATCTAAAAACATACTTTTATTTGTATAATAGTGATATAAGAATATTTTCTAATATTACGTGTGTATAGTGTTAGCTAAAAAATGCATCGGCGCACAGTTCCACACCACTCCACTTCGGGATAATGGCTGCCAGGCGGTGAGTCATATTTGTATGTAGATACAGAATAAATTTATAGACGTAAAACACCGCCGCCAGTACGTACATACCAAAGATACTCGAGCTTTCGCCGTAAAAAGGTTAAGGGCTAATCACTTGGTCTGGTGATTTTCCAATTGTTTCATCCCGTATGAAATTTTTTTTTTGTCAAAATATTAATTTACTGTGACGATGACATCCTAATTCGAAGGCTTGGAGTTCAAACAGTAAAATTTATTAATTTAGGGAACAGGAAGTCGTACAAAGCCAAGTCCGGGGAATATGGTGGAAGATCAACCAATTTGAAGCCCAATTCATGCAGTTTTGCCATTGCAACAGTCAATTTGTGGGACGGCGTATTGTTCTAGTGGAAGAGCACCTTTTTGCGCATCAATCAAGGCTATTTTTCCTTTAATTCATCTTCCAAGTGCTTAAAGACATTGTAATTTATTTTATCAACCACTGTTTATTCCACTTTATGTAATATTGGGTTATACCGTTACATAAAGTGGAATAAAATGTTTGATAAAATAAATTACAATATCTTTCAAATGGTCCAATAATGCCACATAATAGGTTCCTGTTATTGACTTGCCCTTTTCCAAGTAATCAATCATGAAGTTTCCTTGGAAATCCCAAAACACCGTTTCCATCACCTTCCCAGTCAACAAAACAGTCTTCGCTGTTTTCGGCATACTTATACTTATCATGCGGTCATATGGTACATAAGTCCACAGATGCACAATAACGTTTTTTATTTTTTGCCATACGTTTTTCCACAAATATAAGCAATGAGAAAATCTGATCCACGCATCCCCTTCCACAGCCATTCGTACTTCTAAGCTTATCGCATTCATATTTTCCAGTCGTTCTTACCTCTATCACACACGCTGTTGTCCTACTACTATCACTACTCTCGTACAATTCTTCAAAATATTTCTTCCATCTCGAACGAACCATTCCTTCTTCTGATAAAACCCTTCCATTCTTATCTTTGATTCCACTCATACCTTCAATAACGCAAATCAGGGTTGTTAAATAGATGATTGGTTGTAACTGTATTAGACGTATGTGTCGATTCCGACATGACTTTAAATGGTGACAGCGTAAGCAGTCAAATCGATGTGGTTGTGACGTGCTAAACATAAAGGACACAAAATATATTTTCGTCTGAAACTTAGTTAGATTTCTGTTAGTGATAGTATCGCCAGCACATACACGACAAACTCCAAGTTATATGGTCCCATATGCTCACTTAATGGGCAGACAGGGCTATCTCCCAACCATGCTCTTCATCTTAATCACACAGTGTTGTCTCCCAATCATCTATCTGCATTACTAATGTAGATATGCCAAATAGCGCATGCTGGGCACATTGTGAACAATTTATTAAGCAGTAAATCTGTTGATGACTATCCTTATGTAAATATATTGAAAAAGGTAGTTAAGTATTGAATCCTGGAAGATACTTACTTCTAATGAAGGTTGAAATATCAAACCATCTGGTTCGTGAGACAACGATTTGGCAAATTTCTCTCCTAGCAATGATTTTGCTGCAGTTAAATGCCAAAATTGCTTAAGCCTTATACTGAATGGTTCCTTTGATCTATCTATTCGTCCTTCTATCATTGCTTGATTTCTGAAATAAGAATTTAAACGATTCGTTCAAAATAAGTTCAGTGCTGAAAATGCATATAGGCATCATATAGGCATTCATATCAACTTTTGTAGGATGTTAAAAATGTTCATCACCATTCTATTGCTAATTTCTTTGCTGTATTAAAAAACAAGTACTCAGAATGGTCTAACTGTACTGATAGGATTTGTAAGGTATATGAGAATGAATTGAGTTGTCAAGATACAAAACCCGTTTTGAAAGACGTTTCAGTTTTAATTAAATGATGATTAACTACTTCAAATGTAAACGTCATGTTAGTGTGGCATATTTTCTACTTTATGCCTTCAGGAGCAATAATAAATATCAGTCCCTTAGTAAGTTTTAAACGTAACACTCGATTATATCTGCTCTCACCTTTTTCTATTTTTTAAGAATTTGAAAAGTAAACATTTTTTTAGTTTTACCGACTGGAGCATTTGGATAGAAGCAAAGCTGGCTGCTCATAATGGTTCCAACATAAGAATATGCAAGCGAAGCTTGGATGTGGCAAAAAAGTGATGAAAGTAAGATAAATGGGGTAGAAATAAGAGCATTACATAGAACGTGTGGAAAAACAAAATAAAATAAGGAATGAGGACATTAGAAAAGAATACGGATTGAAAGAAGGTGCATTGTTATGATGAAGAAAGGAGTTTGAGATGATTCAGTCATGTAGAAAGATTTACAAAAATAATCTATATCAGTAGTTTAGAAGGTATAAGAAGTTTGGAACCTAGAAAAACATGGCATGATTAAATAAATCAAATTTTGAAAGAGGGAAGAGTGAAGCCTTTATAATAGAAGATCATGACGAGGTGTATGGATGTGACAGAAGCAAAGATGTTTACCAGGACAGAATGAAGTGGAAATTTGGGTTATCTATTCCAATGGGGAATATGGCATGATAGTGATGATAGTTTATAAATGTTGCTTCAGATAAATTCAACTTGAAAATAGATTGTAAAGCAATCAAACAGCGATTAAACAGGACAATGAATAATATCTACAATAAGATTCAGTCACATTATAATGTTGTCACTCTTAAATATGCACTGCCTGAAAGAGCTACAATAAATCTGCGTACTTTGGAAGTAACGAGTGGTCTTCCATCACAACACTAAGGGCACCAGGGCAAACAAGAGAAGAGAAAAATACATGTGTTTGATAGCAAAAGAAAAAAGTTTATATATTTGATTAGAAATTTACCTTGGAGCAATGATTTCTTTATCAATATACGTTATTAATCTATCAGGGTAAAAAGGTAACTGGCTGACATCCTGGTCATTAAATTTGATAATGTCATAACACAAATACCTGGGAATATCTTTCCCATTCACCTTGTCTATCACCAACTCCTGTAAACAAAAAACAATCTTTTATGGATAGCCATCAAATATGAATGCTCAATGACAGAGTATCTTCTTATTATATAATCCGCTAAGGTATAATATAGAAAAAAATATACATCTATTAAGAAAAATATTAATATTTTTAATAAAACAAAACTTTGAATTTAATTTTTTTAAAATCATATTCAAATAAAATAATTAAGTTAAAAAATAATGGATTGTTTTTTAAATAATATTAGGATGATTTTTATTCAATATTTTATCAGGTGTACAAATAAGCCACTGCCGTTGGACAAAAGTTGGCGCCACCAGTAAGTTATGGTTAAAATTGTCAGATGTAAAACGTCATTGTCGTAAGGTTGGACATCTGTCAACAACATAACCTTGAAATATTAGTGAATTTTTATCAGTATAATATATTCTTTTGTGTGCGAAAATGTCAAGTTTTGAGCCGAATAAGCGTTATTTGTGGGAACTTTTGATTTACTTCTTTAATTTGAAGCCTCGAAATAGTCTCAAAAGATGAAGCATTCTTCCGACGCGGTATCCGTATGTTGCCAGAAAGATGGGAAAAAGTAGTGGCAAGCGATGGGCAATACTTCGAATAAAACATGAGGTTCCGTTCTTTCACAATAAATGCCCAATTTTTGATAAAAAACGGCAGAAACTTATTTGTACACCTAATAGTATTTTTTAAAACTCTGATATACCTATACTGTTATATTTAAAAGTGATCAAAAGCATATTGTATAAGTTTTGAATGTATTAAATGTATTCTATTCAGTGCTCCATTGCTAATTTCAAGATATATCAATCGTGAGTAGGAACTTAATTTTGGTATGTACCTATTTTGTATGCATTTTATGATCTTCAAATGAAAATTATGCATTTTTGAGTGTTTTTTAAATTTATTTGTTATACATTACACTGTTACAGGGTGTGAAAATTTAGGTTAGGTTAGGTTAGATTAGTTTACAGGGTGTAAAAATTTAGGGGAATATAAATGGTTGAACTAAACTAAAGAAGTCTTGGAAATATTGATGAAACATTAGATAACAAGAAAGAGACTTAAAAAACAGAATGAAATTATAGAAACAAAGCGAGACATTGGCGACTGTGGAAAGAGAAGTTCGTTTAGATATAAGAAGAACTAAATGCCGTAGACGTAATCAAATATGGGACAGAGTATAGGACAAATGACATACAACTGCAAATATTGTAACAAAAGATATTGGATAGAAGTTAACTCATCAAATAATTTTATTGAATGCTGCCTTAATAGAATGGTTTCACTTAACCCATTGTCTGAGTCACTCAAATTGTAACAAGAGCTGCTTACAGAGGATATGCAAACAGTAAACAATTATAGAGAAAAAATAAGAGAATATAACTCTGTAATGCTATTTGTATCAATGGAAGCAGATATTCAATCTCGATCAGAAAAGGGCTCATATTGTTTTAAAATACAGGGGCCAATTTTAATTTATTTAAATTCTTTTGTGTACAAAGTTAAACATGGTACATCTGGCTAAGACATCTGGTCATTGATATACAGCAATTTCTTCTAACCAACCAGCTCATCTTGTATACAACTAACTGTTTAATCCATGAGACTACAAAAAAAAAAAATATTGGGTGTACAAATTAGTTGGATCCGTTTTTTTGTGTTCAAAAATGCATTTATTTCTAAACAAAATGAATGAACAGATCAATTAAAGTATTGTCCATCGCTGGCTACTACTTTTTCCCATCTCTCAGACAATTTTTGAATTCCATCTCGAAAAAATGACTCTTCTTTTGAGGCGATCCAAGTTTGGAGCCAATTTTCGGTTTCTACGAAAGAAGTGAACCGGTGACCTGCCAAATCGTGCTGCATTCTTCGGAACAACCAGTAATCAGAAGGAGCAATGTCCGGGAAATACGGCGGGTGCGGTAAAACATCCCATTTGAGCGTTTCCAAATATTTTTTTACGACTTTTGCGACATGAGGCCGAGCGTTGTCATGAAGAAGAATAACTTTCTCATGTCTTTGTTTGTATTCCGGGCGTTTTTCTCGCAATGCACGGCTCAAACGAATTAATTAATGGAATCGCCAGGTTTCAGTACCTCATAGTAAACAACACCCCTTTGGTCCCACCAGATACAGAGCATGATCTTCGAACCATGTATGTTCGGTTTTGGTGTTGATGTTGAGGTCGATGGCAACGATTGACCGGGCTTAGCGTAGTACTTTTTCTTCTTGGGGTTGTCGTAGAATATCCACTTCTCATCTCCAGTTACAATCCGATGCAAAAAACCTTTTCTTTGTTGCCTTTGAATCAGCTGCTCGCAAGTGAAAAATCGCCTTTCAACGTCTCTCGGTTTCAGTTCATAAGGCACCCAATTTCCTTGTTTTTGAATCATTCCCAAGGCTCTCAATCGTACGGAAACGGCTTGTTGAGTCACTCCCAATGATTCTGCAAGCTCCTCTTGCATTTGACTCTGATCTTCTTCGAGTAATGTCTCTAATTCTTTGTCCTCGAATTTTTTTGGCTGTCCAGAGCGAGGCTTGTCTTCGACGCTGAAATCTCCATCCTTGAAACGTCGAAACCATTCCCTTCATGATTTATCAGTTGGAGCAGCGTCACCATAAACTTCGACAAGCATTAGATGGGCTTCAGCTGCTTTTTTCTTCCAATTAAAGCAGAAAATTAAAACCTCCCGCAAATGCTGCTTGGTTAACACAAAATTCGACATTTTCAACACTGTACAAAACAAGGTTTTTGCATGAAACTCAAAGCGATATAAACTGAATATTATTGGCAGATGTCTAACCTCTCTGAAACCGCCAAAATCGGCTGTCACTATGAACCATTCATAACAGCCAGAGCCATCTTTTGGAAATGAACCAAACTAATTTGTACTCCCAATACATTATACCTTAGTTTAAATATATGTAAAAAAAAAACGAATTGACTAATATCTATCAATAATGGTAGAACTAGAGGAAAGGAATTAGCAAATTTATCATTTAGTTTGCATTTTATGTGCGGTGGTATGTATGTACATACTATTTTTCGATATTTTTTTGTATATCATTCATGTAAATGTTGAGTTGAGAACATTCATCCCCATATATTAATAATTAAAATTACTTACTCCATCAATTAATGTATTCACTAAATGCTGACTTGGGTCTTCTCTCATAGGAAATTTGAATCCACTGACAAGAAAAGCACTATTGTCTCTGTCAAACAAATACACTTCATTTTCTTTCACTATAAGCATCATGTATCTGAAAGAATAATTAAGGAATTACATGTGAAAGAATAATTAAGGAAATACAGTTTGTAATAAAAATATAGTCCATAAAAATGCCTATTTTATGTATCCATAAGTAAATCAACATATTTGTAAATATTTATTTCGGAGTACATTTGATAAAACGGTTAGTCAGAACATGATTGACTTTAATAGTATTTAGTAGCAAACGCCATTTCTGGAGCGCCCTCAAAACTTATGCGATGCATTTATTAAGCATGAATATAATTTTAGATGAATAATGTACATTGAATAAATTCAGGGCGGATCGAGAAGGCGTGAGAAAAAGAAAGGTTATAATATTAAGAATAAAAAAATATATTATATTCGATGGTATCCTCTGCGATTAAACTTGTACCTCATGGACCTGATCTGCCAGTATCAACACCATCAGTGTCAATAGATTCTTTTCCATCAGATTCGGAAGTTGAATTACATTTCAATGAACATAATGAATTGTATGATGAAGATGAAAATACTAAAGAACTACAAAAGTTTCCATAAAATGAATGGAATTATTTGGTACCAGACTTAAACTTACCAAAGGATGCGGCACAAGTTTTGAGATTGGCTCAAAGATAAAAATTTACTTGGTCCAAGAACGACTTTTTCTTGGTATAGAAGATGAGAAATGAGTTTATTTTTTTACAAGAAGACCTGGACTTATAATATAATGCATTTATTTTCCATTCTTCACAACGTATCGCAATGGAGAATATTTATTGATTCTAGTAAAAGAAGCTTGAAAAGAGTTCTTTTACATAATGGTAATATTTTTACTTCAATACTAGTTGCCCACTACGACCCTATGAAAATCTAGATTTTCTTCTTAACCCTTTTAATCCCATGGGGCCGATTATCGGCCCCAATTGGGTGTATGCGAAAAATCCCACAGGGCCGATCATCAGCCTCAACGTTTTCATACAAGTTTTTATGTTGAATAAAAATGATTTTTTTTGTTTTTTATAAAATATGAAAATTACTTATTATTTTATACTCTACAGGGAGGTTTCCACAAAAAAATAGGTTTTAAAACTAAATATTAACTGATAAAAAATAAAACATAAGCTACTGTTTTTTTTGCCAAAAAATGCTTGGGATTTTTCGCACATTTTATGCAAAATAAGCTGGGATTAAAAGGGTTAATCAAGTTTACAACTGGTAAATTTGCGGCGACTTAAAATTTTTTAGAATGACATGAACAACAAAGATGTTATACTAAAATTTCCGATTTTATTCGCAAATGGGATAGCAGAGCTCATGATCAGCACTGGATTAAAAAGGAATGGCCTACAAGAGAAAATTCAATTCCAGGATCTAAAAATATTATTTATACGAATTTAGTGGATCTGAAGAGTTCTAAGAATTATTTTACCACCCTTGCCCAAAAAGTTAGGATAAATTATGCAATTTGTGTGATAAGAATAGTATATTTGTGTGATAAGAATAGTATATTTGTGTGATAAGAATAGTATATTTCCAAATCAAAATCCAAAATTAAAGAAAAAAAATGTCCGGCCAGATTTCAATCAGGCCGTCGATCAATAAAAGTTAAAATTTTTGAAGAAAAAATGACTACAATAGAAAGAGAAGCATGGATTGGTTTCAAAATATACAAAAAAGTTTTTTTAGGATATTATAAAGATTTTAATTACAATGGCATCGTAGATATGCTGAAAAAACTTAAGTCCTTGGATTGCAAGATGAGTGAAAATTTACTTCTTGCACTCCCACCTTGACAATTTTCCGGAAAATATAGGTGCTGTAAGCGAATAACAAGGAGAAAGATTCTACCAGGATATACAAGATATGAAAGATACCAGGGACACAGCAATGTGAATATGATGGCAGATTATTGTTGGTGTCTGTAAAATGTAGGTGCTGTAAGCGAATAACAAGGAGAAAGATTCTACCAGGATATACAAGATATGAAAGATACCAGGGACACAGCAATGTGAATATGATGGCAGATTATTGTTGGTGTCTGTAAAATGTAGGTGCTGTAAGCGAATAACAAGGAGAAAGATTCTACCAGGATATACAAGATATGAAAGATACCAGGGACACAGCAATGTGAATATGATGGCAGATTATTGTTGGTGTCTGTAAAATGTAGGTGCTGTAAGCGAATAACAAGGAGAAAGATTCTACCAGGATATACAAGATATGAAAGATACCAGGGACACAGCAATGTGAATATGATGGCAGAATATTGTTGGTGTCTGTAAAATGACTGGATTTGATACTGATTGGGAGTAAACATTAATTTGAAGAAAAAAGTATTTAATTTAGTTCATGCATGTTGTTTATATTGTTTTTCCAGTAAATATTTTTTTGTGTAATATTTCTTAATAAATTTTTTGGAAATATAAATATTCATTATTTTGTTTTACGGATAGTGAAAAATTGTCACGTGATAGAGAAAAACGGATTTCAACTTTAAGTCAGCTTAAGACTTTTAACCAAATGAAGATAATTTTATGAAAATCCTAGACAGTAAATTTGATTTGGTAGGTCTGTGTGATTGATGATCTGGATACAGAAACGAATGAATGATCTCTATTCACTTAGGGCAGGGGTCGGCAAACCGCTGCTCGTGAGCCGCATGCGGCTCTTTTCATAGGCATATGCGACTCTTCAACTCCAGCTTCACCTTCACTCCGCAGCCTTATCAGAAGAGCATGAACACGGCCGATGAACAAACACAAACGGCACAATCTTATTCTTATGTTTTATTAGTGTTTAATTATTTAGGTTTTCTTGTTTTATAGGTAGTGCACTGAGCTACTGAAGCTTATAACTCCCATATGTAATATTCTATTCTTCTATGTAGTCTACGACTGTATTGTGAATTTTAGTTTTAAATAAAAATCTTGATTTTATCTCGTTTTTTTTCATCATTAAAATGTACATAGCTAGAGTTAAAATTAATGTTGCGGCTCTATGAAAATTTTGAGATTCTGTTTATTTAATATTTGGCTCATCTCACTAGAAAGTCTGCCGACCTCTGACTTAGAGCATACTAAGACTAATATTTTCAAAGCATATCTTTATTTTTTTTTAAGGTATGAAAAATTGCAAATATGTAACTGACACAGAATATTTAATCTTGAGGTAACTATTTAATTTGTAGTTTTAAAATATGTATAGTTTAATGACCTTGTACCATCAGCTTTCCAGGAAACACGGTAAGATTTAATGTTTAGTTTCATAATGTTTTGTTTATCCATTGATACAGGTTGAGAGCCTGGGAAACCTGACTTATCCCACCGGCACATATCTTGAGTGAGGTTTTGAATTTCTTTCAGTCTTGGTTGGGTTGAAAAATGAGTGACTCCTTTAACTCCCGCCACAAATGCTGGATTTTTGTTAGCGAATTCTCGTCGTCTTGTAGCTTTTGATCCAGATCTAAAAAAAAGTTTATAATTATAATTCTTCAACAAAATCATATTTTAAATTTAGCACCAATAATACCTACTAAAGAAATTAGTTAATAAAAGTCGCATTTAATAAGAAATTAAAGGAATTCAATGCCAATTTGGAAAAAGATATCTAAGATTAACACTATTTTTACAAAAATTGATTTTATATGCAATATAATAATTTCATTTTATTATGAATATAGAAATTTTCCCATCAAAATACAATAATGTATCGAAATGCGAGGTAAAATATTTACATTGTGTGAAGTTTTGGGTGCAATTTTTTTTCTATTAAAATCATAGTTTATACAATAGGGTAAAATCATCCAGTTTATACAATAGGGTAAAATCATACAGTTTATACAATAGGGTAAAATCATACAGTTTATACAATAGCGTAAAATCATTCAGTTTATAAAATAGGGTAATTGAACAAACACGGTTTGAGGTTTCCAAGTTTTAAGTCCCTATAAAGAAATGTACACTGAAAAGCAGCATGATTCAAAGCAAACAGTGTTAATACATTTTTCCCAATATTTGTGCCGATTTCTGAGGAGAATTCAACATAGCAAAAGAATAATGAAAAAGTCATGGACTTGGATCATGAATTTTTTACTTAAATTAAGAATAGATTTTTTATTTTGTAGAAACATTTTTACTCTTTGTAAAAATACTTATTTGTTAATTATTTTTTATATTTTGTATGGTCAAGGATAGAACCTCATTTTTCCATATACATTAACTTCACACTGTGGAGATTTGTATTGCACTATTTTTTCTGGAATTGAGGGATTACTGTGTATCATTAAGTACTTTTTTGTCATGTATATTTAATCTTTAGTACAACATAAGTTTAAAAAAGTTAATTACCCGTAACTTATATTGTTTGTTTCTGGTTTGTCATCTCCATTTCCATCATCAGATTCTGAAAAATAAATTCATGTGAAAAAGTCTGTCTGCAGGAAATATTTGATAACAATTATAATCATTGACACTGCAGCATACTGTTAATATTGATCGTGATCGTGAACCTTCAATCTTCGATCACCCATTATCATACGAGGGTTGCTACTTAAGTTTTGAGATATGGCAACACGAATATGTAGATACGTCAAATCTGACATCAGCATCGTAAAGTTTGACATTTTTTAATGGTATACGTGTTCAGAAAGTTTTGTCATACGAGTGCTATTTGTGTTGTTTAGTGACTTGAAAAATTCATCTCGGCCAAAAATGGAATTAAATCATTTTCGACGTGGACTAACTCAACAATAGTGTGCCGATCAACTCGCTTCGACTTTTGGTGATGAAGTACCATCCATTTTCCAAATTCAATCGTGGTCGTAGTTCGCTCCAGGACGAATTTCGTGAAGGTCGTCCAATATCAGTTGTTGTGCCAGAAAACATCGATGCTGTGCGTGAACTGATATTGCAAGATCGTCATGTGACCTATCGTGAGATTGACGCATGTTTGGGCATTAGTTCCACTCGCATACATTCAATATTGTATGAAAATTTGGCCATCAAAAAGATTTGTTCGCGTTTAATACCGCATAGTTTGACAATCGCTCAAAAAAAGGTTCGTGTCGATTGGTCGAAAGAAATGTTGAAAAAATTCGATCGCGGTGCTTCAAAAGACGTCTATAAGATCGTGACACGCGACGAATCATGGATCTATGCATATGAGCCAGAAACTAAACAGGACTCGACTGTATGGGTCTTTCAAGACGAGCCAAATCCAACAAAAGTTGTTCGCGCACGAAGCACTTCGAAGCAAATGGTGGCTTGTTTCTTCGGTATAAATGGTCATGTCGCAACAGTGTCTTTAGTGGAACGTCGTACGATCAATTCTGAATGGTACACTACCATTTGTTTGCTAGAAGTGTTCGGAAAAATGAGGAAAACCAACCGACGAAGACGGATCATTCTCCACCACGACAATGCGAGCTCTCACACATTGGCTCAAACAAGTGACTTTTTGAGCACTCAAAACATCGAATTGATGGGTCATTCGCGTACAGCCATTATTTGACACCCAATGACTTCTTTTTATTCCCGAACATCAAAAATAAATTGCGAGGTCAACGTTTTTCGACGCCTGAAGAAGCGGTTGATGCATTCAAAACGCATGTTTTGAAGTTACCTCATTCGGAGTGGAAAAAGTGCTTCGAAAATTGGTTCAAACGCATGCAAAAGTGTATTGATCTTCATGGAGAGTATTTTAAAAAACAATAAAGCCATTTTCGATGATAAATATTTGTTTTTACTTGTCTGTCTCAAAACTTGAGTAGCAACCCTCGTATCTATATTTTGTCAATGAGTGGTGAATGTTGAGGGCCTTTATAACTGTGAGGGTCATCTTCAATATTCTCCCAACCACATTTGGATGTTTTGGAGTCAATCCCTTTGTGGAAGTACTTGATGCCAGCTCTTAGTTGAACTTTGTCTATTTTGCTAAATTTCCCTAATACGCACAACGAAAAGTCTACCCAAATAAAAACAAATGACAGTAGATAATTGACAAACTGACAGCTAAATGTTGACACTCGTAGATGACAATGTTATCTGTAAGTAAAAATGTGAACTTCACCTTGAGGCTGCGATCTTTTCAATCCGTCTATATATTTATAATTTGGTTATATAAAGATGTATATAGAGAATATAACAATGATAACTCACTCGGAGTGTTCATAATATTTCAAGTTTTGAAAAAATGTCCATGGAGCGAATAAACCAATTCAACGGATTGTAATTTGGACACTCCAAATTTATTTAAATATTAATCACTTTAAAATAAATTTTCCAACTACATGCCGAAAATAAGTTTGTTTAACTTTTTCAGAGATATTTAAAATATAGTTGTTAATTGAAATGAAAATGTCAATTTCCTAAATAATACATAGGTTAAAATAATGAACTTACCAGTGTACCAGTTAGGCAGCTGCGGGGCCATTGGAGTTGATTTAACATCATCATATCTTCTGAATAATTCTGTTAAGTAATCTGCCTTGTATATCCCAGGAGGTCTGCAAGTAATTTCACAATGCCATAAATGATGTTGAAATCAGGAGATTTCTCACCTGTTACTATGATTAATTACCTCATTTAACATAGATGTAGGATTGAAAAGATGCATTATTTAATGGCTTTAAATAAGATAAAACTTACACAAGTATGGGCTAAATTTTGTTCAGTATTACAAATTGATTCTGGGCAGTGTCATTATGGAATCCTTTTCTCAGCCAATTCTGGTATTTTCTTTCAAAATGTAATTTTTTAAAATTTGTTTTAGGGCAGTAAGATTATACTGTTGGTTAGGTCACATTAAAAAAAAAAGGTTAAAACCATAATTGGAAATTTTCGAAATCGGATTTTTAAACGAGTCACACAATCAAAGTCATATCTTATGTTGAATTTTTTTCTGATACTGTTTGTATTATAAATATGAAGCAACTTATAAATAAATGACTTGATTTTATATAATAATATGTAAAGACAGGAGCAAAGAATAAAAATAATAAATTACCTGACTCTTTCAAACTCCCGCACTGAAGCATCAACACTACAGTCCATTTGCTCTACCATGTATGAAGCAATCAAAAATCCAGTACGGTTAAATCCATGAGTGCAGTGAACACCGATAGCCTCAAGTGGGTTATTTCTGAGAAATGTTGCGACTACATTTATAAAAACCCTAAAAGCAAGATAAATTTTTAAATTCACAATAATAATATTATATAACAATTATGATTAAAAAGTCTCAAGGACAGACTTATAAAGTTTATACATATCTACCTAGATCAGACATGGACCAGCAGTTTATACATATCTACCTAGAGTCTAGGTCTACAAATATTTAGCCTTGGAATGGTCTAGGTCCTAGACCATTCCAAGGCTAAATATTTGTTTATTTAGTTTAATATATATATTATTTTATAATAGTTTTTGACATGGAAATATGAGGACACATATACGGCGCCTCTATAAAAACAAAAATCAAATACTCAACAAAAAAAAAGGATCTTCAAAGTTTCAATGAAAATATCATCCTGTCCCACCGATAGGCACCCCACCACTCAAGTTTATATTAGGCATGGGTGGAATTGCCTAAAAACACCAGAGCATTCTGGCCACCCATCTCGCACACAACTTCTTACAACCAAGTTTTTCCGACACAATATCACCAAACTGACCGTTAGGATCCCCCTACATGCCAGGTGGGCCAACTTCGAAACAAAAGATTTCTCCCGGCCTCAGGAGCCCTTGTAACCTTACTTTCTAGATGACCCTCATAAGTAAACTTTTTTCATTTGTGGAGTAATTTAGAAAGTGGTTCAATTTTGAATTCAAATGAAATTGGAAAATACTTGCTTAGGCGTTTGAAATGCTTACTTTTTGATACTTGTAGACATTGTTCATAATTTGCAAGTTTTGATAAAAAAAATTGATGCACAATGAATGTTGAAGAAAAATCAAGGAGTTTGGATAGTCACAGAAACTAGCAAGTGTCTTTTTCCCCCTGGTTGAAAATTTTACTTCAGCTACACTTGTAGCATGCTACGGTAATTTTACTGTTTTTAAAAGAAGCTACTTAACACTGAATATAAAAACTTGTAATGACACTTTGTAGGCTTCATAATGTAAGTACATAGAATATATATTTTAGCAAGCTTGGATTTTTTTCTACTATCCTTTACCATATTAAAAATAATATTCATCAATCTTGGTTAAGTGGGAAAAATTGTGACAACCCAAATTAGGTTTTCCAGTAAATTTTACTAATAAATATTTTAAAGTTTATTTTCTATATTTTTTGGGGCATAGTAGCTAATTTGCATAAAATCTAAAAAAGTGTGAGGATTATATTGAAACAAAACAAGTGTTTCACAAGAACGTGTATGACGAAACCCGAAAAACTATTTGGGATAAGACATTAAAAAAAAATACACACATACTACATGATATAAACCGTGATGCTTTATTATTAATAAGTTGTCCAGTCGCTTCCACTAGTAATAATTGCCCGGCATCTCCGAGGCATACTTTCTACTAATTTTATAGCATAATCTAGGGGCAAAGACTTCCATATAAGTTGAATCTGTCAAAAAAACTGCTTGACGTTCCAGATATTTTTCCCTCGGAGCTTGAACTTTATGAGTGCCCAAACATTTTCTAAGGGATTTGCACCTGGTGACTGCCACGGCCAATCCATTACATCAATGTCATTTTCACGCAGTACAAAGACGATGTTTTGGGTCATTGTCCTCTTGCAGTAGCCAATTTTCGTTTTTTCTTATACCTTTGGGCAGATGGTAATAAAGCCCTCTGACATATTTTAATCATTTTGCCAGCATTCAAATTATTTGTGAAGATCTGCAAAGTGATTCTGCTTTGAGAAACAGCTCGAGACGTGAACTTTTACCGGGTGTTTAATGGTCCGCTGGATGAGTCTATTGGTGCGGGTACACCAGGTAAAATTAATGGAATAATGTGCCCAAAAAGAAGCTTCATCCGAAAAAATTACACTGTCCCAATCCTGGTCCAAATTTTCTTTCGCCCAAGTGAGTCTTTTTTTTATTTGTTTTTCGGACAATATTGGTTTCTTCACCGTGCTTCAAAATTTTACTCTATGAACTAGTAAACGTCTTCTTATAGTGTCACATGTCATAATTAGACTCTTTTCACACAAAACTGCCTGTCCGCTACACAATGATAGACGAAGATTCTTCTCAAACACTCACTCTGTCCTCCTTTTTTGTCATTTTCTGTGTAGTGCCACGATCTGGCAGGTCATCGACGTTTTTTACGTTGGAATAGCGTTTCACCCACTTACTTACAAATGTCTTCGACTTTCTCATGTATTTAACAGTGACTCCGTATGACATTTTCGGTCCTTTCGGATGTGTACACAGAAACACAGCTTCGTAATGTGATGCATACACAGCACTCATGGTGAAATATGTTCTTGTGTAACCAATGTCGAACGACAACTGAGTTTTTCTATACAAAGCATCTTTAGGGAAGGGTCCTGTTACCTGCTCGTGTTTGAATCTACCCTCTAACGGTTTCCAGGAAAAATGTAGGCGTACACGCTCTTGTCAAACAGACTACAAATAATTATCTTTTCTTATCAATAGTTCTTAGCTACATTCCACGGAGAGCTGTCAATTCAAGGACATTATTACTTGCATGGGTCAGGTAATATTCAGTTCGAAAACTGTCACACGTGCCATAGATTCAATTTCCCTACAAATACTGAATATAGATAGATGTCTTCCATGGATCTTTCCAAAAAATTTGCAGTCAAGTTTTTCAGTTCATTGTCTTTTATCCAATTTTATGCAATAACTTGTTTTTTGATTCATATAATATTCCAGACTTGTAGTTACATTATACAAATTATTTACCTTGTTTGATCTTCTGAAGGTGTTTCACCATGCCCTCTGCATTGTAATTTTACATATTTGCAGCCTGAATCTTCGACTTCTGATTTATTATAAAATCTTGTAGTATTGGTAAGGTCTATCCATAATCCAAGCTTAACCTGAAAAAAGAAAATAAAAATAAAAAATAAAAAATAAAAATATACACACACCCACCCACGCACGCGCGCGCGCACACACACACACACGCACACACGCACGCACGCACGCACGCACGCACGCACGCACGCACGCACGCACGCACGCACGCACGCACGCACGCACGCACGCACGCACGCACGCACGCACGCACGCACGCACGCACGCACGCACGCACGCACGCACGCACGCACGCACGCACGCACGCACACACACACACACACACACACACACACACACACACACACACACACACACGTACACACACACACACACACACACACACACACACACACACACACACACACACACACACACACACACACACACATATATATATATATATATATATATATATATATATATATATATATATATATATATATATATATATATATATATATATATATATATATATATATATATATATATATATATATATATATATATATATATATATATATATATATATATTAAGATTGGCGACATAGCCTTAGAAGAAGTCCCCCACTATATATATTTAGGACAACAAATATCAGCAGACGGGAATATGATCAATGAAATTAACAGAAGAATAAAATTGGGCTGGAGCGCATTCGGAAGGAATAGCAGAGTTTTCAGAGAAAATCTCCCGTTATGTCTAAAAAGCAGTCTTCGATCAATGCATCCTCCCGGTACTCACATACAGATGTGAAACGTGGACCCTTAACTCAAAAATAATACAGCGCCTCGCCACTACACAAAGAAGCATGGAAAGAAGTATGCTGGGGATAACAAAAACAGATAGAAAGACAATTACGTGGATAAGAAGCCAATTGAATGATTAATTGAAATATTGAAATAAAGAAGGAAGCGAGGCAAGGTTACTATTGAGAAAATACGACACTAAGGGTACAAGGTATCGGTAGTTTAATGGTTAAAGCTGCTGTCATGAGAATAAATAGCAAATATTAAAATTTATTTCAAGAAAACTTTTGGTAGCCAGAGTTGGTTTTGTATCAAATCAACCTGTCTTGTAGCTTGAGACTGAGTATCGTGACTCCCACGACAACCTCTTACAACTCCTCTCCATCGATCTCTGCACTCTGCGGTTCAAAAGGCCATTGTTAAGGGTAGTCCTGTTGCATCTCTCACTTGATCATTCCAACGCATTTGGATTCTTCCTCTTGTGCGTCGTCTTTCCACGCTTCCAGTAACCACAAGCCACTCCAAACTGTCTCCTTGGCCACGAGCAATGTGCCCAAAGAATTCGGAGGATTCGTCGAAGGCATATTAACTAGAATCTGTTGGTGATTCTCAGTTCTTCGTCAATGGAGGCGTTAGTTCGCCTTGCTGTCCATGGAATTCGTAATATCCTTCACCAGCACCACATTTCAAATGCATCTATTCTACGTCTCGAAATACAATACAGTATTTGCAGTTTATGGGTAATTAGTTTTTAAAAACTGACGAAAAATGTAAAAACCATTGTAAGTTCGTATGTACAAAATTTTATGCGGTTGTATAAACAAATATGACTCAAATTTCATCAGGCATTGTTACATCACAAGTTAAAGTGCACACAAATGATTATTTTGATGGTTATTTCAAATTTGACTATTCATAGTGATTTCACACTTATTTTAAGATTTTGCAACTGGTAGAAAAAATACTGACATGTTTCTAATTTTTGTCTATTTTTTGTAGCAAGAGAAAAAAAAGTTAAATGACCCTATTTAAATACATTTCCAAAATATTAATAAAACATGAATATTATTTAAATAACGTAAAATGATACTTGATTGTCCAAAATTAACCTTGTCAGGTATATTTGCAAACACCTGACAATGACTGCTCTGAAAGAAATTATTCTTCATGAATAATGCCCGTGAATATATGAAGGAGTCGCCAGTGTCAAGTGATGGAAGAAATTTTTAATGCGGCTAGTATTCTTAATTTTAAATCAAAAGAGATGTAATGAGAACACTTTTTAAAATTAAATATACCTGAAGAATGTTTGAATTCAGTGGTTCAAGTTTCAACTTATACATTTTGAGGTTAATTATCTGACACTCAAACAATATATTTTCATGTTTACTAACTAACACGACAAACGTATTCAGATCATAACAGAAAAAGCTAAGAATATGATACATAATGAAAATACCTTGTAACTTTTCATGGACATTAACAACATTTGGGGGTGAAATCGGCATTCTTCTGGCACCTTATCGTCGTATTTCGAAGCTAGCGGTGTTTTAAAGGCTAGAAACTTTCCAGCGATTAGATCTGATGCTTTTCTTGGACACCCGAGCCATCTATTAGGAATCGGGCCTGGATCTTGATCTCCCATACTGTCGCCCATATATGTTGAATGAAGTCCACAATATATTCACTACTGAATAACACAAAAATGGAAAGATTCACAACCACGTAAGCATATTACAGCAAAAACTTAATCAAGAGTTGAATACGAATCGATTTCAACAATTACTGAATTGTAACTTGAGTAAAAAAAACACATGTTATCGAATTCAAAACGCAAATAATTCCGAAATATTTGCGAGTTTGTCAAACATTATTCGAAAAAGTTCTGGAATCATTGGAAATAATCCCAAAAGTGAGATGTCAAATATGAGGCATATACATTCTATGCAGAAAAACCCAAATCATAAATGAAAGATCCAGCTTTGAGTCATAGACAAATCAAGACGAATTATAGCCAGCCTGTCAAAAAATAATCATAGACTAAATATTTTTTTAAAATAAGGATTTTATTAGGCAAATATATAATTAATGTTCGGTTTATTATTTTGATATAAATTTAATTGAAATATCAAGATTTACAGTGAGTTTTCTATATATGGAGCGATGAAATGTAGGTGCTACTAACAAAAGAAAATATTCTAAATTACTCCGTTCATTAAATACACCAAGAAAATACACGTCATTTTAAGTGAAAGAAAAGTATTGGAGAAAACAAGTTGCAAGCGGTTTTATAATAAAGGTTAATTTACGAGCGCGGTGTCAATAGAGAAGGTCAGAGATCGGGGTCATTTAAAACTTTGACCATTGATGCAGTCGAGTAGCAGACGGGTAAGCCTTCAGTTTCAATGGTGCGATAGACTAGATCAGCGTTTCTCAACCGGGGGTCATGTGGCCGCCTTGGGGCCACAAAATGGGCCCTTGGCCGCATGCTATTGTTTGTAAGCACATACATATTGATACCACCTCCCAGTAATAAAAATGTATCTATGGTACTACTATCGTGACTGGAGGAGTGTATTCAAGAGGCTCAGGGCGATAATGGAAACTCAACAAAATGATTTTCAAATTTATTTTGAATATCAAGATGATACTATAAGCTGGTAGCGGTTCAGGTAGGTTAGCCACGTTGGCCCGAGAATGGCGCTAAAATGGTTCGAGGTGGGCAGTAATGCTGATCCGGACAGGACAGTAAGGGGGCTCTAGCAGACGGCAATTCTGACCTGGGCAGAACGACTCTAGGTAGGTGACAATGCTGGCCCGGGCAGGACGGCAAGGCAGCTCTAGCAGACGGCAACGCAGGTTCAGGCAGGACGATGGAGCTGGCAGTTATTTTATACCAGCTGGGCGTCTCACTCTTCCTATCCATGGTGAAGTGGTTTGCGTAGTCAGGAGCGGGTCCCTGGCGAAATGAAGATTAATCTTGTAGGTAGTCAATCAGAAAGTTTTTTTCAGCACGGCAGTCAGATGGAGAATTGAATCCTGCTGATCCGGTCCACCCTTTTTATAGCGACACGATACATTTTTGGACAGCGTAAGTGATCCACTTATCGTGTCCAGAATTTGTCCAACTTGTTGGTACTATCCCGTTTCCGTGACAGTCGCGACTGGATTCGGCGTCTGAATTTTTCGTATTTAGGGCGTGACTAAGGATCTTTACACCCATTTCTCGGGACTAAGGGCGCAGTCAATTTTCCATCAGCGTACTGAATTAATTTAATAATTTTTTTTTTCGATGTTTCTTCCTTCCTTCGGGATGATGAATCTCGTCACGACTGGTGATTGGTAGACAGGTGACGCATATGGGCGAATCAATATGTATTAAACACATGACCTTCCAGTGGTGATGAAATAAACCCATGAGCAAGGTACTCGGTGGAATATTATCGACACTTTCCTTATTTTCAATACTCATAGGTTACCCACAAAAATATTATCTATAGTAAAATATATATCACTGAAAAAATAAATAAAATGTTGCCATAGCAATGCGTAATCAAATCAAGAAATTTTCCATTAGCTGTGAATTATATTTAAAAATATGATGGTAAAGAAAGCAGAAAATTAAACTTTTGTCCAAAAATTGTTACACTTGTCCTTGTAGCGCGCCACTAGTCGACTAATAATAATATTGACGTTGTAATATCCACGAGATTCAACTTGTTTTGTTTACACGTGCAAGATTCGACATGTCTTTGGTTTTTTCTCTCTGGACGTCGGCCCGGGAAGGTTTTTGTCGGTTAAAAAAAAACAAACTTTTTTTACACTAAATTAATTTTAATTTGGATCATATAACAAATAACCGTTCATACTTTAGGGATATGTATCCTTAAGGGAAGAGATGATGAGGATGATTTGTTGATAAATAATAAAACACGTTAGATCGCAATGCGGAAAGAGAGTCTATCCAATTTTATTAGTAACGTAGGTATTAATATCTTTTTAGAATGCGCGCGAGAATGCGCTCGCGATATGCCTACGTCTCGTTTCTGTGAATGCAAAACGATTAATTGTTGTATGTAGGTATCATTCAAATACGGAACTAGCGAGATAGCCGTGGTGCGTTCTCGCTCCGGCGTGTAATGCGGTCCGCTCGGCTATGGGTTGAATGGCCGGCGTGTGACCTTCGGACTTGAATGGCCGGCGTGTGAACTTTGGACTGTTTATTTAGATTTCGTCGAGGAACGCGAAGGTCATCTCATCGGTCATTGACCGTATGTATGAATACCCACAGTATTCGAGTGGGCGACCGCCACAATACTACCATTATTTATATATGTATTATATTGTAACTTAGATTGTGTACATATTTGTGATTAATTTCATCGTAGATCTAAAGATAGGTAGTTTTTTTTTCTCTTTAATTTTTTTTCTTCGTGTCGTCTTTTTTTCTCTTTCTTTTTTTAGTGCGTAGGTAAAATGATTCCACACAAACCTCCTGATCCCAAGCCCCCAGATTTAAACTCTGATAGTGAACTGTTAACTGAAGAGGAAATCCCGGTCTCGTCCTTCACAGAAGTGAAAAATAAAACCAAACGAAAGAGAACGAGGAACCTAAAGCCTGTGAGCCGTCAGAAATCACCGGAAAGAAAAGTAACCCCTCTTACTGTACCATCTGAAATACCTCAAGCAGTCACAACCCCTACTACATCCTCCCCTATACCCCCTGCAATCCCGTCTCCTCCCCAGGTAAGGGAATACGGCAAACATGACCGACCCCCTTACGTGGTACATGTACAAAAAACTTCAGAGTCACCAGGAACATCCATCAACTGAATTTCCTTTGGGATATTTCTTAAAAATAAAATTCCGGACATTTCGTCAAGAAACGACATAAAATTAATAGGCCGAAATAGATTGGCTGTAGCTTTCGATAAATTTCCATCAGCTAATAATTTCCTTCAAAATGGAGCCCTTGCCGAGTATGGCTTTAAATAATTTATTCCTTCTTTCATGGTCACCAAAATGGGTCTCGTAAGAACAATCCCGGTTGAATGGAAGGAGGAGGAAATTCGAGAAAACCTGGAAGTACCGGATGGCTATGGAAGAGTCCAGAAAGACGGAAAACTGCAAAATAACCAACTCAGATGGTGTGACATGGGTCCCTACACAAACAGTTGTATTAACATTTGACGGACAGGTCCTACCTCAGAGGGTCTATATTTTCGACAATTCTTTAGTGGTAGAAAAGTTCTATTTCCCAACCATACAGTGCTATCAGTGCCTCCATTTTGGACACACCAAGCAACAATGCAGATCATCTGCACGTTGCTTCAAATGTGGCCAATCTCACCTCGGTGAAGCCTGCTTCATAACGGCTCCAACGTGTATTACATGCGGTGCGCGCCATACGGCAGTGGATAGATCCTGCCCGGAATTCACTAGACAAACAAACATAAAACGCCTTATGACTGACCAGAACATGTCTTACCAGGAAGCATCAAAATCCCCCCAACCTCTGTGAAATCCTTCGCCGAAGTTACGGCACACGGTGAACAAATCTCGCACCCACTTTCCCAAAATACACCCTCTGCTAACCACTATAAATCCTGGAAACCAAAAATGCTAAATGCCACCAAACCCTCGGGCCCCACTTTTCACCCTCATATCACTCCCTCGACGAAGAGGAAGATTGAGAGCCTCTTATGGCGTCCAAACACAACCCTTCTCAATGAATGTGGCCTCCCTCGAGACACTCCAATCACTGCACAATCACTAGATAAATGACCCCCCGATTATCACTCTGAACACCCCATCATCGATAATTCCTCCGGCAGACAGTTTACCCCCATAGGCAACCGCATTTCTCACCTTCAATAAACATTTTCTACACCTTAATATATTTATAAAAGTCACACACATTTCCCCACTCATTTACTTATCTACATATACTATATTCATTCTTATAATTTATTCACAATTCATTTTTTCATTTTTTTTTTTTTTTTTTTTCACCCATTCAATATAAAACAGTGTGTGACGACACAAATTTATGTATATTTGTATTTAATATTATGTATATATCATCATATTTATATATGTATTTAATCGTTTATAATTTCTCATAATCATTCATAAAATCAAAACAATTACCACAAACCTATCCTTTCCCGATTCCCAAAAAGATCCAAAAATTTCCAATAAATATCTCTCATTCGCGTCGGGTTACGCATGGGTGAGTCTTCAGAGTCTCCATACGTGGTCGCGGGTTACGCACCCGTGCGTCTTCTGCCATGTGACACTTTGGCCCTAAAAAAATCGGTCTACCGCGATAAATATTTCAATTTCATCCAACAGATGTCACGGCAAACATTTAATAGATTATTAAAATTATAAATTATATGTAAATATTTACGTAATTTAAAAAAAATGCGATTTTTTAATAGGATTTTTTTTTACTTTTCTATTGGAACAAATAAGTGTATCTGTTTTGTTTTTAGCCTTGCTTAGTTTTTAAATAATATGTACAAACATAGAATATGAAAAGGTTTGCTTCTTTGGTAAATTTCGGGGAATGCCATCGAATGAATTGCAAACATGTGGTTGAAATTATGCGTGACATTCATGCAAACACCAACCAGTGAAATTATGCAAACACCAACCATGTGCAAACAGTGCAATGTTCCTCTACATGTTGGCGAATGTTTCCATGCGTACCATTCAAAAAATAAATATTGAGAAATATACAATTTATTTAAATTTTGTGTTAGTTTTTATATTAGTAAAATTTGTAAGTTTTAATAATAATAATAATATATAATAATTATAAACATTTTCGGAATGGAAAAAAATATATAGTGCCTATTCGAGGACAACTTGAAGCAATTTCGAATCGTAAGTGAAAAATGAACTTATTTTTTATTTTAGACATAGTTTAGTACCACTGCATTCTCTGGATGTCATGTGTGAAATATTTTTTCGTGATTTCGACAACGCGACGTCTTTCCATTTAAACGACTTAGTTTAAATAAATTATATATAATTGAGAACCGCAGATCAATATTTTCAAATTTTCTAAAAAAGTATGGCATAATATCACTGAAATTAGATAATATTTTAATTTTTCTAAAATACTAAAGGTACATATATTTTTTTGAATATATTTATTTTTAAATATTTAAAAAGTTTGAGAACCACTGTAAAGTTTAAAAATAAAAAATATTGTAGAGCGAAGTATTCTAACACCTGACTTCAAGTTATTTTGAAATATAACGATTGGTTAAAAAGTTACGGCGTTTTTTCTAAAACATTTTTCTAAAACGACTTAGTTTAAATAAATTATATTATATATAATTGAGAACCGCAGATCAATATTTTCAAATTTTCTAAAACAGTATGGCATAATATCACTGAAATTAGATAATATTTTAATTTTGCTAAAATACTAAAGGTACATATATTTTTTTGAATATATTTATTTTTAAATATTTAAAAAGTTTGAGAACCACTGTAAAGTTTAAAAATAAAAAATATTGTAGAGCGAAGTATTCTAACACCTGACTTCAAGTTATTTTGACATATAACGATTGGTTAAAAAGTTACGGCGTTTTTTCTAAAACATTTTTCTAAAACGACTTAGTTTAAATAAATTATTTATAATTGAGAACCGCAGATCAATATTTTCAAATTTTCTAAAAAAGTATGGCATAATATCACTGAAATTAGATAATATTTTAATTTTGCTAAAATACTAAAGGTACATATATTTTTTTGAATATATTTATTTTTAAATATTTAAAAAGTTTGAGAACCACTGTAAAGTTTAAAAATAAAAAATATTGTAGAGCGAAGTATTCTAACACCTGACTTCAAGTTATTTTGACATATAACGATTGGTTAAAAAGTTACGGCGTTTGTTCTAAAACATTTTTCTAAAACGACTTAGTTTAAATAAATTATTTATAATTGAGAACCGCAGATCAATATTTTCAAATTTTCTAAAAAAGTATGGCATAATATCACTGAAATAAGATAATATTTTAATTTTGCTAAAATACTAAAGGTACATATATTTTTTTGAATATATTTATTTTTAAATATTTAAAAAGTTTGAGAACCACTGTAAAGTTTAAAAATAAAAAATATTTTAGAGCGAAGTATTCTAACACCTGACTTCAAGTTATTTTGACATATAACGATTGGTTAAAAAGTTACGGCGTTTTTTCTAAAACATTTTTCTAAAACGACTTAGTTTAAATAAATTATTTATAATTGAGAACCGCAGATCAATATTTTCAAATTTTCTAAAAAAGTATGGCATAATATCACTGAAATTAGATAATATTTTAATTTTGCTAAAATACTAAAGGTACATATATTTTTTTGAATATATTTATTTTTAAATATTTAAAAAGTTTGAGAACCACTGTAAAGTTTAAAAATTAAAAATATTGTAGAACGAAGTATTCTAACACCTGACTTTAAGTTATTTTGACATATAACGATTGGTTAAAAAGTTACGGCGTTTTTTTCTAAAACGACTTAGTTTAAATAAATTATATATAATTGAGAACCGCAGATCAATATTTTCAAATTTTCTAAAAAAGTATGGCATAATATCACTGAAATTAGATAATATTTTAATTTTGCTAAAATACTAAAGGTACATATATTTTTTTGAATATATTTATTTTTAAATATTTAAAAAGTTTGAGAACCACTGTAAAGTTTAAAAATAAAAAATATTGTAGAGCGAAGTATTCTAACACCTGACTTCAAGTTATTTTGACATATAACGATTGGTTAAAAAGTTACGGCGTTTTTTCTATAACATTTTTCTAAAACGACTTAGTTTAAATAAATTATATGTAATTGAGAACCGCAGATCAATATTTTCAAATTTTCTAAAAAAGTATGGCATAATATCACTGAAATTATATAATATTTTAATTTTGCTAAAATACTAAAGGTACATATTATATATTTTTTTGAATATATTTATTTTTAAATATTTAAAAAGTTTGAGAACCACTGTAAAGTTTAAAAATAAAATATATTGTAGAGCGAAGTATTCTAACACCTGACTTCAAGTTATTTTGAAATATAACGATTGGTTAAAAAGTTACGGCGTTTTTTCTAAAACATATTTTTTTGCATCATTTCGTGAATTAGGCCCCGCTACACAATAAAGATGGACAAAAAAACGACCCGACGCGAATGAGTTAACAGTCAGAACTTATCCGATGAAGGAGTAAGGTGTCCTACCATCGGACCGAAACTCCGAACAAGCTATCCATCACTTGTAGATACAAACATTTCAACAACATTAAATAAACTCATATCACTCATCTCTGGTTTCTTATACAATTTTCCTCATATACCGTCCAACGTTGCCAAAGAAATACTAAATGAAACACAAAATTTAACCTACCAAATCAACACACCTGAAGAAACAGATACAATACAAGGAAGGTCCGGACCGACCTCCCTTAATTAAATATTAAAAATGGCTGAAAGAAGATCTCACCTATCATCAAGAATATTGCAATAGAATAGTCGTAGCCTCCCCTCCAACAAGGCTGAACTTCTTCTGATGATAGGTGAGTTCTGCCCATCTTTGGCCGCCGTCTCGGAGACATGGTTATCTCCGGGGACATTATTTAATGTTCCCGGGTACTCGTGGCTACGGGACGATAGGGCGGATGGAAGGGGTGGAGCAACCCTTTTCATCTTATCATCCATTCCACATATTCAAGTGGTTCTGGGTTCTCGGGACGCCATACTCTGTATGATAAAAATTTCTATACTCTGTATGATAAATTCGTGAAGTTGATGATCCAGGCGGGTCACTCTTCGATCCCCTTTAAAAACCTCGCTTCTTTAAGCCCATACCCCCTCCATGGTGGGATGAAGAGTGTTCAAATGCAATTAAATCCCGGAAAAAAGTGTATCAATCCTATAAAAATAACATGACAGAGACAAACTTCCTCCTTCTTCGTAAAGTACAAGCCGTCACAAAACGCTTGCTTTCTAAGAAGAAGAAAGATGGATGGATACGGTTTTGTCACACCTTTTTGCCAGAAACTTAAATATCGATAGTGTGGGAGAATGTGAAGAAATTTAGGTCCGTCTACTCAATCCGCTTACACAAAATACCAACAGAGTGTTGGGTTCACACCTTTTTAAACAAAATTGCTCCTTATTGATCTCCAGCCCAATATGACGTGTCATACACATACTTTCTCACCTCTCATAATCATCCTCTAGATGCGCCGTTCACAGAAAATGAACTTAACATGGTTTTGCCCAATTTAAAGGACTCCTCCCCAGGGTTGGATAACATCCCTTATTCCTTTTTAGTGAAAACCCTACCCTACACCAGGAAATATTACCTAGCACTGGTCAATTGCATTTTCAACATAGGAAAAATTACAAGTCCTGGAAAATATTTAAAATTATCCCAATACCTAAAATGGGTAAAGATCTTTCAGACGGAAATTCCTATAGACCAATAGCTTTCGCATCAACTTTGGGAAAAATCACAGAACATCTTATTAAAAACCGCCTTGAATGGTTTGTAGAACAGAATAAAATTCTGGATATGAATCTGTGGCGTCCATATGCTCGGTCAATGACCGGCGATGCGACCTTTGCATACCTTGACAATTCAAAACAAACGAGTACAAGGTCCACACGCCGGTCATTCAACTCATTGATATACGCGGAGCGCATTCCATGCTAGAGCGAGAAGGCAGCACATCTGTCGCGCCAAATCCCAAAATAAATTGTCACCTACACCTCGCATGCAGCGTATTGTGAATGCAGAAACGAGACGGCGTGATATCTTGCTCGCATTCCCGCACACATTCAAGAATAGTATAAATATCTACGTCTACCAATAAAATGTCTCTTTCCGCATTGCGATCTAAACGAGTTTTATTTATCAACAAATCATCATTATCTCTCCCTTAAGGACATAGCTCCTAAAAATCAATTTGGTTTCCGTAAATCACGTAGTGCTATGGATAATTTAGCTATTCTCACTACTGATATTCATTCCGCATTTACTTATCAAAAACAACTTATAGCCGCTTTCTTAGATATTACCTCAGCTTATGACAATGTCATTTTACATATTTTAAAACAAAAGATGTTACACAAAAAATATCCAACAAAATCACCCACCTCATATTTAACCTTTTATTAGAACGCTCCATCTTTCTATCAGTGGATGAGGTGTCTTTCACAAGAACAGTTTGGAGGGGTCCTTTATAACATTTATACGGCAGATCTTGCTCACCCGGTTCCTCTCAATACCGCCGTATTACAATATGCAGATGATATCATGGTTTATACGTCCAATGAATCCTTTAAAATAGCAGAAAAAATATTAAACAATTCCCTCCACTCTCTTTCCAAGTGGCTCGAAAATCATGGATTAGATATTTCCCCCTCCAAAAGCTCTATTGTCGTGTTCTCGCGGAAAAAACAACTGTCTACCACTAATATTTATATTGACAGTGTCCCTATTCTTAACTACAGTTCACACAAATTCCTTGGAATGACATTCGACTCCAGGTTATCGTGGAAAAATCACGATGAAAACATAACATCAACCTGCCAAAAAAACATAAATATTCTTCGCGCGGTATCAGGAGTCTGGTAGGGGCACAACCAACCCCTTTGAGACTTCTATATACCGCCCCCATCAGAAGCCACCTTGATTATGGGTTATTCTTATTGGACCCTACCTTCAAATATATCCTCCATAAACTAGACCTTATTCAATTTCAGGCCCTTCGAATTATAGTTGGAACTATGAAATCTACACCGACAAATGCCCTACAGGTTAAATGTGTGGGCCCACCACTCTGCTTCCGAAGACAGTTCTTAGGTACCCGATACTTCCTCAATGTATACAAAACAACATCCCACCCCCTTCTGCGTAAATTGAAATCACTTTCAGATCTCATTTCCACAAACATATTTTGGAGAAACAAAACACTCCCCCCTTTAATACAAAGTTATTGTAAGTTCTCATCCTTGAATGTGGTAGTCCAAAAAACTTCTATTCCTCCGTTATACTGCACCCCGTTTCAAGGTTTAATTATAAATCCGCGCATTATTGAATCCCTTGGTATTGATAAGTCAAATTATCACGCCAATTATGATTCCATCAACCACATTAACACCCATTGGAGTGACTGGACTGTGTTCTACACAGACGCATCCAAGATTGCTAATGAACATGTAGGAATAGCAATATATTGCGAAAGCTTAAATATTAAGACAAAATTAAACTACCCAAATTTTCAACTACATTCACTGGTGAGGCATTGGCAATCTTGAAAGCATTACAAACATCTTTAGAATTAAGTATCCCAAACACTTTAGTTGTATCCGATTGTCTAAGTTCTCTTCAAGCAATAGGAAAGAACTCATTTCGATCCCCAAATAGTATAACACTTAATATAAGGGAAACTATATACAACCTTGAAGAGGCGGGCCTTGATATCGCCCTGGCTTAGGTTGCCAGTCATCGAGGCATTTCGGGTAACGAAGAAACAGATACTCTAGCTAAAGAGGCAACATCTTCAGGAAATACAGACAAATATAAGTACACATCTACACAAGACTTATTGGCTTTGGTACGTTTTTCGATGATTGAGGAGTGGACAATTACTGGAATGCCTCGAACCGCACCAGGGGAAAAACCAGTCAAACCGCACCAGTCAAACTCTGGTTTTCCAATTATAGAAGCACTCGGAGAGAAGCGGCAACCATAAGCCGAATACGCTTTGGACATTGCTGTTCCCCTGGCCAGACTCCATATAAGGGACTCTTCTTTATGTGAGTGTGGCCAGGAGGAGGGAGATCTTGAACATATCTTTTTCTCCTGTTCTCTGAATACTTTTCCTTTGACCTTTAAAAAACAAACAAAAATATTACTCCTCGCAAATCTTCCCCACCTGTTGAGCCTCAATAAAATTTCCATATTGAATAGCATCGCTCATTTTATTAACAAAAACAAAATTCATCTGTAATAAAATATATGTATAATATATATAATAAATATCGATAGTAAATTAAATTTAAATCATTCGCTCGCTCACATATATTTAACTATCATCTTATTGTAAATATTCATTTAGTTGTAAACTATGTACTATAGTTTAGTTATAAAATAGTTTAACTCCATAGTATCTCATTAGATAACAGTAGTCCTGGGCCGAGTTGTTTGATGTGCCATGTCGCCCATATGAATAGAACTTTTTTCTACCTAGATACTATGAAGCTGACATCACTTGACACTGGCGTATACTCCTTCATATATAAGAGTTCACGGCCATTATTCAAAGAGAGAGAGAGAGAGAGGCATGTTGTTGTTTACAGTAAACAAATGTATGTATCATATAAGTGTCTGATAACAAATAAAAAAATTTAGTTTCAATATTTACTTTTGTATTTTATTTAAATATTATATTTTAATGAATTTACATATATTTCTGTAATAATTTATTTATTTGATTTGAATCGTTTTCATATAATTTTAACTGTGCTCCTCGAGTTCGCTCAGGGTCCCCAAAAGTTGATTTTTGCCCTGTGACTCCCTTGAAATGTTGTGGCTCCCGGTTGAGAAACACTGCTCTAAAACTCGAACGCCTTCAAGTAGATTTTCTTATTGAAGTCGCTTGGAATTAGTTATATTTTATCATTGTTTAAATTGTCGTTTTGTGTTAACCCTTTTTTTTTGTATGACATACCTGTACTTTCGACTGTACTTTTTTGCAATTTCAAACAAAAATGGTAGATTTTAGACAAAATTTATTTAAAAATAAAATAAAAAAGGTATCATGCAAATGGACATTCAAATGATTAGATATATGTATAAATTAATTTATTTAGGCAAAATAACAATATATAAATATTTTTGATTTTTATAATTGTTCATAGTATATCTGAAAAAAAATCTCCCAAACGCATCCTAGGTTTTCCAGGACAAGTGTCACAGTACTCATATGTTTCGTGTCTTTGCCCTTTTTTGTTCCTCTGTGAGCACACCACACAGTCCCTCTTCGATCCTTTCCGCAAAACGTGCAGTTTACCATCCAGTCGTACTTCAGACGAAGAAGTAGATGGCCTACTTCGAGGCTCACAAAAGTCTCCAACTAGCTGGAGACTTTTGTGAGCCTCGAAGGTTTTTCATTATTTTTTCACCAGGAGTTTTATAAATTTCAAGTGACTCGAAGGTTTTTCATATTTTTTTTAATTTTATAGTTTTGTATATTATGTAAGCATTAATTGAACACAATTCCATCCGCCAGAAAATAGTTTTCTCCACCATTTCAAAGATTTTCTAAGGAAGCAGCATGTGGATGCATATTGGTCTGCACGGTCCACTCCACCCATAGATTTCGTGTAGTTCAGTACCACGGCTGGTTTCTCTGTTACCAATTACCCACTAGAACTCTGATTATCACTTGTTTCTAACATAGTTTCATTTGTTTTGTCACCATACATACTGAAAATAAACTCATCTTCACTGTCACTTAGTTCAAAATTTTCTTCCATTTTTAAGGATGAAAAAAAAAACATAAATATTTTTACACGTAAGTACTAAATTTAACAACGTAAATGCGTCCGAATGATAGCAATGACCTTGCAAAACTTATAAATAGTGTTTATACCTGCTCTAATAGGTACCTAGACCTTTATTAAGGATAAACAATACAAATCTACATTATGGCGACCTATAGTCGCCAACGGAGTTACAAAAGAATTTACCATGTCGACATATTGTCGCCAACGGAGTAGAAAGGGTTAAAACTCAGTTATAAATTTTTTGTCAGCGATACCTTTTTTACGTAAATTTTTTATCTTTTATAAGGCTAATAAGCACCCGTATAGCAACAAAATAGCAGACGCGTGTGTCGTGTAAATTAAAGGCCCAATTTATTATTATTTTATTCAGGGACTCTCAATCTTTAATGGGGCCAACTGTAAATCTTTTTATAAGTAAAAAGCTAATCATCCAAATAAAATTGGAACATGTGTAAATATTAAACTCGATAAATAATATATTGTTTTTTAGCTCTCAATCTTTCTGAAGCCCCATATTTCGGACTTGGGTTGTGAAGTACAATATTTTCAGTTAATTGTGAGGTACAGTACCGGCGGTAAGTAATACACATCGGGCTTAAGAAAGAGACTTTGACTTTGTAGAGCGTCGTCTCTGTTATTCATACACGTGTTCCGTCGCGATTTGTCGTGCGACAAAGACGACGCTCTACAAAGTCGAAGTCTCTTTCTTAAGCCCGATGTGTATTAGTTACCGCCGAGTACTGTACCTATTGTTTGACATGTTTGAAGTAATTTCAAGTTTTTGAATGTGTTTAACGTATTTTCAATTATTATGAAATTTTTAGATGTAAGGCATTTTCAACATGTTGATAGTTTGTTGTATTTTATTGTTGATTCTTTCGATTTAGCAAGTCATTTATAAATTTATTTAATATATGTTTTTGACATTTTTCAGTATTTTCCGTTACATTTTAAATATTTTCGATTCTTTAAATGTATTGAGATATTTTCGGAATTTTAAATATGTTCGGACATTTACGATATTCTTTCGATGCTGAAAAATATATTGGGGCTTTTGAAATGTTCATACTTTCTCTTGGTATATTTGGCATACTATCGATCCTTTTGAAAAATTTCTAGCCTCTTCGAAATTTTCAGTTTGATTTTTTTAAAATTAATGTAGTTTGCCAAGTATCTATGCCGTTTTCAAAAGATGAATCGATTTTTGGGAGAAGCAGGACATATCTTTCCAGGTACCAAAAAAAATTAATAGGAAAACAATAACATCAAACTTTTTATACTTCCAGAATGGAAAGTGGTGAACTGAGACTTCTTTTTTTCAGGGCTATTTATTTTATTTGAAGAGGTTGAATAACTGTAAGACAGATAACCAAGTTAGTGGGATATTCTTTGTCCCTTGTCGCTAAGGCATGAAGTTGTTTATCCAATAGGATTTCTTAAAGATGCACAACAATCTTGCAAAACAATTTTTCCTTCACAAATTATTTTCATTTGAATAAAAATAATATTGTATTTAAAATACATTTTTCTCAGGTTCAACCCATTTTATTTTTGTTTTATACACAGTAATAAAAAAAATCTATTTTTTATGTTAAAAATAACAAAACCTTATGTCACCTGACTGAATAAAATTGAGAACTGGCGATTTTTACACATACTTGACCATTGTCATAAAATGTAGGCCACTAAATGTAAATAAATACGAGGGTTATTCAGAAAACAGCTTACGTTTATTTATTAAAAAAGTACCAGTATAGTAAAAAAAATATTTTTATTGTATTAACTTTTTCCTATTTTTTTACATAATTTTTAGTTAGATTAAGGCACTTGTAGCGTTTAAGAAGCTTTTGAATTCAATCATCGTAAAAAAGTGCCACCTGTAATTTGAGCTTCCATGCTCGACTGCAACTCATCATCGTCAAAGTGTTGGGATGCAAACCATTTCTTCGTGGTGCCGTGTTTCATGAAATCCATTCTAATCTTCTGTCCCAAAAGACAGTTATGATGCCATTCCTGGCAGAAAAATTTGCCGACATTTATTTGGTTTTCTTGGCGAGTATGGTCCCATTCTATTGATTTTTTTTCTCTACGTTTACGTATGAAACCAAATCCCATCGCCCATAAAGATTTTATCCAAAAACCCATCACTTTCAATGTTCAACACTCAAGAAAGGTTAATGTTAACCCCATTCGTTGTGTTTAGTGTTGTTCTGAAATAAGTTTAGGCACAAAGCGATACTGTGATCACTTTATGAAGAACTGTACGAGAGATCTAAGGAAACAAATCAGAAACCTCCGAAATGGTGATCGCCGGTTCTTCCGAAGTTTATCGTCAATCTTCTAAACAAGTTCGTCATTTACTAAAGTTGGTTGGCCACTCCTTTCTTCATTATGGATATTGGTCCTCCTATTTTTAGACATAACCTACCGTTGTCTCATACCAACCTCTCATTATGTTCACTTTGTAAACTTCACAGAGTTGAGGATGGATTTCAACCATTTTACAGTTTCTGGCTAACAGAAATCTCATTACTGAGCGTACTACGCATCTGGCGGCATTCTCAATTACAGCACACATTATAAACGCTTGTTATTAAACAAGTAACAGCGACACAAATCTCTCTCGACCGCTGCTAAATGCGTACTGAGTCACACCACAGTGCTGTGCTGCACAAAGATGGCTTTGTTAGCCCCACTCCTTCACATGCTATCTTAAAAGGTAAGTTAATTTCAAGATAATCAGTTCAGTTCAATCTCACCTCCACCCACACTTATGTGGGACAAAATAAGTCCCCATCCAGCGCGATCTATTTATTTATTTTTATGAGCGCAACGTCACATAGTGACGAAGAAGGAACTGCCCAAAGGGACTCTTTCTGGTGGCGACACACCCGAGTGTGAAAATAATAAAAAAAGTAGCTCAATTTTTTTTTTTTTATCAAGTGGCTAAGGCCTGGAGTTCAAACAACCCAGCACTTTTACAGAAAACTTCAAATGCAACAAAACTATCCTTTGACGCCACTAGATTGGAGTAGCCAATCAGTCCGAAGATGAACCGATGTAAGGCTACGTGGAGTTCCCTTCGGAAATTACTGACTCGATTTTCATCACAGTACCACAAAATGTGCTGTGTGGATTGATCCAGATGGCTGCAAAAATTACAACAGGGCGAAGGGACAAAATTGAAGCAAAAAAGTTTGCCATTTAAGCTCCCATGGCTAGAGAGAAATTGGGTGGTCCAATAGTTTGGTTCTACCCATGGGGAGTCGAGGCGCGCCCTGATTCAAGGAAAGATTTTATATGTCTGTCTTCCCACAGAGGAAGACGACCAACAATGTTGCCAAGGTGACAACTGAGCCTTAAGGCAGGCCTTAAAAAATACGTGAAGGGTCATCCCTGGCAAGGGGTGAAGGCGGACGTCATCTATACTCGCGGGCTGACCCTTATTGAGAAGGATAATTGCGGTGCGTCGCTGGATCTCCAGATCCAATGGAGTGAGCCCCATTAAGAGCGAGAGTGCTTCCACCGAGCATGTCCTAAGAGCCTTGGCGATTGCCAACAGCGCCCACCAATGACCGCCATCTGCATTCTTCTAGCATCTGAGAGCCACTTCTATGGGCTCAGCACCTGGCTGCATAGCACACAATTCCCAAGAATACTGAACTATAGTAAAGTCTGCTCGTACAGAATGGTAGGCCTCATATGGGCTTTGCTTCTCTTGCACTCAGCAGGAACAATTTTATATGGAATAACATACCCAGGCCATGATCGATTGCTCAGAGATAAGTTGTTTCCCGCATGACACGAATATTTGTTTCTGAAAAGGAAATTGTAGGAGCACGTGCAAGAGACCTCCTCAACAGTAGACCGCAGGTTTTATGCGGAGCGAAGTTGAGCCTATTTCTGGATCCTACTCACTAATCCGGGCCAAGCGGACCGTTGAGAGGCTCTCGATCGAGGCCCTGGTATTGGCTTTGAACCCAGAATCAGGCAATCATCCACGTAGACTTGAATCATACAACCTGGGGATAGAAAGGTTTTTAATAGATTGTCCATGAGAACGATCCAGAGCAAAGGACGCAATATACCGCCCTGTGGGCAACCGATGTCGACCTCCCCATCTAAAAAATCAGAACCGCAGTCAACCCTCACCCTACGCTCTCTGAAGTAGTCCTGAATTACCTGAAAAATGTTCTGTGGAATATTGAGATTTAATTTCTTGAAAATCATAGGCCACCAGGCATTATCGAAGATGCCTGAAATATCGAGAGAAATTAGAAACATATATTTCTCTCTCGAGTCTACCACATACCGTTGAATGTGGCAAATGGCACCCTCGCAGGAGACTCCTCTTTTAAACCCAAATTGTAAAGGGGAAAGTGATAGTTCTGTTCAAAATGAGAATTGAGCCTATAACTCACGAGTTTTTCCAAGATTTTGCCCAAAAATGGAAAGAGGGTTATTGGCCTATAGGCCTTAGGATCTGTTTTGGGTTTATTGCATTGCTTTGGAATAAAGATCAACAGGCCTATATTCGAGTAATCAGGGAAAATGCTATCAAACAAGCACTAGTTAAATAGATCGGTTAAGGTTACATCGGCCAGGCTCCAGCTTTTCTTAACCAGAAGGGTATCAATGCGTTCTATCCTTGGAGATTTGTTGCCATCAAGACCATCGATAATTGTTTTGATCTCGTCAGTGGTGAAAGGTGGTGAGTTGGGCGTCAAAGGAGGAATTCGAGATAGGATTCTCACCGGCAAGTGATAATTGATGCCTTTACAAGGGTCATCTCGAGGAAGAAGAGCACCAAGAAAGGCAGAGGTTGTGTCCTTTATGGTATTTGTCATCACACCGGTCAGTGGGTTCCTGATCCCGCCAAAGGGGAGAGCTTTTTCCGGTAGAGATGCACCTATGGTACACACCCTAGGGATCAGATCGCAAGACCCAACACACATGCTTCTCTTTTGGCCCTTACAATCTCAGATTTATACTTATTGTGGTCAGCTCGATATCTCCCATAGAGAATATCCAGAGTTTCCGGGCCAAAGACAAATCTTCCACCGTTCTGGAACTCGCGCCTGAGACGGTTTGAGTTACTATTTATATTTTGTAGGCCTTGGTGCCACCAGGAATTTTGCAAGTCAGCGCGTGATTGCTTACCTACCTATATTTCCCTCAGCGCAACCAACAATGATATCGCTATAGGAGCAAATGCCTCTGCGGGTAGATTTTGTCAAGAAATAGAGTCCACGGAATCACTAAAATCGACATTGAGTGCACGCCAATTGTGATACCTTGTATTGAAACGATAAGGCAGAATAGTAGATCTCAGGTTAGAGCTCGAGTGAAGATACCGTACCTCGAATACAATTG
This sequence comes from Odontocerum albicorne, assembly GCA_949825065.1. Taxonomy (NCBI): domain Eukaryota; kingdom Metazoa; phylum Arthropoda; class Insecta; order Trichoptera; family Odontoceridae; genus Odontocerum; species Odontocerum albicorne. Next base: position 21,361,354 of record OX463841.1, on the reverse strand, counting down.
GACAGTGGTCACTACAGGATTTCCCCTCAAGAACATCCCATCCATGAAGCAAGCCATTAAGAGGAGCATTGTGCATGGTAACATCTATATGACCGGATCCCTGAAAAGCTGAAAAAGTAGGTAAACTATCAGGGTCATTCATCACACGTAGATCATGTCAGGCAATAAAAACCTCCACCAGTTCCCTTTACTTGACTTCAAGTTAGAAGAGATTCCACGTTGAAATCATCCCCCACCAGAATTGGATTCCCAGCAAGGGTGAGCAGAGTCTGTTCCAGCCCAAGAAGGTGATGCTCAGTATCATCGCTGTATTTGAAATACACGTTGCTGACATGAAATTTTAAACCATTCCATGCAATCTCAACAACGGTCCGCTTATCATCTGACAGATGCTAAAGGAACAGCACCTTTATGCTGTTGTCAAAAACAGCGATGGTAACAAGGGACAGCCCAACCCTCGGAGCAACCTCCACAGCATGCACACATGATTCAAGATCCGATGTGCGACCTCCCCAGGTATAAGGTTCCTGAAGAAGTACGAGGCCAGTACCCCTGGAACGAACCAGCTGCCCTAGCTCTCCAATGGCGGCTTTGCTCCGCCCCAGATTTAGTTCAACAAATTTAAGATTGACCATAGTATATAGACTGAACCCATCTGGCATTGGTGGTTCTTAGCACTGGGCATTCACTACCACTGGTTGCATGATGCACCAGATTTTTAAAGAGACTGCAGGTTGAGCATACCGGAGGACTCCCCGCGCCCGGACAGACATTCCTCGCATGGCCCTCCCTGCCACAATGCCAGCATCTTAAGGCCTCTTTACAGAACTTTTCCGCATGTCCCAGGAGCTGGCACTCCAGATAGATAATATTAAAAATTCATACAATAAACTAAATCACAGTTTTTCATATACCCATATTGATTCCCTTCTCGTAAAGACAAGTTGGTGCTTGGCCAACATATCGTTGATCAATCTCTAAAATAAGTGCTTGTCAGAAAGCGATTTTATCTGAGTGTTAGAATATTGATCTATTAATCTTTATCCAAATGTGTTGTGACATGCCCAAATCAGACCCGAAGACTTATGTCAATACGTTCGATAATGATTTTGAATAAACTAAAGCTCCTCAACATTTCACAGAACATTCTCCTTCTAATAAGACTGCTTCTAGAATGCAATGAGAGGAATGACTGTGGGTCCGAGTTTTTAGATAGGGAGGTTACAGTGGTCTAATATTTTGAATCATCCTTATGAACGATCAATCAAAAATGTTTCAGACCCTAGGTTGCATGAACTAGACTCACCCAGATCAGTCTAATTAGGGCTAATACTAGGGTCTCGATCAAAAATCTCCCAGCGGTCTGCTCGCTCAGCTCGGCTCAAATCAGTGTGGGGATCGATAAACAAGTTCTACCGCAAAAAATCTATAGTGTAAACAGTACAACTTGGCAAATTTATTTCCATGTGGCAATTGCTTCCAACCATCCAGAAAGATGTTAAAGTGACCTTAAGTGAAACTCATAACGGAATCCATTTAAAAAAAAAATTGGACACCAGCAGGGATCAAATGTAAACAACCCTGGTTTTACAATAAATGATAGAAGTCTCGAGGATTAGGACATATTAAATAATAAAATACATACATCTGGAATGAAAAGGGAGCATTCTACAATGAAACAGAAAGGTGGAGACATTTTAACCTACGAGGCATATCCAGAAACTAAGTGTACTGAATTTTTGTAGGTTACAATTTTTTTTATTTAAACAAAAAAATTACGTGGTTACCGTAGTACATATGTAAGCTATTTTTCGACATAGTCGCCATTCCTCTCAATGCAGGTGGTGAAGCGGGGTATCAACTTTTTGATGCCTTCCTCGAAGTAGTTTCCCGCCAACCCCTCCGTCCACTTCTCCACCTCCTCCTTTACCTCCTCGTCGGTTGAATACCTTTTTCCACCCATGTGCAGCTTCAAGGAGGTAAAGAGATAGTAATCTGAAGGTGTTAGGTCAGGGGAATGCGCGGGATGGTTCAGGACATCCCATTTAAACGAGGCGAGCAGTTCCTTCGTGGCGTTGGCCGTGTGTGGTCTTGCATTGTCGTGCAGCAGGCAGACTCCCTTTGTCAGCATGCCTCTCCTCTTGTTCTGAAGCAATTTTTTTAGGGTCTCACAGTATCTTGCAGAGTTGGTGGTCTCCCCTTGAGGCATATATTCAATTAAAATTATGCCTTGACAGTCCCAAAACACGGATGCCATGATTTTCTTGGCTGAAATTGTGGTTTTGAACTTTTTGGCGGAGGGTGAAGAGGTGTGACGCCACTGTTGAGACTGCCTTTTGGTTTCAGGCGTGTAGTGTGCAACCCAAGTTTCATCTCCAGTAACGATGGAGCGGAGAAATTCATCTCCATGGAGTTTGCAGCGCCTCAAAAACTCTTGCCTTTTTACAAAATTTCGCACTTGGCGGGAGATTGGTTTGACATTTTTCACGAAACGTGTTGTCACGTCGACACTTCTCAACGTACTGACCTCGAACCGGTCTCGTTGTGGAGGGGAAGGGTTAGGCTACACGGAAGTGTAGCCAACATGTCGAAAATAAAATCCATCCGGTCGTGAGAGCCTCAGTACACTTACTTTCTGGATACGCCTCGTATGTAAAGGTGAGAAATGTAAGAAAAAGAAGAGTATGTATGATGAGATTTATGGATATGGACTAGGCAAAGGCTTGTGCATGGTAAGAAAGGTATTTAGATCTATTATCTTTACCTACTCCAAAAGGGCTTGATGAAGGTCTATGTGTGAAAAATAATTTAAATCTATCGAGTGTAGGATCAAATTATTTTTTGTGTGGTAAGGAACAAATTAAATTGAAGTTGGTTCTGACAATAAAATATGAAGTAACATTACATTAAGCTTGTGATGTATTTCAACTCAAATATTAATATTATATATACATATACAAAATAAATATCTATTTTTGTGATAAATTCAATATTAAGAGTGATTTAAAAAAAGAAAAACTTTAGTTCAGGATTATACAATTGTGTTTTATAATCTAAAACTTTATTAAAATTATTAGACACAATCATAAGGATTAAAATTATTAGACACAATCATAAGCAATAAAACAAAATTACATTAAATGATTTTGAAAACAATCGATCTTCTTTATTGAATTTATCACCTAATCAAATCTTAATAAAACCTGTTCGAACATGACTACACAAAATATCTAATTTAAACTACTGAAAAATGAAATTTTATGAACTTACTTTTTCAATTTTCAATCTTTGTTATAAGGAGGTCATATATTGAAAGTTTAGTAAACCTCGAGTTTACCTTTCAGTAGTTAAAAAAAATAAACTATTATGATCTCTTAAGTTATACTAGCCTTAAAGATCTTTGAATAATAAAAATATATATCAGTCATTCATAAATATTGAAGTTCTTCTTTTTAAAAATTTAAGGAAATTGACTTATTGATTTACAAAAATCTATTTGATTTCCTTCGAACTCGTTACTGGTAGCCAATATTTTTCCACTCAGTCTATTACTATATCACATTTAAATTATGGCCTTTTCAGTAATAATACATTCTAAAGTAAGTACATAAAAAAATAATGTTTTGTAACAGGAATAAAAATGTTAAAAATAAAAGAACTTTGAAGAATAGCATGCATGAGACAACATGTGTACATAATAGAAATAATGTTTGGTTTGAAATATCAATCATACATATGCAGTATTAGACTGAGGTCATGACAATTCCAAAGTTATTTAACTCAATAATTATTCAAAACATTTTTGAAGTAGGGATACAGTCATACATAAGTAGATTCATTTCAAATATGTATTTCTACATTAATCAATAAAAAGGTTTATAAAAAACTATTTTGTTTATTTCGTAATCATGTCCTACTAGAACCATCCCATCTTCAATTGTAGCCATAGAATAGCATTGGTTAAATTATGTACTTGCCCTATAATCATAAAAATTTAATACAGGTATTCCTCACTTTATGCGATCAGTTGGTTTTAGAAAAAATCGTATAACTATAAAAACATTTTAATCTTAAGATATATTGAAATAGGTATGACACAAATTGCTAACTCTACCGCTAGAGAGATTGAATAATGCACGCTGTGCACACGTAACTTCATCACTCATAGGATGATTGCGAAAAAAATTCTTGATTTTATTTAAATCCAGTTATAACAAAATTACATATAACAAGGGATACCTGTATTCAACTCATTTTAACTTTAAATAATAAATAAATGAAATATAATTCAAACTTATGATTCATCAATTAGCAATATTCCTTACTTGTATTAAATACTTAAATGGGCATGCATGTTGAATTTTACTTACTGCTTATAAATATCTTTATTATTACTTTAAAATTTTTTTTAAATACTTCATTTATTTTTGTCAACAGATTTTAAATTCATTTTGTCTTATACTTAGTTATGTCATAAGGAAAGACAGTTATTTAACAGATTTTCCGAGTAAATCTATAAATAATACACAAATTCATAAATTTAGATAACCCATTGCAAAATTAATGGGTCTTATGTAATGCCATTTATAAACAAAAAAAAATATGGAGTAAGAAAATGGCTGTGGTCGGTTTTGAATTTTTTTTAGTAGGTTCTTATGATAACACAATATGTTTAAGACTAAAAAAATAAATGCGACATTTTTAAATCGAGATATGTCTATAAGATGTTTTTGGTTATTACAAACTTTTTACAGTATACATTTTGACGATAAATATCAAAGGATTGGTTATTAATCATAAATGATTTATTCAGCTATGTGATTTTGATAACAATGACGATGTGGACAAAGTGTGGGAAAGGATAAAAGATAGAATAAGCACAGCAGCAAACGGGGAAATAGAAAGAGTAAGACCGCAAGCCAGGATAGTATGGGGCACAGACGGTATCCAGGGAATGATTGAAGAGAGAAGATTACTGAAAAACTCTACAACGGAAGAGAGAAATAGATAATACAGAATATTGAGAAACAGGATCAATAGGGAGTCCAGAAAGGCGAAGGAGAACTGGAAGTGTCTGAAAATAAACAGAGATATTGAACAAAGAAAGCTGGAGACAGCATACTCTGAAATAAAGAATTTTTTCAATGGTAGAACCAAGACAAGAGGTGCCATCCAGGATCAAAACGGGAAACTCCTTTTTGAGGACGAAATGATTGTGAAAAGATGGAAGGAATATCTGGAAGAACTCTACAAAAGAGAGAGTGTAATCACAGAAAATGATGCTTTAGAAGCAGAAGCGGATGTAGAAAATAATGGACATGCTATTCTGAGATGTGAATTTGATAATGCTATCTCAAGATTGAAGGACAACAAAGCACCTGGAATAGAGAATATCCCATCGGAACTGCTTAAATGTGCAGGCAGCGGTACACTTGACACACTATACAGACTTGTTTGCCGAATATATGACATGGGAGAATTACCTGAGGATTTTATCAAATGCCTAATAAAAACATTACCAAAAAAACCCAGCACAACTATATAGAGACAGCAGTGCTGAGGCTAGTGTTAGTCAGGGAGTGAGACAGGGATGCTCGATGTCACCGACATTGTTCAATTGTTATATACAGCAGGCTATCGACAAGATGAAGGAGGAGATGTGAGATTGGCCCGGCGTGAGGATCCAGGGGAGAAAGATTGACATGATAAGATATGCCGACGATATTACACTGCTTGCGGAGACGGAATAGGAATTGAATGAGGCCTTAAGAAAGATGGAAAATGTTTTGTCATCCAATTACAATATGAAAATAAACAAAGACAAAACAAAATGTATGGTTGCTGGAAGAGAGGAGGTGACCGCGAGTGTTTTCTGGGTGGCGTCAGTGTTAAGCAAGAGAGGGAATTTGTTTACTTAGGCAGCAGAGTATCCCAAGATGGCCGATCAAAGGCAGAAATAATAAGTAGGGTTCAACAGGTAAGAGTTGCTTTTAACAAGAAATCCAAGATATTTGAATATCCTAACATTTATATCAATGTTAGGAAGAATTTAGTGAAAACTCTTGTCTGGAGTGTGCTGCTGTATGGCTGCGAAATGTGGACCATCAGGCAGAGCTCCAGTCCGGGCCTCTGGCTGGCTCGGTCCTCAAGTCCGGGCGTCTGGCTGCCTTTGAGATGTGGTGCTACAGGCGCATGGCCAGGGTTCATTTGTCAGATCACATCCGAAACGATGAGGTATTGAGCGGGGTTGGAGAAACAAGGCAACTCCTAAATAAAGTTGCCCAACAACGATCCAGTTGGATAGGCCATAACATCAGGCACCCAGGCTTGCTCCTCACCATCGTCGAGGGAATGATTGAGGGCAATAACTATAGAGGCCGCGCTAGATATAGCTACATGGACCAGGACCAGCGCACATCAGGTGATCCGGGATGTGCGCTGTGGGAGCTACCAGGAGATGAAGAGACTGGTGGATGACAGAGATGAGTGGAGGGATCGAGTGTTTGGTGCAGACCAATCCTAGGATTGTAACCCAGAAAAAAAAAAATGTTTAAGAGATATCGGTAAAAAATAAAGTTTAACAATGATTGATGAAAATATACTATTTGATAGAAATATACCGTTTTTGTTATTTCTAAGTCTATAACTTGAGCATAATTTACGAGGTGATGATTTTCATATCCCAGAGAATAAGTCACGAGAAAAATGGAAAAAAAACATTGTGTACATACATACCTGTATTTTGTAATATATATTATGTGTAATTATAATTACATTAGTAAATGGGTATTTCAATAGGTTGTGAGGAAAATAGTTTCATATTTTTCAGATAGATGTCGCAAGGACAAATTTTTTTTTGCTTCTAAACATGTTGAATGTATTAGGTGTTAACATAAGTTGTATCCGTTTTTTTCCAATTTAAAAATGAGCACCAAAAATAAAACAAAATGGTTAAGGTTATCGTCATTCGAAAGAAAATTTTCTGCTCTATAAGATATTGTGTTTGCTTTTACATTACATATATTATTTTATTTATAAGACACTGCTACGACCTGTCCTCACATATGGGTCTGAATGGTGGGTATTGAGTAAGAAGAACGAATCTTCCCTTCTAATATTTGAAAGAAAAATACTCAGAAAAATATTCGGACCCATACAGGAAAATGGATCTTGGAGAGTGAGATATAATGAGGAGTTATACAGCATATACAAAGAGCCCAACATTATAAAATACATCAAAGTTGGGAGGCTACGTTGGGCGGGGCATGTAGCAAGAATGGGAGAAGAGGAAATGCCTAACAAAGTACTCTTTTCCAAGCCCCAAGGAAGACGTAGCGTGGGTAGGCCAAAGCTTAGGTGGATGGATGGGGTGCAGAATGATGCAAACGTGATTGGCATCAGGGGCTGGAGGAGTGCATCCCAGGATAGGGGGGAATGGCAACGACTGCTGGAGGAGGCCGGGGCCCACAATGGGCTGTAGTGCCATTGATGATGATGATGATATTATTTTATTTGATTACAAGCCTTCAAAAGGAATGTCAAGTAGATGAAAGTGAGCATTTTCGACACCTCTTTCTGTTTGCGTTCAATCGGGGGAATTAAGCTGCCAAGGCTGCTCGTCGATGGTTTTTGCATTTCAAAGATGGTAATTTCAACTTGAAAGACATGGGGCGTTCCGGACGACCAGTGGACTTGGATGAGGACCGCTTAAACCATATTATTCATGAAGATTCCCTTCAAACATTTTTCATCACCATTTTCAAAGCATTTTTCATCACCAGTAATGATGCGGTAGAGGAACCTTTGCTTGTGGCCATGCGTAGCTCGATGACGTGCGAGCAAACCAGCAGAAATTGTCGAACGTTGATTTTTGTTGTTTTCACATGGTTAAAACATGTGGAACACAAGCGCCGAACTTCTGGACTTTTCGCATTGATTTAAGATGGCGGTATACAGTCATGTGACTACAATTCATCTGCTCAGCCAATTCGACGGTGGTTTGAAGGGGATCTTCATGAATAATATGGTTTAAGCGGTCCTCATCGAAGTCCACTGGTCGTTCGGAACGCTCCATGTCTTTCAGGTCGAAATTACCGTCTTCAAAACGCAAAAACCATCGATGAGCTGTCCTTTAATTCGTAGCATCTTCACCGTACACTTCGCAAATATCGCGAGCAGCTTTGGCAGCTTTATTCCCTCGATTGAACGCGAACAGAAGGAGGTGTCGAAAATGCTCACTTTCTTCTACTTGACATTCCATTTTGAAGGCTTGTAATCAAATTAAATAATAAATGTAACGTAAAAGCAAACACAATGTCTTGTAGAGGAGAAGATTTTCTTTCGAATGACGTATAACATTTACCATTTTGTTTTACTTTTGGTGCTCATTTTTAAATTGGAAAAAAACGGACACAACTTATGTTAACACCCAATATATATCATGTAAGGTAATATTTAAGCACATTTTTAAGGCCATTGTTTACTCAACTTGCTTGAGAGGGTTTATGGTATCATTTTGAAGATGGAACAAAATAAGTTGTTTTTTTCGGTTCTTGATACTTGATGAAAAAATGTGAAACAAACCAAAAAAATATATGTATGACGATAATGCAGTAAGCATTGTATGTGTCAAATGAAAAGAATTCATAATGGCGATATGACACTCGAAGATGATGTCTTCTCTGGAAGGCTGATTACCACTGACGACGACCAAATCGAGAATAACAAGCATTCAACGACACGAGCAATTGCTGAGATATTGAAAATATCAAAAACCAATGTCTACAAGCATTTGGTGCATTATTGTGTTTGCATTTGATAAAAAAATATGAAATTACTTTCGGGAAAACCATTAGATAGGAATGCTTGAGTTTGTAAGAAAACCTATTTTTAGTAATTTTTTGTAATTTAATATCTATTTTGATTAGATGTATAAAATTTAACCAATTAAACTTATTTTGAAATATTTTAAACAGTGCAAACACCATTCTCTACAGCAGTATAAACTGAGATGATATACAATTTAGTCTTGACAAGTGGAATATTATTCGACTGTCAGAAACAAATCCTTCACTGTTGCAATAGAGACTGACATATCAAATTTAGTATCAACAAGATGAACACTATTTGACTGACTAAAATCCTTCATTCACTGCTGCAATATAGACAAAATGATATCAAAGTCTTGACAAGGTGAATTCTATATTATTGACATTAGGACATCATTCATTACCATTTAATACAATATAAAAGCTTTTCAAGTTTGAGTCTGTATTTTTAGGTCAAAATTACTCAAACGGACATAAAAAGCTAATGAAAGCTAGGTTTTGAAATATTGCAATAATTTGATTTATAACATATTTAGCACAATCCTGGGATTATTACTAGATATTTTAATTTTTTTTTTAATTTTGCAAAGATAAATTTTACTATGACAGTTAAAACTTAAAAATTAGACGTTAATTAAATTTGTAAAAATAAAGTCTTGTTTATCAAAAAGGTGATGTTCTTTTTCCAATAGAAGATAAAACTTTACAAAACTAATTTAAAATTTGTTTGATATAATAGTGCACCTTTTACCATAAGTTCCTGTTATAGGAACTTCCAGTTTTTACAGGAAAATGATTTTTTTCTTTCGACACTACATGAAAGTACGAAAACATAGGAAATATTCTAAATATGATTGCCGAAGAGGTAAAGTATGGAAAAGTTTCAAGTCACTATAGCAAATGTGACAAAACTTTAATGCAGTTTGAACAAATGTCATGTAATGCTATTAGAATATTTTAATGGTATTTTAAAAATGAAATTTTTTCACAATGTCGAAAATATTGATTTATAAAGCAACTTTTATTTGATAGTATCTAATTTTATAAAAATACACTGTTTAAACATTAATAAACGGTTATTATCTAAATGTTTTAATGAAATAGGTCAAACCAATATGAGAATATTTTTTTGTAAACAAAGATTATTTATTAATTATTATAAATAAACATATTGCTTTGACCTCTTTTAGTAAATTCAATCATGTTTATTTTACTAAAAGTCATTTCATCCTTAATTTACTTAAATAGTAAATATTTCATTATTTATATATTTCCTTGTGAAAGGATGCAAGTAGTGTCACTTAGCAGGTTATCCTAAAATGTGTGGAATTTCATATGACCACTCGATTGTTCTTAACCTTAGGAGAATTTCCAGCTTATCGCACAATCTTACAAAGGAATATATAAAAAAAATTGTATAAATTAATTTCAAACAATTTTCCAGTAAAATTACCTGTTGAAAATACCAGAAAAGGGTAAAGCAATCAATTTCTCTCCAATAATTAAGAAAAATTGTCTTATTTTCGCAAAAATAAAAATAATAATACTTGTTTTATCTACTTTATTTAAAAATGGATTAAATAACCGTTAGTCATGTTAAAAAAGTGTATTTTTATAAAATTAGGAAGTAATGAATAAAATCAATATTTTGGATACTGTAAACAATGATGATTTTCAAAATAATATATTAAAATATTAAAGCGGTGAGTGGGTATGCTAGTTGATATGTGTTCAAACCGCATTCAAGTTTTGTTGTGTTTACAGAAATGAAACGGTTTCGCACTTAGTTTTTTACTTTTTTCAAGCATTGGATATTTAGATTTTTTCCTATGAAAAGTGTAGTGTCAACTGACCATTAGTCATATAAAAGCTTTTTCCAAATAATATTTTCAACAGAAAACTGAATATTAACAATTTCTCCTTTGAGGAGAGTCTCCTTGTTTTATTAATGATCACATTAGAAAATATGAAAATGACAAAATAGATGATCGCATAAAAACTTCAACAGTAAATTTGTATTGTTGAAATTGTAACATATTGGAAAATTTTATTTTCTTTACAAATCATAAGTATTATTTACATGATTTATTGTCGTATTTTCAAGTCTGCAAAAATTTTGCATTTATTTAAAATTTTCCATAATTATTATATTCAAAATTATTCACTTTAAAATTTAAGTAATTATTATTTGTATAATATAACTGTGTTCTTCTAGGTAAATATGAAATTAAAAAAAAATAGATTCAAGTTTATTGAAATACAATAATTTTATAGAACACATGTTAAGCACTGACTTCAAGGTTACCTCCCATATGCTTTAATCAGGGTTTAAACATAAATTTGATTGGAATATACGAGTACACACAGTATAAATCATCCGACAAACTTTTAAATATGTAAATTTATGTTGAGTTAACACATTTTTTGTAATAATACTAAGCTTTGTTGTGTCAGAATAGCATTAAATTGAATTTGATATTTAAATCACCCACTTTTCAATTTGTGGTTCTAAATGTCATATGGTGAATTATATTAATGTGAAATAAAGAAACCTCAATAACTACTAAATCGTACAAAAAACATAGTATAACATGTTCAACATGAAAAACACTTTGTCTTTGGAAAGACAAGTGAAAATTGCCAAAAACCAGAATAAATAAAACTTGAACAAAAAAAACCTTAATCTTAAATTAATCAAGAGTATCAAATTGATATTATTTTGCTAATTCCTTTTGAAGATAGTTGTACAGTTGAGAAAAAAATATATTTGCAATTTTACATTAAACAGTTTTAATTGCTATTTGTGATGAAATGAAAATTTTTATAATATTTTCAAAATGAACTAACAATAAATGTACTAAATAAAAAATAACAAATATAATTTCTGTTAGGCCTCGGCCACACAGGTAGGAGCCTCGTTTGATGTTTAGAGCTATGTTGCGAGTTAGGCGACATATCCTAGCGAACTAACGTACCGCATACTATTGCAGTGGCCACACTGTACGCTTCGCGCCACGTTGCATGACGATTAGTCATCAAGTGAATCTCCTAGCGAACAGACGTGTTGGTTAATTTACAAGATGGCGGAAGTTTTAATGACAGCTGTGTATAAAAGGGAGCCTTTGTGGAGCCCATCGAGCAAATTATATAAAAATGTACCTGTAATAAAATCACTTTGGAATGAAGTTGCACAGAAAGTAAATAAAGCTGGTAAGTGTAATGAAATTGGTTGGTTTGAGAGTGATATCGTGTGTTGACTCAACCGCTCCCAACTGTCAAATGAATTTGTGCGTAGCACTTTGGTGTGGCCAGGCATGAAGTCACCTAGTATATGAGTCACGTAAAACCTAGCTTAGCACCTAACGAAGCACTTTGGTGTGGTCTCGGCCTTAATAAATAATGAAAATCCTTGAGTTCTTAATACACTTAATTTAGAAAGGCATAGTGTGAAAAAAATGAAGATAGTCTGAGATATTATAAAGTACAATTTTTTTGAGATATTATAAAGTATTACAAAAAAATTAAATAGGAAATATTAAAAAAAAACAATGATTTATCACAATTATATTAATAATAAATTAATGTAAACTAGGTAAGTATTTAAGAAAAAATATTGGACTTTTAGTTTCTCATTAGAGAAATTGACATGAAATCACAATAAATTATTATTTCATTTTAATTATAAATACAAAATAAAAAATAAAGAAAAGCACCGACATGTTTTACTTCAAAAACAATAAAATAGATTTTTTTCTTAAAATAATTTTATCATAGCTATTAAATTATGAAGAAAAATTAAGTGTATATATAACAAAAATGAATTATTTTGTCAGATATAGATCATGACTCAGATGAAGGTATTTTATGGCAACCTGGTGGAACGTATTATTGATGATGATGATATAAACCTCATTTTTAAGCTACTTATCTGAAAATGTACCTATATACAATATGTTAATGAAACTGAAGAAAACATAATTAAGTATCACAAAACTCTATACTGAAATGTTTTGATACTAAAATATTCTTTAAAAGGGCTTGGTTTAAAAATTAATGTTTCTATCTCTATATTAGTATAAACCAAATATCTTCGATAACTTGTAATAGCAGACAAATAAAATAAAATTACAAATAATAAAATAAACACATGATTGGCAAGTACATACATTAACTTTTGGTTTTAAAATACATGAAGTATATAGATGAAACACTCAAATAATACACTATAACATTTTAAATATGTCTACAAAAAAGCTATTATATACCTTCAAAGATCTTGATAGTTCTAAAACAATTATGAAATTATAAAATATCATTTGAATAAATACACAGCAATGTAGAATAATTGCAATAAAGTATTAGGTGTACAGATAAGTTTCCGCCGTTTTTTATAAAAAAATGGGCATTTATTGTGAAAGAACGGAACCTCATGTTTTATTCGAAGTAGTACCCATCGCTTGCCACTACTTTTCCCCATCTTTCTGTCAGCATACGAATACCGCGTCAGTCATCATCATCATCTTTTGAGGCTATCCACAAATCGACTCAATTTTTGGTATCTTCATATGATGTGAAGTGCTGCTCAGACAGGCCATGCGTCATCGATCAAAACAAGTGGTAATCAGAAGGAGCAATGTCTGGTGAATACAGCGGGTGGGGTAAAACTTCTCAATTGAGTGTTTCCAAATAGGTTTTGACCGGTGCCGCAACATGTGGACTAGCATTATCATGCAGGAGAATAATTTTGTCGTGTCTGGCGTAGTAGTGGGCGCGCTTTTCCTCGAGTGCTCGACTCAATCTCATCAATTATGTTCGGTAGACAGCCCCAGCAATGGTTTCGTTCGGTTTGAGCAACTCATAATACACGACACCAAGCTGATCCCACCAAATACACAACAAGAGTTTTTTTCCATGAATATTTGGCTTAGCCGTAGATGTTGAAGCATGACCAGGGGATCCCCATGATTTCTTCCTTTTTGGATTATCATAATGGATGCATTTTTCATCACCAGTGACTATATGGTGCAGAAAACCCTTTCGTTTATGCCTGGCAAGCAGCATTTCACATGTGGAAAATTGGCATTCAAAGTTTCTCCGTGTCAGTTCATATGAATCCCAATTTCTTTGTTTTTGAATCATTCCCAATGATTTCAACCCATGTGAAATTGCTTGTTGAGTCACTCCTAATGTAAGTGCAAGTTCTTCTTGCGTTTGGCACGAATCTTGATCCAATAATACTTCCAATTCCGCGTCTTCGTACACTTTCGGCCTTCCGCTACGTTCTTTGTCTTCGATGTCAAATTCACCGTTCTTAAACTTTTGAAACCACTCACGACAACTTCTCTCACTTAAGGCAGCCTCACCATATGCTTCTACAAGCAATCGATGCGCCTCAGCTGCAGATTTCTTCAAATTGAAGAAGTAAATCAAAAGTTCCCGCAAATGACGCTTATTCGGCTCAAAACTTGACATTTTCGAACACAAAAAAATATGTTATACTGATAAAAATTCACTAATATTTCAAGGTCATGTTGTTGACAGATGTCCAACCTTACGATAATGACATTTTACATCTGACAATTTTAACCATAACTTACTGGTGGCGCCAACTTTTGTCAAACGGCGGTGACTTATTTGTACACCCAATAATTATTACCTACAACATATTATTTTAAACACTAATTGAAATGTTAAAAAGTAAGCAGAATATTTCATACTATCTCAATTGTATTTTATTAATAGTGAAAATAAATATAAGTAAGGAATTTAAAACGTCAACACGAATTCCATAGCACAAATACAATATGTGGTGTATATACCGATTTGATTATAAAATGTTTACAAAAGAATGCAATTCGTACATTCTCTTTTTGTGACAGCAATATATGCAGCTATCTAATTATAATTTACGTTTCAAAAAGATGAAAATCATAACACTTGATATTTTTCACGCACAAAATCAAAATAATTTATGCTAATACATCACTATTTATAATTTTTTTCTGTGAAATATGCTGGCTACAACTATTTATAGTCGTGTTTTATTAAAATTATCTGCGTGAATGCTTATTAATTAATTACTAAATAAGAGCTATACAATCTAATGGCTAGAGCACCACATATTTTTTATTTCTCAATCATTTTGAAATTTAAGCAAAAAAATATTTTGTATTGAGTGTACAAATTAGTTCGGTCCGTTTTTTTGTGTTCAAAAATGCATTTATTTCTAAACAAAATGAATGAACAGATCAATTCAAGTATTGCCCATCGCTGGCTATTACTTTTTCCCACCTCTCAGGCAATTTTCGAATTCCATCTAGAAAAAATGACTCATCTTTTGAGGCGATCCAAGTTTGGAGCCAATTTTCGGTTTCTATGAAAGAAGTGAACCGGTGACCTGCCAAATCGTGCTGCATCCTTCGGAACAACCAGTATTCAGAAGGAGCAATGTCCGGGGAATACGGCGGATGCGGTAAAACATCCCATTTGAGCGTTTCCAAATATTTTTTTACGACTTTTGCAACATGAGGCCGAGCGTTGTCATGAAGAAGAATAACTTTATCATGTCTTTGCTCGTATTCCGGCCGTTTTTCTCGCAATGCACGGCTCAAACTAATTAATTGTAGCCGATAACGATCGTCCGTAATGGAATCGCCACGTTTCAGTACCTCATAGTAAACAACACCCCTTTGGTCCCACCAGATACAGAGCATGATCTTTGAACCATGTATGTTCGGTTTTGGTGTTGATGTTGAGGTCGATGGCAACGATTGACCGGGCTTAGCGTAGTATTTTTTCTTCTTAGGGTTGTCGTAGATTATCCACTTCTCATCTCCAGTTACAATCCGATGCAAAAAACCTTTTCTTTGTAGCCTTTGAATCAGCTGCTCGCAAGTGAAAAATCGCCTTTCAAAGTCTCTCGGTTTCAGTTCATAAGGCACCCAATTTCCTTGTTTTTTAATCATTCCCATGGCTCTCAATTGTACGGAAACGGCTTGTTGAGTCACTCCCAATGATTCTGCAAGCTCCTCTTGCGTTTGACTCTGATCTTCTTCGAGTAATGTCTCTAATTCTTCGTCCTCGAATTTTTTTGGCTGTCCAGAGCGAAGCTTGTGACAGCGTGGCTGGCTCCATCCTTGAAACGCCGAAATCGCTGAAATCTCCATCCTTGAAACGCCGAAACCATTCCCTACATGATTTATCAGTTGGAGCAGCGTCACCATAAACTTCGACAAGCATTCGATGGGCTTCAGCTGCACTTTTCTTCCAATTAAAGCAGAAAATTAAATTATTGGCAGATGTCTAACCTCTCTGAAACTGCCAAAGTCGGCTGTCACTATGAACCATTCATAACAGCCAGAGCCATCTTTTGGAAACAGACTGAACTAATTTGTACTCCCAATAAAAATCACAAAATTGCAAAGGGAATGGTAAATAACACAAAAATATTATAATATTAAAATAAACTAAAGAAAACTATATTGCAAGATATTCATGTCACACACACATACACACACACACACACACACACACTCTAATTAAAGATATGTGTTATTATTTAGTTGATAATTTTCACACATAAAAACATATAAGAAAATTGGTATAAGAATTACCTTTCTAATTGAAAATTACACATTCTAATTATAACACATATTTACATTTTAGAATTCTTAAAGACCTGCATAGTATTTAAAACATTTTACTTCAGCATTAGAAGAAAAAAATAACTGTCTATTTGAAATAATTACTGTAAATCTAATTAAGCATCCCAAGGTAATAAAGTAGATAATATTGTACATTTAAAGTAAAATTAAAAATATATGAAAGCCGTAGTTGCCGATTGGTTATCAGACAATTAATCTTTTTTATCACGTGGCTTCGCAACATTTCTGCTATTCTGGCGTTTCATTTGTTGTCTCATTTGAGCTTTCTTCAAGTTGACCATAAGTTGTGTAGATTGGTACAGCCAGCTTCCCTGAACATAAAATAAGAAAAATCATCAAATGCAGTGCCTTAAAAAATAAAGAATCAACCATAAATTTATCCATATGAATGTAGCCATAAAATTATCAAAGTCAAATAAAACCATAATAATCAGAGAGGTTTACATAGTGCTTACATGGTGACACACTACTGGAATTGTTGGCATAATAGTGAGTCCAAAAATAAGTTGAAAAATAAAATTATGATAATTATTATAGTTGAAGATAAACTTACAAATTAAAGAAAATATATAAATATTATATGATATGTACTCGTATGAGTCATTCCACATGAAATCATCACAATTTAAATATGAATTCTATCTACCATACAATTTTATGATTACTTGATTTTTGGTTTCAAGTTTGTACCTATGGAGTATACCAAAAATATTTTTTTGGCATGTACTTAATTTTTTATAAATTTTTGAAAAAATGCTAATAATGTAAAATTCTCCGTATTCCGGAAAAACATAATGGCTAATATTTCCTGAATGGTATACACTTATAACAAAGGAATTCAGTGGTCTTGTTTGTGATTTTTTAATACCTCCTATCAAGTTACATATGAGATTTAAAATGAGTGCCCTGCTCCAATATATTTTATTTTAAACCTTGAGATCTCTTTTGATTGATTCGCATACACTAATTGTGACTGTTCAAATATCCCACATATGAGTTATTCCATAACTCAACATACACTTTTCATCTCATCCCTTTAGATTTTCTTAATTTTTGGTTTATAGTATGTACCTATTGAGCACACTACAAAATATGTTTTTTAGCAGTAGTAAATTTTTAATAAATGTTTGAAAAATGCAAAAATTTGCATATTTTAGAAATACATTATGACTGATATTTCCAGAATGGCATATGATAGAGAAATCATATTGGTGCTAACATAAGTTGTGTCCATTTTTTTCCAATTTAAAAATGAGCACCAAAAGTAAAACAAAATGGTAAATGTTATACGTCATTGGAAAGAAAATTTTCTCCTCTACAAGACATTGTGTTTGCTTTTACGTTACATATATTATTTAATTTGATTACAAGCCTTCAAAATGGAATGTCAAATAGATGAAAGTGAGGAAAGTTCCGGACGACCAGTGGACTTCGATGAAGACTTTCGATATTTTTCAAAGATTTATTAAAAATTTACTACTGCTAAAAAACTAAACACATATTTTTTAGTGTACTCAATAGGTACATACTATAAACCAAAAATTAAGAAAATCTAAAGGGATGAGATGAAAAGTGTATGTTGAGTTATGGAACAACTCATATGTTGGATATTTGAACAGTCACAATTAGTGTATGCGAATCAATCAAAAGAGATCTCAAGGTTTAAAATAAAATATATTGGAGCAGGGCACATGTGACTGATGCAATTTTGAGTGGAAAAACAGTTGAAACAAGGGTTTGAAAAGCCTATACAGCATTTTTTCAGGCAACACCAATTGGTGCATGATACCTGCCTCAAAATATGGTGACTACAGATAAATAAACATTTTGTGGAAGGTGTATGAAAGATATTTCATAAATCTCATAGCTAACTTAGGCTAAGGCCACACTAAAGTGCTTTGCTAGGTGCTACGTGACTAATAGACTAGGTGACTTCAGGCTTGGCCACACCAAAATGCTTCACACAAATTCATTTGACATTTGGGAGCGGTTGAGTCAAAAAACGATGCCACTCTCAAAACTAACCAGAAAGCTATATCTCTCAGAGAATTTAAGTTTAAAATTTCGAACATCTCAAATTCAAACTTGTTGGGTGCATAATGTTAATTTATCTAGAAGTACTCGTGGAGAGTTTCAACTTCTCTACAAAGAATTGCAGAATAAAACTTCCTCCATCTTGTAAAATCACTTGGTGACACAATAAATTAACCAAAACGTCTGTTGCTAGGAGACTCACTAGGTGACTAATAGTCACGTAGCATGGCGCGAAGCGTGCAGTGTGGCCATTGCGATAGTATGCGGTTCGTTGGTTCGCAAGGATATGTCACCTAGCTCGCAGCATAGCTCTAAGCACCAAGCGAGGCGCCTACCTGTGTGGCCGAGGCCTTAGGGATTTCAGTTTCAACCTATATCAGGCCCCATTTGACAAACCAGGAAAAATTTTATGTAAATATTTACGTTCATTTAGTTTGCCAAAATTTTCTGTTAAAATGAGATGGACAGTGGATTTAGGAATTCTAGCGAGCTCCACAATGAGCTTAGTAGACGCACAACAATCATTTCGAAGAATTTCAGTCACTTATTGAAGATTTTTTTCAATTCGAACTGTCAATGATGGTCCACGTTGCTCCATTGTTCCTTTTCCGACCGAGACTCACAAGATACTGTCAATTGTTATGTCATTACGAATGAACCAGCGATGAAGCACTTTGAAACTTTTACAGAAGAAAGTCAAAATGTGTCGCTAGTTAACTCATTTATTCATCCACAGATGGCGCTAGTGGTTATGCGAAAATAAAACCAGTCACCTTTCCCATTGGACAGAGTGTATTTAGAAAAACTTAGACAAATTAAAAATTGTTCTGCCAAATTATGTCAAAGAAAAATACTTCATAATAAATGTTCCTCAAGTATTGAGTTTGTCTTTCACAGTGACATAAAATTTTAATAATTATAGTTAAATACGGTTTTAAAATGTTACATTTAAATATTACAATACATTACCTTAGTATAATACTTAATAAATAATGAAGTAAACTTACCACCATTATCATACAATTTAGCAATAAAGGCACTGAGAAAACTATTGAAATAAAGAGCCCTTTGCTGTCAAAATATTGCTGTCGTGAAAATAAGGTCCAATTTTTGGAAGCAAACTCATTTATGCTTTCTGAGAAAAATACTAGTAATACTGCAAAAATAGAAATAAATCAATTGTATTGTTCTGAGACATGTACACATTTCTTTAAAAGAAAATAAAGAAAAAAATATGAATATATACTTGTACATATATATATCAGGTGTACAAATAAGCTGCCGTCATTTGACAAAAGTTGGCGCCACCAGTAAGTTACGGTTAAAATTGTCAGCTGTAAAACGTCATTGTCGTAAGGT
Organism: Odontocerum albicorne; assembly: GCA_949825065.1. NCBI lineage: Eukaryota > Metazoa > Arthropoda > Insecta > Trichoptera > Odontoceridae > Odontocerum > Odontocerum albicorne. Next base: position 21,341,469 of record OX463841.1, on the reverse strand, counting down.
TGGACATCTGTCAACAATATGACCTTGAAATATTATATTCTTAATAATATATTCTTTTGTGTGCGAAAATGTCAAGTTTTGAGCCGAATAAGCGTCATTTGCGGGAACTTTTGATTTACTTCTTCAATTTGAAGAAATCTGCAGCTGAGGCTCATCGATTGCTTGTAGAAGCATATGGTGAGGCTGCCTTAAGGGAGAGAAGTTGTCGTGAGTGGTTTCAAAAGTTTAAGAATGGTGAATTTGACATCGAAGACAAAGAACGTAGCGGAAGGCCGAAAGTGTACGAAGACGCGGAATTGGAAGTATTATTGGATCAAGATTCGTGCCAAACGCAAGAAGAACTTGCACTTACATTAGGAGTGACTCAACAAGCAATTTCACATAGGTTGAAATCATTGGGAATGATTCAAAAACAAGGAAATTGGGTTACATATGAACTGACATCGAGAAACGTTGAACGCTGATTTTCCACATGTGAAATGCTGCTTGCCAGGCATAAACAAAAGGGTTTTCTGCATGATAATGCTCGTCCACATGTTGCGGCGCCGGTCAAAACCTATTTGAAAACACTCAATTGGGAAGTTTTACCCCACCCGCCGTATTCACCAGACATTGCTCCTTCTGATTTCCACTTGTTTCGATCGATGACGCATGGCCTGTCTGAGCAGTACTTCACATCATATGAAGATACCAAAAATTGGATCGATTCGTGGATAGCCTCAAAAGATGAAGCATTCTTCCGACGCGGTATCCGTATGTTGCCAGAAAGATGGAAAAAGTAGTGGCAAGCGATGGGAAATACTTCGAATAAAACATGAGGTTCCATTCTTTCACAATAAATGCCTAATTTTTGATAAAAAACAGCTGAAACTTATTTGTACACCTAATATATTTTATCCATTTTAATAAAAAAATGTTTTTCAAACTATAATACATACATAAATGTGATCCCTCATGGGTGAATATGATAGTCAACTCATTTTATGGTATGGAGAAACCTGTGTGCAGGTTGAGCAACTAACAAAAACACGGTCTTGACAGATCAAACTTGAGAACAGGTTCTCAACTTCACTTGACACTGGCGTATACTTTTTCATATATAGGAGTTCACGCCCATTATTCAAGAAGAAGAAGAGGTTCTCAATCTGCTTCAGCCTTCTTTATATAGATTAATAAAGAGCATTTTCATGTAATAAATTTCACCCCAATAACACTCATAGAATTTCAATAAGCCAAATATCAAATGAAATAATGTATGAAAATTAAACCAGCTTAGAGTCCATCCAGAATTTAGATTATCCAGGGAATTTTTTTTTACTCAATTTTGACACTATCTAAAAACAATTGAGTGAACAATTCATATATAGGAGTTCAAGAAGAAGTGAACAATTCTACTCTTCAAAAATGTTGTGATCTAAATACATTTTTTTAGTTTCACAAATGTTTAAGACATTTTACATATCTTCAAAAACAATTATATTAAGTATTAACATAATTACACTAAACTAGAAAAAAAATTAAACGAAATATGCAAATAAAGGAAAAAGAATATACGAGTATAAGTCTTACAACATATTTCTTAATTTTCAACACTCATTTTATATGAAATTTTTATAAAAAATGATATGACCGACATTCTACCAGTTACAAGCTATTTGAGTAACATACTTGTATGCATCTAATTGTAATTCCATCCATTATTTTGATTTTATCTACTGGAAAAAACTTCTCAATTTTGGAAAAGTTGACATATACATACATACCATCGCCATTTCCCCAACAGTAGGCAGAGAGTACAGATTGCCAGACTTTCCTATCTCCACACACATCCTTCACCTCTTCCAAAACCATACACCTTATCATCCAACTTCTATGATTTCTCTGACTTCCTACATTTCTTTCAAAATATAATTCACTTGATTCAATCATACTTTCCTAAGTCTTTTTCTACCACACTTACATTAGCACTCACTATATGTTTGTTTTGTTAGTCTTTATTCATTAATTTGTTCTACATGCCCAAACCATCTCAGACAGCTCTTCTTCATCTTACTAAACATATCAGCTTTAAGTTCACATTCATCCCTAATTACATCATTCCATATTCTGTCATAAATCGTCACCCCATGTATTTTTCTCAGTGCACACATTTTTACAGGATTTATTTGGCTCCTTTCAGTCTTTTTCCACGTCCACGTTTCACTCCCATAGATCAAAGTTGGTAGTAAAATACTGTTGTGGACTACCATCTTAGCAATTTTGATACTGTCCAGTTCAAGTATATATCTTTAAGTTCCCCATTGACATTGTTTTGTATCGCAACACACCATTCGAAATCCTCTTAACTCTTCCATCATCTGAGAAATAGTACACAAATAGCAGGATTCCTCAACTTGTTCCAATATTTTATTGTTCACCCATATATCACATATACACTTGTCACACTTTCACATTTTTCTATCACCATGACTTGGAATTTTGCAACATTCATTCTTAGATTTTTTTCTTTGGATCTCTCATAGAATTTACTTATCAAAATCGGTAATTCATCTTCGGTCTCCATGACTTCGGTCTCCATGACTACCATGACATCAGCATGTAGTAATATCTGCATACATTCCCATTCAAAATTTGTATGCCACCCATTCATCTCTGAAGTTTCTTCACAAATGAATTGATGTAAATATTAAACAACCAGGGTGACATAACACATCCTTGCTTTACCTCTTTCAAAATATTAAACCAATCAGTCAAGGTATCATTCACTCCAACATGTTCTCTACTTTTTGCTTATGATGATGCAATACCACATATTAATTTACATTCAACACCATATTCATTCAATATTTTCCATAAATTGCCTCTTATCACGTGGTCGTATGCAAAAGTTAAAAATTACATTTTAATATTTAAGTTCGAAACTTAATATCTTTCTTTTTTTTTCTTTCTTCATGTGTCCTGCCGGGTCCCCCCGACGTTGACGATCACTTGGGAGAAACCTTGTCTGTCCTGGGCAGCACGGAACAGCTCCTCCACACCTCTCATCCCGGTCCATTCTCTAATGTTCCGAAGCCAGGAGTGCTGCCTTCTTCCAACTCCTCTACGACCCTCAATCTTCCCCTTTATGACAAGTTGTAGGATTGCATACTTTTCACCTCTCATTATGTGGCCAAAATATGAAGTCTTACGGAGCTTGATTGTTGTGAACAATTCTCTCTGTGTATTTGCTCTACGCAATACTTCAACGTTGTTAATCATGTCAGTCCAGGATATTCTTAGCATCCTTCGGTGGATCCACATTTCAAAAGCCTCCAAGCGGTTAATGATATTAACTTTGAGGGTCCATGCCTCGACACCATAAAGCAAAACTGACCACACATAACACTTGATCATTCTTTGTCTGAGCTTCAAATTTACATTATCGTTGCAGAGAAGATTTTTCATTTTATTAAAAGCTGCACGAGCTGCTTCTATTCTACATTTAATTTCTATATCGGGGTCCAGATTCTCAGTGATGATGCTGCCCAAGTACTTAAACTGCTTTACCCTTTCAATATTGACACCACCCAGCCGAAGATTTGCATTTGGATGACTTTCTCGACTGAAAATCATCAGCTTAGTTTTGTTGACATTAATGTTCAAACCATAATGCTCACCGGTGGAACTGATCCTATCCAAAAGCTGTTGAAGGTCTTCTATACTATCTGCCAGTAGAACCGTGTCATCAGCATATCTAATGTTATTGATGACTACACCGTTGACCTTGACGCCGATATCTATATCAGTCAGCGCCTGCTTGAAGACAAAGTCAGAGTACATGTTGAACAAAGTAGGTGAGAGTACACATCCTTGTCTAACTCCACGCTGAATGGGAATACTTTGTGAAGTGGTTCCATTTTCAAGTCTGATAACAGCGTTTTGGTCCCGGTACAGATTTTTAATCACTCTCACATCCTTATCATCTACATTACATCTTTGAAGCAATTTTATCAACTCTGTGTGTTTGACTCTGTCAAATGCTTTTTCATAATCAATAAAGCAACTATAAACATTTTTTTATCTTTCAGTAAATTTTAATATCTTTCAGTAAATTTAATGAATTAAGCAAAGTTATATCAATAAATCTCAAATGAACATTTTTATAAAAGATACTCCATAGCCTAGTGGCCTTATCTTCAAACCAGGGGTTTGTTGATTCTTGATGGTAAACTCGTATACAAAAACTTTGTGCTCTGCTATGTGTTTATTTTAATAGGAAAAATTATGATATTCTAGAAAACCAAATTGAATCAATATATAATAAGTCAAAAACGATTACATACACAATCCAAAGAAAAGCAGAATTTGAAAATTTCCATAATTCCTAGTTGTAAGACACGTCATAGTTATAAGAATATGAAATGAAATTAAACCCATTAGCCAGGGATCTCTCCATTCAATCTGAAAATAAAACAAAAATATTAAAAATGATCTACCAAAGCTATGAAAATTCTCACAAATATGTTTTCACATTCTCTGTAATTCACAAAATTTGGAAATTTTATAGCCAGCAGTATAATAAATACGAGTAACAGAAGTAGAAACTAAGACTGAAATTGTAATAAGTCATATGTTCCACCAAAAGAAATTAAATGATTTACTTAGCACCACCTTGTAAGAAGTGATACATCAAGAATGCTCTTTAAATGTATATAAAGCAGCCACAAGAATAATCTAATTCGAACTAGAGTATTCATCGTATAACATTTTCATTGTAAACAGTGCAACCAGGTAGGCTTATTATCATATAGTAATGTCTTCCGATTAGACTGTATCCGTTTTATTTTTGGGTTTGGTTCCTGATCAACATTTACGCCTTGCACTACCTTTTCCAGGGCTATATTAAAATGAAGATAGGCTAAGACATCACCCTGTCATTATTTGTTGTAAAAAGTCCTAGATAGGTCTGATTGAATTTTGAATATATATTGAATATTTTTATTGTCCTTATGGATTTTTACTAGTTCACAAATAATTCATTGAGAACATGAGGGGTCAGGGAACACTTCCTAAAGTCGCAAAAGTTAGTAACTAATGGAACAGTGGAGGAGCTGAGCTACCTTCAATATGTAGATGATATTGCCTGGTTAGGAACCTTTGTGGGTGATTTGCAGCGTATAGCACATAGCCTATCAATCAATACTCTCTGTGTAAAAATGATGGGAAGACAGAGCTGATGCGTAGCAACTCATGCCCTAATAAGGACACCACCCTGTGAATAAATGACATCTGTGTCAATAGAGTTGATAAATTTAAGTATTTGGGTGCCACAGTTGCTGGTAATGGAGGTCTCGGGAATAAGCTGCCCATTAGTTAATTGCAGTTGATGCTATCATAAGCTGCTATTAATCAACATGCGGTAAGTTTCAAATATTAAAAACCAAACTTTTCTAAAGTATTTGTCGAAGCGTGAAAATTTGGTTGACACTTGATTTTTTCTACTGAAAACCTGCTTCATTTTTGCCCAGTGTGATCTGGACCTGTAGTCTAAGTCGACTGAAGAGTACATTTTATAGTATTTGGTATTCAGAGTCCAACAGGTTAATTCTTCTGTAATTACTATATTGCGTTTGATCATATTTTTTGTACAGGGCATAGAAGGTCTTCGTTCAATTTTACTGGTATACTATTGTCAGACCAAATCTGAGATATGAGGTGGTGTAGGTGTTTTTGGAATCAGTCTCCTCTATAGTGAAACAATTAACTTTGTAAGCCATTTTTACTAGATGCTTTTTTGTTTTTTAGTTTGTTGACGCATTAAATTTCTTCCAAGCAGTTTTATTCTAATCAGTAATCTGTTTAATCCAAGTTTATTCAGGATGTCATCAAAGTGATTGACCCATCTGCCAAGATATTTGAGCTTATCAGTGATAATTGGTCCATATGTGTTACTTACATATGGTTTTGCATGGCTTGAATTCTTTACACATATTCATATCGACTTTCATGCATCCTATAGGCACTTTCGAAACTCTCTGTTAGGTGCTTTACATGGTTTCTCTTCTTTTGTTTGTGGGTTTTCTTTTTCTCACATCTAAGTCTTTTGTACAAGATTTTGCTGTACATACATATATAGGTATGTTTAATTTATTAATTGGTGATCATCTGGCATTCTTCGTCAAATAACTTTGCTCTTTATGTAGATTATTTCTGGCAAAGTGCAATCTCAGCATTGGTTATAATTGTAGTCTTGCCTGTATCCCATAGGTGGTTAATATCTATATATTCTTCAGATTTCAGGCTTTGTCTAGTTCCAATTAACCTCTTTTGTTTGCTCAAATATAAGGGCAAACTAAGAATGAGATTCAAAGATCAGTCAAAAACTACTTGTTATATGGTGCTCGTAATAGCTAAATTGAAATGTTTATCAATAATTTTCATATATCTTTTTGTAACACAAACTTCGCAAACTTCACATAATTTTTTCTTAGTCATTGAAGTTTTTCTAGCAATATAAAACATTTTCATATTTTTTTTACACACTTCATTTATATTTCATTGTTCCTTGAATTAATTTATACACGGTGAAGATAAATTATTAGTTTCTGATATTTCCTCCAGACATATTCCTCATCCTGTCGTGTAGCTCATGATTCCCATGATAGTCCTCGACGAATACTCTCCATCCATTTCTGCACTCCGCAGTTCGAAAGGCAGTTTTTAAGGATAGTTCTGTTGCGTCTCTCACTTGAGCAGTCCAATGCATTGGAACATTTCTTTTTGTGCGGCACCCTTCTAAACCTGACCACAGGACCAACTGCAGTGCCATTCAGAAGATGCTTTAACTTCAAAAAAATCAATTGGCGTGTTTTTTTTAAGCAAATCGATGACAATTGGAAAATATTAAACCGAACCCCCTTAAATATGTTCGATTCATTGAAATAATCAACAAGTTATCAAGGCAACACATACTCTGTGGATGTTAAACATCTTATAACCCCGGACTGACTTCTACTTAGACGGAAAAACTGAATATGTATAATTATCTTTTCCACAGTGATCCTTTCTCTGAGGACGCCATATTGGAGAAAAGCACATGTTAATGATAAATTAATCTAGAAGGGAAAGGTGGCAACAACTTGTTGAGAGCATTCCATAAAAGTAAAAAGGGTTGTCGGTGATGTTGATACGAGAGAAAAGTATACAGCACAGAGCTACTTGAGCTTTAACATTGAAAGCCTAGGCTATGTTTCGGAGCAATAAGAAGATACCCTACTAATAAGCTAATGTTGCGACATCTGGGTTGCACCATTTGCCGAGAACTTAACATAGTGTAAAACAAATTTCTTCATTGTATTTTAAATAAAAGGGTAAGTACAAGTATGTAGAATAATTTTTATAAAAATAAAAACAACAGGAACAATGATACTCATGCTTCCTTGTGTAATGTCTCAGTATACCTACAAAGTTTATTAAGGAGCTCAATCTTTATTTTATCCACTGAGATATGGTAATATTGGAATTGGAATTCATTCAATAAGGCCATTCTGTGAGCGTGTTGTAATACCCTCAATAGTTCAGTTTGTGAATATGGCACCGAAAATAATCTTAATTCATGATGGCGTATACAATTATCAAGTACATTAAACAATAATTTGTCAATCAACAAGGGATTAGCTATTTTTCCTAATAGCTATTTGTATATGTGCAAAGAGGTATGTAGATCTCTTCTAGCACTTGAGAAGTAATATCAATATATTTATGATAAAGGAGTCGCTCTAATCCTTTTTGGATTCACTCAATTATCAGAGTTCTGGATGCCTTGTGCTAATAAAGGGGTCTGTCTAATCTTGTGCAGTTTTCTTGATCAGGCATCATTATAACAGAAAGAGAAATAAACCCTCCCGGCATAATCTCAGATGTTTTTCAGTCTGTCTTCACAAAAAGAAATAACTATACAGTATTTGTATGAATTTAATTCGAGGCACATAAAGATTTACTTATTTTTGTCAACTAAGATGGTTTGGGTATGTAGAACGAATGAATGAAGAAAAACTAGCATAGCAAATAAACAGTGCAAATTTGAGTGAAAGGCGTGGTCGAGGAAGACCAAGTAAAGTATAGTTGTATCAAGTGAATGATATTTTGAAAGAAGGAAATCTAAAGTCAGAGAAATCATAGGAGTTGTATGAAAAGGTATATGGATGTGTGTCACATTAGAAGTCTGGTGTTCTCTCCTCTTTGATAGGGAGATTATGTACCTTACTAATAACAGAGTTCATTGTTCTAAAGATCGACTATATAATATTCATATCCTAAGCATTTATAACTACACAAAGGAGTTAAAAAATATATGCCTATTAGAAAATATGATTAAATCTTTTGTATCAAGTCATGATTCAATTGTAAAAAAACGATCTCATCAGAAGAAATTCGTGTATCAGATATTTTTAGCGAATAAACTTCTGAAATAATTTCGAATTGAAAGATTATGAATTAAATAATTTTTACCAAACATTATCCAATGATTTTTGAGTAATTCAAACTAAAAAGATATTAATTTTGAGTTTACAATGCAAAGAATAATTAAATCAATTAATGTAACGAAGAAATATTTGTAAGAAGAAAAACTAATTTCAACTTTGACATCATACTATCAACATACAAATATCGAATTCAATTCGTTAAAATAAATTATGCAAAAGTAACAACTGTACAGCGGATTCTGTCAAAAATTGAGCAAAATTTTAGAAAAGTATATGTAAGAATAACTATTACTTACGCTTTGTAAATAAGCAATGAAACCGTTAATTTCATTGATTTCAACAAAATCGGTATCCATATTAAATAACATTTATATTAAAATTGTTTCTATTTTATTATTAACAGAAATGTCATTCTCACTACTCAGTCCAAGGACAAATGTTACAAACGAAAACGTTTCAAACCAATGGATTATTTTTGTTGACTTGTTAAAATAATCGAGATATATCTAATAATTTTAAAATAAAATGCTTAGACCAGTCCCACTTAACCGTTGTTATACTTTGAGCTATCAACTATTTACTTTTAGGTTGATTGTGAATTGATCATAACATGATTGTGATACTATAGAATTCACGATTTTGTTTTATCGTATAAGTTAGATTTTAAGGCTGCATGACTTTCATTAATTGACCATTAAGAATTTCAAGCAAGCAAGTTCGCGATCAAGAGGGAAAACTTTGTAATAAGAGTTAGGGAAATATTCAACATTTATCTTTCACTCCTAAGCTTTGGTTGATAAAAGTGTGAAAAAAATTATCCCGACTTTGATTACATATCCATAATTCTCTGAACTTAATTCTAAAGGTTTCGTAACAATAAAATAGTATAATTTAAATGTATATCCAGTAAAAAGTATAATATTAAAGCATATGAAATATTTTAAGTAAGACCGTACTTTCGAATGTTTTATTATGTATTTTCTATATTCAATATTTTTTATATTATCCTGAAGATGAAGTCTACACTTTTTTCTTGATTCATTAAGATTCTAACAATTTTGTACGAAAAAATTGTATTTTGTAAGCCAAAAGTAACCAAATTCAAATATACTTAAAAATATTGAAACATGGCAAAATATGACGTTCAAGACGAAAAATACGAAAACTCCTATAACAAATAACATTCCTGTCGTGACTTTGTACATATATTCGTAAACTTGGTCGTGAATGGCCATATTTCGAGTGAAAAGTATGAAATTTACGGTTATTGCTTATAAATCTGGACTTAAAATAATAAAATATCGCAAAACTAGAGGTTTGGGACAAAAACACGAAAACTCGTAGAACAAATAATATTCCTGTTGTGATTTCTTACATGTATTCGTAAACTTGGTCGTCAATGGCCATATTTCGAGTGAAAAATATGAAATTTACGGTTATTACTTATAAATCTGGACTCAAAATAATGAAATATCGCAAAATTAGAGATTTAAGACAAAAACACGAAAACTCGTAGAACAAATGGAAACTCTCCGGTGATTTTGTACATATATTCGTTAACTTGGTCGTCAATGCTAGTTTTTCGGGTGAAAAGTATGAAATTTCCATGTATACTTATAAATCTGGACTTAAGATAATGAAATATCGCAAAATTAGAGGTTTGGGACAACAACACGAAAACTCGTAGAATTAATCATATTCATGTCGGGATTTTGTACATATATTCGTAATCTTGGTCGTCATTGTTAGTTTTTCGGGTAAAAGTGTGAAGTTTCCATGTATTACTATCAAATGTTCATATATGTTTAGGAGGTTTCACGTTTTATGTTATAATCAACGTCCAATGCGTTTCAACTACAATATTTTTTTTCTTGATTCATTAGGATTCTAACATTTTTGTACGAAAAAATGGTACAATATTTTGTAAGTCAAAAGTAGTAAAATTCAAATATACTTGAAAATATATATATATTGAAAAAATTGACGTTTGGGGCGCAAAACACGAAAACTCGTAGAACAAATCATATTCATGACGGGATTTTGTACATATATTCGTAATCTTGGTCGTCATTGTTAGTTTTTCGGGTGAAAAGTGTGAAGTTTCCGTGTATTACTATCAAATGTTCATAGATGTTTAGGAGGTTTTACGTTTTATTTTATAATCAATGTCAATGCGTTTCAACTACACTGTTTTTCTTGATTCATTAAGATTCCAACATTTCTGTACGAAAAAATTGTATTATGTAAGTAAAAAGTAACACAATTCAAATGTACGAGTACTTGAAAATATTGAAATACGAGTATATCAAAATTTGACGATTGGGACGAAATATAAGAAATTTCGTAGAACAAATAATAATTCCTGTCGTGATTTTATACATACTCGTATATTCGTAAAGTTGGTCGTGCATGGCCACATTTCGAGTGAAAAGTATGAAATTTACGGTTATTACATATAAATCTGAACTTGAAATATCGCAAAATTAGAAGGTTGGGACAAAAACACGAAAACTCGTAAAACAAATCATATCCATGTCGCAATTTTGTACATATATTCGTAAACTTGGTCGTCAATGCTAGTTTTTCGGGTGAAAAGTGTGAAGTTTCCGTGTATTACTATCAAATGGTAATAGATGTTTAGGAGGTTTTACGTCTTACGTTATAATTTACGCCAATGCGTGTCTACTACACTTATTTCTGGATTCATAAAGATTCCAACATTTCTGTACAAAAAATGGGTATTTCGTGAGTCAAAAGTAACAAAATTCAAATATACTTAAAAATATTGAAATATTGCCAAATTTGACGTTTTGGACGAAAAATACGAAAACTCCTAGAACAAATAAGATTCCTGTCGTAACTTTGTACATATATTCGTAAACTTGGTCGTCAAATAAATTTCCGTATATTACTTATAAATCTGGAATTAAAATAATGAAATATCGCAAAATTACAGGTTTTGTACAAAAAAACGGAAACTCGTAGAACAAATCATATTCATGACGGGATTTTGTACATATATTCGTAATCTTGGTCGTCATTGTTAGTTTTTCGGGTGAAAAAGTGTGGAGTTTCCGTGTATTAGTATCAAATGTTTATAGATGTTTAGGAGGTTTTACGTTTTATTTTATCATCAACGTCAATGCGTTTCAACTACACTGTTTTTCTTGATTCGTTAAGATTGCAACATTTCTGTACGAAAAAATTGTATTTTGTAAGTCAAAAGTAACAAAATTCAAATATACTTAAAAATATGTACAAATATTTCAATATTTAACGTTTGGGACGAAACATATGAAAACTCGTACAACAAATAATATTCCTGTCGTGATTTTGTACATATTCTCGTAAACTTGGTAGTCAATGGCCATATTTCGAGTGAAAAGTATGAAATTTCCGTATATTACTTATAAATCTGGAATTAAAATAATGAAGTATCCCAAAATTAGAGGTTTTGTACACAAACACGAAAACTAGTAGAACAAATCATATCCATGACGGGATTTTGTACATATATTCGTAATCTTGGTCGTCATTGTTAGTTTTTCGGGTGAAAAGTGTGAAGTTTCCGTGTATTACTTATAAATCTGGAATTAAAATAATGAAGTATCCCAAAATTAGAGGTTTTGTACACAAACACGAAAACTAGTAGAACAAATCATATCCATGTCGCAATTTTGTACATATATTCGTAAACTTGGTCGTCAATGCTAGTTTTTCGGGTGAAAAGTGTGAAGTTTCCGTGTATTACTATCAAATGGTAATAGATGTTTAGGAGGTTTTACGTCTTACGTTATAATTTACGCCAATGCGTGTCTACTACACTTATTTCTGGATTCATAAAGATTCCAACATTTCTGTACAAAAAATGGTATTTCGTAAGTCAAAAGTAACCAAATTCAAATATACTTAAAAATATTGAAAAATGGCAAAATTTGACGTTTTGGACGAAAAATACGATAACTCCTAGAACAAATAAGATTCCTGTCGTGATTTCTTACATATATTCGTAAACTTGGTCGTCAATGGCCATATTTCGAGTGAAAGGTATGAATTTTACGGTTATTATTTATAAATCTGGATTTAAAATAAAGAAATATCGCAAAATTAGAGGGTTGGGACAAAAACACGAAAACTCGTAGAACAAATAATATTCCTGTTGTGGTTTTGTACATATACTCGTAATCTTGGTCGTCAATGCTAGTTTTTCGGGTGAAAAGTGTGAAGTTTCCGTGTATTACTATCAAATGTTCAAAGATGTTTAGGAGGTTTTACGTTTTATGTTATATTAAACGTCAATGCGTTTCAACTACACTGTTTTTCTTGATGTATTAAGAATCCAACATTTCTGTACGAAAAAATTGTATTTTGGAAGTCAAAAGTAACAAAATTCAAATATACTTAAAAATATTGAAATCTGTCAAAATTTGACGTTTTGGACGAAAAATACGAAAACTCCTAGAACAAATAATATTCCTGTCGTAACTTTGTACACATATTCGTAAACTTGGTTGTCAATGGCCATATTTCGAGTGAAAAGTATGAAATTTACGGTTCTTATTTAAAAATCTGGATTTAAAATAATGAAATATCGCAAAATTAGAGGCTTGGGACAAAAACACGAAAACTCGTAGAACAAATAATATTCCTGTCATGGTTTTGTTCATATACTCGTAAACTTGATCGTCAATGCCCATATTTCGAGTGAAAAGTATGAAATTTCCGTATTTTACTTATAAATCTTGAATTAAAATAATGAAATATCGCAAAATTGGAGGTTTGGGACAAAAACACGAAAACTCGTAGAACAAATAATATTCCTGTCGTGGTTTTGTACATATACTCGTAATATTGGTCGTCAATGCTAGTTTTTCGGATGAAAAGTGTGAAGTTTCCGTGTATGTACGAAAAAACGGTATTTCGTAAGTCAAAAGTAACAAAATTCAAATGTACTTGAAAATATTGAAATATGGGAAAATTTGACGTTTGGGACGAAAACTACGAAATTTCGTAGAACAAATAATAATTCCTGTCGTGATTTTGTACATATATTCGTACACTTGGTCGTCAATGGCCATATTTTGAGTGAAAATTATTAAATTACCGTATATTAGTTATAAATCTGGACTTAAAATATTGAAATATCGCAAAATTAGAGGTTTGGGACAAAAACATGAAATCTCGTAGAACAAATCATATTCACGTCGGGATTTTTTACATATACTCGTAAACTTGGTCGTCAATGCTAGTTTTTCGTGTGAAAGTGTGAAGTTTCCGTGTATTACTATCAAATGTTCATAGATGTTTAGGAGGTTATACGTTTTACGGTATAATCAACGTCAATGCGTTTCTTCTACACTTTTGTCTTGATCTATTAAGATTCTAACATTTTTGTACGAAAAAATATTATTTTGTAAGTCAAAAGTAGCAAAATTCAAATATACTTGGAAATATATACAAATATTTCAAAATTTAAGGTTTGGGACGAAAAATACGAAAACTTGGAGAACAAATAATATTCCTGTCGTGATTTTGTACATATACTCATAAACTTGGTCGTCAATGGCCATATTTCGAGTAAAAAGTATAAAATTTCCGTATATTACTTATAAATCTGGAATTAAAATAATGAAATATCGCAAAATTAGAGGTTTCGTACAAAACACGAAAATTCATAGAACTAATAATATTCATGACGGGATTTGGTACAAATATTCGTAATCTTGGTCGTCATTCTTAGTTTTTCGGGTGAAAATTGTGAAGTTTCCGTGTATTACTATCAAATGTTCATAGATGTTTAGGAGGTTTTACGTTTTATGTTATAATCAACGTCAATGCGTCTCAACTACACTTTTTTCTTGATTCATTAAGATTCTAACATTTTTGTACGAAAAAATGGTATTTTTTAAGTCAAAAGTAACAAAATTCAAATATACTTAAAAATATTGAAATATGGCAAAATTTGACGTTTTGGACGAAAAATACGAAAACTCCTAGAACAAATAATATTCCTGTCGTAACTTTGTGTATATATTCGTAAACTTGGTCGTCAATGGCCATATTTCGAGTGAAAGGTATGAAATTTACGGTTATTACTTATAAATCGGGATTTAAAATAAAGAAATATCGCAAAATTAGAGGTTTGGGACAAAAACACGAAAACTCGTAGAACAAACATATTCATTTCGGTATTTTGTATGTATGTAGTATATATACTCCTGTTCTTCTAATTCTGATTTTCAGTCACCTTGAATATATTTTTATTATAGGCAATACCAAAACCATAGAATTGTTTTGACAGATACCGGACAGGTTGGCATAGATTGTGGTCGGTTCATAGATAAGTCATTAGAATTGTCATCGGGAATGGAATAAGAATGGCAATGACTTCGAAAAATTCGGCAGTAGATGAATTAGTTCAATATGTTAAATTATATCGCCCTATTTCGACTGTTTTCCAGGGATCTGTTTTTCCTTTTTTGTTAATCTATCCAGTTGTTTTCTATGCGTGGATATTTGTTTACGGGTTCGAAGAGCATTCCGAAGCAGGTTTCCTGGCTGTTGCTGGTGTAGGAACCTTACAAGTCTTAGTATGTCTATTTTGCTATTGGAGTGTCCATGTCCAGTGTTTTTTGTCATGTATACCGGTGAGTCCTTTTCTAATAAAACTCAAATACAGTTTCGGTATTCGATTTTTTTTGCAATTTGTTTTTGTATTTTAGGAAAATGATCCCTCGAGGGCAAAAATAGCCAAAGTGGTTCCTACTTCTAACAATGGCTTTGCTGAAATAGTCAAACTACACCACAAAAAGGTAAATTGAGTCAATATCAAATATGTTTACTATGTGTACAAAGTTGCCATATGATTAGTGAATACGTATGAAAGGTTTTAACTTTACAATAGAGTTCCTGTGAATGATCTAATTCCGATAGCTAGCGATAAGATATTGACTGCTTGGCAGAACATATGTCATTCTGAATTAGTATTGCCAACTCTTTGGTGTTTGCCCAAACAGTCCGGTTTGTGAGACTTTTAGCAGTTTTAAAGAATGGTCAGTGTTTTGACACTTAATCATTTTTGATCAATAAAATATACACTGATTTAAGATTTTAGTATTATGTAAAATACTTCACGTTTTTATTAACTAAACATAAATATATATGTTATGTAGCTACACATTTTAATTTAGATCCCCTCTCCCCCTACGTCGACAAAAAAGAAATTTGGCAACACCATCCTAAATAGAGATCAAAGAGAAAATAATATAAAACTGTTGATTTAGTGTTATAGAACTCATGGTTTATATGTTTCACACTGTATAGAGTGCTAGATCTGTGATATGTCTTCTACATAATTTTGCCATAAAGGAGCACTACAAAAATTGAGATTATAAATTTTAGTATTGGCGAATGTGGTCTCAACCAAGAAATGTTCTTGAATGCCCTCTTTGAATGATCCCTTTGCCTACTACTCGTAAGAACTGCAATTATAAATATGTCACTCATTGTATGCAAGATACGAGTATTAAGGAGGTTTACAGCTTTAAATGAAATAAAAATATGTAAATTTATAATGTGTCGCAGCAAGTTGTTTGTTTTGTTTTGGTAATGTGTAGATGTATTTGTGTTGCTAGAATGCTCATACTCATAACTAACATTGTCCTTTGGCTGGGGATAACCATAACCAGTGTGAGTGAATAGAAATAAAAAATGTATAACAAGATTTTAAAAGGATTGTTTGTTTTTTTGAATAAAAAAAATATATATTTTTGTAATATGATCACTGATTTTCTTTCCTTATTGTAAATAAAGAAAATATTTTTTTTCAATACATATGTTTTTATAAACATATCCAGAAAAGTTGGCATTGAAATAAACTGAAAAAGGTTTCCATATGGTAATAAGTGTCATTGGTTGATTGCACGGGCCTGATAAATTATAGTTCATAAAACTTTTTTGAAAATTTATACTCAGTTTATAGTTTTTTGGGGTGCTGAATTCAAAACTGAGTTTAGTTTTTCTGTCATTACACATATCTTTCCACAACCTGCATTGATATTTTTAACTAAATGAATGCCGTTATTGAATTTTCATAAGGAAAGTGATCAAATAAAACATGTTCTGTGGCAAATACTGGATATATCTATTATAAAACTGTTAGATTACCGTTATTGCCACTAAGAGTACTAGTTTATGAATGCTGTAAACTGTCAGTACCCTACTTTGTATCAAAGATACAGCACAACTATGTGTCTTAATTGTATTAAATTCTTGAGGGCCAGTGTGATAAGTCTTATGTTTCTGGATCGGTCTAGTGTGGAAGATAAGATGTTACTTAGAAAACCCAAAGCGAAACAAATTTTTAGAAGTTGTTATATCTGTTTAGTGTCCCGAACTCTTATGTATAAATTAAATTGTTAACATGTTGATCAGATTATTTGAATAAATACTATTTATTGCAGGTTCTTGATGATAATCCAAAAGTTTGGTTTGTTTTCCAAAAAATTAAATATGTTTATAGTTGGGAAAAGAAAAGATTTCAAATTACTGACTTCCCGATTGCCAAGTGGACTAGTCAGTATCTACAATCAAAAGGGTTACAAGATGAAGAGGAAATATCACAAGCTGAACAAGACTATGGAAAAAATCAATTGGATATGGTAATATAATACATAAAATTCACATTAAAAAATTGAAATGTTTGAAATTATTACTGGACTTGAATTTACATCCCTACTTGCTATCTGTATTTTTTAATATTTCAGGACGTTCCAGAGTTTTTGGAATTATTTAAAGAACGAGCTACTGCACCATTTTTTGTTTTTCAAGTATTCTGTGTTGGACTTTGGTGCTTGGACAAATATTGGTATTACAGTCTGTTCACACTGGTGATGTTAGTAGTATTTGAATGTACATTGGTGCAACAACAATTACGTAATATGTCTGAAATAAGAAAAATGGGAAATAAACCATATAATATATTAGTATTCAGAAATAGAAGATGGCGTTCTATAAGTTCTGATCAACTTGTGCCTGGAGATGTTGTTTCTCTAATAAGATCTGTTAATGATTCTCTTGTTCCTTGTGATGTCATATTATTAAGAGGATCCTGTATAGTAGATGAATCAATGTTGACTGGTGAAAGTGTGCCTCAAATGAAAGAGCCACTGGAGGCAGAAGGGGAAAAAAATGTTGATAGGCAATTTGATGCAGAAGGGGATGGAAAACTCCATCTTTTATTCGGTGGTACAAAAATCGTTCAACATTCAGCCCCTAGCAAACAGTCCACATCTGGATTGCGTGCTCCAGATAATGGTTGTATTGGTTATGTTGCTAGAACAGGATTCAATACATCTCAAGGGAAATTATTAAGAACTATTTTGTTTGGAGTTAAACGTGTAACAGCGAACAATTTGGAAACATTCGGATTTATCTTATTTTTGTTAATTTTTGCGGTAGCTGCAGCTGTTTATGTTTGGATCAAAGGATGTGAGGATCCAGAGAGAAATAGATATAAACTGTTTTTGGAATGCACTTTAATTTTGACATCTGTCGTGCCTCCTGAATTGCCCATTGAATTGTCTCTAGCTGTAAACACATCATTACTTTCTTTATCGAAACTTGGAGTTTTTTGTACCGAACCTTTCAGAATACCTTTTGCTGGAAAAATTGAAATATGTTGTTTTGATAAAACTGGTACATTAACAAGTGACAATTTAGTAGTCGAAGGTGTAGCTGGAATTAAGTCTAAAGATCCTCTAAGTGTCCTTCCTTTAACTGAGGTTCCAGTTGAAACTGTACAAGTTTTGGCTACTTGCCATTCACTAGTTCAATTGGAAGAAGGATTAGTAGGTGATCCATTGGAAAAAGCTACATTGATTGCAGCAGAATGGAATTTGACTAAATCAGATGCTGTTATTCCTAAAAAAGGAAAATCACCTGGACTTAAAATATTTCAACGAAATCACTTCTCTAGTGCTCTTAAAAGAATGTCAGTGCTAGCTGGTTACCAAAGTAATGAAATGGGTGCTATTGAAACTCATTACATAGCAACTGTTAAAGGAGCACCTGAAGTTCTTAAGAGCATGTTTAGTACTGTACCTTCATATTATGATGACACATACCTTACTCTGTCCAGAAGGGGAGCTCGTGTATTAGCCTTAGGGCATAGAGAGCTGGGCAAATTAACTTCTCAAGAAATACGAGATATGAAGAGAGAAGATGTAGAAACTAAGCTTAATTTTGTTGGATTTGTCATCATATCTTGCCCATTGAAGACTGATTCCAAGAAGTCTATTGCTGAAATAATGAATGCTTCCCATTCTGTGGCAATGATTACCGGTGATAATCCACTTACTGCATGTCATGTTGCAAAAGAACTCCAGTTTGTAGGAAAGTCACAAACACTTATTTTGTCCTGCAAAGAAGAGAAATGGGGATGGCATTCAATCGACGAAAGTCTCCATCTTCCTGTAGAACCTAAAAATGGCATCAAAGAATATACTTCCAAGTTTGACCTGTGCATAACTGGAGAAGGACTAACATATTTAACAGAACATTACTCAGATTTCTTCTCTAAAATATTGATCTATGTAAAAGTTTTTGCAAGGTTTGATCCCAAACAGAAAGAGCTTGTGATACTTAAATTGAAGGCTCTTGGATACAGTGTACTTATGTGTGGAGATGGAACCAATGATGTAGGAGCTTTGAAACATGCGGATGTAAGTTTTTTTATTCTATTGTTATAATATATCTTTTAAATTACCTTTTTTTAAAATTATGATATAATAATTTATTATTTCAAATAAAGGTTGGAGTGGCTATTCTGTCTAATGCTCCAGAAAAGATGCCTGAAAAAAAAGATAGGTCATTAAAAGAAAGCAAAGAAAAGGAAAAACGCAAGATAGAAAATATGGAGTTAAGAGAAAGACATGAGAGGCTTGCTGCCTTGAATCACAGTGCAAGAGGACCGAGTGGTTTGAGAGAAGCAAGAAATAGAGGTGATGGAGCTAATGGACCCCAAAATGACGCAGTAAATGCTAAAATTCAAAAGCTTCTGAAGGAAATGGAAGACTTAGAAAAAACACAAATTGTTAAACTTGGTGATGCTAGTATAGCTGCTCCATTTACTAGCAGACTTTCAAGCATAATGTGCAGTAAGTGCTAATATTTTTTTATCAAATACTTACAGGAAAATTATTTTAGTAAAGATATTTTTGATGTCATTATTACATATTCTAGTATTCATTTGCATTTACTCTAATTTAAAACCTATATTTATCTCTATGCAGCCTATTTTTAATTTTATTACATTATTTAACACGTTGATTCAACAAATGCTGCTTTATATATAAAAATATCTTTTCAGTTGAAAACTGTTATTAAAGTTGTTATACCAATTGTGGTATATCATGTTGACACTTTGTTTGTGAACAGTGACTAATATCTTATTACACATGTTGCGGGTGTGTCACTGTATGTGAGCAGTGACTAATCTCTTATTACACATGTTGGGGGTGTCACTGTATGTGAGCAGTGACTAATCTCTTATTACACATGTTGCGAGTGTGTCAAAACCATGCATAGGTGCCAATTAATACGTTATAGAAAATTAACCTACTGTCCAAAAAATGTGAAATAAAAAAGAATTGTGTAATATATAGTATGCGGGTTTATAAAAATATACATAGATATTATTATAACTCTCATATTTATCACAAATAAAAAATAAGAAGAAAAAAGTTCATAAAAAATTTGTTTTGATATAAAAATGTAATATTACAATATAAATATATATATATATATATATATATATATATATATATATATATATATATATATATATATATATATATATATATATATATATATATGTATATGTGTATGTGTATGTGTATGTGTATGTGTATGTGTATGTGTATGTGTATGTGTATGTGTATGTGTATGTGTATGTGTATGTGTATGTGTATGTGTATGTGTATGTGTATGTGTATGTGTATGTGTATGTGTATGTGTATGTGTATGTGTATGTGTATGTGTATGTGTATGTGTATGTGTATGTGTATGTGTATGTGTATGTGTATGTGTATGTGTATGTGTATGTGTATGTGTATGTGTATGTGTATGTGTATGTGTATGTGTATGTGTATGTGTATGTGTATGTGTATGTGTATGTGTATGTGTATGTGTATGTGTATGTGTATGTGTATGTGTATGTGTATGTGTATGTGTATGTGTATGTGTATGTGTATGTGTATGTGTATGTGTATGTGTATGTGTATGTGTATGTGTATGTGTATGTGTATGTGTATGTGTATGTGTATGTGTATGTGTATGTGTATGTGTATGTGTATGTGTATGTGTATGTGTATGTGTATGTGTATGTGTATGTGTATGTGTATGTGTATGTGTATGTGTATGTGTATGTGTATGTGTATGTGTATGTGTATGTGTATGTGTATGTGTATGTGTATGTGTATGTGTATGTGTATGTGTATATGTATATGTATATGTATATATATATGTATATGTATATGTATATATATATATATATATATATATATATATATATATATATATATATATATATATATATATATATATATATATATATATATATATATATATATATATATATATATATATATATATATATATATATATGTATATATGTATATATGTATATACGTATATACGTATATACGTATATACGTATATACGTATATACGTATATACGTATATACGTATATACGTATATACGTATATACGTATATACGTATATACGTATATACGTATATACGTATATACGTATATACGTATATACGTATATACGTATATACGTATATACGTATATACGTATATACGTATATACGTATATACGTATATACGTATATACGTATATACGTATATACGTATATACGTATATACGTATATACGTATATACGTATATACGTATATACGTATATACGTATATACGTATATACGTATATACGTATAAACGTATATACGTATATACGTATATACATATATACATATATACATATATACATATAAACATATACATATATACATATATACATATATACATATATACATATATACATATATACATATATACATATATACATATATACATATATACATATATACATATATACATATATACATATATACATATATACATATATACATATTTACATATATACATATATACATATATACATATATACATACATACATATATACATATATACATATATACATATATACATATATACATATATACATATATACATATATACATATATACATATATACATATATACATATATGATTTTTTGTTTGGTTTAAGCGAAGGGTTATATATGTTTATTTTAGGTTTTCAGTTACTTCGCGAACTGTAAATATTGGATTCTGACATCAGATCTACCTGGAGATCCATCAGCAGCTTCCTTACAGCATTTTTTTGGCCTGGATGACTCTTTAGTAACATAGTTCTCTGTTTTGGATATACAGGAGACGGTATCTATTTTAATTGGTATTTTGTGGGCTTATGACCACCTTTGAAGGCTGAGTTAAGTGCTCACTTTATGCCTAGGCAACATTCCTCATTATACCATAGATTCATCTCTATACATCATTTAAATGTTTTTATTCTTAGTGCAGACAAGATGGTTTTTAGTCTTTATGCCATTTGTTGACGAACAATGGTAAGATTTTTTATTAACAGATGTTGAGGAAACCTCTTTATTCTGTCAATACCTCATCATTGTTTGTTATACAAGCCGGATATTTTTTTGGCTTTTGACAAAGCCCATTACACTTCTGTAGAGGGTAATATGTGATTTTTTGTTTGGTTTAAGCGAAGGGTTATATATGTTTATTTTAGGTTTTCAGTTACTTCGCGAACTGTAAATATTGGATTCTGACATCAGATCTACATATATCTATGTATATATGTATATATGTATATATGTATATATGTATATATGTATATATGTATATATGTATATATGTATATATGTAAATATGCTGTAAGGAAGCTGCTGATGGATCTCCAGGTAGATCTGATGTCAGAATCCAATATTTACAGTTCGCGAAGTAACTGAAAACCTAAAATAAACATATACATATATACATATATACATATATACATATATACATATATACATATATACATATATACATATATACATATATACATATATACATATATACATATATACATATATACATATATACATATATACATATATACATATATACATATATACATATATACATATAAACATATATACATATATACATATATACATATATACATATAAACATATATACATATATACATATATACATATATACATATATACATATATACATATATACATGGCAATATAAAACAGATGGCAATATAAAATTCAAACTGTCGCAGTGCAAAAATAAACACGAGTGTAATCTTTCATTCCCACTGTTGCCCCACAGTCGTTGAATTGAGATATTCTCCCATTTTCTATGAGTGATGCGCTCTTGACTGTAATTCGAGTCTCCCGCATGCAAAGTGTTGAACCATGTTTTTTTTTCACATTCAATTTCTACACTCTTAAATATCATGTAAACAAATATTGAATTACAATTAAAAGTGTAGGCATTATGCCTTTCATGTGTTACATTAAAAATTATCAATATGTATTAATAATATGTATTGTCTACAAAAAATTTAAATGATTTGATATAGTATATTTGTAATTTAAATTTTTTTTTTTATATAAATATTTTTTAATTTATTTTCAGTATGTCATATTATAAAACAAGGACGATGCACTCTGGTCACAACTCTTCAGATGTTTAAAATATTAGCATTGAATGCTTTGATTCTGGCCTACAGTCAGTCTGTTCTCTATCTGGATGGCATCAAGTTCAGTGACACACAAGCTACCCTTCAGGGTCTTTTATTGGCAGCGTGTTTCCTATTTATATCAAGATCTAAGGTAATAAACAATATTTAATTTTTTTTTACTGGAAGTGGGGTCGCTCTATCTTTTTAATGTAGTTTTTTTTGCCAATCTGTAAGAGGCAGATGTTTACAAATAGGACTCCAAGATGAACTGTCTTTAAGGTTTCTTTCAGACCTGGGTTAACCCTCCAATATCCTTAAAAAAATAATTACAACAATCATAGATCACCTTAGAACCAGTTTGGCCACGTCTTCGAGGATATAGAGTGTCAGGCTGTGGATCGGCCTGAATGGAGGTGTTTTATGGCATCCCTATGTTCCTGATGGAATGCAAAGGGTGATGATGATTTTTTAGAAGAAATAAATGTACTTTTGTTTACATATACTCAACTGGTTTGAATAACACGTGTAGTATTTTTTTAATTAAATTTTCTGATAATTTGAATCTTATGTTCAGTTCCTTATTCAGTAGGATCATAGTTTTATTAAAGCGCTATTGAGATGATTTGGCTCAGTAAATAGTAATTTATGAATCATTCTTCTTATTATATTTTTATTAGTGTTTGATTAAATCAAGAATGTTAAATTGATTATTTTGTTATGTTTGAAAATTTATTGATAATGATGAAACTTTCTGCATTAGACCAATCAATAATATTAAACGATAGCATATAATATAAGTGCGAACATTGATGCATGGGAGGGAAGTGTGGATGTGGATAATTAATGAAGAGTCGAGTAAATGCGTACACTGATAAGAATATATGGTGTGTCAATATATGACAGAATAACAAAATGTGACATAATTTAAAATATTATTACTAACATGAATTTGAACTAAAACTCCATGTATTAAGAAGGATGAAAAAGAGCATTTTGAGATGGTTGGACATGTTGAATGAATGGGTGATGGAAGACTGACTAAACAAATTTATCGGAATTGTTTGTTATATACTTGTTTGACGCACATAAACTTAAGTCAAGAGTACATAGATTAAGCCCATATGATGCCAACGGGCCACCTTCCCAATATTATATTACAAGCATGAGTGGGAGTCGTGGTAGAAGACGACGGAGAAAAATGTGTTTGAATCAAGTGAATGAAATTTTGAAAGAATGAAAGGAAAGAAGTAAGATAAACATAAGGTATTGTGTGAGAAGATGACGTGGAGGAGGAGAAGGAAGTATGCTATGATCGGAAAGTTTGGCAACTTGTTTTTTCTGCCTACTTCAACAGAAAAGTGGTATTATGGCATATATCTATGTTATAAAATTTCAAATATTGTACAAACTACAGAGGTCAATAGGTGGCATAAAAATGTTGAATGGGAATGTACAGTAGCAGTCACAGAAATTGCATCACCTAATTTTTGGAGGTTTTTCTGAAATTGCGTCGAGTGTAAATATTATTCCACTGATTTAATTTTTTTTAATAAAATGTAGATCCATTCTGACATTTTTTAAAAAGATTACATAACATCAAATGTTTTTTTTTGCATGCTAGGAATTTTTATTTAAAATGAGAAAATATTTAAAAATGGAATAATCAATTTTAAAATAAAAAAAAAAGACAATCTGTTTCAAACACATTTATTTTTTTGTAGAAATTCAATAAATATTATACTTAAATACCAAATTATATATTTTTTAATATTTTGTGCCCACCCCTTTGGCCTTGATGACGGCATCAATGTGAGACGGCATCAATGTGAGACGGCATCAATGTGAGACGGCATCAATGTGAGACGGCATTGATAAAATTTAATTTTGAATAATTGTATCCAAAATCTCTTCATCCCACATATTTTCTAGAGATTTTTTCAGTTTTTTTGCTGTCTGGAGGCTCAATCTTTGTTTTTTAGCCCCATGTATGCCCAAACATTTTCGATTAGGTTTAAATCAAATTTATTCCCAGGCCATGGCAATGACAAAATGCCCATATTTTCTTTAAAATTGGTTATTTAAGAAAAATAAAAACAGTAATAATTTTATTGATTTAAAAAATCAACTACAGACATATCAATGAATATTTAAAATTAAAAAAATACCGTGCTGGCATGATGGCAGGGAGCAGTCGTCTTTGAAAATATACCTGTCTGTCTCCGAAAGGTGTTGTTCTATGAATGGATGCAAATAATTATTTAAAATGAGTTAGGTGATGCAATTTCTGTGTCCGCTAATGTATTGGGTGTACAAATAAGTCACCGCCGTTTGACAAAAGTTGGCGCCACCAGTAAGTTATGGTTAAAATTGTCAGATGTAAAATGTCATTATCGTAAGGTTGGACATCTGTCAACAACATGACCTTGAAATATTAGTGAATTTTTATCAGTATAACATATTTTTTTGTGTTCGAAAATGTCAAGTTTTGAGCCGAATAAGCGTCATTTGCGGGAACTTTTGATTTACTTCTTCAATTTGAAGAAATCTGAAGCTGAGGCGCATCGATTGCTTGTAGAAGCATATGGTGAGGCTGCCTTAAGTGAGAGAAGTTGTCGTGAGTGGTTTCAAAAGTTTAAGAACGGTGAATTTGACATCGAAGACAAAGTACGTAGCGGAAGGCCGAAAGTGTACGAAGACGCGGAATTGGAAGTATTATTGGATCAAGATTCGTGCCAAACGCAAGAAGAACTTGCACTTACATTAGGAGTGACTCAACAAGCAATTTCACATAGGTTGAAATCATTGGGAATGATTCGAAAACAAGGAAATTGGGTTCCATATGAACTGACACCGAGAAACGTTGAACGCCGATTTTCCACATGTGAAATGCTGCTTGCCAGGCATAAACGAAAGGGTTTTCTGCACCGTATAGTCACTGGTGATGAAAAATGGATCCACTATGATAATCCAAAAAGAAGAAATCATGGGGAACCCCTGGCCATGCTTCAACATCTACAGCTAAGCCAAATATTCATGGAAAAAAACTCTTGTTGTGTATTTGGTGGGATCAGCTTGGTGTCGTGTATTATGAGTTGCTCAAACCGAACGAAACCATTGCTGGGGCTGTCTACCGAGCACAATTGATGAGATTGAGTTGAGCACTCGAGGAAAAGCGCGCCCACTGCTACTCCAGACACGACAAAATTATTCTCCTGCATGATAATGCTCGTCCACTGTTGCGGCGCCGGTCAAAACCTTTTTGGAAACAATTAATTGGGAAGTTTTACCCCACCCGCTGTATTCACCAGACATTGCTCCTTCTGATTTTCACTTGTTTCGATCGATGACGCATGACCTGTCTGAGCAGCACTTCACATCATATGAAGATACCAAAAATTGGGTCGATTCGTGGATAGCCTCAAAAGATGAAGCATTCTTCCGACGCTGTATCCGTATGCTGCCAGAAAGATGGGAAAAGGTAGTGGCAAGCGATGGGCAATACTTCGAATAAAACATGAGGTTCCGTTCTTTCACAATAAATGCCCAATTTTTGATAAAAAACGGCGGAAACTTATTTGTACACCTAATATGTTAGTTGCTGTATGACATGTCATTGGAAAAAAGGATAAATTACAGAGTTTTATAAGTAAATTGTATGAAAATGCAAAGAGAACAATCTGAGAATGAATGTTATGAAATGTGAAGTCATGGTGATAGAAAAGTGTAAAAGAAATGTAAATGTGATATAATATGGGGGAGTAATCAAAGATCAGAGCAAGTTAATGAATTCTGCTATTTAGCTAATATTTTTTCAGATTATGGAAGAGATATCGGACTATATGTAGTGGTAGGAAACAAAGTCAATGGGGCAACCTTAGCCTAATTGAAGGTTTTTAAAATGATTTTTGTACTTTTTTGTTTTTATAATGCATAATATAAAAAAATTGTTATAATTGAAAATATTTTGCAACCCATTTAAAATGCCAACCGATCTAATTTTGGGTCACGACCCATAGGTTAACTAACTGTGTTATAGTGTTATTTAGAAATAGACATATTTGTTGATTAATTGAGAATAATAAAAAATTTAATATTTATTTTTTCTAGCCTCTCAATAAACTATCAAGAGAGAGACCATTGCCAAACATATTCAATGTTTACACAATTATGACTGTTTTGCTACAATTTGCTGTACATTTTTGCTGCTTAATATATTTAGTAAAGGAAGCCACTGATAGATCTCCTAATCGGTATGTTATATAAGTAATTATTAAATATTTGTTAGGCTTTTGCTGTTTAATATTGTGTTGTAATATATATTCGTCCTATTTTTTCCACTTAGTGGCATATCATCGATTTTTCGCCCCATTACTAACTTCATACACACAAATATTATGTCATTTGAATGGTTACATTTCAGCGGTCATTTTAATAAATTTTGCTATGGTCGGTGAACCTAAGCGTTTTAAACATGTCGGAAAATATAAAACATCTTTGTTATATTATGCTTTTCTATTTACAAAAAAGCAAAAACGCATCGTAACTTGTGAAAACTCAGTCCACGTATTTCTAAAGCATTTATTCAGAACAGAATTTCTTAACTCGCTCTAATCTTTCATTGCTAACCTTATATATCACATTTACTTTTCCTTTCATACTTTTTTATCACCATGATTTCGCAACATTAATTCTCAGATCTTTCTCTTCGCACCTCTCATACAATTTATTTATCAAACTCTGTAATTCATCCTCATTCTTCACTACCACCACCTTGTCTTAAGCATACAGTAATCTGCATACATTGCCATTCAACATTTGTATACCATCCATTAACCTCTGTAGTTCCTTCACTCATGAATCTATGTAAATATTTAACAACTAGGGTGGCATAATGCATCCTTGCTTAACCTTTTGAAATATTAAACCACTCAGTCAAGGCATCGTTCACTTTAATACATGCTCTAATTTAGGCATATAATAACGCAATACTATGTATTAACTTACATTCGACATCATATTCATTCAATATTTTTAATAGCTTGTCTCTTATCACACGGTCATATCCTTTTTCCAAGTCCACAAATGCACAGTGCACCTTTTTATTTTTGGCTCTACATTTTTTCACAAGCATATGCCAAGAGAAAGTCTGATCCAGGTATCCTCTTTAACTTAAAAAGGTACTGCTACAGCAAGCGATCGACATGGCTAATAGAAAAGGCATTGTGTTTCAGCACAACAATGCCAGATCACATGTTTCTATGGTCATCCTGCAAAAATGATCGCAACTTAGCTGGGATGTTTAGTACTTCACCATATAGTCTGGAATTTCTGACATCATTTGTTTCGATCTTTGCAGAATTCTCTTAATGGTGTAAATTTACCAAATTTGATCTGCCAAAATCACTTAGATCGGTTTTTTTGCTAACAAGTCCCAGAAATTCTACAAGTGTCGAATCCTTCAGCTACCAAAATAGAAGAACGTCATTGATCAAAATGGCACTTATATAGTTGATTAAATTTATTTCTGAATTTACATATACGTGTATAAAAGTAATCATAAAATATTAGTAGATTATACTATGCAGGATAAGCGGATTACAGAAAGTAAACTTAGGCAAAAATACTACAGTTAAATGAAACATTTGATATATTTATTAAAAATCAATAATTACACTTTCAATTATAATTATGTAAATCAATCGTAATTATTTAAAAAAATAATCAATGAGAAAAATGAAGACTCTTTATATCATTCATAGATTTTTCCATCTCAGGCTGCATGTTTGTTATCCTTAATTTTGTTTCCAAATGGGTAACAGTCAATCTTCTCATTGGGTTTTTATGGATATTCATTATTAAGAAAGTTTGTTCCCATGTATAAATTGAACCAAATAGCACAAGCATTTTAATTACTAATTCTTTCAAATCAATATGTTTTTCTGTGTTTAGATTTTTATAAAAATTTGATATATTTTCTTTTCTGTATATTTCACATAGAGCTTCGTCACATTGTATTGTAAATCAATCAATTTTAGTTGAATATTAACTATAGTAGGGGCTGCAAATGATTGATAAAATGCTTTAATTAAGAAATCATGCTGTATGCCTACACCAGCTACAAAAAGGGACCTTGGGCTAGATCTGGCTTCTGGTCATAGTTTGTCCATGCCTGACCTAACACCTTCACTTGGATATGACATTAAAAAAATTGATTTATTTGTCATGTAGTTTTGTCAACGAACTCCGTGGCCTAGTTTGCAAGATATTTGATTTTTACTCAGGGGTTTCGAGTTCAATTTCTCATGGTGTTTGAGAAAAAAAGTATCTCAGTCGAGTAAAATGTTTGGTAACAATGCGCTAAATGTGTTCGAGTGTTGTCTTTTTATGTACTTTAGTATTGCCAAAAACATGCGATGACGAACTTTAAGTTCAGTGCCTACTTCAGTGGTTCTTAAAACCCGAAGGCTCAATTTATGGGGCCAAATACAATGTTGTCTTCTAACAACGATTCAGATATGTTCAAGGATACCATATGGAAGAAAAGAAGAAGCGCAGGAAAGTAATCTAACACCTTCACTTTGTGTCATAAAAACTGGTTTATGATTAATTTGTCCTGTAGTTTTTGAACTAAATACTATTTAATAAATAAAATAAAAGAACACAGAAATAAAAGAATCTTTGATGATACACAAAAATCAATGTATGTCAGAACCATATTTTCTAATATATATTTTGTTATTTGACACTGTATTGTATCAAACTTATGTTACATACAGAACAACCTGGCGGGCTTATTGCCGTATGGACATTTCTTCCAACTAATAAGAAAAATGTCAAAATAAGAGTGGTATCCTTTTTATTTTGAGTTTCATTAGGAATTAAACCCAAAACCACAGTAGTTGGGAGTCAAACATTCTACAAACTAGGCTATAGAGTTTGCCTTGACAAACTATCTAAAAGAAATATAATAAAAAGATAGAATTTAGTTTTACTCTACTTATATTTTTCTAGGGATTCAAAGCCAAAACTTGCCTTGGATTTGCCTGATGATGAAGAAGTAGAGTTTGTGCCAGATTTACTCAACAGCACTGTGTATATTATATCAATGGCTTTACAAGTCTCCACGTTTGCCATCAACTATAGGGTATGTATTTTGAATTTTATAAATATATTGGTTTGTCAGGAAAGTGATTTTGTATTTTTAGGTTCAATTCAAACCTTAAATTGCTCATGGACGGGGGTTTTTGATATTTTCAATATCTCAGGAATCTCAGCAATCATTTTATCGGCTGGGAAGGTGAAGGTCAATGTTTTTTTGGGATTCCCAAGGAATCTTCATGATTGACTACTTGAAAAAGGGCAAGACCATAACGGGAGCCTATTATGTGGCATTATTGGACCGTTTGAATGACGAATTGAAGGAAAAACGGCCAAAATTGTTATGCAAAAAAATGCTCTTTCACCAGAATAGCGCATTGTACCACAAATATACCGTCGCAATGGCAAATTTCATGAACTGGGTTTTGAATTGGTTCCTTATCCACCATATTCTCTGTAATTTGGCCCTGTGCGACTTCCTGTTCCTGAAATAAAATAATTGATACGGTGGAAAGAAATTTTCGTTGAATCAGGATGTCGTCACCGTAGTATATGACTATTTTGCCGAGTTTGATAAAACCTATTTTTCATACGAGATGAAAAAAATGGAAAACCGCTGGACGAAGTATGTAGCACTCAAAGGAGAATGTTGGAAAATAAAAGTTTTTTTCCAAAAAAAGTATTTTACTTGTTTTTTTACCAAACTTTTCAACTACCCTCGTATATGTATTTTAACCCCCTTACCTTTAGGTTTTTTTCTTATGTGTATGCCTAAAATATGCCAGTTTTTTTTAATTACATTTTTCAATGTGTGATTTCACAAAATCATGTAAAAATAAAATGTTTTTAGTAAATTTTATGTACTTGTTTGCAACATACTCGTCAGGGGTCATCAACACATGGTTTTGCAAAAGAACAATTTTTTTTTAAAAATATAGTATAATAAAATTTGAAGCATGCCAAACAATGACCTAAATAGAAGAAATAGTAATAAAAGCCAATTCGAATTTACCCGGATGAAAGGAATAAGCTTTGTCGGGTTTCTAAGTGAAAATAAAATAATATTTTTTTATTCCGAACCAATGTCGCCCGGATTATATTCAATTTACTTTAAGCCTTTTTATAGTTACGTGATTTATCTTAGAATCAATCAATCACATGAAGCGAGGGATACCTGTACATAGTTTGATTACCATATCACATATTTTATTTAGTTTTACTATAATACATAATTTAAATTAACATTGTTTTAACCCTCGAGTTCAAGTACATAACAGTGTTAAAGACCTTCCATTTTGTAGATATAAAGAACCACTTCACTAGGCAAAGCCTGTGATAAAGTGGTCCATTTCTTGATTGTGTATACCATATATTTGTCCTAAATACTAACACTCAGCTGAAACATATACACATTCTCATATTTAAGTTATAGGTCTGACATATTTTACAAAATATTGTTATACTCGTATATATATATTTAAACTGTAACAAGATAGTTGTAAAGAATCAAAACTATTTTTCTAAATTAATTTGACCTCAGTATATTTTGTATGTATAATATATTTAGAAAATATAATCCATCTGTTTTTTTTTAGGGCGAACCATTTATGGAGAGCTTGTCAGCCAACACACCCCTATTGTACAGTGTGCTGCTTTCAGGAGGAGCAGTGTTTGCCTTAGCCTTAGGACTGCTTCCTGAACTCTCAAATCAGTTTGAAATTGTACCTTTCCCTTCAGAGGTAATTATTTACTTAAGTAAGAAGAATACAGCCAAACATGATACTTACGAGTAGTTTCTTCACGAGGAGTTTGAATAACTCGACAGTTTTATTTATTGTCCATAATTTTTCTATAATTACACATATACCATTGAAGATGGCAATTACTTCGTATTGAGGAAGATTATCAGTCCATCCAGTAGTTGAATGATGCCTGTGTATATATTGGTGCGAGTTGTTCAACGAACATACAGGCTAAACAGATCAATCTGAGGTTCTAATGGCAACGAGATCCGAGTTACAAGATGTAGCTGTTGTTGAAACCCTTTATAGGGCCACTTTTTGCTGTTACATTTTTCTCATAGAATTTAAAAAAAAGTAGAACGTTTCCATTATTCAGATATTTATATTTGTTTACGTAAAGTACATATTGATTGAAATTTTGACACTGCTTATATTATTGATGCTAAACTCATTGTAGCAACAACACATTGATATTTGTATAACCTAGTCTGGTTTGGATTTGTAGAAAATATTAAGAATTGGAAATTCGATCCAATAAGCATTTCAATGAAATTCTTCATGAATCTATTCTAACAAATATCATAAGACAAACGATGATATGAATAAGATAGATTGTCCTTTGGGACTTTTCTGGAACTAATCTATAAGTTTTTTTTGTTAAAGTTCATCATTTTCTTTTTGGGTTATTTTTTTATTTCATGAATGGACTGTTAGTCAGGAATGATGATATTCAAAACAGAAGAAACTACAGCTTTCAAATAAGAAGAATCGACCCCATTAGAGTATAATTCAAGATTTGGGATAAGAATATCAAGAAGTATTATACGAGGGTTGCTACTTAAGTTTTGAGATATGGCAACACCAGTGTAGATACGTCAAATCTGACATCAGCATCGTAAAGTTTCACGTTTTTAATGGTATACGTGCTCAGAAAGTTTTGTCATACGAGTGCTATTTGTGTTGTTTACAGTGACTTGAAAAAATCATCTCGGCCAAAAATGGAATTAAATCGTGAATATTTTCATGCGATGATTTTTTATGATTTTCGACATGGACTAACTCAACAACAGTGTGCCGATCAACTCGCTTCGACATTTGGTGATGAAGCACCATCTCGGGCCACGTTTTTCACTGGTTTTCCGAATTCAATCATGGTCGTAGTTCACTCCAGGACGAATTTCGTGAAGGTTGTCCAAAATCGGTTGTTGTGCCAGAAAACATCGATGCTTTGTGTGAACTGATAGTGCAAGATCGTCATGTGACTTATCGTGAGATTGAGGCATGTTTGGGCATTAGTTCCACTCGCATACATTCAATATTGCATGAACATTGGCCGTCAAAAAGATTTGTTCACGTTGGATACCGCATAATTTGACAATCGCTCAAAAAAAGGCTCGTGTCGATTAGTCCAAAGAAATGTTGAAAAAATTCGATCGTGGTGCTTCAAAAGACGTCTATAAGATCGTGACAAGCGATGAATCATGGATCTATGCTTATGAGCCAGAAACTAAACAGCAGTCGACTGTATGGGTCTTTCAAGACGAGCCAAATCCAACAAAAGTTGTTCGCCTTAGTGAAACATCGTACGGTCAATTCTGAATGGTACACCACCATTTGTTTGCCAGAAATGAGGAAAACCAACCGCCGAAGACGGATCATTCTCTACCACGACAATGCGAGCTCTCACACATCGGCTCAAACAAGTGACTTTTTGAGCACTCAAAACATCGAATTGATGGGTCATCCGCCGTACAGCCCTGATTTGGCACCCAATGACTTATTTTTATTCCCAAACATCAAAAATTAATTAAGAGGTCAACGTTTTTCGACGTCTGAAGAAGCGGTTGATGCATTCAAAACGCATGTTTTGAAGTTACCTCATTCGGAGTGGAAAAAGTGCTTTGAAAATTGGTTCAAACGCATGCAAAAGTGTATTGATCTTCATGGAGAGTATTTTGAAAAACAATAAATATTTGTTTTTACTTGTCTTTCTCAAAACTTAAGTAGCAACCCTCGTATTGGCTCACTGGATTATGTTTTGCTCATTTGTGATTGAGATTCTAAGAACATTTTTTTTCATTTCAGTTCAAGATGATCCTTGTCCAAGTGCTAGTAGGTGATATGGTTTTAGCATATGTTGTAGATCGAGCGTGTCTATGGTTGTTTGGCGAAGGAAAACTACAAGCACCATAAATAGTGATGTGTAATAAAATGCGATTAAAAAAATGAGACTTTAATCAAATTGATTGTTCTATAGGTGGCTATACAGACTGTGTGCAATATATTAATATATTGTTAATTTTTATTTGAATTTTTGATTCACCATAGTTTTAACTCTATGGTTTTTCAAATATGACATGTAATATATTAAATTAATTTATGGCAGAGCAGTTTTTTATTGTTTTTAAAAATTATGTTTTGTGTTCGTCACTGAGAACCTTTTTTCATATCAAATCAAAAGTATATTTTTATTGTTTGGTCATAAATTATTTTCATCAAGATGTAAAAAAATATTCAGTAAAAAAATATGCATTTATTTTCAATTATGAATAAAACTAAGTAAACCAAACGCAAATTGAAAGTAATTTAACAATGATTATTCTTATTTGGCATTTTCAATTTTCATTAATCAGTTAATTTGAGCTATCTTTTAAGATTTATTTATCTTCAAAATTTGTCAAATTTTATTCGAAACAGCGGAAGTTGAAGTGTTGGATTATGTCTGGGATTATGAATAAAAACAGGCAATATAGTGTTGCCTTCTAATACTTATAAAAACAGTTTCACTCATTGTTAATTACCACAAAATTTAAAAAACTGAATAACTATAGTTTTTTATTTATACTGCATCATTTTCTCAAGTGAAATTAGAATTTATTTTTGTCTCTCCTTATTTTGATTTCAAGTCTAATTTTCACTAAGTCTGATGTTAAAGTTGATCAATCATTAAAAATCGCACAGATTAAGTGTGGATATGAATATTTTTTACTATGCATTTAATAAAAGACAAATTTTTAATGGTATTTTTCTTGAAAATAAACGGTTTCTTTCTGCAAATTTGTTACATTAATTGTATTTTCAGACAAAATGCAACTGTTGTGAAATTTACTATCGATTTTTCTAAATTTCCTGTGTCAAGAATATAGAAATATAAAATGAAAGTAACTTTTCAAAGCAGTTGATTAAAAAAAAATACAAATATTGCATTTATTTTTTTTTATTTCAAGATTAAAAAGTCAAGTTTATAATTTTCACATCTTTCTTATTATTAGAATTTGTATATTTATTACTTGTTGATGGACTCAGTGATAAAGCTAGTTTGGTTTTTGATTGTTTGAAAACCTCTAGAACTGAGAAATGAGACTTATTTATGATAAGACATGCTAATGAAGCTGTTCTTAAGTTGGACATGCATATTTACTGCATTCAAAACATTCGACTTTTATAATTACTTGGGTATAAGGAAATTTTCAGTTATTTCCTTTTTTATTGGACACGCTCATAAAATACAAAATTAACCTAAGAATTTTTACCTGTTTCCAATTCACTAAATTTTTTCTTTGTTTCACAAACTTTTGTGTATGTATTTTGTTGAGTCTGTTGTCTCAAGTTAAAAAATATTCTGGAGTTGTGCGTAACAAAGTATTATTTTATAATGAGTGATGATTTTAACTTATTTTTGCTCAATATGTTATGTATTTAGTTTTATATTATCTGATTTCTTTGCTTTTTTATTTAGTTTTATTTCCCAGTTATTAAATTAAAAAGAATAGAAGAGTTTTAATTGAATAATTAGAAACTGATGTGAAATAGTTGATGTCATTGTAAACTAACTTGCATGAATTAGCTATGAATTCAAAATCAATTCCCAAATCATTTATAGTTATCAAATGATTGTCACGATTGTTAATCATTTAGATGTGGGGAGTACATAAAAATTAGATGTTTAAATATTATGTTTCTTTTTGAATTTATGAGTTGATTGTTTTACTAAGAAAGTTTTTTTTATTGAATTTAATTTTGATTGAATTTAATTTAAAATAAATATTGATTATGTTTCGATACATAATTGTTTTCATTCCCAATAAAATACTTATTGAACAACTAAAGTAAAACTTTATGTTACAAAGAAATTTACACTTTAATTTGTTCATTTAGTTATGGGCAATTAAGAATTCATCAAATAAATAAAAACATGAATATCAAAATATAATAAATACACCAGCATTAAATTGCTTTGATAATTCTTGGTTAATGCAAATACAGGTATCCCTCGTTATGTCTGATTTCGCTACAACACGATTTAAATATAAGTAAGAAAAAGTTTAATTAAAAATGACAGAGGAGCCGAATAAATGCTGTGGAAGTGAGTGCATTGAGAAGAATACATGGAACGACAATGTGTGACAGGATATGGAATGGAGTGATTAGGGATGTATGTGAACTTAAGGCTAATGTGTTAAGTAAGATGAAGAGCATGCTGAGATGGTTTGGGCATGTGTGAAAGGAAGACCACGAAAGTATGGTTGGATCAAGAGAATGATATTCTGAAAGAAGAAAATGTGGAAAGTCAGAGTAATGGTAGAAGTTGTATGAGAAGGTGTATGAATGTAGAATAGGTTAAGGAAGTGTGTTGAGATATGAAAGTAGGACGCTCTGTCCTCGCTGCCTACCCCGTCATAGAAATGGCGTGATGGTATGTATGTTAATTAAAAAGAATTATTTTTGACATTTTTAGGTAACTTTTTTTTCTTTGGAACCAATCTATCCCATATTAAAATCTGCACTTTACTTGCTTTTCTAGTCACCTGATTTTTTTTCTAGAACCAATTAATGAAGCCAAGCAAGGGATACCTATATGTGTATATTATGTAAAGAGGCATATGGCAACAGGTCAAAATAGAAAAAAATACTTAAATCATTTTAAATGAATCTTTGGATGGATAATATAATTTTTGGAGAATTATTCCTATGCTGTTCCTATTTTTAATATTGAATCATACAAATTGGCTAGTTTTTTAAATTAAAATCTGTCAAGCTAGCACGCAACATTTTTATAAAATTTAAAATTTTATTGTCTCTATAGGTTTTACTATACACTAAATGTAACGACTTTATAATGTAAATACAGTTCGTATATTCTTTAAAAAAATATTCATGTATTGGTGTGTTAGATTTATCTTTTATGCATATAATGCTTGTTTGGTGATTCCATAGATATTTAACAATATACACTAGTGAAATATTGTTTATAGTTTACTTTTATAAATATCACATACTTCGTAATATTCCATTTGATTTCAAGTTCCATTACACCACCACAAGATTAATGATACAACTTAACAGTGAAGTAATCCTTGGAAGAATACTATATTTTCTTCCAACAAATGTATTACAGACACAGAATTTTAAATTGCACCATGTAACAATGTGGTCTTACAGTTTATATTCTGATATCAAATTATCTTTTCTTCTATAATAAACTATATTTTTGAGTTGTTTCTTGTGAAGTTGCGATCTATAGTTCATTCGGACCAAACTGAATAAAACAATGTAAAATTAAATATGTGTATTAATATTTGCTGACAATTTTTTATTTTATGTTTGACCTCAAAAAATGTTTCTAAGAATTTTTATTGTATTAAGTCAACTACTGATTACGTATTTCAAGTTTTAATTTTTTTGCATATAACAGTACTTTGATGACGAATATTAAACACACATGTATCTTCGAGTTGCGACATTTTACATTAACAACACTTTTTGTGTTGACATGACCTCACCGCCCACAGCACATTTTCATGGTGTGATTAGTCTTGCAAGTTGCCAAAACTATACATTTAATAACAACTTAATCATAACCTATAACATATCTTTTGACATTTTCAAATAAATATCACAGAAAAGAAAATTCATGTGTGAAGTGCAGAAACAATATTCACTAATAATTTTTCATATATTAAAAATACACATGTGCTTAAACTTAAAAATACATACACAAAAATATATACAGTTGATAACTATATTTACCCTGTTTTGCAAATATAATTACATTGATTTTTCATATATATGAAAAATGCTGTTTAGTTCACTAATTAATAATTGCAAAGCCAGTGTTTCTAGTTACAACAATTTTTGGTTTACAATATCTGAACTGGAACCAAAACTGTCATAACGTCCAAGAATCACCTACATATATTATGTGTATGTATTGTTATGAATGGGGTTGATTCTTGAACACATTTTGAACCATTCAAAACTATATAACCATTTGAACTATATATAACTTGCAATAAGATAAATTTACTGTGTTCCACTTTCGTACTGTGAAACTTCAGGTCATTCTACATCCTGATCTAAGGATTATAACATTATTACGTTTTTCTCGTCTCAGTCTTTGCCTCATCACTGAGAATCACAATTTTTATGAACTGCATCGACTCTAATCACAACTCTCCTTCAGTTATCCCTAGACTTGACTGAACAGAGTGCTGACACCACCGAAGATCCTGCTGCAATTTTGACTATCAATCCACGTGATAGTGATCTTCTCCTTTCTTTTCTTCAATTAACACTACTAATTACAACAAGTCTCTCCAAGTCACATGGCCAAATAATTAAAGAATATGCCTTAGACAGATGGTTGAAAGTCTGTCCTTTATTTGGAGGTCCTCTAAAATAGAATCATTTGTATGCCTAGCAGTCCAAGGGACCCTCGGCATTTGTGTTCAACATTAAATATCAATTCTCATTTGATCTGCTGCTTTTATTTCCCAGGTTTCTGATGCATAAAGGCATATGGAGAAAACCAATCTCTTTACTAGACAAATTTTGGTTGAAGTTGTAATATCTCTACCTTTCTATTTCTTTTCTAGTCGGCACATTGCACTTTTGACCATTGGAATTTGTCTTCTTATTTCATTTCACCTTCAAATTCTCCATTATTGTTAATTTGAGATCCAAGATAGACAAAAGTAACGTATTACTTCTATGCAGTGTAATATGATATTTTCTGAAGCAGATTTTTTCTGTCAATAATCATGGTCTATTAATTTCAAAGCCAAACGGTTGCTCTTCTCTTCGACATGATGATGAGTTCAGCCATTTCTTCTGGATTACCCGTTAAGAGTGTAATCTCAAATATTAGCTTAATTTTTAAAAATCCCCGAAAACGTATCTAGTGTAAACGAGCATATTAGCGATATGCCTTTTTTGGCATAGTTGACTACACTTCCATTTGGAATTATTCTACACTATGTCTACTTGGCATTATTAAATGTTGAAGATTTAAATGCTCACATTTTTTTAACTTATCATTGATTATAATTTGATTATTCTTTTTACAACTTGCTTGAAACTTATCATTTTTTAACTGATATTGATATATAGTATGTATATGAACATTTTTGATGAACTAAACATGAAAATATTTAAAGGTGGTTGGTTACATTGTGCAGAATAATTTCAAATAGGCGATATATCTACCTGAGGATGACTGAAGAAGTATGGGAAACTGTTGGTTGGTAGGGAATTTGTAAAGACACTATATGAACAATTGTATTTTTCCTTAGATTATCATGAAGAATCTTTAAAAGTTTCTCAGTAGGAATGACTACCTTTGTTTATTTCTTTATTTGTGAAAATAACTCGATCAAATTCCAGACTATAGAATACAATCTTTAGATTAATTAAGCACATTTTGAAGTATGTCAAATGTTAATGCATTATTTTCTTGCTCAAAAACCCCACCCACAGTAGTATTAATCCATCTTTGGTGAATTAGATTTATTATTTAGAAAGTATTTAATGGAGAATTCATTCATATTACTCGTATTATCAGTGAAATGTGGTAGGACAATTTGTTCTTCGTATGGAAACCATACAATGATACCATAAATAATTAAAAAAAAACTTTTACATGTGATATTTTAACCTTTAAAACCTCAAATGTTCACCAGTCATTAACCTTAAATCGTGTCTGAATCAAGAAATCAATTATTTGTGTCCCATAAAATCAAGAAATCAATTATTTGTTTGACCCATCTATACACACGTAGGTCTTAACATTTTTACACTCATTCATTAAAAATGTCAGAAGATAAAATTTGGAATAGGTACGTAACTCACAGTTAGTTGTCATATATGTGTATGTTGACAATACTACTGCACACATAAAGTTAATAATAAACTGGTCGATTAATTTAACTAGACGGGTCTTTCCTTTTCTTTTTAGGTGCCTTAGGGAACCGAACATGAAACCACGCAAAACCAAACTGCTGAAGACAAGTGTTGTTACTAACTAGGCCGCAAAGGTCATTATTCATAATGTGAATGGATGAATGTATTTATGTAAAAAAGATCAAATGCACATTTTTTTTGTTTATTTGAGATAGCGAAAGAGAATAACACCTTAATATTTTATATGAAAAAATATCAAGATGTAAAATGTGTATCTGTTCCATTTTATACAAAAAACCAGCTCATTCTAAAATATTTTACATTTATATTGTCAAATATTTCAAAACAGGTAGTGTGGATTTGTCTCTTCAATGCATATTTAAATTCATATGTTGGGGAAAGTGATCTCAGAATTTCTTTATAATTTACTGTTGAGTATTAGGGCGACTTTGAAAGATGAAATAGATCACTGTTGATGCAATAAAACATAAATTTTGGAATATTGGTTTGCAATTTAAAATATGGTTATAATTTCCTAAAATGTTTAAAATTCAAATATGAAAGTCTAATACAATACAATAGATTCAAGTATTTTTTGCCATTGTTACTTTGGAACATTTTTTTACTTCTGCCTTTATCTGCTTATATGTTCAGTTCCATATTATTTTTTTTCTTTTTAAAATATTTTTATTACAGCTGATTGGAGGTGACTGCATATTGGACAAAATACTAATAGTTTTATAATTTGATAAATAAAAAAATGTAGGAATATTTATTACATAAGCTTAAAAATATGATTTTCATTTTAATAGAATTTAAAAATTATTCTTGAAATGGCTCCTATTTTTTATATTTTATCCTTTTAAATTCTTTTATGTATATTTTTGTTGTTCAACAATTGAATTGGTTCACTGAAAGAAAACTTGAGCGTAATAGACCAACATGTATTCCAACCCTTGCAATGTTTTTGTTGTTCAACAATTGAATTGGTTCACTGAAAGAAAACTTGAGCGTAATAGACCAACATGTATTCCAACCCTTGCAATGTTTTTGTTGTTCAACAATTGAATTGGTTCACTGAAAGAAAACTTGAGCGTAATAGACCAACATGTATTCCAACCCTTGCAATGTTTTTGTTGTTCAACAATTGAATTGGTTCACTGAAAGAAAACTTGAGCGTAATAGACCAACATGTATTCCAACCCTTGCAATGTTTTTACTATAATCACCATTTTTAGTACAACTCATTATTTTAAATATATAAATGAAATTGCTTGAATTTTCAAGACAGAATTCTATTGTAGATTGTATATATCTAAAGGATTTTTGTAAGAAAATATTGAAAATATAGAAAATATTACTCGCTTCTTGTTTCAGTCACAGTGATGCAAAATATAATAAAACTTTTATTTGATTCAAAACTCAAAATATTAATTTATAAATTAAGAAGTGTGTATAATATATGTCAACATTACATTCCTTACTTAATATTATTAGAATAAAGATATTTGAGTTCAATATTCAGTAATACATTGTATTCTTACAGTAATTTACATATTTTTAAAGTACTGATCACATAGAATTGGTATACTCGTATATTTCATTATTGACTGATGAATAGCGAAAATTGTATTTTAGAAATTAACCATTATATTCTATTACATACAAAGTATTCATCTGGCGATGCGAGTGAGTTCATTGATTTATACATTTTACTATCTTATTTAATGTCTATAAAAAAATAAATTATAACTCAACAAGCAAATACACAATTTGTTTCTAGGAGAAAAAATATGTACTTTTAATAATTACAATTTTAATTGATGTAAACCAATTTATGCAGATATATATATTATTTACATTTATCTTTGTAAAAATAAAATTCTGGTTTTCGAAAAAAGAACTATTTTGTTGTATAGATTACATTTACACTTGGAATATAATTGTTCTTTCTTAAACTTGCAAAGTATTGATTATTATGTTAGGTTAATTTTAAATTTGTTTTCAAAGGGTGCAAGAGGTTTTCAATATTACAAACCATACCATAATTGGTGTTTAATATGGAAAAATTATAATCCTACACATACTGTAATTAAAATGAAAGTATTTGTTTAGAAATTTGTTACTTGTGAGTCATACATGTACAAAAGAATAATAAAAATATGTGTTACATTTTATGAGGACTTTTTATGTTCTGAATACATTTTGACCCACGGAAAACCTCACTGAACTATAATTTTTAATTCTTTGATGGATGCATTTTTGCTACTTGAAATGCTTATGAAAAAAAAATTAACGAGGATTCAATCTCGTGTTTTTAGTATTAAGTGTTTGAAATTTTGTTTGTAAAATGAAAAGGATAGGACAGATCATAGTTCTTATGATACAGATAATCATCCTAAAATAAAGTTCCACTAAGAGAATCTTGCAATTCCTGCTCAGCATGTTCAACCAATCTGCACTTCCATATTACTTTGTCAATTATTGGCATTCTTGATCTGACTTCTGTGGCGGATTCTGGAATTGAATAATCTATAAAAGTATTTTTTTAATGGTTATGGATCTTCATAATAAAACTTAAAAAAAAAATTGGCTTTGTAAATTCCACTAATATGATGTTATTATTGTGACTCGTGTTTCGAGCTCCTTTATCAAGCTTTTTGTCAGGCAAAATAAACATTGATTCTAGTACTTAAGTTATTTAACCTAAGGGTCTTTTGAAGGATGTGTGGTTACGGGCTACCTAATAGAATTGATGTTAAGTTTGTCTGGCAAATAACTTGATATAGAACCTCGAAACACTTCGTGATAGTAATATTTTAATAGTGGATTCCGCAAAGTAAATATTATCATATTTCCCATAATTATGAATATGGATGCTACACATAGTTCAAGTTTTGATTTAAAAAAAAATCTTTTTCAAAGCTGTTTAAAACCTATAAATCGGAATAAAACATAATTATAACTCATCCAATATGCAATGCAATAAAATATTAAAAACTTATCACAAATCAGGCCACAAACCTTGAAATGGAATAATAAATAAATGGCATAAAATTGGAAAACGTACCTTTTAAGCACAAAAAACAAGTAAATTTTATTGTATCATTAGTTTCATTTAATTTATCCACTCTTTTTCTACGTGATAAGGAAATATATTTGAGTAATAAAAGAACCAATTAACAAAGTCAATCAGCTCATCACATGTGTCCATTATATCAGGTCTGTAAATATGAAACCGGAATTTGCTCATAGATAGCTCTAGTTGTCAATGTAGTGACTGTCAAACCGCGTCATTAGCACCTTTTTCTTGTGTTTACATTTGTCAAAGTCTTTTAACTCACAACAATACAAGTTTAATACAACTGCATATGTTTTCATAGCGTTGAACATGTCTGTTTTCGTGCCTGAAAACTACGATTTGCGGACAGCATTGATTTTCTGTTACCATTTGAAGAAAACTGCTGCAGAATCGCATCGAATGCTTGTCGAAGCTTACGGTGAGCATGCTCTTGGTAAATCACAGTGCTTTAAAAAATTCGAAAGTGGCGATTTTGACGTGAGAAACGAAGAATGTGGAATACCACCGAGAAAGTTTGAAGACGTCGAATTGCAAGCATTATTGGATGAGCATGATGCTCAAACGCAACAACAACTCGCGGATCAATTAAATGTGACACGAGAAGCCGTTTCCATACGTTTGAAAGATCCAGAAGGTGGGAAAATGGGTTCCACATGAACTGAATGAAAGACAGCAGGAAAACCGAAAAACCACTTGCG
Source organism: Odontocerum albicorne (assembly GCA_949825065.1). NCBI lineage: Eukaryota > Metazoa > Arthropoda > Insecta > Trichoptera > Odontoceridae > Odontocerum > Odontocerum albicorne. The sequence goes on along the minus strand of OX463841.1, from coordinate 21,297,370 downwards.
TAATGCTGCTCGCCAGGTACAAAAGAAAATCATTTCTCCATCGGAAAATCCTAAGCATAAAAGATCATGGGTAGCTCCAAGCAAACCAGCAACATCGACTGCCAAATCGCTATGGACGGAAGACAATGCTCTGTGTTTGATGGGATCAGAAGGGTGTTATCTGTTATGAGCTGCTAAAACCTGGCGAAACCGTTAATATTGAACGCTACCGACAACGAATTATGGATTTGAACCAAGCATTGCGTGAAAAACGACCAGAATATCAAAAGAGGCAACACAAACTAATTTTGCTTCATGATAATGCACCATCGCATACAGCAAAACCGGTCAAGGAAACGATTGAGGCGTTTAGTTGGCAAATACTTTCGCATGCAGCTTACTCACCAGACTTGGCTCCATCCGATTACTACTTATTTGCATCGATGGGACACACACTTGCTGAGCAGCGCTTCATTTCTTGCGAAAATGGATCTATGATTGGTTTGCCTCAAAAGAGCAACAGTTGTTTTGACGTGGCATCCACAAATTGCCAGAGAGATGGGAAAAATGTGTAGCTGGCGATGGGTAATACTTTGAATAAAATATTTTTTACCATTTTTATACAATACAATAAATGTGTATTTTCTATAAAAAAAATCCAGTTTCATATTTACAGACCTGATATACTCTCCTCGAAAAGAACATTTAAAACGAACCATATCTAGATATATAGTATATTAGATTTAAACTTTTTTGGTTTAAGTAACAAAAAAATATAAAAAACATTAATGTCACAAACAAAAAATAATCCTCAAGTAGTTTGTTCGTTCATAAGATTTTTATTTCTTGACTCTGTAAACCTGGAAATTCGCACTTAAAGTAAAAAGGGTTTTACTACGGTGTTTTTACATACATACTTTTTAGCACTTTTATTAATTGGAAGAAATTGTCAGATAGTTATCATTATTACAGGTTGTACTGCATATACCAAGGATGGCGAAGTTTCATCTCATCAGGAGTCAAATATAAGAATCTTGAAAACTTCGAGAACCGCAATATTTTTTCAAGAATTATCTTAAATGATTACATTACAACTCAAAATTTAAAAAATAGTTTATTTATATATAAAATATTATCACTTTTGAAATTGCATCAGAGGCGTAACAAGGGTGAGGGCAGACGGGGTCATTTACCCCTGGCCATCAGTGTGCAGGGCAGGGCGCTTTTAGGGGTCAATCTTGAGCGCTCGTAGGAGAAAATTGTGGTTGGTTATTTGTCAGGTCCACTCAATTGGACTTGAACACTAGTGTAAGAGTCAATCAGGGGCACCCTCAGAGGCCAATAGTAATTTGTTTTGTTGTCAGGGGCATAAAATACATGTGTTGCCCCCATTGCATATATTCAAACATTGTTTTAAATTATTGAATAAAATAGCAGGATTCTTCACAATTAAAGTTAATGTGACACATAAATAAAAATTAGGGTATCATTAAACTGCACTTCAATTCATTTCTGTTCTGTGGAATTAAAACCAGTGTTTGTAATGGTGAGTGAGTTTTCAAAATAATCTAGTATCTCGGAGTCAATTCTGATTCTGATCTACTCGTACATTTATTTTCAGACTTTATTTAGGTTTTAATGTAGATATTTAATTTATTTTTCATCATCAACTATTCAGAATTCCATGTTTGACATATACCTCCTTTTTTTGGTTTTTTATAAGTTTTATACAGGTTTTAAAAAATGCTTGACTAAATGCTTATTCTAACAATTTAAAGAGTGTCATGTCACTATTCGATCTATTAAAAGTTCTAGAAACAATGCATCTCAATGTTCTTCACCATATGATATACATTTTTTCTTCTCAGAAGTCATTCTGCCGATCTAGTTGAGTAGCCATGGCCTGTATCAATATTTATCTTTTTTTAAATAATTATAAATATTATATTTTTATTAAATGGTAGAACATTATATAGTATAATAATTTTGACATATGCAATTCTCTGTTATTAACTATTTAACATACATTTGAACAGGTAAATGTAATAAATAAATAATGCAATTTAATTTTTGTCTTTTCAAGCTGTAATGTTTTAAACATGTCTGATTATCTTGGAACTCTTTATTATCGAAACCTCAGATTTGATTTGTCTAGAGCAGTGGCTCTTAACCTTTTCGAAGTCACGGAGCACTTTTGATTATAAGAAAAATTTGCATGTCACCAAATCGTCAAGGTCATAAAACTAACAATAAAAAATGCATGAATATTGCTTTTATTTATAAATAAAAATTACAGATTGCAAAAAAAAACGTAAAAGAATAAAACATTATTATAAAAATATAACATAATATGTATATTATACAGTGTATATATTATATTTGCAAAAACTGTAGCTAAAATAACTCTTTTATAAAAAATATTATTGATGCGATATTTGACCTTGATGCCTTTTATATACTCGTATTTCAACAATATTAGGTCTAATGATTGATATATCTACCCTCATTTCTTCTAAATTTGTAAGCTTTTCGCGTTTTTTCGTTTTTATATTGGTTAGGGTTGAGAAACCAAGCTCACATAAATATGTTGAAAATTGTAATAAAATTGCCAAACTTCGATCAAATGTTTCATATTTGACGGAGCATTTGTGACATTCTCGCGGAGTACCGGTTAAGAACCACTGGTCTAGAGTATGTGCTTGCTGAGGTGAATAGCGTACATGAAATAAAGCATTACGCACATGTGTGGTCCATTTACAACATAGGTTCTCAACGTGGGCGATAACGCCCCCTTTTGGGCGTTTGAGACTTTCAGGGGGGGCAGTAGAAGACCCAGAGAAAAATTAGGGGGCGTTGAGATGGCACGGAGGAGCGTCGGCAGATTAAAAAAATATAGTCTGAAAAAGACAAAAAAACGCGCTAATCACGTACTAACTAAAGTAAACTTTAATATTGGTTAATTTTTGTTATTGTATTTATTTTAATCATTTTTATCACGTGTGCGAAAATTCACATATTTCGGTAGTTCGGGAAGTGGATGAAAATTTAACTTAAAGATTCCATTATATTCAGATCTACATTAAATTGGATGATATAAAATTTTTTAATTTTAGATTTGAATTAAAAATTTTCAAATCTTCCGATTTCACATGAAATATCTCATATATAAATACAGGTAAAGTTAACGAAAGCCTGTTAATAAAAAATAGCAAAAAATATGCTTGTAGCAATTCAGTTATAAGTTTTTGTTAAATAACGTGATTTTTGCAATCCTGCAAGAATTGACAGTATTATCTGTGCTTGTTCTAACCCGCACTCTGCTCCCGCATCACCCTTGCCCCGCGCTTTACTTCCGCGCCGGGTGTTATAAACGAGTCACTGCATGTTTATCTTATTCCTGTCGATGCGTGTTATACGTCTCCAACCTATATAAAGGCAGTGATTGTTCATTTAATTTTCATAAGCATTATCGCGCGCAATTGATGACAGGGTTTTAAAAGTTGATCTTTTCACTACTACTACTCACGTATCTGTAAAGTAAAAACCATGTCGGAAGCAAAAAAGAAGAGACGGCAGTATAGTGTGGATTATATTAAATACGGATTTATCGAAAATCCCACAAATCCATATCGCCATTGTGCCTTATTTGTCAAAAAACATTTTCAAATGAAGCGATGAAGCCTTTTAGGCTTCAAGATCATTTTAATAAAATACACCCGGATAAGAAAGACAAAGATGTGACCTATTTTCAAGACATGAAAAAGAAGTACGAAATTCAGCCAACTATATCAAAACTTTTTTCAACAGCTTCTAATCAAGACGATGACGGACTTCGAGCTTCGTACAATATCTCATTGTTGATTGCTAAAACAGGCAAACCACATACTATTGGGGAAGATTTAATTTTACCTGCAGTAAAATAAGTAATAACCACTGTGCTCCATAAACCAGCTGCAGATTTTATCCGAAAAATTCCTTTGAGCAATAGTTCTGTGCAAAGACGAATTGATGAGATGGCTGAAAACATTGAAGAATCATTGTGCAATCATCTGCAGACTTGTCAATTTTCAATTCAACTGGATGAGTCCACTTTACCAACCAATGAAGCATTGTTATTGTCATACGTGAGGTTTATCAAATATGTCAAGAACTATTGTTTGCTACCAATTTGGAAACAGATACAGAAGGAGAAACCATATTTAATACAATGGAAAAGTTTTGTGACGAAAAGGAAATTCCTTTTAATAATATTTTGTCAGTTGCTACGGATGGCGCACCGGCTATGACAGGGCGTCACAAAGGCTTCATAGCGTGCTTAAAAAATAAAGTTCCTGACGTGCTTGCTGTGCATTGCGTAATTCATCGCCAGCATTTGGTTGCGAAAAACCTGAGTGAACGCCTCCATACATCACTGCAATATGTTATCAGAGCAGTTAATAAAATCAGAAGTAACTCGTTGAATGACAGATTATTTAGTCAGCTTTGCATTGCCAATAATGAAGATTTCAACCGATTGCTGCTTCACACAGAGGTGCGCTGGCTGTCAAAAGGTACTTGTTTGACTCGATTTTACAATCTGTTTGGGTCTGTTATAGAGTTTCTAGGAAACAAAGACACGCGACAACCTCATTTCATCAAAGAACGATATTGCGCACTTGACAGACCTGTATAAATTGTTTAATGATGTCAATCTCCAACTTCAAGGCGACGACTTAAACTTGATTAAGACAAAAAATAGCGTTGCTGCTTTCGTGTCCAAACTGATATTATACAAAAGAAATATCGGCAGACGCGAATTCAATAACTTCCCAAATTCCTCCATGTTACTGAACGCGGCGACTTACGGTTGTTTTTAAGTAAAATCGAGCCTGATATTAACAAACTCCTTAAAATGCATCAAATTCAACCTTCTCATTAGATAAGTTATAAATTCAATGTCTTTTGAATGTTAATAAAAATACTTTTCAATATAATTAAGTATGCGTTTTAATTGTTCTCATTGAAACAGTCTTCTTTAAACTCAGAAATAGGATAGGGTCATATCCTATCTTATGACTATAGTATATAATATTACACGTTTAAATATAATCGTGGCTATTGCCAGCTATTGCTGTTCCAGATTCGCAAGTAAAAAAATTGGGGGGCTTTAGAAAAAAAAAAATTCTCAAAGTGGGCGGTGGGCAAAATAAGGTTGAGAACCTATGATTTACAATATGGACTGGCGACAGTCTTTCTTGAACTTGAGGGATAATCAACGCCTTTTTGTCGTTGAGAAAAAAAAAATTGTTGACTCTTAACATTAAAATACTCGCAAAGAGAATTCTTAATATTTTGATTTTTACGAGTCTTAAAATTTAAGTTACTGGTATAAGGCGACATAAATTTATGTTTGAGGATGAGCATACGTATATTATGAACAGTAACATAGATAATTTATCTATGTCATATTTAAGACAAACTGCTAATATAGTGATTCGAAAAATGCGACTGAGTATGACTTGATTTTTAGCATTAACTTGGCCTATAACTGTTGAGTCAAGGAATATTATATTTTGCATACAATGTAAATTTTTTTTTATTGTATTTATCGGTTGGGTAATACGTGTGCACATTACGTAGATCTATTTAAACTTCCCTTTTTTTTAACTCGTATAGAAAAAATTGGAAAATATTTTTTATTATATCTAAACATGTTTCCGTGACTCGTAATTATTTGTTGTTTTTTAGTTTGTTTTGGTGTGATATTTGGATGTATCTTTGCAAAAAGTGCCCAAAAACACATTTTACCTGTTCTCAGTTAATCGAAGAGACATCCTACCGCTTTGTATGGAAAACATATTTTTGAAACGAAATTTAATTATGGAAATGTTTGCACATATATAGTACCATTCGGGTTTTTCAATATTTTAAATAAATAAAATGTGTTTTATGGGTTGTTTTTTTTTGCATCACTTTGTGATGTGTTAGAGGTGTTTTATTATATAAACATTCTGCCCACACAATAATGATTTGTACCATCACTATGTAAGCTAAAAATCTAATTATAGGAGAGTCGATAGAATAAATAATATTCAAAGATGGACGATTTAAATCATCTGATTCGATCGATCTATAAGTGGTAAAGTTTTTCGAAGAAAGTATGACATTTATTAAATTTAATCCTCCACGTAAAGGACAGTCGAAAAATACTTGATCTATAGTTTCATTATCCAATCCTCGCTCGCTGCTGGATTCTCTATAATACCCATTTTGTCAAGGTTACTAGCAATGTTCTCTCTATTGCGCAGTCGTGTTGTTGTCGCGCATTACACAGATTTTTCCGCGCATCATTCTGACAAAATAAACTTGAAAACATCTCTAAATTTTCCGAAAGATAAATTTCACTAAAAATAACCGAATTGTTTCCAAGAACTTTAAAACTATATGTACGGGTATATAAAACTCGTACTAAAGTCTATTCTAAAACTCGCACTAGAGTCGAGTATCTAAATGTCGAGTTTCCTATTAAGTATATAAAATTATACCTATACTTAATAGGAAACAATAATATGGCACCATGGAAGTATATTCACCACTAACTCAGTAAGTAATTTTTGAATGAATTTAGTTTTTGTATTGCAAAATAGGTACCACCTACTACCATGTATTTCATTTTGACAAATGAATAACTTTGAATTTTAGAGAATGTGAAGTTGAGGTCAAGTAAATTATCTTACAGCGTGCGAAGAAAAACGGTTACTATTTTGTCGCGAAGAAATATTTTATTCCGCGTAGCTAGTAAAATAAATAGAGGGAACATTGGCGACTATCTTCCACGTAGTGGCCCACCCACAAGCGACAGTCTTTAATTTATATATCTTTTCATGTATACGAAATATAATAGTACTACGTCCGTGTATTCAAATAAAATAAAGATACTAGAATTTGTTGGTTCTCCCTGTATCCAAATGCTGACACCTGACGTCAGGTTTCGCTATTAGTTTTATTAGGGAAAGCGCTGATTGGCCCACTTATCTGCCGGATCATGCAGACTAAACCGCGCGCTCACTGCAAATTAGTTCAATAAGAAATAGTCCACGCATACCGAACCGCCTCACTCCTCCGTCTCTCTCCGGTCCCTCCGCCACCGCCACCGCCTCCGCCTCCGCCTCGCGCTCTCGCTCGCGCCTCTGGGGTGAGCGTCATTATCTGCTGAAACATCTACGAAGGAAAAACTACCATTGGCGTTTTGTGAACGATTATTGAGACTTTACCAAGTGTTCGTTGAATAAGGTATTTTGAAACTACAATTTTCATTCATTCGTACAGTACCCGTCAACATATCCGAATTGATGATGCGGACAGTTGAAGATCAGGAGGTGGCTTCAGAATCGAGCCTTCGGGTTAAGAATCGAGGGAGTAGGCATTTAACTCACTTAGCCATCGCATATGTTGGAAATACTATTGCAAGTGTACAGGCAACATCACTCCTACACGTCTAGTGCGTTCGAGTGTTGTTACTAAGCGAACTCCAGACTGGTACCCTTTTTTTTGGGTACAACCGGGAATTTAACCCAAAACTCCCAGGTAGGAGATCAGCGTCTAACTAACTAGACCATGGACGTTTCAATGAAACGACAATGAAAATTGTTAAAGTGATTCTGAAAGAAAATAACTCACACCATGTGCAGTCTGCAGATATACGAGAATCTACTTGAGTGATCAAGTTATTGTTCGAATGACCAAAGACAGATAATTTGGATCCTATCACCACCCACGCTGTTACTGTTACGGTGGACGGTCTATACTAGAAGAATTTTCTTTATATTATGAGCGCGACACCATTTAATGACGAAGAAGAAACTACACAAAGGGACTCTTCCTTCAGCAGCGACACACCTAAGTGTGAAAATAATAGTAAAGACGACGGACTAAAGGTCTGACATTGCGAGAGAAGGAAAATGAATCGCAGTGCAGTAAATATACTTATAAAGTGATTTAAGGCCTGGAGTTCAAACAACCCAGCAAGTTACCATATATAAAATAGGTAAGTCAAACTGGCGTTCACGTGACATGAATATCACAAAAACCGCCAGAAAGACGACATTAAAAGAAATTGGGTGCTGAAGAAACGTGACAACAGTTGCAGGATATTTTGGTTCTGTGGTGAAATAACATATGTAACCGATGACGTGATAAAACTTATATTTACCATACAGTGTAATTTATTTAGTAAAACGCTGTTTTTTCCACTCGACGATATAATCGAACATCAGATGCGCACAAACATAATTGCTTATGCTTCCTTGATGGTGAGGTGAAAACCTTGAAACCGGCAAGGTTATACCGTTATTTTAAGTGGAAAAAACAGTGTTTTTTTAAATAAAAATGTAATTTGTTTAAACAAATTACAATGTATTTCTACAGTGTTAAACAGTGAACTTCTACACTGTTTAACACCTTAACTATAAATAATATATTATACACATATTGATGTGTATAATATATTATTATTTATGTATACATTTATTGTGTTAGCTTCAGCAGTGTGTCGCCAAGTTTGTTTCTGTTTGGTTATTTTAATTTTCGAATCTACACATACGAGTATATGTAACATACTACGTTATGTCCTATTTTTTTTTTAAATTTGGTCATTTATTTAATTTTTGTTTCTTCAGAGGTGACATCAACGGCGGCGGGTTGATTTTTACTTTTTCACTTTCCTCGCCACTCTTTTAATTTCATCTCTCCTAATCAGTTTCACAATAAGCGAGAACTGATAAAATAATTGTGTGATAATGTGCTTTTTCTGTTGGGTATTTTACGGAATTCCGTACAAACTGTAAATTTACTAAACTGTAAATTGTTGTACTTAATGTGTTTTTAACTAAGAACTCGAATCGATAAAGTAGATTTAATACATTTTACACAAATTACTATAAAATCGAGATAAATTATGTGATTTTTAGTAATTATTGGAATTTTGTGTAGGATCGTTTTCTTCAGAGAAACATCTTAAATAAAGTTTGCTAGATAAAAGCTAAATCTTATGAAATTTTACTAAAAGTTACACTTTTTTATACTATTGTACAAGGAAACAATTCAATAATTTCACTATTGAACCTTACTTTAATTTGAATTTACTTAAATAAAGTAATAAAAAAAAACACGAAATGAATTATGACTCGACAATCGATAGACCTACGCGAACAGATTTAGATGAAACGTAATGCTTTAAATGTATTTTTTTTCTGTTGTGTTCTTATAGAATTTATGTTACAAAGTGTCGACTTTAGAGCTACTAATTGATTTTACAAAAAAGCTATTGAATAATTTTCGTGTATAAGTAGCTATAACATATGTTTATAAAATATGTACAGTATAAGAAAGTAATTTTTCTTAAATACAATGGATTCTGCAACTATCCCGAACGCCACTGGTAAATTGGAGCAAATCTAAGGAAACGTGAATATTGTTTGTTAACAAGATACACATCATTATATATCTCTTGCACCAATTTCCAGGTCCGTAAAGGCACCAGGCGAGAGGGAGAGGAAAGAGATGATCCTCTGCCAGATATACCTATTATTATGCTGGGAATTTATTAAATTTCGTCAAATTAGACAACACTTGATGTAGTGTCTACTAGTGACGTTTAATATGTAATATAGGAAGTGCAAAGTGTAAAGGCTGTTATATTTTTGTATTATTGATGCAAAAAAACATTTTTTTAAGTAATGGCGTACATTATAAATGAGCTAATTATGGTGTAATATGCAGCACCTATTGAAAATAAACGTAAAATCAAATAAAAAGTGAAATAAAAACTTAAATGTAAGGCTTAATGTTTTTTTTCTACAATCCACAATACATAATGTAAAATTGACATAGTTTTAATGGAAAAGCGATCTGTAGAGTACAAGTACCATACATATTATATAAGGCGTTGTGGGTGTGTATATATGTGAGTGGAAGTTTATATTTTTTACAATTTTCGTACATATTTGAGTTTATAATTGTGATAACTACTTATTTATTATCATTAATATTTTTGTATTTTAATTGAAGTGTATAAGGGTGTGGCCTAAAACATCTGACGTTCTCGCGGCCGAACGAGAGTTTTAACTCACATATCTATGTGGAAACTTCCAAAATGTCTCACTTCTCGTACTCTCGCTGGCAAAGAGCCACCTTGCTTTTTTATTTGAAGGCGTGACATTATAAAAATCACTATTCACACTCAGGAATGCGTTGTCAATTCTTGGCGCAATGTTCCTCTTTCCAAATGATGTATGAACGCGTGGCGTCGGAACTAAACTCAGTGCTTCGCCTTTTGTTCTGTAACTGCGCTCTAATGTGCTCGTATTTATTGGATCATGGTTAGTATCTTATTATATAATTTGCCTAACGCCGTGAAACCGAAAAAAAAAAAAAAACACACTGTGACCGTGGAGAGAAAATGAAACTAAACATACACATACGTGTATATTTGAAAACTATTGCATAACATAAGTATTTAATTTTTTTTAAAACCCGTCACTTATTTGAGTTCTGATTCAATTGACGATGCAAATTATGAGGATAAGCAGAACTAGCCAATTCGAATATAATTTCTCAATGAATCAACACCTTCAGGAATGACGTTTAACAAGTTAGAATGAAAAAAAACAACACCCCGTGATCGTTAAAGGAAAATGAAACGCAAAACATGTATCCAGCAACATTGTTCAAATTTTCAAATAGATCACGCTGTCAAAGTACGAGTAGATTTACAAAACAGATGGAAATTGATTTGCTGTCAATCAATTAAGTTAATACAATAATGTTCACCGATAGAAAAAAACAGCAATCATACACATATGCTAAGGTAAAGGGAAGAAAACACATTCAAGAGCGGAGCCATCAAAAGGCCCTTGCTCATCACACAGCACCCTCTCAGCCGATACACACCCCTACCATTAGGAGGACGAGCATGTCTATAAAAACACCAGATATTTTTCAGCCCACACCCTTGAGCACATACACTATTGTATAAAAATGAGAATAAATAAGCAGTAATATAAAAATAAAGTAAACCCGCACACACACACACCACTTCAGATTCACTATCAGCAAAATAAGAAAAGCAAATAAGAGTCCAAATTTTAACAAAATATTATCACAAATTAAAAATGACGTTCATATAAACAAATTATAAGACACAAATGGAAATAAGTAAGCAGTAATTTAAAAAAATAATGAAAGAAAATGCACATACACGCACACACTACCCCTGATTCACTGTCAGCGAAAAGAAAGAAAGCAAATAAGAGTCCAAATCACAACAAATATAATCACTAATTATTTAGAATGTGACGTTTCAGAGCATTTCTGAAGGTACAGCTATTCACCCATTACTTCAAGGGCAAGGGTAATTCATTCCATTATTTGCTGGCTGAGTATGAAAAAGATCCTTTGAATAATGTTAGATTATGGCATCTACTCTAGTCCCACTTTGGATCCTTGTTTAGATGTCAATACCCACCTCATTTTTGTTAGTGAGGATACTAACCAGGTACGTAATTTTTTCAACCTTTTCAATCTCTCACACCATGACGAGATTGACGAATTGATTAATGTAAAAAAACTCATGAGAAAATTTGAAAATACGAATGTAATAACTTTCTGCAGGTTCTGACTTGATTCTAAAACAGAAAATATTTTTTTCAAGTAAAGTTATTCCATATTTTATGACGTTTGTCGTACTTTTCAAATGAAATATTTTGTATTTTTTTAATTACATTCCACAAATTATTTCAATAGTGGATGAATAAAAATAATTTTAGACATTATATTTACGTATTTGATTAGATAACTACTGGATAATGGATGTTGGTTATACACAATAGCCTGCAATCAAAATTGTTTCACCAATAGGTGAATGTGTAAGTTTTGTTGTAAATGGAGTTATATTGCCTCTCGGCATTTTTTCCCTTCAATCCAAAGTCCCAGGTCTGGCATAAATCAGTGATAGCCCCGCTCCTCGATCCCCTCTCACAGCCAGTTTACCCTCCTCCCAAAAAGGAAGACGTTAGCGAAGTTTGCCAATTAAATTGCCGAAGCCGCTACATAAAAAACTTGACTCCCGTCCATTTTAGTCTGCTTCTAAATCAATAAAGCCATGTTCTCCTTAGACAAACTCTATATTTTTAAGTGTCTTAACAATAAATATGACATCGAAATAATTTTTTCTCTCTAACTGTATAGCCGTGAAAAGTTTAAACGATAGCGTCTTAGTTTTAAACAACTTTACAAAATAGCGTTTTTAGGTTATTTTATAAATATAAATTACCTTCATAGAAAATATATATTATTTTTTTATACTTTGATTTTTTTTATGAGGAACTAACTTCCAAGAGTTATTAGATGCGCATCATTCTTATTTAAGTGCAAGAGATGGTTGAAAATGTATTACATTACTCAGAATATCATTTCATCCTAATTTTCCTTCGTTTCCTTTCCTTATCTTTGTGCGAATTTCTTTCCCCTAGTTCTACCATTTTGGTTTCGAGTTAGTCATTTATTTGCTTTTTATTATTTGAATTAAAACAACACATTATTTAAAGTATGTAATGAATTAAAACACTAAGGTGAGCTTGTTGGTCGAAAGAAATTGCTGTAAAGAAATGAACCCGCCAAAATCACATACTCGTATAACCATGTAAAGCAATAAGCCCGCCAGAATCATATATAACCACGTACACAAAAGAGTAAATAAATTTACAGCCTTATTAGCAAGTTATAATATTCTTATAATTAGTTGAGACAATATAGTTTTAACCCTTTCTTTTTTTACACTTAGTGTAGGTATTTTTATTCCAATTTTGCCAATTGCCGAACATTATGTTCAGTATACAATTTTGTTTAGAATTAAGTGTTACCTGCACTGCCTGATTATCACACTTTATGTTGAAGACAACGTAATGTGCACGTGTGAATGGATTTATGGTGCTCTGATATATAGTAAATTGATCATTATTTTTTTTATTTATTTTTTTCATTCAATTCTCTTCGATAAATTCTAACGACGATCTTTGTTGATAAATATAATACCATCGAATACAGTTTCGTGTAGGTATGTTGGGTATCAATATTCGAGTGGCCTAACGGATAACGAGTAACGATACAGGCTGATGACGGTGGCAAGAACAATGGGCAATTGTGCTGCTGGTAATTAGTGCTGCCCATATCTGTACACAGTGGCTTAACAAACGTAACAATAGAACTCTTAACATGCATTCGCTTAAGGGTGGTTTAAAGCTGGTCAAAGTTCAGGGTGCAGCTGACATAATTAGATATTTCTGATAAATATATATTTCCTTAGTTGATGATAGTAATAATATCGAGACTCGATCCGAGAGCGACATGTCCTAAAATAAGTAAAATGTGGGCTGGGTCATTTATGTGTGATTTCGTAATTTTTTCTCATATTTTCACAATTAAATAGACACCAATTATAAATTAGTAAAAAATCAAATATCTTTTTTTATTATTTATTTTCTTTTATACATACATACATATCATCAAGCCGTGTCCTTTTCGGGGTAGGTAGAAAGAACAAATCTTCAAACTTTCCTATCCAAGCACACAACTTTACCTGCTCTACATTAATACATTTCATCATGCATAATAATTTATTATTCATATTTCTCAATTTACCTTATTTCAAAATTTGGTCCTATTGATACGCCATGTTTTCCTAGGCCTACCTCTTCAACACACACCTTGTACTTCTGACTTGTATACTCGTTTAGTCATTCTATCGTAATTCAATCTCTCCACGTGTTCAAATCATCTAAAAACTCTTTTCTTAATCTTACTTAAACGCCACTTTTATCTATGCATTAATATCTCATGTCTTTATTCCGTCTTCTTTCATACATTGACACTCCACATTTTGTTACTAGTGCACGAACCTTCGAACTTTTACTTTTATCCTTCTTCTGTCAAGTTGTAGTTTCACTTCAATACGCCAAGGTGGGCATCAACACACTGTATTGTATTCTCATTTTTGCAATTTTTGAAATTGCACGAATATTGTATATTACATTAAGTGCTCTGTTTACCTTGTCCCATATCGCTACCCTTTTTCCAATATCCCTTTCAGCTCACCAATCATATGTAAACATAGTGCCCAGATAACATAACTCATTAACCGATCCCTTAGGACGAGCATACGTCTAGTTAGGCCGGGGAGTGTTTTGTATGTTTTATTGTAAAAATTAAAAAGTATAAAAAATAAAAAAATAATGAAACTTTGAAAATACTAATAGCTATAAACTATAGTGTACTCTGTTACACCACTGGCTACACACGCAGCCTTCTGAATGCCTCAACACAATGTAAATATGCCAGGAGGCTCGGCTGTGCAACAATATTATATTTAATGAGGTCCTTTCAGTGACGAAATATGTGTTTAACCGATAAAACAAAACATTATTGCATTTTAAGAGACGAGTTGAATGGTGAGAATAATTCGTAAAAGAACACCAACAACACATTTTATTAAGATTTGAATCGCACGAGGCTGAATAATGGACCTTGACTGCTGCTTACAATATTTTCAGGATAGTTCAATATTTCTTAAATATTTCAGTCGAGTTTCGAAATTAAAATCTCTATCTGGTATTCGAAGATTCTAGGAAGCGATGTTGGTAACATTTTTTTCTAAGTTCTATTTTTTTAAATTGTACTTAAATGTTTACATAACTTTAAATTTTATTTATTTAACACTTCATTGCAAATACAATCTGGAGGGTTTATTACCAGGCGGCAATATCTTCCAATCAACCAGACAAAAGTAAATAAAGCAAGTTGGTAGCAAAAAATAATCAAAATATTATTCATATTTATGGACATAAACATGTGAAAGTAAAAGTGAGATCTCATCAATCAAAGGAAAAGGACGGTGGAGAGGAAAGATAAACCAGGAATGAAACTCGTTATATTACCGACTAGAAATTAAGATTTTTTCAGTCGATTCTTAAAGCATGCCAAGGACGGAGCTCGTCTAACATTAGTTTGTAACTGGTTCCAGAGTCTCACTGCATGGACAGAAAAGGAAACGTAAAAAAAGAGCGATGAACTGGTAAGGGCACTAAATAATCTATGTCCTTGCGCTGCTCAAGTCCATGATCGGAAAGACGCTGATAATTTTACTTGACATAAACGATCTATACCAGTTGTCTCACTAGGCTCATTGCCTATTCTGAGATAGCTGACTTACATCCGCCAAATCAATATATTCAAACAGTGAGCTGCAAACTGAGCAGCGCCGCTCACGATCCAACAAACTGTAAAATTAACATACTCATCTGTGATGCATATTTTATATTGTCACATTACTATTACAAATACAATATAATATATGATACAATATACACATTTCACCGTTGTAAAAAATATTACCTTCGGTTATATGATGACCTTCGTAGCTTAATTGGTAAATGCATGTCTTCCAGCCTAGAGTTTAAGGGTTCACTTTCCCGATTTTTTAGAAAGTGTTTCTGTCTGATTTATAATTAAAGACCTCTTTAAAAAAAACTTTAGGTTGGTAGGCAGATTTATCCACATGACAATAAACCCGTCAGTTTTGTACTGTATACAACTAAAGTGTAATACGATATAATGTATTCCTAGAGTAGTTTAGTATTTTTCTGAAGAATATAATTTAAAATTTTCATCGCTTACATGTTTTCGTCCTGCAAAATGCAATCGAGTCCATTTCAGTTTATGAGACTTGACGAGAGAACGTTTTAAATATATTTTTATAAATTTAATTAACTATCATGAGAATAATAAAAACATTTTTTTTGGGACATTAACAACACGACCTCCGTGGCCTAGTGGTAAGACACTTGTCTGCTGATCCGGAGGTTGCGGGTTCGATCCCCGCTGGAACCCAGATTTTTTTAAATAGGATTCCAGTCTGGTTAACACTTAGTCCTATAAAAACATCTTTCTGGTTGGCTGGAAGAGATTGCCACATAACAATAAACTCGCCAGGTTAAAAAAAAACTGTATTAGCAAGTTTTTAAGCATGTTGAGATACAACAGTTTAACCCCTTTAATTTTAACATATTAAGTGAGATAACCTAGCTCCGATTTTTTCCAAATGGAAAACTAACGTGAATTACTTAATATTTTATTAATTATTCTTTTATTTTTTTGTTAATATTTTCTCGAATACGAAAAATATAAAAAATGAGATAATTTATTGTATTAAAAAAATTAGATGAAGGATTCCAGGATGATTCATTAAGCAAATGTCGTATTTTGTTATTTTTATAATAACTTAAGGCCTTAAGGGTCTACCTAGAATATATTATAATTTACCTCCTATGAATGATTTATTCCATAAATAGAGTTCTTATAAATGGATACATGGAGTTCTTATACGAGTAAATGGAATATTATAAATAAATGATCTTCGTCATATGTGATGCTGCAATATCCTAGTGATTAATCCGCCTCATTGTGGACAGTATCATTATTAAGTCTAGCTGAAATTATTTTTTACTTTTTTAACAAGTGGTTTAATTTATTCATCTTCTTGGCCGTTCTCTCAGTTCTGAGGATCGTGATTACTATAGACATCAGCCATCCTTCTCCTGCATAAGTGATCACTTGCCCGATTTAGCACCTGTTGAAATGAGTACTCTGCCGATTTTTTACCTGGTCACTTCATCGGATGGGTGCTCGGCTTCTGTCCCTTTTGACATTCGCACTTTCCGTCAGAATCGACAACTTCAAGTTGTCATCATTCCCCGTCACTGTGTACAAAGTATTGAAAGATTCTTCTTTTACACAGCACAGAGAGACGGGTCTCGACCTCGAGGTCTTCTTATCGATTATCCCTGAAACACTATAATAATGAGAACTAACATTTAATAGTATTAACATAATACGCCGCACCTCTTATCTCGACGAAAATATGCAGCGTCTTTCCGATAAAGGATTTGCACTACACTCAATCAGATATTTTTTATTGGCTTTCTTAGTTCTTCGCTCATGTTTTTTTATGTCCTTTATTGTCCATGCGGTGAAACTATAGAACCAGTTACAAACTAACGTTGGACTCGCTACGTCATTGGCATGTTTAAAAAAGCGACTGAAAAAAACTCTTAATTTCAACAATGCGACGTGTTTCTTCCCCGAATTTCTTTTCCTGTTTAATATCCCTTCCTTTTTCTTTCTTTAGATTAATGATATCTTACTTTATTCGTTGTTATTTACATTGTTTTTGAAATTTGTACAGATTAATAATAATCTGAATAATTTTCGCGAACATATAACTTATTTTCTTAATTTTTTCTGGTTGATTAGAAGAGCTTGCCCATTTTGTCAATAACCCCACCCCGACAGTTTGTTTAAGAATGAAGTGTTAAATAAAATAAAAAAATAATAAAAACGAAATTCCATAAAACAATCACTCACCGGGATTTGTCCAACTCTGGATTATTTTACCTTTTGTTATGAAGTCGCACATTTAACATTCTGATGGACCGTTCGTTAATTAACTCGGCCGGTTAAAAAGCTGAAGGCTTAAAGCGTTGTGGTCAGCTTCGCCGGATAATGAACTGGAAGACACCAATTTAAATAAGGTCCTTGCCGACTCGATAGTATTTGTGGGAAACAGGCTTAATTTTCAAATCGCATTTCATAAGCTGCTTAAGTCGACCGAGCTCAGCTTTGTATCTACCAGGCTGTTCATTCGTAATAATAATAATATTTCTGGCGTTAGATATATATAATAATACGAGAACAGTGAAGGATATACGAGTATTTTTGGGGTGTTTTCTTAAGAAGTTATATTTGAATAAAATATTAAATCTATGGCTGATACAGACGATACAAAAATCGCATGCTGTTTTTCTAATAATACATAAATTTTTATAGAGCACGCGATAATATTTATTTCATCCACGGTCGATGCGTAACGCAAAATAGTAATCTACATTTTTTCACGCGATCAACCAATTTATTCATATGGTACCATCCAACTTATCTGAATTGAAGATTCAGACATGTTGAAGATCGTAGCAAGAAGATAACGTTGTCTTCGATCCCATTAATGGAATCTCCTGATTAAGGATCACTGAAGTAGGCACGGAATTCGTTGATCATAATCGCACGTGTTAGCAATAATACTGTACGAGAAGAGGCAACAATACAACAACATTTTTTGTATCGTGTAAGAATTCGACAAAAAGGGCTGTTTCTGCATTTTTTAAGATTTCCCAAACCTAGGTGTAAAACGTTTCTGACTAAAATAAACCTCTATTGTGGGCAGTACAAACATACAAACTATTACGCTATTTCCCTGTCGGGCTAGACCGAAATGGCAGAGCGTTAAGCTTTCCTATCTCGACATATATCCTTCGTCTCTTCTACATCTATACATCTTCTTATATAACTCTTATGATATATTTTACTTCTTACATTTCTTTCTTTTGAATCATTCATTTTATTCAGCCATACTTCCTTGTTCTTTCATTCTATATTCTGTCATACATTGTCACCCCGTATATTCTTCTCAGTATACGCATTTCAGCAGAATTTATTCGGGGTATTTCCAGTATTTTACACGTCCATGTTTCACTCCCATACATTAAAGTTGGAATTAAAAGAATGTGGAAGATCATCTTAGCATAAGATTATGCTCAAATATATATGTTTTATGGCAGTGCCCTATTCAGTTTGTTTCCTATCGCTATAAGCCGTTCGGCATCTCTCGTAACTCTTTCATCATATGAGAAAATACTACCAATGAGCAGAATTCTTCAACTTGCTCCAATCTTTGATTGTTCACTCAAATATTGTATTTACTTTTTTTTCACACTGTTCTATCGCAATGACTTTCACACAATTCTATCGCAATGACTTTCACACTATTCTATAGCAATGACTTTCACACTATTCTATCGCAATGACTTTCACACTATTCTATCGCAATGACTTTAGATTTTGCAACATTCATTCTTCAGCTCTTTTTCTTTAGATCTCTCATACAATTTATTTATCAAACATTGTAATTCATCCTTATCCTCCGTTAATACTGCCATGTCATCAGCATACAACAATTCGCACACATTCCCATTTGACATTTGTACGTCACCCATTGACATAAGTAGTTCCTTCACATATAAATCTATGTAAATATTAAACGACCTGGGTGACATAACACATGTATGTTTATATTTTTAAAAACAATTTTCAAATATTTTTTATATAGTTCAAATAGACATAAATCTACAGGTCAACACATAAGTTTCATTTTAGTGGTTCTTATTTGTTTTATTTACGTAAAGGAAGTAAAAAAATTACATTCCACTTATGAAAAATTGGAGTAAAAATTTGCTATAAATATATGTTAGGACGTACTATATATGAGAAAAACAAGATTTTCAACTACCTACGAAGACATCAAGCCTCCGCCTTTAAATTGTAAAGTATAGAAGTGGAGAAATTATTGCCATACGGCAATCTTTCCAACCAACGAGTCTACAGTTACACAAGTTCGTGCCGATTGCTGGGTGAAATGTTACGATTATATTTCGAAAATCAAAAAAAAGTCTTAAGAACGATCAACTGACCTCCTGGCCTGGTGGTAAGATGCTTGTCTGCCGATCAGGAGGTTGCGGGTTCGATCCACGCTGAAACCCAGATTAAAAAAAAAGGGATTCCAGTCTGGTTTTTACTTAGGACCCATCAAAACAGCTTTCTGGTTGGTTGGAAGAGATTGCCAGATGGCAATAAATTCGTCAGGTTAAGAAACCATAAATTACAAAAAAAGATATAAAAACACAAATAAAAAACACAAACAGTAAAAGAAAATATTAGCAAATATCACCACACTGGATAAAAAAAGAAGAAAATATTAGTTATGGAAAAACACATTTCGTCATGGAAGAGAGATATAGTATTTTCCAAGTTGTAGTAAATCAACAAAGGTGCGAGCCCCTTCATAAATCGATAATAAATATAAAGTTCCTCATATTCAGTGTAATGAACAACACAATTTATATCATTAAACAATATAAAATCTATACAAATAGTATTAGGTGTTAACATAAGTTGTGTCCGTTTTTTTCCAAATTAAAAATGAGCACCAAAAGTAAAACCAAATGGTAAATGTTATATGTCATTCGAAAGAAAATTTTCTGTTCT
This sequence comes from Odontocerum albicorne, assembly GCA_949825065.1. Classification (NCBI taxonomy): domain Eukaryota; kingdom Metazoa; phylum Arthropoda; class Insecta; order Trichoptera; family Odontoceridae; genus Odontocerum; species Odontocerum albicorne. The sequence continues at coordinate 21,277,204 of OX463841.1, read as the reverse complement.
ACGAGAAATCGTGTTTGCTTTTACGTTACATATATTATTTTATTTATTACAAGCCTTCAAAATGTAATGTCAAGTAGACGAAAGTGAGCATTTTCGACACCTCCTTCTGTTCGCGTTCAATCGAGGGAATAAAGATGCCAAAGCTGCTCGCGATATTTGCGAAGTGTACGGTGAAGATGCTATGAATGAAATTACAGCTCGTCGATGGTTTTTGCGTTTCAAAGACGGTAATTTCGACCTGAACGACATGGAGCGTTCCGGACGACCAGTGGACTTCGATGAGGACCGCTTAAACCATATTATTCATGAAGAACCCCTTCAAACATTTTTCATCACCCTTTTCAAACCATTTTTCATCACCAGTAATGATGCGGTAAAGGAACCTTTGCTTGTAACCATGCGTAGCTCGATGACGCGCGAGCAAACCAGCAGAAATTGTCGAACGTTGATTTTTGTTGTTTTCACTCAAAACATGTGGAACCCAAGCGCCGAACTTCTGGACTTTTCCCATTGATTTAACATGGCGGTATACAGTCATGTGACTACAATTCATCTGCTCAGCCAATTCTACGGTGGTTTGAAGGGGATCTTCATATGGTTTAAGCTGTCCTCATCGAAGTCCACTAGTCGTCCGGAACGCTCCATGTCTTTCAGGTCGAAATTACCGTCTCGGAAACGCAAAAACCATCGACGAGCTGTCCTTTCATTCGTAGCATCTTCACCGTACACTTTGCAAATATCGCGAGCAACTTTATTCCCTCGATTGAACGCGAACAGAAGGAGGAGTCGAAAATGCTCACTTTCGTCTACTTGACATTCCATTTTGAAGGCTTGTAATCAAATAAAATAATATATAGTATGTAACGTAAAAGCAAACACTATGTGTCGTAGAACAGAAAATTTTCTTTCGAATGACATATAACATTTACCATTTTGTTTTACTTTTGGTGCTTTTTTTAAATTAAAAAAAAAACGGACACAACTTATGTTAACACCCAATATTTCCATTTACATTTCGGAAACTGATTTCACTCATCGTTTGGTGTAATTGATTTCACTCATTGTGAGTTTAATAATTAAATTTTGAATGACTCTGATATTGTAAAGAAATGGGAGAATTATATAAGTGCGCTTTTTAATGACAACAGACCTGACATTTGTTTGTCTACATTGGATTCTGGACCATCAATAATGAAATCTGAAATTCTCCATGCTATTTCTAATAGTAAAAACAAAAAACCTGTGGACCTGACGAAGTACCCACTGAGATTTTAAAATTGATTAATGACAAGAACATTGACTACCTGTTAAGACTATTTAATATTATTTATGACACGGGGGTTATCCCCCAAGATTGGCTTAAATCCACATTCATCACTCTCCCTAAAAAACAGCATCCCAAAAAATGTAATGACTATCGACTGATTAGCCTTATGAGTCATGTGTTGAAAATATTCTTAAAGATTATACATTCAAGAATAAGTGCGAGCGTGACCTGAATAATTCTCAATTTGGCTTCAGGAATGGCTTTGGAACACGAGAAGTGTTATTAGCAATAAACGTGCTACTGTAGAAATGCCGAGACCAACGGAAAGACATTTTTGCCTGTTTCATCGATTACGAGAAGGCATTCGATATTGTGAAACACGCAGACCTTGTTAAGATGCTTCAGGAACGGGGTATAGATGATAAGGATATAAATATTATTAAAAACCAGTACTGGAACCAAGAAGTTGTCATTAAATTGGAAAATAACAAATCGAAAGGCATACCAATTCAACGTGGAGTTCAACAAGGTTGTATTTTTTCCCCTATGTTATTCAATCTGTACTCTGATATAGTTCTCAAGGAAGCACTTGAATCTGGGGGTCAAAGTGAATGGTGTATGCGTCAATAACATCAGGTACGCAGATGAAACGATTGTTCTGGCAGACAGTATTGACGACCTTCAAACGCTTATAGATAGAATTAATGAAGCCGGTGTGAGGCTGGGGCTGAACATGAACGTGAGTAAAACTAAGTTCTTGGTGTTTGGCCGGCAGGATCACGCAGGAGCACGTCTTACATTGAACGGTGCTGATATAGAGAGAGTGAAAAAAATTAAATACCTCGGAAGTATCCTAGAGGAAGACCTCGACCCAGAAACCTAAGTCAAGTGCAGAACTGAATCATCTCGTGCGGCTTTTAATAAAATGAGAAGCGTATTATGCGATGATAATCTAAACTTGAAACTTCGACAACGGTTAGTCAAATGCTACATTTGGTCAGTGTTATTGCATGGAGTGGAATCATGGGCCCTCAAAGTTAGTAGTATGAACCGACTGGAAGCATTCGAAATGTGGATGCACCGGAGAATGCTACGGATACCCTGAACTGATATGGTCAGCAACACAAGGATTCTTCAAAGAGCCAAAGTTGATATATTTGCTGAATAATATTAAAATCCGAAAGGTGTCCTACTTGGGTCATGTACTTAGAGTAGCAAAGTACAAATTACTGCACCTGATCATCCAAGGTAAAATAGAAGGCCGAAGAGGTGTTGGTAGGAGGCAAATCTCCTGGCTCCGCAATATACGTGATTGGACTGGCATAAGGGGCGTTGGAGATCTTTTTCGGGCTGCCGGGGACAAAGATGTCTACTCTCAGGTGATATTCAACGTTGGGGGGACCTGACATGACACTGGGAAGAAGAAGTTTGGTTAAAAATAACATTAAAATGTTAATTTTTGTTTGTTTGTGTAAGACAAAAATTTAATTGAAAGTTTTTCAAACTTATTACTATGGATAAAAATGATAAGTGGGTTACAAAAAAGAGCTGCAGTTGCTAAAAGGAAGAAACGACCGAATCAATCACAATGAGCAAGCGAGACTCATGAGATGTAACATAGCAATACGAAGACCAAGTGAAGCAGTACAAAGAAAAAGGAAGAAACGACCGAATCAATCACAATGAGCAAGCGAGACTCATGAGATGTAACATAGCAATACGAAGACCAAGTGAAGCAGTACAAAGAAAAAGGAAGAAACGACCGAATCAATCACAATGAGCAAGCGAGACTCATGAGATGTAACATAGCAATACCAAGTGAAGCAGTACAAAGAAAAAGACAGCGTCATACACATATTAAAAAAATTACTTCGACCATTATTGACGAGTCATTACTAGTTTTATAATTTTTTTTATTTGTTGCTACATTTTAACGACGACCTTCGTAATCTAGTTGGTATGACATCTGACTTCCGACCCGGTGGTTGCAAGTTCTATTCCTGTTGGAACTTGATTTTTTTAAAGGATTCTAGTCACTTCAGGTCTCTTACACATCTTTCTCGTCGATTTGAAATGATTGCTACATTCAATTGTATACAGCGAAAGTATAATATAATACAATACTCTTAAGTCTATTAAACATAAAACTATCGTAATGACATTCAAGATATATCGAAAAAAACCTTTAATGATATTGTTTGAAGAAAACGGGACATAAATGAAGAGGCCATCGTAAATGTGATTTCTGTCTCATGTTGTGTAATGCTATTGTTAACCATCCTGCGGGTTGTATAAGGGTCTTTAAATCCGAAGAATGGTCATTATTCGTCTTTCACTTTTCAGCCCTCGACCTGTCGCGACTCTGATTTAACCCAATTAAGCTTTGGGGAACGTCTTTTTCTAGTACCAGGGCAGGTCTCAGAGTGACAATATTTTTTGTAAGGTTTTTAAATTTTATATTCGAACTTGAATTCTCACTTTGATTTAATTTTCAAATAAGACTCTTCAGGCTGTAAGAGCGTGTGAAATAAAAGTGAAAAACAAACAATAGAGCAAGTTTAAGAAATTTTGTATCTTAGAAGCATGCTCATATTGGCTGGCTACGCGAAGTGCGATATTGAAAGAAAAGTAGTAGCTGGCAATTTGTCGCTAAACATGTTGCACTAGTAATCTTACAAATTCTACTTTTTTTATTATTCATAAATATTATAGTTTTATGCAGAATTGTAATTCAAACACTTTCCATTCGTAATTTCCATTTGGTAAAATAAATTCTAAAAATAAAGGTAAATGAAAAATTTGATATGTTATGAGATTTTTAACTATCTATTTTCAAAAGAAAGTTTGTTCCAAAATCTTGGTTCCATATTTGAAAAAAAACCAAGATGCAGTACTTAAGTTGATGAAAGGAGTAATGAGACGTTTGAGCCACGACTAAAGGACAAGTGATGAGAGATTTATAAAAATGATCAATACTTTAAACGAGAGATAATCTATTTATGAAGAGTTCTAAATTTGATTAATATAGTGGCATGACTATATTAATCAAATTTTGAAAGAGCAAAGAGTGTATGGACGTGGCAGAAGCAATCGATGTTTGCCAGGATAGAATGAAATGGACACCTTGTTTTTCCGCTTGGTGTGGCCATGACGTGATACTGATGATGATGAGTAGGATAAGAACCACCAACTTTCATTAACACCAGTGCACTTCCAACTGAACCATTTTTTATAAAATGTTTCAAGTCATACATTTTATTTAGATGTGACATTTTAAAATATAACTGTGGCAAGCAGAAAATATATTTTGGTTTAGACTTCATAAGAAAAAAGTAATTACCAACAGCTAAATAATTATTTTTTCCATTGAAATAAATAACAGTTTCAACTGAATTATAATTGCAATGCACAAAAAGAACAACACGTCTCAATTCACGCTATTATATCGGACAGAATGGTATACTCGTATGTATACTCGTATCACTCAGCTATGATGTGAGATACGAGTATAACATGTTCGGGGGAATCACTTTGATCTGAGGAAAGCAGAAAGTGAAGGCGGGTGGCAATAATTATTTGGATGAACTCCGTGGCTAGATGATAAGACGCTGTTCTTCCACCCGAGGTTTTTGGGTTCGATTAATTATACTCGTAGTATCCAAAAAATAGTTAAAAAGGATCGCAGTCTGGTTCGAGATTTCGTCTGGTAACAATACTCACACGTACTAGATGAAATCGAGAGATTTTACCTATCCACGTACGATAATATTTCCATAACTTACTGTGTGAGTTACTTGACTATTTCAGTGGTTCTTAATCCGAAGGTTATATAAGGTGTCCCAAATTGTTATTGGGTCTGAAGAAAATATTGTTAGGCCACGCTCTTAAAAATGCATCAATTTGAAATTAGAAGTTGAGAAGTATCATACGAATTTATGAATTTAGATATTTGTTGTGTGTTTTATAGGTACATATGGTAAACAGTATATGTCATCCAAGATTTGCAGATTAACGAAATAATTTCGACAACATGCAGAAAAAGAAGCCTAATGCACTTTGGGCATATGCTAACAAGCTGTTAGAAAGGATGATGAAAGTCTGGAGAGGCTGGTGATCACGGGGACAGTTGAGAGAAGGCGAGCAAGAAAACTGTGTCTTGTGAGATAGACGGATCAAATAAAGGAGATAACAGGATCTTTTTTAAGCGCTGCATTCAACATGCCCCAGGATCGGACGGGATGGAGACCGGTGGTGCGCTAAGTTTGAGACGTGGCAGACGACCATGATGCTCAGCATTGAGCACGCGAAAAAGAAGTGTAAAAAGATTTATACTTTTCCTGTACATGTATGCAGATTATTTGCAATAGTTGTTCGTATTTTTTCGTCCGTAGGCTTTTGTATGCTGATTATATTATTTGCGATAGTTGTTCGTCCTTATAATAATGTTGACTTCGTAAATATTAAGAGATAGACTGGGAAAAAACCATCGCGGCTTTATAAACAAACCCAATTGAACTTATCATCCTGCGTCATTGTTTGAACGAAACAATATTTATATTAATCTAAATATCGAAGGTTACATTGATCTGATGGATAGTAGTAGACTTTTCATTAATTCTTAACATTTATCATATATGAGTTTTCCACCATTCACCTACACTTGTATTAGGAAAGAATCGAGTTCTAGTTCAATCTAAGCACCAATATTTTTTACATACCTATGTATTATATGGCTCCTTCTCTGCTAATGCGTTACCGAAGAGATAATAGAATGACAACAAAGCAGAGAGAAGATCTTTTATTTTAGGAGAGAAGAATGGGTGCCAATTACTTGTGAAGGGGAGAAGCAATTCAGCTGTAAGCTTATTATTGCGCTTAACGCCTTCGTTGTAAGCATTCTTTTAATATTATGTACCTGCTTTTTCACAAAATTTTGCAAATTAATTGAAGCTATCCCAGGACGTCACAAAGCTTAAGTAGCATATCGGGTTGATAGTTCGATGCAAGACACCGCCGAGCTCTTTTCAATATTGAGATACTTATCGCAGACCATTCATGCCTCAATTGTGCACCTTATTCCACCTTATTTTTTTAGTATAGCATATGTGTTTTCTTTTATAAAATTCAACGTTTTTGAAATTATATTTTATTACAAATCGGCGCTGTATTAAAGTGATATTTTATAACAAATCAGCGCAGTATCTTTTATTATATTGACTTGTAGTAAAAACGGTATTTAATGTGTACTAAGAAATATTTGTGGTGTTTCCCATGTACATGCATGAAATGAGAAAGGCGCGGAGATCAGAAATGATTTTATTTATTTATTCTTTTTTATATGAAAAGGACATGTATTAGAGTAACAAAAGTAACAGTCTAAAGGGATATATGTACTTCAATAATTATATAAAAATATATTCCCTATCCAAAATCATGTTCAATTTTTATGCTTGGATACCGTCGACATGCTGTCTGACTAACGAGGAATTCCTATTATAAGTTTATCACATTTGTCTATTACTCGTATATACTATACTCTCATCACTGAAAATAACTGAAAATAACTAAATCTAGATTAGATTTATCCTTTTTAGTTTAAGGAGCAGAAATTAAAAAAAAACAATAAAAGTAACACACAAACAAACATAACCACACTCGATTCATAAGGACTAAGAATTCTGCATTTTAATGCTGTAACCTATGTACAATAATCGAGTATCCGATTAATATACGAGTATTTATAGTGGAAGTGGATATCGTAAGTTGAAGACTAGAACGTGTGATGGTTTAGCATGAAACACATATGTTATCAAGAAGCTGGAGGCCGAAGAAAATATAACAGAGTCAAGGTGACTATATCTTAAAAGGGTTGATGTTTCAGGCACAACTATTAGAAGATGTCAATAAATATGAATACTTATTAAGCGAAACGAACGTATTATATTTAGGTACATGATGGTGGAGATAAGTTCTCTTTGTCTACCCCGCAAAAGACAAAGTGTAAATTTATGCTAGCCAGAAAGTAAAACACAACGATTCTAATATTAACAATAAAGATCACTCTCATTAGGTAGAATTGCCTAAATTAAAAAAAAAACTTTAACAATGTTAAAAAATATGGTAATGAGTCAATTGGTAAAACGTCTGTTTTCCAGCCTAAGGGTTGTGGGCTCGATTCTTGTTGGAGCCCAGAATTTTAAAAAAAAGTTCTAGTCTGACTTTCCCTTTAATGCTTATTTAACATCTTTCTGGTTGGTATATAAAACGTGCCTACTTATTGAGAAATACATTTTTCCTATTAATATGAGTGAAACAACTTTCGTGCCCTAGTTGTATATTACTTGTTTTCGGGGATTACGTGTTCGATTCCCGTTAGAACCCAATTTATTTAAAAAATGATTCCGTTTTGGTTTTCGGTTAAGATTTATTTAAAATATGGGTTGGTTGGAAGAGATTGTCATATGGCAATAAACCAGTCAGACTATACTGTATACAATGAAAGTATAATACGATATGATGTCAAGTGCTGCGCTTTTCTCGTGCTCACCTAGAGCCAGCCCAGTGAAGCGGTGTTCATCATTTAGGTTCGTTATGTCCTCCGAACGCGGTGGACAAAAAACGCCCCTTACGCTTTTGTTTGCGGCCATTTGATTTTTAATCGGCCGCCCTGGCGGAATACAAAGCGGATTTGGCGCATCGCGCACCCGCACCGCGCATCGCGGTTAGCGCTAATCAAAACCGCGCAGATCGCTAACGAGCCACCGCGGCAGCCCAACTTTATGGATGTTTCCTTCAGGACATCGCCTTCAGGGACGAACTCACTTTTATTTTTAATACAGTTTCATTTTTTAGGTAAAACGGGTCGCTAGGGCTATACTCGTACTCATCTCTAGAATACGAGTGTTTTTAAGATTATGTTTTTCTCATGCATTTTTACAATTTCTTTGGTGTACGGTAATGATATAGATTTTTTAAAGTTTTTATTTGTTGTTTCAAGCAGTCATCTGCTTTGTGAATGATTTAATATTGTATATAAAAAAGGATACTTAAAGGATGTGTTATGTCCTCTTGGTTGTTTAATATTTACATAAATTCGTAAAGAGAAAGATCTGACAATAGATGTAGTAAAACCTAAAGTAATGTTAAGAGAAAAGTGTGAAAAGAAAAGTAAATGCTATAATTGGGTGAATAATGATGGATTGGAGCAAGTTGAGGAATTTTGCTATTTAAGTAGTATTTTCTCAGGTGATGGAAGAATTACGAGGATATGTGGAATAACTTGTACCGATAGGAAACAAAGTTGATGGGGCACTTAAATATATATACTCGAAACGGATTGTATTAAAATCTGCTTAGATTACAGTCCACAAGAGTATTTCATTATCTACTTTGATGTATGGGAGTGAAACATGAATATGGAAAAATACTAAAATGAGCCGAACAAATGCTAAATAATGACGTTCACTGATAAGGATACATGGGGTGATAATGTATGACAGAATACGGAATGAAGTGATTGGGGATGAATGTGAACTTAAGGTTGATGTGCTGCGTAAGACGAAGAAGAGCACTCTGACACGGTTAGGGCCAATTTTATCAACTTTGAGGTGTAGTAATGACATAGAATGTTATGAGTGAGGACATTAGGAATGAATGGTGAATGAGGACATTAGGAAATACTACGCATTGAAAAAAAATGAATCATTTAAGAAGAAGATTGATAAAAGGAGCATTGAGATGGTTCGGTCAGGCAGAAAGAATTCACGCTGAAAGATTTACAAAAATAATCTATACAAATAGTATTAGGTGTTAACATAAGTTGTGTCCGTTTTTTTTCCAAATTAAAAATGAGCACCAAAAGTAAAACCAAATGGTAAAGGTTATATGTCATTCGAAAGAAAATTTTTGCTCTACAAGATATTGTGTTTGCTTTTACGTTACATATATTATTTAATTTGATTACAAGCCTTCAAAATGGAATGTCAAGTAGACGAAAGTGAGCATTTTCGACACCTCCTTCTGTTCACGTTCAATCGAGAGAATAAAGCTGCCAAAGCTGCTCGCGATATTTGCGAAGTGTACGTTGAAGATGCTATAAATGAAAGGACAGCTCGTCGATTGTTTTTGCGTTTCAAAGACGGTAATTTCGACTTGAAAGACATGGAGCGTTCCGGACGACCAGATGACTTCGATGAGGACCGCTTAAACCATATTATTCATGAAGATCCCCTTCAAACCACCGTAGAATTGGCCGAGCAGATGAATTATAGTCACATGACTGTATACCGCCATCTTAAATCAATGGGAAAAGTCCTGAAGTTCGGCGCTTGGGTTCCACATGTTTTGAGTGAAAACAACAAAAATCAATTGTGTGCCAGGATGGATTGAAGTGTCTACCCATATAGAGACATAGTATGATGGTGATGCTGATTATTATAAGGTTCATGCCCATTTTTATGGAGCTTTATTCTACAGCTATTGTGAATATACTCGTACATTGATTTTTCTGATTTGACGTCCGATGAAATAAGGTACTATAGGTTAGACTTGCACAGACCCAGACCCAGACCCAAATCCACATAATACAGGAGCCGAATTATATTATACGAATATATTATATCGTCGTTGTTCTGCGAAAAGCATTTTAGTCCATTTTTGCTTAAAATTACTTTTTGATGCCATTTTACTTAAAATAAAAATATCTACACATCGAAAAACATTTACGTCCAAAAGTTCTATGGTTTCGCTGTTATGAAAATTTTCACAAAGAAAGTATTAAGTCCAAAACAGGTGTCCGTATTTTAAATTTTTAGGTAATATATTTTTAAGTTACTCATTGTTTTGTAGTAATTCTTATAAATAAATAAACTGTCTTTAAATAACATCTGTTTGTATTTTATTTTATTAAAAACTTGATATTACATCGTCTTCCGAAACTTAAATTGCATTTATCTCAAAACTCAATATTTAGACTTAAATGCTTTTCGCAGAACAACGACGATATATTGATTACATTTTCTATTACAATCGTGTTTTTTTTTAAATTTTCTATAACTTATTATCTAAAACATTGAGTCTATCATATTACTAATTGATGGCGACCACTCGTGATCGAATATGATCTCCAGGTATCCTGTGGCTGGACGACGCCTGTGTGTATATTTATTTATTGTGTGCAAGCTATTACACTCGAGCAAACACTCATTCTTGTCAGGTCAAACCCAAAGTTCCAATGTCAAGGAGATTAACATTCCAAGATTCAAGACCGAGGCAAGGAGATTAAACCCCTCACAGGAAAACCAGTCAGGAAGAGAATCCTTCATTAATCAAACCTGGGATGCCCGCTTGCTTAGCGTGAATATTTACCGTTAGTTCACAACCGTCGATTAAATCATTTAACAAAATATATGTGATGGAGAAATAATTAAAATTATTCGTCTTTTAAGTGCTGATGGTTTTGTCAATAATTCAATATTATAAAATGACATTTCGGATAATGTGGTGGATGTCATATCAGATAATGTGGTGGATGGCATGTATTCAATACAGGAATTCCTCGATTAGTGTGATTTTCGATTGAGTGCAATGTATGATTTAGCCCCAAATTTCAGTAAATGGTGAGGAATCGATTAAATGCGGGTCTCCTGAAATATAAGAGCTGTGTGTTATTGGAAAAATAACTGGCATTGAAACAGAGCTAGGTTTAGATTAAATTGACAATGCAAATATATCTTGATTTTGAACAACACTGCGATTTAAAAAAATATTATTGATTTTGAACAATACTGCTTTTTAAAACGTATTGATGTTGAACAAAAGTGCGTGTTTGAAACTTATTAATTTTGAACATCACTGCGTTTTTTAATCTTACTGATTTTGAACTTAGTTGTGTTTTTGAAGATGAGGACAATTTTGGAGTAGAAGATGATGAACCGTCAAAAACGTTAACTCTAAATGACAATTTTCCCACTCCTGAAACTCTAAAGGAACTATTTATGGATAATGATCCTAAAATTGAAAGAAACATACGAGCCTGTTGAGCTTGTTTAAACCTGGAGAATGTATTAGCTACTACAGAAAAAACATGTAAGGAAAATAAGAAAAATGACTATGTTATGCTGTCTTTTCAAAAAAATAAACGTCTCAATAATTAAATATTTTCTGTTAAAAAATATATTTTTTACTGATTAATAACATTATTTTAACTCATAACAACAGAAAAAAACTCCGCATTTTACAGCTAATCAGAGTATTTTCTGTTGAGCAATGTTTATCGATAAGTGCGGTTTAAATTAGTACGGAACTTTTCAAGTATGCATTGATCGCAGTAATTGAGGGATTGTTGTAATGTGATTTGTAGTGCACTGAAACAAAAGCTGCTTATTATTGCGAATAACATAGTAATTGTATTTGCATCAACCATGACGACCAATGATAGTATCAATATGCGTGTAGAAAGCAAAAGGACACCAATATCAAAGTTATTTCGATATTTACGTAATTCATCGAATACTACAATAGTAATTTAATTTAAAGTGCTTTCAACATTTATATGAACTCACTCGGTTTGGTAATCAAATCAACAAAGGTCAACAAATCATTTTGTTGTATTTTAAAATGTATCAATAAGATAAAACTTTCTGTATTAGACCAATCAGCAACCTTGCACAATAGTGTATTAGTGTCAAAATTGATATATGAGAGTGAAATGTGGAGGTGGAAAAAAAAAGAATAGAGCAAATGCGGTGGAAATACCTGTATCGAGAGGAATATATATGATGTGTCATGTATGTTAGAATTATAATTCAATTTTCAATGCTGTCTTTTGAACTCAAAACTAATGTATTAAGTATTATGAAAATATCTTGTTGAGATGTTTGGACATGTTGAATAGGCTGGTGACGAAAGACTGACTTAAAAACATATTACAAGGATACGCGGGAGTCGTGGTAGAGGATGACCGAAATAAGTATGTTTGGACCAAGTGAATCAAATTTTGGATGAAGGAAAGGTAAGGAATAAGGGAAACAGAAGAAACAGTGTGAGAATATTTATGGATATGGAGGAGGTGAAGGAAGTATGTTGTGATCAGAAAGTTTGGCAATTTGTTTTTTTTTCTGCCTACCCAAACAGGGAAATGGCAGGATAAACATGTGTCTATGCTGTATGTACAAATTACAGAGGTCAATGGGTGGTACAAAAATGTCAAACTGGAATGTTTGTGAACTGTTGTATGCTGATGACATGGTACGAGGAGTGTTTGTGGACTGTTGTATACTGATGACATGGTACGAGGAGTGTTTGTAAACTGTTGTATGCTGATGACATGGTACGAGGAGTGTTTGTGGACTGTTGTATGCTGATGACATGGTACGAGGAGTATTTGTGGACTGTTGTATGCTGATGACATGGTACGAGGAGTGTTAGTGGAAAATGAATAACAGCGAATAATAAGTGACTTGTACATAAAATATGAAGAAAAAGATCTGAAAATGAATGTTATAAAATCCAAAGTCATGACAATTGAAAAGGAATGGAAAAAATAAGAGAAAAGAACTGTTTGAGAAGATACATGGGTATGGAAGAAACAAACGAAGTATGTCATGATACGATAGTTTGACTCCCTGTTTTCTCTGCCTACCTCAGTAGGAATAGCATGATGTTATGTATGTAGTAATTTAATCTATTACAGAAGTGTTTCTGTTGAAACATACAAAAAAAAAATTTATGACATAAAATTTTATTTAACTCACCGGATTCGTGCTAACGTTGTTGCCTCTTTGTATCCTAGCTAGTATTTTCCAACTTGTGCGATGATGAATTGCGAGCTCCGTGGTTACTCAAGTGGTTCTAAGCCCAACGGCCCAATCCATGGGGTAGATGGTAATATTTACTTCTGACCACACTTTTCAATATGTTCGTATCACCAATGCGGATGTGTTGAAGTGAATCATACGAAGAAATCTTAAATAAATAGAGGAACTGAAAGTAGAGGAACTTATAGTTACCCTCCAACACTAAAATATTATTGAGGACTACCACTACATCTAACACGGTGTAAATGACGATGGTGTACTTGTATTTCCACGGAATTCTCAGTACCCTAGAATCTGCGATTTTATTTATTTACGTATCCGTTTAAATTTAATGAGCTTCATCACTCATTATGAGATGATGCTCTGTACATTATGAGATGATGGCCTGTACATTATGAGATGATGGCCTGTACACTATGAGATGATGGCCTGTAAAAAACAAATTGTATTTTGATCATGTGGTAACAGTTTCTGTACCAATTACACATTGTGAGGAAACATTATATGATCCACTGTCTATCATCAGGTTTGTGTCAAGTCTGTTACTTTAGTCATAAGGCATGTTGGTCACTTTGGGTCGAGTTGTAGCTGTGAGGAATGATGAATATCTGTTTTTCACATTCAAATTATCATATTATTTTGAACATGCCTTTGATCGATGTGATAGTTCTAAATTATGTGTTGAGTAAGATGAAGAAGATCACTCTGAGATGGTTTGGACATGCAGAACGAATGAATGAAGAAAAACTAACAAAACAAATATATAATACAAATGTGAGTAGGAGGCGTGGTAGAGGAAGGTCAAGGAATGTACGTCAGAGCATTTGTAGGGGTTGTGTGAGAAGGTATGTGGATGTACAAGAGGCGAAAGATGTGTGTGAGGATAGGAAAGTCTGGTGTTTTTTTCTATGCTTACCCTGACAATGATTAGGTATGTATATAGATCTACTGTCATACGAGTACCATAGTCATAGACAGTGAGCTGAAGATTGCTGCCTAATAGACAGGGTGAAAACCTGCAGATCACAATAGGAAAAACTTTCTTGAATCAGTAATAATCAAGACATAATATTGGAGTGTTTTATAAAAAAATGTACATAAAGTTTTTGGATAGTTTTACAAAATATTACATACAATTTGTTAAAAATTGATCAACTATTTTGGTACAATTTATTTAAAGCGAAGTGGGAAAAATATCATCTACTTTGTAAGATGTAAATCTTATTATATACAAACCCTCTTGAAAAAAATCTTCAAAAATATGATAATTAAAATAAATATTGTATAGAAGAAAGATTCAGTTTTGGATTCAACTAATTAGTCCATACGTGAAAGTTCTAGAACTCTCCGCCCCATTAGCATACTTTTTTCTCCGTTTGTAAATTCCCGCAGAATTGGATTTATAAAATATTTTATTCGGACTCTCGCTGCTATTCGGGCTATTGATAAAAACCTCTATTTGAGGTGGTGCTTTTTCGCGGTGCATGGTCCTATTTTTTTGTACCGCGTGCCTTCATTACCCACAGTGAAATGCATTACGCACGGTCGCCACGGGTGGATCCTTCCTGAATTAAATAATTTTGAAACAATCAACAATTTGACATGGCTTGATATATTTTTTTATGAAGATTAGGATGGTTAATTATACTTGATTCAACTTAACTCATGTTATATTTTTGCTTACGAATTTTGAAGTCAACGACAGTTTTGAGCGATTTCCAAAGAACATGATAATCTTATAAAATTTTATAGCACTAATTTATAGCACACAGCTACGTAAAAACATTTTTAAAATTACCAGTTTCCATTGTATTGTATACACTTCTATGGCCTAGTTGGTAAGATTTTCCCCCGAAGATTCGGTTTGATTCCTGATGGTCCAAAAAAGGGCACCAGTCTAGTTAAAGACGTGTGCGAGTGTTATATGTTGTCTGCCCACATCCGATAGCTCATTGAGAGTTACGAGTATTTGTCTACTCCAATATTTCTTAACACGAAGGCTCGATTACGGTGTCCGAATACAATATTGTCTCCCTGTCACGCTCTTCATCATGTTTGCATAATCGATTCTAATAAGTTTATGTTTATCATACTAATAAAGGAATACATTCATTTAATCAAAGCGTAATGCAATACAATGTAATAATATTCAAAGTACTAGAGAAATTAAGTTCTATTCTATTTCAAAGGAAAACTACAATATATTTAATATACGAGTATAAACAGTCAGTTATACAATACTAAAAAATATAAAAAACGTAGTTATACGTTATCATGTCCTCAGTGAGATACAGGCAAAAACCTAGTTTACTGGGAACACGACAATTGAAATGCAACAAACCCAGATCCATTTAAATTGTGTGTCCTAATTAAATTACCTGTTGTTTTTTCGCAAATTATGTATATTTCTTGTCATGCGTAAAATAAATAAAAATACAATACCTACTAAAAAACGTAATAGCTTTAAAGTGTACTTTCCTGTTTTAACAAGTAAGAGAGGTATATTTTCCCTATGCCCTGTTAATTTCGAATGGTATCGAAAATATATATATATATATATAAAATTATAATTTGTATAAGAATAGGAATAAAATGACTGTATTCCCGAAGACTGTGTCGACGAAACATTGTCCGCCAGGCCTGCCTATGACAAGTGCATGTGAGACTAATTGCACATTCAATCGAAATGGTTGGAAAAAATACGTCGCAAAAAAGTTCCTTTCAACGGGCGGGAAAAAGAGCCAATCGCCCTCAGCCCGCCGCGTTCCCGCACCCTGCGTCATGTAGCCGATGCAGGTCGGGGTCGGACGGTCATTATGGATATTTTACCTAACGCGGGGTTCAAATGCCACAATTGGATAAGGGATTGTAAATAGAGTTTGACATTCGGTGGTTTAGTGGATTAAGTTTAGTTCGGTAGATTTGTACAAGGGTTTTTGCTAAATGACTTTTGCAGCACAATTAGTAAGACGCTTGACTTCCACCTGATGTTTTGGGTTCGATTCCTAAAGGTGTAAAAAAAACGAAATAAAAAAAGTCTCATTCTGTTAAAAAAGAGTAACAATACTCGCACGTGCTGAGTACGAGTGTTGTTGTCTCTTTAAGTGTTGTAGTGTACCAACACGTGCAATGACGAACTACTCCAGTGGTTCTAAACCCAACCAAAAATATATTGTCATTTTGCTCAAAAGGCTCGAAGTGATATTATCATTTTCCCACGTTCTTCATTTTGTGTCAATCATATTAGGATACGTTGAATGGTACCATACGAAAAAAAGACAATATGTAGCATTAAGTATTACACTTTTTTACCTGTTATAGCAAAAAATCACTTATTTTAGTTTGTTTTACATTCAATCAGGTCTTAATTCAATTACATCTAACAAAATTAAAAAATAAGAAAAAAAAAACAAATATTTAAGTCTAAAAAGAATAACAATAGGAACAATAATTATTTATGTTTTCCTGGAAGAAATGTTTCAGTTAATTATCTCAATTTATCCACTGAAATAGGGAAGATATCAATATTGGACAATTCGTTCAATAAGGTCATTGCTCGGACATCTTCTAAACTAATCTCATTCACGTTTTCCAAACGTCCTTCAATCTTAACTGTACCACACTCACCGTTATTTCTACTATGATCACCACCTTCATACAGTTTTTCGAAATATATCTTCCATCTTGAGTGAACCACTCTTCTTCTAACAAAACACTTCCATTCTTGTTTTTGAATTCACTAATATTATACCAACCGTTTTATTTTTATCTCGCATTTTACTCAATTCTTTCCAAAATATTCTCATATTTCTCTGCATTCATATACTTTCTGCCTTCTTTATCCCTTAGTATTTTCTTCTTTTCTTCAACCGATCCTTTTATTTCCATTTTTCATTATTTACAGTCTTTATTCGATAAATTCTCTCTACGCCTTTTTTTATCTTCGACGCAGTACTTAACTTCCTTTTCCAACCATACATCTTTTTTTTACATCCAACTTTTACAGTGCGATATACACTGTAATTCATCATTTATCTGTCCCATTCTTCTTTCCAAACTCTTTCTAATTTCTCTTTCTTTTTGTCATCTTGCAGTTTCTCACTTCTTATTCTCACGGCCGACACTTCTTTGCGTATGTCAGATCGCCACCCACAGGGAATATGTACGAGTATTATGCTAGCCATTAGATAATGGTTTGACCCGGTATCTTCTCCTCTAAACACTCTAGTGTGTATTTAATTATCAGGTACATTATAAAAATAATGTCGGTCAATGAGGGGTATTTAACGTCTTTCAAATTTAGCGCCCTTGGATGGATTATGGTACAGTACCCGGTGGTAAGTAATACACATCGGGCTTAAGAAAGAGACTGTCGGCCATAATCGGCTAACTTCGGCTTTGTAGAGCGTCTTCTCTGTCATTCATACACGTGTTCCGTCGCGATTTGTCAGCAGTTGTCAAGCGTTCTAGGGACAGAGACGACGCTCTACAAAGCCGAAGTTAGCCGATTATGACCGATAGTCTCTTTCTTAAGCCCAGTGTGTATTACTTACCGCCGGGTACTGTACATAGGGTATATTTGGTACATTAGACGGGCCCTGTTCAAGGATCCCACTAGTTTTTATTCGAATTTTGGATTAAGGAAGCTTTTAGTTAACTTTGAAATAAAATTATTATGATAGCTTAGTGCTAGCACGTGCTGTTGCGAATTTTATTTTTCATATAATGTGTTAAAAATTTCTATAATTTTCAGTAATTTTAAAATGTTTTTCATTTTCAATTAAAAAAACGGTGTAGGTATTGTATTATAATAATTTTGTTTGCATAGTACAATTTGATGGCATTCAGTTGTATTGTTAACACCTATGGCCTAATTGATAAGATTTTCACCCGAAAGGTTCGGTTCGGTTTGATTCTCGATGGGGCAAAAAAGGGCACCAGTCTAGTTCAATGCGTGTGCGAGTGTTATTTGATGTATGCCCATATCCGATAGTAAACTTTAAATTACGAGTATTTGTCTCATCCAGTATTTTTTAACACGAATGCTCGATTAAGTCCGAAGACAATATTGTCTTCCTGTCACGCTCTTCATCATGTCTGCATCATCAATTCGGAAAAGTTTATGGGTATCATACGAATACGAATACGAATAAACGAATAAATTCATTTAATCAAAGCGTAATGCAATACAATAATAAAATAATATGCAAAGTACTGGATATATTAAGTTTTGTTTTATTTCAAAGGAAAACTACAATATATTTAATATATAAACAGTACGTTCAATATCGCGTAGTTCTACAATACTAAAAAAATGTAAAAAAACCAAGAGCTTTAAAGTGTACTTTCCTGTTTTTACAAGCAAAAGAGGTATATTTTCTCTATGTCCTGTAAAGCCTTTGAAAGTTGGTGACGACGACAGCGATACTGGAATATTTTCCAATGGAACTTTTTCTCAAATACTTTAAACGAATTCCCGTCCGCTCGTTGGGCATTAGTCTGCCCGTTAGGTTCTGTATGGTGCTGGCAAACAACAAACGAGTGAGTCCACACTGTCAGGGTTTCCTGTTAATATTAAATTCATTTAAAACATTTGTATTTAAGATCAATTTATAATATCTTATTCAGTAGTAAATATAAAATTTAAACCACGCATTCATAAACCTTGCCTTTTTTCTATACATTTTAGCACTTTGGACGGGGTACAATGTGACTTATAAGAATCATGTATTCGTATAGTAACAACAATATACTAAATTATGCAATACATTAATTCGTTTGGTATTTCTTAACGCACTGGTGATATAGGCATGTTGAAGATTATGACCGCGAGACAACATTAAGAGGCAATATTATCTTCGACTTCCGTTAACCGATAAGCTTAAGCTCCGTTAATTCTGGTTTAAAACCTCTGGGGTAAGCATGTAACTCGCACGTCCGTCAGAGTCCGTCCGTCCGGTCACGTCCGGTCACGTCCGTCTTAATTTAAAGTACTGGGATACTGACGACCTCCATGGTTGGTAAGATACCTGTCTTCAAGGCCGGAGGTGGTGGGTTCGATTCCCGCTGAAATGCTGATAAAAAAAAGGATCCCAATCTCGTTTTCACTACAGGTATCTTTGATATCTGTCTAGTTGGTTGGTAAAGATTGCCACATGATAATAAGTGCACCGAGTTGTATAGTATACAACGAAAGTAATATTTTTAATTATTTTTGGAACCATCCGGAATTGAATCCGACCCCCCTAGGTAGAAGTCAAGAGTCTTCCCAACCAGGCCACGGGGCAGTATGTACGAGTATGTTAAATGTTTTTGACCAAATAATAAAGTTTTTTTTTGTATATTTTACATAACACACGTTATAAGAAAGTTTGATTTAATACATTTTTCGAGAGTATTTATCTGCCGGAATAGAGTGTATCGGTCACATCAGTTTTTAAGGTTCAAGCGTACACTGTTCCTGGACGAGAAAGTTAAACATACCATTGATATTTATCATTTCTTAATATGAAAACTGAGTTTCTTTGAATTAAAAAGCTTCGGTACATCATATTCGTATTTATTGCAAGTGAAAATGACTTCACCACCATCTTAGGACTTAGAGTTATATTTAATACAAAATTTTCATTTCTTGAGATACTCGTATGCCACAATGTAATGGAAGTGTTATTGGTAATTAAATTACACTATATAAGTAAAATTTATGTTGAAATTTTCTTATATTTTGCATAATTAAGGGGGATTCTACTCTAGAAATTTGAAAAAAATCGTTTTATTTGTTTTTTACATATTCTTAAAGTTTAGACCTTTAAGAATATGTTTTAAAAAGGAAATTTTAAAATTCTCAATATTTACGAAGTTATAGCTATAAATGAGACAGCAATTACGCCGCACCTGAATGACTCGGACTATAATCTCAAAACTTTAAACGCGTTTTTCTCGAAACTACTTTTTTCGACCTGGTCGACATAAAACCTCCAGTTCTATTTAACTGATTGCCTTCAAATTTGATATGAAACCTCGATAAATATTTTTATATCGTTCTTACCTTAAAAATTTCACAATTGCTTTTTACTATTTTTAAAAAAATTGAGAAAATGGGTAAAAAATGGAATTTTTGTCACACACCCGCCATTTGACGAACGATTGTTTTTCAAAAAAATTTTGTACATTCTCAAATCATCAATAAACAAACTAAAAAAATGTATACGAAAAATATTTTTTGTTTTTTTTATTTAGTCTAGAAAAAACGCCCGAAATTTACGCATCTAGAATAGAATACTCCCTTAAATAGCATCAGATCAGTTCACATTACAATACAAGTATATTATTTATTTATTATACAAATTAAGGAATTATTTGATAATGAATAACTGTTAACAATTAAAGGATAACTGTTGTCCCAATCTGGGGTTGCGGGTTTGATTCTCGCTGATACCTTTTTTCAAAAAGGGTTTAAGTCAGCATACTAAGGAGATTTTTCTATTTGACATACTCGTACATATCGTTTTCCTCTTCTACATCCATAAACATTATCATATTACTCCTAAGTTTCTACGACTTTCTGCATTTCATTCTTTCAAAATATCGTTCCTTTGGTACAACCATACTTTCCTTAGTCATCCTCTCTCACGCCTTCCACTCATATTTGTACTTTAGTTTTGTAAGTCTTTTTTTATTCGTTCATTCCACATTCCCAACCGATTTAAGAGTGCTCTTCTTCATCGTACTCAACACATCAGCCTTAAATTCACATTCATCCTTTGTCACTTTATTCCGTATTTTGTCATACATTATCACCCCATGTGTTTTTCTGAGTATACGCATTTCTACAGCATATCATACATACATTTCTACAGTAATCAGCTCTTATTGTTTAAACCGGGTTATCATTAAATAAAAACACATATCTTTCTGGCAGGTTGAAAGAAATTGCTCCATAGCAATAAACCCACTTGGTTGTACTGTATACAACAAAAGTGTAATACAATGCAACTGTTTGTTAGAGACGGATGTTATAATTCGAATGGACAAATGAATCTTGAAATGGTTTGGCCACGTTGAGAAATGAGTTATGAAAGACTTACGAAACAAATATATGTTATATGTTTGAAATAAATGGAAGGCGAGGAAGAAGTAGATTTAAAAAAAGTGGAAGAGAAATGTTGGTAAAATTTTCTGTTGAAAATGTAAGAAGTATGAGAAATAGCGAGAATCGTTTGCATGGATGGAAAAGCGTGGAGATCAGTTTTCTCTGCCTTCCCCAAAAGGGATATGGTGAGATGGTATGTATATTTTGTAAATGTCAGTTGCTCCAATCATTTACATAAAAAATAAGCAGCTAATAAATCTCTGTTTATATATGATTTGTTTATTTTTTCAATAAAATTTTGTAAAATTATATCTCCGAAAAGAGATATAGGAACTGGTGTTTGAATGCAATAAATTATATTTGTAACTTACCATAAAATCTTTCATCTGTAGGTTTAATGTGATCTTCCAAAGATGACACTAAAGTTGTCCCAAAAATATGAGATACAGTCCTTAAAAAAAGATCTGGATCGTTAAAAATATTATCAGCTTACGATAAGCCTCCCTGATTGTGTTATACGTGTATACAAGTGTAATATAATAAATATAATAAAATTCTATCGATCTGTACAAAATAATTACACTACACATTGTTCATGATCAATTAAATTACTCCATGGTTAAAGTGAGCTAACAGACTGTACAACCAAATTATGTTAACTGCATATTATGCGTCCATAGATAATATACCATAGTAATTTTACTTTGTATTATACTCGGCATTCTCCCAATAATTTGGTACCGACACATCATCAAAACGGTGTGCGCCAAGGTGGGAAGCTGTGCAAAATGGACCATTACGGATTTAATATATTATTGAGCGGCCACAGGCAGACGGGGTGGACTGAGAATAGTCTGATTAATCAGCCAGTTTAGAATGAGATCGAATCCACGGAGAGAATGGAATATTCGGCAAATTTTGAACGATAGTTACAACGGGAAATTTCCGTCTGGTATTTTCAACCTTTCAATTAATGATTACCTGTTTAGGTGAGAT
>OX463841.1:21154950-21254833 GCA_949825065.1 Odontocerum albicorne | reverse complement strand
TATATCATATGTAACGGACATACTTACCTATACATATTATTTCTGTGATCCAATTGGCATAAACATTTTCCTTTGTATAAATCTACTAAATGAAGGAAAATAAGTAATATGATACTAAATAATTAAATAATCTGAACTAAGACTCTCGTGTTCCTCTCTCACCCGTTGCTTACAACTCCTTTCCCTCCTTCCCGCTCCGCTCCGTTGAAACAAATTCCCCTTTAAGCAATTTGGTAAATGAGTTTGCTAACACCGTGAAAGTTAATTATAGGGAGTATGACTGGAATAAGGAAATTAAAATTCTTTCCAGAAGCTTGGATTTTTTTCATTACAATTCAAAAAGAAGTTTGTGTTTGCCTACGACTGTGCAAGAGCACAGATTCACTATGATAAAAAGATGGGGCGAACGGATCATTTGTGTACGAGCCCCTCTTTTACATTTTATTGAATACTAATTATTGACTTCTCGTAGTAAGTTTTAAATTTGGCTGGAGATCTGCAAAGGATTCCAGTTGTTCCTTAAAATAAATACATTCAAAATTAAATAACCTCGAGGGGGTGAGGGACTTAAGGAAAAAAGGGATGAAAAACAATTAATAAAAATCTCTTTGTATTTTTTAATTCGTTTATTTCCTTCCTCATTTCATATTATGTAAATTAAACAACGTAAGATATACTGTTAGACATTTGAAATACCATTTATTTAGGAGAAAATTTCTTCAACAAAATAGCACTTTGTTTAAATAAATCTATGGAAGAGATATAAGCATTAATATTGTAGTTTATGAACAAACACCGTTATGGAATTTTTGCTACGAGTATCATTAAGATTGTTAAAAATATATATATTCAAGTTTACCAGATTTTAAAATATATAAAATGATATTAAAATATTTAAATCAAACTGGAACAAATCAAAACTATTCTTTTTTTTCACACTTGAAAGGTTAGAAGAGATGTTCAAGATAATATTCCTAAAATCTCAAACTTCAATGGAAGTACGAGTAGTTAAGTTACTAGATAATTATTTACATCCTTTCTTCACGAATTTTACGCTGCCTTTCTTCATGAGTATTATGAAAATAAAAAGAATGTCTAGCAAGCAAATTATTATCAAAGCTATTGAGAAAACAACAACAGACTCTACGCATCGTACATTGCTCCTACATAGTAGCTATGCATCCCACATAGAGTAGCTACGCATTCTACATAGAGTAGCTACGCATCCCACATAGAGTAGCTACGCATCCTACTTAGAGTAGCTACGCATCCCACATAGAGTAGCTACGCATCCTACTAAGAGTAGCTACGCATCCCACATAGAGTAGATACGCATCCCATATAGAGTGACCGTACATAGAGTATCGCATCTTTGAATGAAATCGTTTCCTAGCAACGTTTTATATTTCATTTTTCGCAATTCAATCCATGTCAGTATTAAAATAAAAATTCTTATTTTAATACCCTCCATTTAAAATAATTTGCGTCTCGTGAATATATGAGAATAAACTTGGTGTGCCAGATTTACCACGCAAACATAAAATTTTCATAAAGGTTTGTGTTTTCGTCTGACTGAAAATCGTGAAGTTTCTTCAGTTATATGAGAAAGATTTGACAACGTCTGCAAGAGGTTCTTTCAAACTGATTCCACCATTCAAGAATTACAATCGTCCTTTTTTACTACCGAAACTTACACGAAACGGGCAGAACCGCAGGATTGCTTCGCCATTTCTCCTGTCACACAAGGAATATCCGTTTTTTTGCTAAGGAAACAACATCCCAGTTTTTGCGGATATTTCCATTTTGAATGTAGCAAAATCAATTCGGATACTACTGCTATTTACAGCGGTGCTGACGAATTGTTTTTTGATGCGACGGAGTCCGCGATTGTTTTCTGTCGTTGGGCGGGGTCGAGGAATGTCATTTGAGGGAAATCTTGCGGATTCGGCGCCAAGGGGTCTCCGATAGACGCTTAAAGAAGATAAAATACCAACCGTTTAATTTCATGTGAGGAAGCATCGACCAGTAAAGAAATGAAACTGTCTCGATAGCCCTCCATGAAATGGTGCAATGAATACATATTTACGTGGTGTAATTTTTATCAAGTTCCAATAATAGTTGATAAAATGTGATTGTTATCCAAACATTTTAAGAAAACTGTGTTTCAAAATATGAATTATTTTTAATAAAAATATTTATCCCAATATTTGTTTTTGAATAATGAGCATCTTACACTACTACGCTCATAACATACAGAGCTAATTTAATGTAATTAATGAAATAAAGATAATATTAGATATTTAAAAAATTTAATATGATTTGTTTATGTTCATCAAAACGTTGTATGAATTTTATGGAAAATCAATTAAAAAGTGTTATAAGTACGAGTACATCAGGAAAAACTGTTCATAAATCTGAATAACTAAGTTCTGGGTTCATAATTTTGAATATTTAACGTTGAGAATGGTTATACACTGCTTTCAATTTATTAACTGAGACCATTAGCGACACATAGTATCTTTAAACAATATTTTATAGTGTGCTTCAAAATATATTAAATGAAAGAAATATTTGACCCAAATATACTATATAGACCGATGTCTTATAATATAAAAACTCAATGCGAAACAGAGATTTAAAAAAATGATAATAATTTTACTCTTATTCATAGTCTCAATTCCACAAGGTGTTTGTTTATAAAAAATATTTTCTAATTGGTTTTGAAACAAACTAAATATAATATTATATTCGAGTTGACAGGTCGACGAAAAATATTAACATACCTGATTTTCTTACACTGTATTCACAAGCAGTGCTAAACGTGACAAAGGTACATGTCCAACTCCCGTACGGACCATTTGAGCAAAAG
The DNA here is from genome assembly GCA_949825065.1 of Odontocerum albicorne. Classification (NCBI taxonomy): domain Eukaryota; kingdom Metazoa; phylum Arthropoda; class Insecta; order Trichoptera; family Odontoceridae; genus Odontocerum; species Odontocerum albicorne. Next base: position 21,251,964 of record OX463841.1, on the reverse strand, counting down.
AAATAATTCTGATATCATTCAGCAACATGTGCCAACACACGAAGGTAAATTATTTTAATCAACTTACAAACAAACAACAAGAATATTAACGATTCAAATAAGGTGATAAGAACCAATCAATATAGATCAAACTTCAAATGACAATTATTTCTATGAGATAATTAATTAATAATACAATACATAATTACAATAATTTACAATATTTGATCACAATGTGTTCTCTTTCTCTTTTAGCTTCATTATTTATTAACTTAAGTTAATTTTAACTACTAACGTATGGTACATGTGGTTTGTAATTAATAAAAATACATCTAATATTTGAATGTGAACTGTATAATAATTGCATAAATAAGATAAAAGATAATCGTGTTCTGTAAGCATGCGTGTAAGTCTCCTCAGTCAAAAAAATATAAAACATGTTGTCAATCAATCATAGCTTAGTGATACTCGTACCTTGACATTTAAAAAAAAACATGTGATCTCATAAAAAAATATGACTACTAGAGACGATCCAAAATTTGCATGCCATTTTAAAAATAATTTGTAGACTTTTCGAGTTAGTGCTAACATCTATTTATTTCATCCACATTTCATACCGATTTCAAGTGATTTTATATTTTTTTTATAGAATCAACAAATAATACGAGTATTGTGAGCTTTAGGATGATATATTTTTAGATTTTGAATAGCGGAAAAATTGTCTCCAAAAGATGAAATGAAACTTTTTCAACTGTGCAACTTGACTCTGATGAATAAATTAAATTAAGTTAATTTTTTTGATTTTTTATTCAAAATAAAGATCAGCAGCTTCGCTTCCAAACACACTTAAATTTGTGGTTCATATAATATAATATATGCATAATATCATTTATTTATTAAAAAACAACGACTTGTCTGTAAAAGTATTATTTTTGACGAACACAAGAGTGTTCACACTCGAAAGATCGAGTCTATTAAAAATATGCTTATTTTTATAAAATGTTGTATGGTTTGTGTTTGGATTACTTGAAAAAAATACGTAAAAAAATAATGCAAATGTAATTCGAAATAGTTAATGAAAAAATCATATAATTATTGAGGATTACAAATGAAATTTGCGACAATAAATAACCTACATAATTTTTTTTTCTAATTTATTGTAAATAATTTTTCAAGTTTCACTACTTGATTATACTGAGATAATTGACTTGAATAATTAAAGTTATCATTTAAGGTTCGTTAGGAAAGGGAAAAATATGTTAACATAGTATTTTCATGAATCAGACTAAGAACAGATACATAAAATCATTTTGGCTTCTTTTTGAAAGAATATTTTAAATTATTTGTTATTTTTTTAGTGGTAGATTCTATGACATACGAAGAAAGTCAAAATATTTTTCGATAATTTTGTTTAGAAATTATTGGTATTGATAGTATTTTTTGTAGAAAATTTCAGATTTCATAACAATATAAATAATTACACTATTAAATTATCTAAAATGAATCAGAATTGAACATTTCAGTATAGAACATTATTTGATTACGTAACGCTGAAGAGACAGGATACAAAAACAATAATATGAAATATATTCAAAACAAAATACCATACAAAAAAAATCTGCCGATACTCCATCTTAAAGATTTAGTTTAAACAGACGTTATATTAACACTGGGAAATAAAAATATAATATATGCATACAATTTTTTGTCTCTTACAAACGTTTTTTCTTGTTTTTTAATATTTTTCATGAAAATATATTCAGAAAAATAAAACAATTGCAAAAAAAAAATAAACATTATGTACAGAAAACAACGTTAAAATAGTCCTTGATTTGTCGATAGATTCAATAAATCGACCGCAAAAAAATTAATTTGACAATTTTTGACAAATATTTCGATGAGTCAAAATGGATTTTATAAACACATTGTTTTTATAATTTGGTGTTAAATACCTTCAAATGAGATAACACTATAAATTATTTCATGGACTTTATATTAATTCTACCGACAATTAAATTATATGGTTGGAAGAAATATTAATTAAGTAACAAAAACTAAATTACATTTATATAAAAAAAGGATAGTGTAGAAGTCGTGTAATATTAATTTGTAATATATACAACGCAATACATATATAATTGAGTTTTTTAACTATTCACTGTGGCAACACCAACACGAGTGAGAAAGATCACATAAGAGAAAAGTGTTCGCATCGCAAGCTGAAAATAAATAATCCTATTTTTCAGATTCTGAATTTATGCTTAAGGAAATCACAGTGCTATGGAAAACACTAAAATTTATAATAGCTCTGTAACTAACCCCAATGCTTTATTTTATAGATGATCGAATTCATATCATTCGAAACATGATATTTAAAAAGCTATAATATTTTCCTATTAAATACAAATTTATTGTGAAATGCGTGAACCAAAAAATAATATAAGATAATAGAAACATATGAAATTGTCAAAACAAATGAAAACTTTTAAATGTAATTGATAAATTCAGATTCGTGAAAAATCGGGTTAATATTTTCAACTGAAAAGTAACATGGGAATCAATCTTAACAATAAAAACACCACGTTTAAAACTTAACTGAATTCAATTAAAAATGTTCATTATCTAAATGAGTGTACCTTACAATAGTACAAACAGTGTCTTGTCTAACCATAATAAATTCGTTTCTCGTATTAAACACTGAGATTACTAATAATTGTTTATAAGCCAACACTGTTATATCCTGGGCACTTATCACTATATACAAAACAATCAATGATTTATTGTCTTTAAGTATGTTACCCAGGATGTTACTTGTTCAGAGACTTCATATCTTCAGATGATTTGCGTCTTTAAGGGAAGCTTCGATGTTTTTCTTCTTGGTCACAATTTATTGTCTTTTGAGGTTATCCTGGAATGATACTTCCTCGTAAAGGGCCACTGACGAAGAGCTTACGGCGGACAGTGGGGTGGCGATGCCGGGCGGGGCGCCCACCAGGCGGGGGGTAACGGGGGCCGAGCCGCGGAGTAGGCGGGGAGGTAGGCGCACTCCATCATCTGGAACAATCAAAATTAATTGCTTAGTGAACGGCTGCAGACAAATGATTGTTAAAATGAGGGAAGACTTGGGAAAGTGACAGCAGGGTAAAAGTTCTCGTTACATTAAATTCCACACGTAATTAACAATTTGACCATAGTGGTTATTTCATATTTTTTCATATGAAAAATTCAAAACAATAATAACACTTCATAATTAACAGCATAAAGTTATCGTGCAATCTTACAAAATAGGTACATTGAAAGTATTGTTATTGCAAGGAATCAATTTATTTCTAGGCAATCTACACACAATAGCATGATTTGTATTACTACATCAAAACCAAAAATGCTATTATAACAGTCAATATAATAAACAAATATAAAATAAATGATGATAATAATTATAGACAATTTCAGTTTCAATCAATTTAACTTCAAAAATTGAACAATATATAAGTGGAAAATTTCCTAGAAGATGAAGAAGAAACTAAACATTCATTAGACGCGATCAATTTTATATGGCTAAAATTGAGATTTGATATTCTGCAACTTTTTAGGATTTTTAACACATTCTATATTTTTTTGGATTTTTAACACCATGATTAGATAACAGAAAATAGATATATCTTAATTTTTTTTAGAATTTCTTCTCTCGATTCACGTTTTATTATTACATTTTCACGTTAGAAATATCCAATTTCAGAGAGGTCTTCTTAAGTCAATTATGGTGTAAAACAAGATAGTAATTAAATAAATATGTAACTGACTTAAGAACTGGGAGGGTGGGACAAGATATAGGGTATGAGAAGTCGAAGAGCAGGGATTGCTAACAATCGATCGCGAATAAACAGACATTTTAAGGGAGCTCTTAAACTTTACGTATTATAGATTCATATTTGGGACCTTAGAATATCATTTTATGTTATATTAGAAACTACTTCTTTAAATAATATATGGCAGATAAATATATATTTTTATTTTGATGTGCTTTCTCTTTGTTTGAACTTTTTATACGTTTTAATAAAGATATTGTTCTTAGTAATTTGCTACATACATACATTTATGCCATCACACAATTTTCCTATTGGGGTAGGCAGACAGGACAGAGCACCATACTTTCCTAACTAGACGCACATCCTTAGCCCCTTCCATATTCATATTTCTTCTCACAAAACCTATACGATTTCTCTGACTTTCTACTTTTCAATCTTTCAGAACATCATTCACTTGAACCAACTGGTCTTTATCTCATACACCTTGCACTCACATCTGTATATATGATTTGTAAGTATTTCTTCATTCATTTGTATCACATGCCCAAACCATCTCAACGTACTCTTATTCATCTTACTTAACACAGTCTTAATTTCACATTCATTCCTTATTATATCAAAAATATACATAAATTAACAAATATATCAGAATACGAAATTCCATATGTTTTTTAATATTTGTATATTTTATTTTTGAAAATAACCTAGCTATAATGGTTTTAAATAGTCTATATTGAAACAACAAACCGCATAAATTATATTGTGATACACTTTCGTTGTACAACCAACCAGAAACAAGCTTTAGGTGTTAAACAAGCTTTAAGTGAAAGTCAGACTCTGAAACTCTTAAAAAGAAAAGAGTACCAATGGGAATCGAACCAGCAACCCCTGGGCTGGAAGACATATGTTGTAGCAATCAGGTTTCAGGGGTTGTCAATTATACATTGTGTAAAATTTAATCAAAATCACCGGAGATCAATTATTTCAAACAGAAAAATGAACATTGTATCAAAATCGCATTACTGCATTCCTCAGGAATTTAAAAGTAAAATATTTTTTTAAAACTTAAATATTTTTGAAACAACTTTATCAAGGTTTTAAAGTTTACCGACTCCTGTTGATGGTGGTTGGTGGAGAGCAAAGTGGAGAATATGGCGCGAGAATAACATCCTTATCGGAAATGTTGCGGTCTACATAAATAGTTATTCCTAATTTAATAGACGGTTACACACCAGAGACGGAAATTACCGAGCATTGTTTGAGAAGATACACGCAATTCAGATAAATCAATAATTAATCGACATTATATTTATTCTAAAGTTACTTTAATAATATAATTAACATTTTCCGCACTTTAAAGCCGATTTACGAAGAAAATAATAGTTTTCTTCCATCGTCTGTTTCTGTTTACAAATCATAACAAATTACATTTTATTTATTATAATTTTTATAGTCCCCACTACATCATTTCCAATTTAAATCGTTTTGATCGAAATGTAAACCGTAAATTACAAATATGTTACATATCAATGCTAAAACCCTAAATTTTGTGGAGTTAAAGAACCGCTTAACTAGGCAAGGTTTACAACTAAGACCCGCTTAACTAGGCAAGGCTTACGACTAAGTAGTCTCATTTCTTAATTATAAATTTTATATATTTGTCCTGAATACTTAATACTCAGCTGAAACATATTTTTAAAAAGTTTTATAAATCGTTAATATTTTTCATATTATTCGGGTAATATTGTTCAAAAAAAATATTTTTCTTTGTAATTAATCGAGTGAATTATTCAACTTTAAAAAATATAAAGAACTTTCAAAATGTTAAAATTGAAAAAAATCTTAAAAAAGGTTAAATAAAAATAAACGAAGAATGTATTATAGTAAAATGACACGGACCAATATCAGATGTTAAGGCATTTAGAGTAGCTAAAATGTACTTGAGCAAAGCACTTAACCATATTGAATCACGGTGGGCCGAGATTAATTCGGCAATCCAATAAATCCAACTGCTCCGGGCTTGGCGGCCGAGTGTCACAAGCGCATTCTGAAGTATACCATGTACACTTTGCTTTCGAGATTCATAGAAAATATTAAATAATGTAAGATAATGGACAAAAATGTTTGAAATAGTTAATAAAGAACTCTTGACAATTCATCATACAATTATCACGAAACATCGTTTTGATGGAAAGTCGAACAGTAGGTTGAAAATGAAAAAATGTGAAATGTGAAATCATTTTATGTATAAGGTTAACTTTACTTTACTAGGCCAGGTTTGTGACGAAGTGGTCTAATTTCTGAATCATAAATTTCATATTTTTATCCTAAATACTAAAACATCCAGCTGACATATTATCACACTCTCCATACGCATTCTTACGCATACTTAAATTTCAAGTTATCGCATATACAGTTCCAAGTGCATCATAATCTCAAAATCTAATTGATTCACAAAAATAAGAATATTGACATGCTATAGAATATTAACAAAAATTCCCATTTTGAGTAATAATTCAAAAAAATATTTTTACAATGATATTAACAAAGAATAAAAAAAACGTTGAAAGAAGATTATACTTAATTGCATACGTAACAATACACCGTGTCCCTTGTGGCGTAGGCAGAGAGAATATACATCTAACATTTTCTATATAAACACACAACTTTCGCTTCCTCCACATTCATACACCTCGCCATGGACAATCTTCTATTATTTATACTTCTCACTTTACATTCTTTCAACATCTTGTCCATTTGGTACAACCATGTTTTCCTCGGTGTACCTCTTCGCACACTTTTCACTTATGAATTTTATACTCGCTTAATAATTTTTTGGAAGACAAGTTTCGTACCAATTAGTCCACGGACGTCCCCAAGATTAATCTATTAATATAATAAGACGAAGATTCGATTCCCGTTTGTACCCAAGTTTTTTGAAAAAGAGTTTCAGTCTAGGTATGACTTAAGCAAGGTCTGGTTAATATCTTAATCCGTCAAGTTGTACTGTATATGACGAAAGTGTAATGTGACATAATACAATAAGAACTTTGTATGATTTACTCTTAGGACAAATAATATGAAATATAAGCCTTATGAGGTTTATTACAACTATGTCGTTAAGTTGTCGCAGATTTATCGCAGCTTGCACTATTTTGGGGGCGGACGTTATGTGCACCGAAACGATACGTGGTTATTCAATTACAATTTCCAGTATTTTCCCATCAGGTCACTTTATTACTCCTAAATCAATATCTTTTATGGCGACTCCAGTCGCTTCCATAAATTTTTTGTTCCACCGTTGGAAGCGCCGCCTTAGGATTTACGGTGTGGTGTTGCACTCACGTATCATTTGTAAAACAATGTTTGCTCCATTACGAACCGATTTCGTAAAATTGATTGCCGAATCACGACCAAAAAAACCAATTTGGAGTTAACCGATTTAGTGCGATAAAGTATTTATTGGTGGGAACCGAACCGCCGCACGGGCAAGATGAACGGCCGCTGGAATTGAATTGTAGGCTTCACTATACGAGTACGCTGGGACGGCATTAGTGGGCTGTACCAGTCAATAAGTAACAAAAAAATTATTTCTGAAAAAAAAAACACGTATATATTTTACTAGACCAATTCTTTGATATTGCGTAAATAAAGTAAAACATAATAGTTCTCAGCTAGATTGCTTTTTATCACAAATATTTTTTATTTCAATACTATATTTTTATATTAAATAAATAAATACGTATGTACATAATATATTTAGATATATTTCAAGAACACATAATTGCAGAGAATACTTTAAAAACAGAAGCTATTAAAAGGTCTGGGCTCATCTAATAACATCCCCCGGCCAAGATACACCCCACCAATATAAGGCGAGCCCAGACACGGGGACACCAGATGTTTTTCAGCCGACGCTCTTGAACATGTAGAATAAGAGAAAAAAAAACAGAAAATAAATAGATGACAAAAAATACATTCAAGAGAGAAGACATTCAAAGTTCCGGGCTCATCCTATAAACATTCCACCGGCCGAGATACACCCCACCAATGTAGGGCGAGCCCGACCGCAAGGGCATCGTGGGGGCTTCCAGTCCACATCCCCGCATATCTAGATTAAAGAAAAAACAAAAACGTATGGCAGAAAACAAAATAAAAAATAATAATTAAAACACTGCTTTTTCCATTTAAGATAACGGCATACCGTATGCGGCCTGCGTGTTTCACTTACCTACTTTAGAGATAAGTAATTTATTTTTTACTTGAATTTAAACAAATATTTTTCGTAAAATCTGTTCAGCAATAAAACAATTTAATGTTTCCAAGATAAACTGATTGGTCGGAAGAAATGTACAGCAAAAAGTTCACCAGATGAACCTTGTACAACAATGTACACTAAATAATAAATAAATAAATGCTTAGCGCAACTGAGACCAAACGGTAGCTGATCGAGGCAAATGGCGTTGAACTGTTGCTAGTTGTTAGGAATTCAATGGAGACAAGACAAGTTGTAAGTACTGACTTGCTCTATATACAACAGGATATGCTTGTCACAAATTGGCTTACATGGTCATCTAATAAATAAATAAAGAAATACAGGTTTAATCTCCAGTGGCACCAACGATAAGTACTCTTATCCTCCATTTTGTATAGTACTTTCTTTCACACTCGTCATGGGTAATGGAAATTAATTTATTCAGTGACAACATGTAAAAGTGGTACGTTTTTTAATTTTAACATCACTGATTTAAATAAAAAATATACATAAAATTTTCCGCTCTCCAGAGTGATGCACATAAAGTCTCGTTTCTTATAACGGCCCTGTGAATGCGTAATTTAAGTTTTTGACAGCAAAAAAATATATTTTCCATCGGAATTAAACAGTAGCCATTTAGATAAGTAATTTATTTTTGTTGCGCATTGTGCGCTCTGCGCTTTCAATGCTTTTTCTATCGAAACGTGTCGAGCCGTTTCGGAAATCGGTGACGCAGTCGTACTTTTTGCTGCGGATTTTGGCAATCTAATATTATTTATTATTTTTGTGTTACCGAAACATGATTTACTTTTTATCAATAAAAACTATTCGGCTAGTGTTATAAAATAATTAAATTTCATTCTATTTATTTTCAGACAAATTAAACACGTTTTTGCAGCAAGTCGGATCTCGATTCATCCACGAAAAATATTTCATAGGTATTTTTTTGTCTAAGATACACTCAATTTTTTATAATTGCAAAAATCCATAAAAAATATACAAAAAAACAACAAGCGAATTAATTAAGCTACCGGCCAACAACTGAGTAAAAGTATTGAAAAATGGTACCCTATACGTATTAATTAACCTTTTCTACATTTTTTACACTATAAATCACAATAAAACGTCGACCTCCGTAGACCAGATGGTTAAACACCTGTCTTCCAACTAAAAGGTTACGGCTTCGATTCCCTTAAACCAAATTAATTCCAGTCTGATTAACAATCAAGGTCTCTTGAATATTTTTCTGGTTGGTTCTATCTAATCACTGTCATACACTGCTACCCCACGTATTCTTCTCAGTGAATGCGTTTCTACAGCACTTTTAAGCATTTTTACATGTCTACGTTTCCCTTCCATACATAAAAGTTCCACACATCTATACTTTTGTAGGCGTAATATACATGTCTCACTTTTTGAAACATTCTTTTTCATCATTTTTCATTCAATAAGTTCAATGCAACGGTTCAATTTTGAATAAACATCTCTCCAGGATTTCTTACGAACACGTCTTACATAGACAGTCGTCGGTTGCATTTCATTGACTGTGATATGTGGTTTTATAGAAATGTCGATGAAAGAGTCCGTTCACAGGTGGGGTGCCTCATCTGAAAACGGCATCTGCCATGCGGGATTCGAAGTAAAGCATTCACTTCCACTATCCGCCGCACAGTACTGCCTGAGAGATTGCTCTAATCATGCTAATGGCCAATATACACAGAGAGGCGGGGACTGGTGGTGGCACAAAGTGGTGAGGCGGTAGAGGAGAAGAGGGTGCCACCCATCACCCGCTACCCGCCCCCACCCCGGACACTTGTTACTTACCCAGATGAATTCTTTAAGTACCTACGCGGAAATGGTGAAATATTAGGGCATTGTCGTGGGTAGGTTCCGTGTTCCATTTTCAAAAGTAGAAAAAAATGTCTCCGAGTAAACGATGGGTATCACAGAATTCGCGATCTTCGCGTATTTTTGTGCTGAACATATTATATTTGCGTTCCATTTTTACCGATAGCTATAGGAACCTAAAAAATGATAACCTCCGCGGCCTAGTTTGATAAGACACTTGTCTTTCAACTAGGTGTGCCGGGTTCAATTACCCAATTAATTATAAAGAGGATTATAACCAGGTTTTAACTTACTGCATCTTAAACATATTTTTAGTTGGTTGAAAGAGATTACCATATGAACATAAACTCTCCAGGTTGTACTGTAAACAAAGTAATATACGAGTAACTGTAGTAAAAATAAACTGGATTTGTGAAGTTAAATGAAGATTTGATTGTATACTATATGTATATATGTTATATGCAAATAAAACTTAGTCCTGTTATCTTAAGTCTGATATGGTGGTCGAACGAACGAAGTTTAGTCAGTGCGTACGCTTCACATCAACTCTTCTACTGGTATTGAATGATTGTGGTAATTGAATGATTGTGCTAATTGAATTTAACATTTGGAAAATGCTTTTTAGATTTTTCAGTGATGATATACAGCGACTCTTTTTTTATACAATAGTTATCCTAGCAGCATCACCTCTATGATACGCAACCATTTGATTCTTAGAAAAATAGTAATACAGTGCTCTCAATTCTAGATAAATATGGGGCTTGGTAACCATTCAACGGAATGACTATGAAAAAAAAACTTTTTTTATACAAATTATAGGGTTGAATTTCTCGATAAATAAGAAATTTCAATGTACTTAATATGAATAGTTTTTAAAAGATTTTTTATTGGAAAATGATAGTTATAAATTATTCTTAGAGGAATCTCATAAAATATGATTAAATATTATAGATCTTAAAGATTCTTAATTTGACGCTGAAATTAGGGATTCACTATTCCTTTTGTAATGTTTAATTATTTCCAACAAATAAAAATGCACTTCAAATAAAATAGGATTCACGTTATAATTAAAAATATTCATTCGTATTTTGCTGGAATAAAAGTTATAAAAGTATTGTCGTTGTAAATCTTGCGAGAAACAAATAGATATATTCGTAACTTTACAATAAAGTTTTAAGCGTTGAAAATTTCCTTAAATGAGCACTTGATCTTACCATAACATATATTTCAAACTTTTTTATTCAGCTGAAGAAATAATGAAATAAAAACTATTTTTACGATATATTTGAATCTTCCCTTTCTCTATCGTAAAAACTTTAGTTCCCGAAACCGTACAATGTGAGACCATAATATTGCATACACAAAAGAATGTTCTAGTTACGAGTAATGATGATTCGCTAGGCTTATTAATGTTTTTGTATTCCTAAAATAAACGAAAAAAACTTTTTAATTCAGTCGATGTTTTAGTTTTTAAAATTTAAAAAATACTCTGACGGTAGCAAAAAAAGACAACTTTGTTTTGTAATCGAGGAAATCAGATATTTTTAAAATCCATTATCGAAAGCAAAAGTGTTTACATCGAAGTTCTAAGTCAAAAGTTTTTGGACACTATGATATATTTATCATAATGTGCCTTGTTTATTGCGCAATTTCCTTGATTTTTGTTTTGTTCATTAGGAGTCAATTGCATTAAAAATACATTATTTTTTTGGAGTATACATAGAAAAATATCAAAGAACTTCCTCTAATAAATTTTCAGTTATACTTTCTTACAAGTAGGAGCTTATTGTACACTATAAATAATTATTTATACGTGGTTAGATTTTTTTAAAGTATGTTGTTTTACCTAGTTAACTGTCTATTTACCACGTTTTAACAGATTTGTTCAAACCAGATATCGTTTAAAATTTCACTAATAATGTATTTATGTATTATTATGCAAATTTCCCTTGCAATATCTGAATTTGTGGCGTATCTATCACACTATTTCTGTAAAAATGTAAACTTCATACTGGTTCATATCGATTTTATTACGTACACTTAAATATTGAAAAGAAAGATAATTTTCATCATCTGAAAAGTAGCAGAGTCGAACACTAATGTGTAAAGTTTAAAACTACAATGATAATAATTACCTGCTCAAATTTGGTTTACTGTTTTCTTTAATGAAATATATTAACAAAACTGTTTTTTTAAACAATGTTGATGTAGATAATATCCGCAGTGACCACCTTTACATCCTAACAATGTAGATGTAGATAATATCCGCAGTTACCGCCTTTTCATCCTAACAATGTAGATGTAGATAATATCCGCAGTTACCGCCTTTCCATCCTAACAATGTAGATGTAGATAATATCCGCAGTTACCACCTTTCCATCGTAACAATGTAGATGTACATAATATCCGCAGTTACCACCTTTCCATCCTAACACTCAAATTGTCTCATTTTTTTAATATTTTTAATTTGTTAAAAGGGGTGGGTTCGATTCCCAAGTAAGAGCGCCCTTGAGGAGAGTTTTTAAAGGGCGCTTTATATATTGCCATTTTTATATTATTACTATTACAAATCTTTATAATAAAACAATGTAGAAACGTGTAGAAAATCAAACCATTACGAAGAAAATGTGGTAAATATAGTCTGTAAAAGTTTATCAATATTACCACATATATATCTATGTAGTTTAAAAAATATAGAAAGTAGTAAATAATCTTGATAGGTTTAAGTCATATCGCAAATGTTTGCAAGTCGCTAAAATTGATGTTGAAATATTTTTCAAGGCAGATGCACCTATTCAGGGCAATACAAAAGCAGCACACCACTGACTTCTCATTAAATCATCATTGAGCTGAAGCGGCCCTGACACAGAGATGGATGGGAGGACGGAGACGCTCGCAGATTAAAAGGATTCAAATATTTTATCGGTTGGTGTAGTGATTTGGCGTAAACTTGTAACCTTTTGAGGATCGATTCGTAATTTAATATGCCATAAGTGTTAAAATATAATTTGTAGAATTGATATTTCTATACAGTCGAGTCGATCAGTCTAAAGAATTTTCTGATTAAGATTAGAAATATGCAAGTGAATCTTGTACATGACAAAAATAGATGAAAGTAAGATAAATGCGATAAGCATGAGAGTATTGAGCAGAATGTGTGAAAATCTAACAATCTACGGCCAGTGTAACAATCTACGGTCAAATAAGATATGAGAGCATTAAGGGAAAATGCGGATTAAAAAAGTATCTTTTTTTTTAAATAAAAGATATGACCGAAATCCTTATACCCTCGAATATTAGGCGGAAAAATGGCTGTATCATTCGAGAGGAGCACCATAGCACAGCGCGGGGTTCGAACTGACGACCTTCCGCACGGAAGTCGAGTGCGTTACCACGTGGCAATGCACCTGATAATTTAAGCTGATGAAATAAGTAATGGTTAGGTGTTTAGGAGATGGTTAGGCCGAAAAAATGAATGAAGAAACATTTACAGAAATAATCTAGTGTACAAGTTACGAAAACTTGGAGATGATTTAGAAAAAGCGTGACACGACCAAAATAATCAATATCTGAAAAAGGAAAGAGGAAAACGCTTGAATAATAATTGAGAGTATTCATGACGAGGCGTGTGGACGTGGCAGAAGCGAAATATGTGTGCCAGGATAGAATGAAGTAGAAATTTGTTCTTTCTGCCTACTCCATAGGAATATGGCGCGATAGTGGTGAAGATCAAAAGTAAACGAAATAGTGAAAATTATTTTAGATATCAGTTGCCTATCTAAACATTTCTGTTAGGTTGTATATTATATTTTTGAAAGTATTTAACGGGGAAAAAATTACAAGGGATAAATCTGTAGTTTTGATACAATTGCAAGTATTTTTAACAAAATATTTGAGGTCTATATTAGATCGTTTATGTTGCCAGTTCGTATCTGACTGTAGGGACGTCAATATCTCCCCTATAGTGTATTCGTATGCAGCAAAAGCCATTTAACACTGCTTTCAATCATTCGCTATAGCAACGAAAAGACAACTATTTTCCATTTAATGGACGAAAATTATCACAAATATTTAATTGCATTATAAAATATAAATGAATAACCTAATATTATAGTATTAAGAGACATATCAATGTATAAAGATATATCGAAAGTAAGGTCATCAGATTTGGCAGATCATAGGTGATAGAAGATAAGTAAAATCATTTGAGGTTGAATTGAATAAATACCAACCAGAAAGCACTTGAAATAAAGCAAAATATACGGTGATTCGTAGATGGGTTACATTTCTATGAAAAGTTGTTAGTATGTGAGAAGACTAATTCCGGAGGAATGGAAAATATCATGTTTTTCACGGCTTAAGTGATTGCCGACAGAAGATTTTCACGGCTGTTTTCCATTAGTTAAAATATTTGTTATATAAGTGGTTGCCGTGTTGAGTTGGCTTAAGTGATTGCCGACGTTTGAAAGACGTTACATTCTTAATTTTTAGTGTGATGTCATAAAAACAACATTACCGAATGTAGTCAACAGGCCTCTGTACTCGGTAATTACTTTTGACATCGCCCTGAGGATGTAGACTACGCCTTGGAAACATTAGCAATTATTCCACCAAACTTTTTACGGTGAGAACTTTAAAAAAATTACATACCATTACGCTGTTTCCCTGTTGGGGTAGGCAGTAAGAAGAGAGCGACAGACTTCTTATTGAGATACGTATCCTTCCTCTCTTCCACATCCATACATCTTCTACGGATTCTTTATGTATCGGACGTATGCGTCACCTTTAAAACATATAATGTATTTGTTTTCTTGTTTGATTGATGTATAAATTCGTAGTTATATTTTGATGTTATTTGGTGTTTTGTATGTAAAATTTATGTTTGTTGGGGTCCGTGCTGTGTAGCGACCGTAACAGAAATGTGACTTATGCGCGGCCATCGCGAGACTGTATCGAAAGTCGGCCGGCCTCTGCACGCGCAAAACTGGCGAAAATGTGATATTTATGACGGCGCGCACCGACGAAAACAGGCGCTTGCGATGAGCGATCGGCCGCACATAAGAAGCGCTAAACGCCAAAAATATATACAATTACAATTAGCTAAAATATTCAACGCGTGCCTACACACCGGTCATTTCCCATCTAGGTGGAAAATGGCCGTAATAGTACCGATACACAAGCCGAACAAGGACAAAAGCAACCCATCCAGTTACAGACCCATAAGCCTCCTCCCGGTTCTTGGAAAAGTCCTGGAGAAGGTGATACTGAACAGGTACACTCCATATCATACCCAGCACAATACTCTACAACACGAGCAATTCGGCTTTAGAACACAGCACTCCACCGTTCACCAACTAACCCGCGTGGTCGAGGACGTGTCGATGGGCTTCAATATGAATCGTTACACGGGTATGGTCCTGTTGGACCTGGAGAAGGCCTTCGACACGGTCTGGCACGACGGCTTAATACACAAAATGATTGAGACGGACACACCGCCTTACATCATACAGATTCTACGCTCCTACCTATCCGAGCGACAATTTGTCGTTCGGGTGAGCGGGGGGCTCTCCACCCCCAGAAATATCCCAATGGGAGTGCCCCAGGGCAGCCTGATCGGACCGCACCTGTTCACTCTATACACGCACGATATTCCGGTACCGGAAAATTGCTCCGTCGCCCTCTTCGCGGACGACGCAGCTTGTTACGCACGATCCTCACACCCCATCAGGGCGAGTGAATACCTCCAGAGGGCCTTGGATACCTTGGCAAAATACTATCGAAAGTGGCGCCTAAAGATCAACGACGGCAAGACAGAGGCGGTCATGTTCGCAAAACGGAAGGTGGGCAGCCTCCCCCTCTTGAGGATGGGAAACAGCGATGTGGAATGGCGTAAGTCGGTTAAATACCTCGGGGTCCATATGGACTCCAAACTTTCGTGGAAGCTCCACACCGGTGAAGCCAGAAAGAAAGCAGTCGCAGCCTTCGCAGCGCTGAGACCCATCTTCAGCCGAAATTCCTTCTTATCTCGGAAAAACAAACTACTGGTGTACAAACTCATAGTGCGTCCGGTAATAACATACGCGGCACCCGTCTGGGGCAGCATTCCAGATTATATTTACAACACGCTCCAGACGGCACAGAACAAAGCACTTAAAATCATCTATAAGACAAAGCCGGGCGCAAATCTTAAGAAACTACACCAGAGAACAAAAGAGGACTCCATTAAGGAGTACTGCCACAAAATGACACTGGACTTCTACAGTAAAATATATCTAAATTCGCACTCAAACCCGCTCATCGCAAAACTCGGGCGTCATAAGAGACTGGATGAACTACCTTTCAGATACAAACACAGACTCCCAAACCACATCATTCTCAGCCGATCGGAAGCGGAGAGAGATCTCGAACATGACGAGGGCCAGGGAGGACAAGCGTAACGGGGCCTTTATCACTAGCACTGGTATATAATCTTATCCGCTAAATGTATAAAGTCACAGACAACTCGATACTGCCCAGCGTTTTAACATTGCAGATCCAGAGGAGCGGTCGGGACACGACACGCCACCAGGATCGATGGGCGGTACGCGGCTGAAGGAGAAAAATTAAGAGGGGCGAACCATCGCCTGGACATCAAGTTACATTATACACACTACAACACTCACACTCCACTAACAAGCCGAATGTGTTAATATCACAGAACGGTAGAGCCCAGAGGTCCTCTGAAGCTCGACTTCCCTCGGTGAGTTTTCTGCGGTTTTCTCACCGAATATGTCTTCAATACATATGCAAATGCGGGGAAGCTCCAATCATACAGGCCGCAGCCGATACCTTCCCATCCCCACACTCTACACCTACACTTGATCTTATAAATATATGTAATTATTCTCCTTAAAGGTCTAGCAGGGTGGTACAGGGTGGTGGTACAGGGTGGCTACTCTTACTCTTATTCACTTCGATAGTCTACAAAGTAAACTAATCTACAAAGGTAATGATAAGGAGCAAAGAAAGCTCAGCTAAAACTTAGAAGAAAGCGATAAATCAGGATCTGAACCGAAACGAAATCAAATGCTCTTCGAGCCAAAAATAAAATGAGATTATCACACAAATACTTAATATAAGTATACATATATAAATAACACAATCACACATATGACACAACAGTGGAAAAGGTATTCCCTCAAATCACTGACAAAAGATCGATGACGCAGTAAAATGCGCACGTTTAAATAAAAAAAAAAAAAAATTTAGTAAAAGAAGAAGAACTCGTTCATCATCATCATCAAAAATATATACAAGTATTTAACGTCTTATTATTTCTCATAATCATTCATCAAACAAATTACATAAAACTATCCCTCCCCGTCTCCTAAAACAGGAACCAAAATATCCAATTAAATATCATATCAGTCAGAAATTATCCGATGAAGGAGTAAGGCGTCCTACCATTGGACCGAGACTCCGAACGAGATATTCATCACTTGGCCAAAAATAAAAATTCTCAGTTCACTCTGCCTACTGTGTTTTACTTGCGACCATCTACTACCTGCCTAAGAGGAATCTCTTCACCCTGCTACTCGTACCTTTCACGGATCTACGACTTTCAGCGTGAGCTGAATTCTCCGAGCATCGAGAAGCAGCAATCCACCTATTGTTACAGTTCTTTGTACCAGTGGCGTACACTTTAAATTTTACATTTCCTTCTTTCAAAATGTCATTAACTTGATCCAACCATATTTTTTGGTATTTCTCTACCACGCCTTATACTGAAATTTGCATTAGATATTTGTTTCGTTAGTCTTTCTTCTTTAATTCATTTCATGTGCCCAAACCACGTAAGAATACTCTTCTTCATATTACTCAATATATTAGTAATAAGTTCAAATTCATATCTTATCACTTCATTCCGTATTCAGTCATACATTGACAACCCTGTGTGCTTCTCAGTGCACAAATTTCTACAATACTAGGTTAGTCAAAAAGCTTTGAAAGCGGAAATGAAAATACATTTTTTTTGGGGGGAAATCACTTTTATTGCTCAGTATAGTCTCCCATAAGATCAATACAATTGGTCCAACGATCTTCCAACTTTGTTGTCCCATCACGGAAGTGACATTCTGGAAGGCCTGCAAAATACTCCTCTACGACGGTTATAACCTCTTCGTTTGATGAAAAATGCTTTCCACGAAGGAATTTTTTGAGGTGTGAGAACAGCCAGAAGTCACAGGGAGCTAAATCTGGCGAATAGGGTGGATGCTGCAACAATTCATACCCCAATTCACTGATTTTCGCGATGGTTTTTTGAGCTGTGTGAGCAGGTGCATTGTCTTGATGAAAAATGTTTTTTTCTTCTGCAAACCGGGTCTTTTTTCACAATTTTTTTCATCCAACTGGTCCAAAAGGTCACAATAATAATCAGAGTTGATTGTCTTACCAGTTTGGAGATAATCTATCAATAAAATTTCTTTTGCATCCCAAAAAACTGACGCTAACACCTTCTTGGCCGATTTCTGGACATGAACTCGCTTCGGAGCCAAAGTGCCTGGTTCACACCACTCCTTAGCCTCTTGTTTTGATTCAGGATCATGGTGGTAGACCCAAGTCTCATCCATAGTGATGAATCGACGCAGAAAATCCTTTTTATCCTTTCGAAATTGCTCCAAATGTTGCTCAGAAAGTCGCATTCGAACGTGTTTTTGTTGCATTGTTAGCAAATGCGGCACCCATTTTGCACACAGTTTTTTGAAACCCAAAACTTCAGCCAAAATATGCCATGTTGTTCCATGTGAGATGCCTATGGTGTCAGCTATCACATCCACAGTCGATCGATGATCTTCCAAAACCATATCCTGTATTTTCGCTATGATTTCTGGTGTTGATGCACTTTTTGGACGTCCTGAGTGTGGATCGTCTTCAACGCTTGTACGGCCACGCTTAAACTCCAAAACCCATCGGTGAACGGTTGGAAATGAAAGAGAAGACTCCTTTAATACTTTTACCATCTTTGCATGGATCTCAGTAGCCGATAAACCTTCCAAAACAAAGAATTTAATCACTGCACGATATTCGGATTTTTCCATTGTTAAAAAATACACTGACACGTCAACTTCAAATGGCTTGTAAACAAAGAATGAATTGACAGATCGAAATGAAATTTTGAGTACGTTCTTATGAAAGATGAAATATTAAAATGGCGTAGAAATTTTGGTTTTTCTACTGCTCCATAGATGTTGCTTTCAAAACTTGTTGACTAACCTATTATTTATTCGGCTTCTTTCAGTTTTATTCTATGTCCACGTTTCACTTGCATACATCAAATTTTGCACTAGAATACATACAATTGATGATTTAAAATGATATGTTTTCTTGCACGCTACAATAGTTCATAAAAATAAGCTATTTAACATAAAAATTTCTAACAAAACCGAATATTTTTATATGGGAATAGCATTCCTTAGTTTAATCCCTTTATTGAAAGTAGTTAAAATTAGTAAAAATATGTGATGCTTGCTGCATTGTGTCATGTCGTGACCGATGTCTATAATTCATCAATGCACACAATTATGTGGGAATGTCCTCCGCAGCCACACAGCTTTATAGCATTGATTGCAATAGCGGGCACCGAGCCTTGAAGAGGTCACTCACTCATAATGACTTCCTGCTCTCCTCACTGGGCTACCACTGCTGTCGCTGCGTCGACATATAAAATACACATTCGAAGGAATTAAGTATTTTACAAAATAATGACCGAGGCTGTGATTAAATCTGTTATCATAAAAAAGTCATCGCATCATGTTATTATTCAGCTATTGTGCTGAGTAGGCTTTGTAATGTGAGTGTAACATGGAAATTCATGTAAAAAATGCCACGCTAACGTGGTTCTAATAATTTCCTATATTATGAAATGTTGTCTCATTGACTCATTTAAAAATGAACTTGCGTTTCGTAAAACAGTTTATGATAAAAATAGAGTTTATGATAAAAATAACAGAGTTTATGATAAAAATTATTTATTAAAAATCACGACTTCAAAGTATCTTCGAATATTATATTATAACTCGCCTCTTGTTTCTACTAAATCGACGTATACTCCTAATTTGTATTAGAAGAGTAGAACTTTGAGCACGGTTTCGTTTTCATGGAATAAATTGATTGTTCTGAATATATCTAATAGGGTGGGATATTGTAACTAGTATTTTGCCACGACTGGTCTGGTCTTGTGGAGTGGAATTGTTTGCCTTAAAGTGATAGAGGTATAGGCGACGTGTGCAGTTTTGGGAAGTACTTGAAGACAATCCTTTGTGTGAGGTCTTATCCAAATTTATATGCATATGAATACTACACAATATACTACACCTAAAATGTGTTACTATTCGTCTTCCTTGGTAGGTGTGCTAAAATTCCGAGGTTAAGCGACCTTGAGGAGGGTCTGCTCTCGAAACTGCGATATTTTCCATTTATTATATTATATTATCTGTCTTAGCGGTTTAGCTCATATATGTATATGGCATAGCAATAATATTAAAAATAAAATTTATATAGTGCCCTTAAATGAGCAAACTTTTTTCAAGCGCTGTTTGCCCCCTATTATTGATATATTAAAAATATAGCAAAATAGGTGGTGGCTGCGGTCATTAAATATTAGCTATTTTCCCGCAACTGTATAAGTTAAAAACATATTTTGTAACAAGACCGCAGAAAGCTTACCAGGGGAAGACGAACTACAAAGAAATCTTTGTAGATCTTCCGATATATGATAGTAACACTTTCGGCTTTAAGTGGCATGTAAGATATGACTGATAATTGCCGCATAACGCGAAGTTTTGATTACATAAAAACATTATTATAATTTGTAAGGAATACTGTCATAGAAGTTGGAAAATAAAATATTAATATAAGTACAGACAACAAAATTGAACAAAAAAACACATTCGCCCAGTCACAACTTTTGTTCATACCTAGTTTGAAAGTTTCTCATCCAAAAATTATATTTAAGTATCTTTTGATCTAGAAAAAAAAAGTTATTTGTTTAAATCGTTATCACAGCATTCAGTCACGAAGAATAAATTTTAAATGATTTTATTTTCATTTTCATTAAAAATATAATATTGTGAAACAAAGAAGTTCTCCACTTTATAAGTAGCGCACAACATGTTGTTTCTGAGTGCAATAACGCTTCAACTCATCTGGTTTGTAAGTTACTTATCATAGCAACGTGTATCGAGGTTGAGTTGAATGTGTTCCAGAATATCGAATAACTCAGGGATATTCAACTTCATAACTCAATTTAAATTTTATAAATGTATAAACCACATTTATTATATCACCTCATTTTATTGCATCATAAACATAAAATTAATGGTTTTCAAAAAGTTGATAGTATTTTTATTAAATAATCATTTGTCAGGAAATCACTTTTATGAGAAGAAATGTGAATAATGATGGTATTAATGAAACGAAACTGATATTATAGTAAATAATAATTTAAATGTTCGGAAAAACTTAAGTCAAAATTTCATAACATTTTTTGTAGAAGGTTGATTTTACACCGGAGTATGTGTATAAATATTGTATGGTTATTGCACCACTGGAAATATTATTTTAGTGTGCAATTTGTCTTTTATATTACAATATATAGAATGAGAAAATATTGTTTTCTCCAACAATTTTGTTTATAATCTCTATTCTATTTTGATGTTCAGTTTATAATCTGTATTTCATTCAAAAGGATACAATTATATGCCATTATAATTTTGTTATGTATATAATAACTTGACGGATTTACTAAGATGTGGTAAAATCTTATATTATGATGAATGACATACTCTCGTGCGTTTATCTGAAACGTATCCTGGAGTTCTTTGAATACATTGCGTCATCTGAGAGGTTGTTCATTACACGAAATGTGGCGAAGATCATAGGGAGAGAGAGATAGATCCCCTACAAGATTGACCTAATCAGTCAAAGCTGCGACTGGTTCAACAGTGATCGAGGCACTACGGGCTACGGTGTGTCAGGAGAGATGGAGAAACAGTATGGCGCATAGCAAAAGCAAGAATAATGGAGGATCGTGACTGTCAGCCACGAAGACCTCAACAAGTAAGAAGAGGAAGAATATATTTCCACCAAACAGAAATATGTCAGAGATCTTAACTAAACACAAAACTTGAATTATTTAAAAAAAATGGAGGTTTCATACAGGTGTCAAACCGATTGATAACATGTGAGTCATAAATTGAATATATTAAAAATTAAATACTCGACTTTGAAGTGATGAAAATATTGAGTGATCCTGCACGAGATAGAGGGAGATGCCGAGTTATAGGTGGAGGATGCGGAGTTAGTGTAAATGAGTGAATATGTAGGAAAGATTCGAGAAGTCGGGCTGCACAGACGCCGCTTGCGGTTCTCATCAATCAAAGCATATTGCACAAAATACACGCGGATCGCGGATATACTAGTATAATATTAATATTTCTACGAGAGCAGCTACTCGTACATCCTGGCTCCTGCATGATAGGAGAAGCAACCAATTACATAGCGATTTGGAGCCAGATTCGTGGAAAATTCACTACGGGCATTAATTTGTCAAGTGGTTTTAAAACTAAGTTAAATACGAATAGTGTGTATAATTTAATATAATCACATTATGTGTTGAACCAAAACGGTTATATTCTTTTTTCAATAAGAAAGTTTCAATATGTGTGAGTATAATTAAAGTCGATAAGTATTTAATGAATCGAGTAGTAAACTAGTGTCATTAAAAATGCCAGTCAAGACGAATATGGTAATTTATTATTAAAAAATTTTGAAGATACAAAAATGATGTCCGTTTCCTATACTTTATTTCGACTTGAAACTTTTACTTTTGCAATATGAATCAATGATATGTTCGTTGTTTGATTTCGCTTACGTTTATCGATAAATTAGGTTAGGTTAGTCTTACATATATATTTCTTGAATAATTTGAAGGGGTACTATAATGAACATTTCTGTCTTTGCACCTGTACTCTTAACTAAAAGAATAGTGTTGTGATGTATTTGAAATTGATATAGCATTTTTGATACTCTGGTAATAATGTTCAATATACGAGTAGATTAGGTTGGTACATAAAAAACATTTGTATTTTTATGTAAGTTGAATAATAAATATAATAAGAATTTTTAGTTTTAAATGTAATACCATAAATTTTATTATTTATACGTAGATATTTTTACAAACTTTAATCTAAGAAAATAAAATTTTAAAAATATATCAATTACGTATTATTATTCTGATCTTAATTTATACATATTTACGAGTACGTGTGTTGCTGACTAACCACTCATCACTCATCAGGGGTGTGATAAAATATTTTCGACAATTTGTAATAGTCCCGAGTGCAGCAATGTAGAGCACGAAAAAAACAAAAGACGTAATTGGAAACGAAAATAAAATAGCAAAACAAATCCGCGCTTTTGGAAAATTGGTAAAAAATTGCGTTTTTGCAATAGCGCTCTCAATGGGTTTCATTGAATCTCAATAAAAAATGATCGTTTTTCCAATTCGCATGAATGATATTCAATTTGGCGGGCATTCCCAGAGGCCGGGCCCGGGTCCTGGCCGGAGCCGGGAGGGTGCGCATAGATAACTTGGTTTGCGAAATGTCAACAGACTGCGACTGGGGCCTGCCCTGTGGTAGCATCGTGACAGTGGTTACCAAATATTTCAACCAGATTATAATCAAATTATTCTTTCAAATGTCGACCAAACAAAGGTAAAAACTTGATTTTCTATTGAATGAATCCGATTGTGAAGAAATTCATTTTTTTCAATTTATTGATATAATTTGGGTTATTTCAACTGGAATGATATCTGTAATCTTCGGTAAATTTTTGATTAGGGCTTATTTGATAAAATTACCATGATTTTTTAAAACTTAAATAACTATACGAGTACAACCTGGATACAAAACGCACTCAAATTTATTAAATCAATTAACATTTTTTTTTTTAAATAAATTAATAATAGCTTTAAATATTGGATCAGATATGTAAATCATCAAAGTTTGATTTCATTATAATACAAATCCACCAGGTATCGGATTATACCCCGACCTTCAAAAGACACAATGCACAGGCCTGATAGGGAGGACAAATGGAGTGGACAAGTCCCTTTATGATGAGATCAAGGAACTTTCACAAGTAATTTCATTTCAGCTGAGTTGCAGAAGAGTGTGGCGCTTTTGTGGTTATCAGATACACCTGGTTTGATCAAAGACATTGATTTGGGATTGCTTGTCGACCCCTATACGATGTCTGGAATCTTCAAATAGTTGAATAATGTGTTGAAGGCCTACAGCCTACAGGCTCGTACAATAACATAACCCAGACCTTTAAAAAAACATCTGCTTTAAATTGTGTCTTGTAAATCATGTGAAACCTACTCGTAAATTTAAGTGTATTTTTTGTCATGTATTTATTGCTTTTGTTTTTGCTATTAATAAATGAGAATATTATTATTTTGATTTTGAAACTACTACCTTGAATTTTCTTCTTTAAAAATTTCATTCTCTTGGTAAAACCATAATTTTCTTGATCGTCCTACGACTTCCACTCACGCTTGCAATATAAATTTGTTTGACCAGTATTTCGTCACCCCTCCGTTCAACATGCATAAATCATCACTACGCGCTCTTTTCACCCTATTTAATTAGTATTTTTTTAGCTCATATTCCTTAATAATAATATTTTTTATTCTGTTGTGCATCGATACACCACATATTCTTCTCATCAATGGATTCCCAGCGCATTTCCTTCGCTCTTTTCATTAACGTTCACGTTTCACTCCCATACACCAATATTGGCACTAATACGCAGTTGTGAACCATCATTTTTGTAGATCTTGATATTGCTCGGTTTAATATATGTCTTTGAGCAAATAATTGATTTCCTGCTGCAGATTTATAAGACTAGGTTCATGCAAGAATATTATTTAATTATTGTGTTTGAAAAATTTTATTTAAAAAAATACAGAATTATTTTTTTTTGGAAATGGCAATAAAATTAGTCCTTAAAATCCAGCGTATTTACGACGTACTACAAATTACATTAAAATAAACCCTACTGATACTTTTTTATAAATATTATGTATACAATAACTTGTCGAGCAATATAAAGGGGTGATATCAAAATAAAGTTCACAGGAATCCTATCAAAGTATCATCCAGCTCCAGAGCTTAAAGAGTACTTTTTAAAATTACGTGTTTTAAAACAGCGGTGAATATAAAAATAAAATGTTTCTCAATTTTCATAAAATCCATTTGATATTGTTCTTGCGGGCGGACGATAGGGCTGTGGAGGTATTCGGCGCTCGGGACTTAGTATTGCCATGATAATGGAGTAGCGATTCGACAAATTGCATTGAAAATGGTGTTTACTTTCCATTACGGTTTGAAGTGTTGGCAGCGATACGCGGGAACCCTTTCGCAGCAGCGGTGTGTTGTGCGGATACATTGTACGGGCGAGCTGTTGCGAGTACATTGCCGGAGCTTACTTTCAAACACTATCTTTACACATTTCGTAAGGAAACTATTTACTACTTGAAAATATAACTTCTAAATATTAGGATAAGTCATGAAAGGGTTAAATAATAATATGGTACCTGACCAGTGATTGCATTTCTGAACAATAAAAATATAAGATCTGAACATTTCGAATCTGTACTAAAAATTGGATGGGTGGAAGATGAAAATATAAAAGGTTAATGTGATGTAAATAATTGGTAAAAAATGATCAGGTTTAATAAGGTATCTATTATATATGTATATACTCGTGTATATATATATATATATATATATATATATATATATATATATATATATATATATATATATATATATATATATATATATATATATATATATATATATATATATATATATATATATATATATATATATATATATATATATATATATATATATATATATATATATATATATATATATATATATATATATATATATATATATATATATATATATATATATATATATATATATATATATATATATATATATATATATATATATATATATATATATATTTATATATAAATTTAAATCATGACTTCAAAAAGCAATTAAAATTAAAGTTTTAACTTTTAAATACATGTCTTTATATGATATTTCACAGCTCATAATACCACCACGTAAATCTCAAGAAAAATACTTTTTTAAATTTTCTTTAAATATCAGTCTGAGAAATCAGAAATGAAATTTTTGGCTTGATTTTCAAGTTTTTTCCAGCTCCTACCAAGTTACATAAAATTTTAAATCTCCAAGTACAATAATAGTAATACCATTAATTTAAACACGTGAATAATACTCGTAACTATTAATTGTAGTAAAATAAAACAATGAAGGAAAATCGGGGAGAGGAGAGGGGATTCTCTGTTTATTTAGCAAAGGAATTTTAAACTGAATTGCAAGACACTCGTAAACAATAAGAAATAGATGAAAATAGTTGAATATTTCTTATGATATTTCTTCCAGTTTTCAATGATTTTTAACAAACTTCCTAGACTAAGTCCAGAAGTTTATTAAAAATCTAAACTCAATGAAAGCTGCTGAAATAGAAACAATGTTTTTCAACCTAATTTACTATACATAACAAGAAATTGTTTCACTAATCACGATCAGCTTTATAAAATAATATGAATCTTTTTTTTTTATTTTTCTAAAATAAATTAACCGTATCCTTTGTTTTAGTTAAATATATACAACACGACATTTTCCTGTTGGGGAAGGCAGAGAAAACAGATTTCCAGACTTACCAAACTCAACATACGAGTATATCCTTAGCTTCTGTATCCATAAATTGTCTTATACAACTCCTACGATTTCTCAGACTTTATAGGTTTCCTTCTTTCAAAATATTATTAACTTGATTTAACCATAATTTCCATGTATATATTGAATAACTTATGAAAGTATCCTCGAGTTTTATAAGGCGGTTTAATTTACAAATAGGACCAAATGTAGATAATTGAAAATTCCACACGAAAAACCACATAAGCGCCCCTCAGATTGGTGACTTGTCAGGTTGAGGAAATTCCAATAAAGCTGTGGACGGTAGATAAAGATACCCGACGCCGCTAATTCCTGGTTTCTGACGGAAGTGTCAGGTATTATCATATTGCTGACATTTGTACCTACACACGCGTTCGTATATTCTAATCTATAAATTACATCTTTTTACAATTGAAAATTCGAATGTCATTTTTTTTAAATTAAATATTTTTATTGATAACATTCATAATCAAGCATAACTTATTAATAAAAAAGGAATAAAATTAGCGTCATTAAAGTAGAAGATATTTTTTTTAAGTGTTAGGTGTTCTGGTTGATTGGAAGAATATTTATTTATTAAACACCAAAAAGTGTTTAATAAATAAATATTCACATTTTTGACTGATAGTTATACTCTTATCTTTCAATAGTAGAGAATGTAACAAGTACTAAATATTATATATACTGAACCATCAAAGGCAATATTAGCAGGGCCAATAGTCAGATGAATAGTAGAACTTGTTATTTGTTATTGTCATCCTCCAGAAAGGAGGACGTTAATGTGTAGTGACTGATCCTTGATTTATTCTAAATTTGTTTGTCTTCTTATTTCCTTGCTTTTGCTACACTTTTTTCCGATTTTTGATTATATAAAACCCCGTTGCACATTTTCATCAACCTGACAAACAGCGACACTCAATTACATATCATATGTATACATCACGCGAATCAAACCCCTCACACTTCACTTCAGACATACCAAAGCGTTCATCCCACAATATATCGCAAATACTCGTAATCATAAAAAAAATACCCACACTCAAGAGCTCACACAAACCTTTGCTACAAGTCATTCCTCTTGCAAGCCCAAGTATTCAAATTCCTGTCGCAACAACAACCACGCTCCGGTCGACTTACTAAATTATTTTCCTCCTTTTGCCTTTATTGAATTCGGCACCACATTGTATGTTATGGGAGCTAAATAGGCATATTGCCTTTGGGCAAAAGATGTTTTAACTCTAGGGATAGTGAACATTTGATCATTTGCCATGCGTGTCATGTGTGTGCTGAGTCTGCATCTTCCCTTCCTCTCGATGATAGTGCCAGATATACGTATTAACTTTGTTCAAGTGTCAGTGCATTGCATGTATATATTACATATAATATCTAATGAATGGACAGCAAGGTGAACTAACACCTCCATTCTCGAAGAACTGAGAATCACCGATAGATTGTTGACAATGTGCCTTCGACCTTCTACGATGGAGAGTCGTCAGAGGCTATCATGGGAGTCACGATGCTCAGTCGTGAGCTACACAACAGAATTATATTAAATATGTTACGGTAAAAAATAAAGTTGTTAAATCAAAACAATAAAAATAAAAGAGTTTTAACAAGTTTAAAAATGCACATGTTTAACTGAGAATCACCGATAGATTGTTGACAATGTGCCTTCGACGTGTCCTCCGATTCTTTGAGCACATAGCTCATGGCCAAACAATTTGGAGAGTTTTGTCGTTACTGAAGGCGTGAAAAGATTACACACAAGAGGAAGAAACCCAATGCGTTGGACTGACCATGTGAGAGACGCTACTGGACTACCCTTAACAACTGCCCTTCGAGCCGCGAAGTACAGGGATGGATGGAGATGAATCGTCAGAGGTTATCATGGAGTCAGAATACTGTCATCAGTCAGAAATCTGGAATCTATACATACCATGACGCTGTTTCCCTGCTGGGGTAGGCAAAAAGGACAGAGCGCCAGACTTTTATATCCCGATATACATATTTTGTCTCTTCCACATCCATACACCTCTCATACAACCATACAATTTTTCTTACTTCGTACATTTCTTTCTTTTAAAATATCATTCACTTGATCCAACCATACTTTCTTGGGCCTTTCCCTACTCTACCATATTTGCACCGTATATTTGTTTTGTGAGTCTTTCTTCATTCATTCGTTATACGTGCCCAAACCATCTGAGAGTGCTCTACGCCATCTTATTTAAGACATCAGCCTTAAGTTTACAACAAATCTGAAATAAATATATAAAAATATTATTATTTCGATTTTGTATTTACTTTGAGAGTTAATTCCACCTGAATTTATATAAATGCGATTATGAGGTGCCTTTTATAATTTAAAGCAAATCGGTTTTTTGTGTCTATTTCGAAACAGCGTTATACAAGTCATCTAATTATTATGATTCTCTACATTATATGTTATTTTGGAGATGTTTCCTTCACGGTATAAAAATGTATGAAATATATTTTCACATTTTGGTGAAAGGGTCGGTGTAGGTTTGCAGTGGCTGCACAGTGCACACGTGAAAGCGCCAAATTGGAAATTGCAATATAAGATCGGTGAATTCGACGTTGTCGCTAACAATACGACAATTACGCTTCGGTCAACATCCAGTGGGCCCGCTAAGCCGAATTCATAGCCCGGGCTCTCGAGGTACCTGGAATATGGACAGGGGTGGCATAGCTTAATAAGGAAATTGCTCTGTCAATAACACAATCTGTTTATGGGGAAAGAAGAAAACTGCATCAAGCATTTCGCCCTAAAATCTAATAAGTAAAACGATATTCCAAGCTATATGTCACAATTCCGCTGTATAAAGTGCGACCTGGCAAGTTTTTTGCCATATGGCAATTTTTCCAAACAACGAAAAAGGAGTAAAGGTCTTATGTACAGAAGCACGTTGAGACATTATTTAGAATTTAATTCCGAAACAAGCGATTTAGAAGTCAAGCGATTTTACAACTAAGCTGTGTAACCTTCAGGAGGTGAAATATGATCCACGGTTATCTGCACTTAAAAATATTAAAAAAATGGAGAAAATGAAGCGCCAAATGCTCGACCGGCAAAAAGACTGATATTCAAATATCTGGATTGGTGATGAGGAAACGTTGAACAACGTGACCAGGGGACAATATTTTTTAGACTCCATTATCACAGCGTTTAGATTCCCTGAAGTAGGCACGTAACGTTACTGTGTGTAGTCGTACGTATTGGTACTACTACCGGACACCCAGCCATAATAATGACCATGCAGAACCCGACTGGAAAACTTTTTCTGGTAACCATCAATAGTCAAATCAGATAGACTTGGTTATGAGACAAGCGTCTTACCAGATAAGTCACTGAGGTCGCCACTAAAACTATGAAATAAAACGTTATTTTCACAGGTTGGAACAAATACAATACAATACACTCCACCATGTGTTAATATCACATATTGGAAGAACTACAAAGCTTTCTTTATGGCTCGTCTTCCCTTGGTAAGATTTCTGCGGTTTTCGTACCAAATATGTTACTCTAAACATATGCAGATGCAGGAAAGTACGTCATCTAATGGCCGCAGCCACTCTCATCCTATCTTTACACACAATGTAATTATATTAATTTTGTTATATACAATTTATCCTTTAATTATTATTCACGGAACTCCACCTCTGTCCCAGTCTACTGCATATGCACATTAATTTAGATTACTTTGTGGTCCTGGGTAAACAGGGCCGAAACGGGTGGTGTATGGGTCGTACTTTGGGGCTCGGATCTGCTGGAGCAGTGGTTTTCAACCATTTTATCGCGTAAGATTTGCAGATGAGCAGCGAGGGTTGGGAATCGATATTATTTCCATATTAAGATGAAAATAATAAAGGTTTATCGTTTTCTTCGGTTATTATAGACAGCGGCTGGTAAAAGCAGTCTCAGAATTTTTACATCTCTCATAGAATTTAGCATCGTGTTTCATTACTAGATCTAAATAATCTAAACATTTGGCAGACTATTAGAGACAGAGTCACTGGTGCCAACGGTCTTGTGGATAGTAATTATCTATAATTGAAATTTATACCACTTTCCATCTGCACTTATTTAGTGACGCTTATTAGCTGTTCTTTATAAATTTAAAATAACTAATTCTTTATTACATTTTCGTTACATACAGTATAACTAAGCGGGCTTATTGAGATTTGACAATCACTTCTTACCACCCAGAAATATGCTACAGAGGCCTTAAATGAAAGCTGACAGGATTTTTTTTAATCTGGGTTCCCAGTTGAATCGAACCCAGGGTGAATAAAGTTCATGTCGTTTTGCTTGTAAAAGTATTTATTTAGTTTCATTGTACTCGTATTTATCATTAAGATATCGGATGAGGCACATTACATTTATATCGTAAATTATCACAAGTGGTTTCACTGTTATTTCTATGAAAATAAAAGCTTTTTACTTGAATTAATATTTAAGTTTAAAAAAACTTATTTTCTGTATACTCGTAAAACTTGCAAATATAAAACCTTCATGATACAGCAGATAGATAATTTGAGTTAAAATTTGGACTTTAATATGTCCCAACCCAATGTTTACCTGTTCTAAGATAATTGAGGAAACATTGCGCCACTTTATAAGGGTTTATATGGAACAGAAAAAAATAGGACCCGCGTGACCTAGTTGGCAAGACAAATGTTTTCCAATTCAGAGGTTGCGGATTCAATTCCCGCTGGAGCCCAGATATTTTGTAAAAATAATTCTAATCAGGTTTTCAGGAACATAAAAGAAACCTCTGTAGATCAATATCAATAAATGTATTCTATGCAGACAAAGGTTTTGAAGTATTACTCCTCTCCGAAGAAACATTTATCAGACTTCGATATTTGAAAAATACAAAGGTGACATCTCATCGTCATTACAAATGTACAAAAAATCTTCTTGACTTGTTACTTTATGACTATACATGTTCATATTATATTTAGTTTGTAGTTAAAAAAATATATTTCATAAAAAAATAAACTATAGAAATATGTGCCTTGAAAAAAATGTGTGTCGTAAGTTGAAAAAGGTTGAATATTGCTATATTGAAGAACCGGACTTAGATCTGCACACACAGGAACATAATAATACGAATCTGGGACGACTTGGGGGTTGCCACTATTTAGCCGGTTATTGGTAGTGCAAATATTGGCAATTGAATGAATGTTGAAGTTTTCAAGCTAAGTTGAATTGTTTTTCTAAGCTAAGTTAAATATTACATGCCAAATTTAAAAAAAAAAGAGTGCATAAAAGTAAAATATTGCAAATCAAATTCAGGTGACATGTTATAAGTGACGTCCTTCGTGGCCTAGTTGATATGACGCTAGTCATCCATCCGGTGGTATCAGGCTCAATTCCCGATGATAACCAAAAATAAGGATAAAAAAAGATATCAGTATAGTTTAAGGGGTTGTCAGGTAACAATAGTTACACGCGCTATGCATGTTCGAGTTTTGTTAACTGTATAGGTTTATGCTTTTAACATTTTTTGCTTATTGATTATCATTTTTTTTATAATAATTTACGTGTCCAGAGGTGTGAGCTCTCAAAATTATCTGACGTTCTCGTGACCGGGCTCGTCCTCCTATTTAAGGAGGTGTGTCTCGATTGGGAGGATGTTATGAAATGATCCCAGACCGTTTCCAAGCTTCTCTCTCAAATGTATTTTATTTTACATTGTCTTAACATAGTTGTGTAATTTTCACACATTTATGTAAGGTAATTTTTGCATGTGTTGATCCAACTGTGGTATGTTCTTTAATAAACAAATTTACCCAGTTGTGGCTTAAACCAGTCAGTAAACTGTAATTACAATAAATTTATTAAAAACAACTGTTAAAATACTGCGTCTTATAAATCTAAGGTCAAGATTGGGGCAAATGTAAATTGTTTAATTTGTGTACTTTTATGTAAACGATATACATATTAATTTTATCAAACGTTGAATTTAAATGCAAATCGTCCTCTATAGTTCTAGAGCAAGCGTATTTTGCTGGTAGTAAGTTGACTGCGTCGGTAGCCGATGCAATAAACTGGCGCTTCCCAAACATTTTTCTAAAACTCATTATAAGATCATTTAAATCATGATTGTTTATGTGGACACTACCGCATTTTGTGCTCAATAATACATGTTATTTTGACAGGGGTAATTGATTTAATAAGAAACAAAGTCAATGGAGCACTACAAGATTATCAAAATGGTGGTAGAATGTCAATGTATGGGAGAGAAACGTGAACGTGGAAAATGAATGAAAGGAGTTGAGTAAATGAGTGCAATGAGTAATGTGGTATATGAAGATCGATGTATAACAGAATAAGAAATGTAATTATTTTGGATTAATGTGATATAAAAACTGGTGTGTTAAAAACGATGAACGAGAGGAATCTATTTAATATAAATAATCCTCACACAGTCCTTATATATTTTTGAAAAAAAAGTTAAATAACTTTGAAATGATTTGTATGAATGAAAAATAAATTTTTAAATGTCCTACCATAATTTAGGGAAAACTTTTGTAATTTATTCTTAAATATATTTCTTAGGCATGTTTTAACCTTTTAATCTTAGAATTTTTGCCCATTGTAATTGTGTTAGTTAATGTAACTAAAGTAAACAAAACAAAATATGTATGTGAGGTACCAACATACCATCACGCATCACATAGAGAGATAAAACTAAGACTTATTTATCATTACATACATTTTTTGCTTCCTCAACACCAGTTCATTTCACACAACGCTTCTTTGGTTTCTTTCCCTTTTTACATTTTCCCCCTTAAGATTGTTGAATACTCGATGCAACCACACTTCCCTCGGCCCTCCTCTCCTCTCCCACGACCCCTACTCACATTTGAGCTGTATATTTGATATGTCTGTTTTTATTACTTATTATTTCTACATGCTCAGACAACCTCATATTTTCTATATGCTAGGTTAGACGACTTTCGTAGCCTAGTTGGTAAGACGCTTGTATTTCAACTCGGGTGTTACAGGTTCGATATCTGTCACTAGTAGGCAGAGATAACAAATCTCCACGCTTTTCTATTCAAACATAAAATTTCGTTTTCTCCATACATCTCTTCATGTACAGTACTAAATTATTCATGCTTCTCATTTACTCTCTTTAAAAATCTGCTTAATTTGATCCACTCTCACTTCCCTCGATTTATCTCTTCCCCGCACAACATTAACTTATTCTTTGTATATTCGCTCATCCATTCTTTAACCATCCATTCCCTCAATGTGAACAATAATTTAAATGCTTTTTTATTAAACTTACTAATACAATCTATACTTGATCTATGCAATCATTTCTGATGTCTTCGTTCCACTAACACACCACAAATTTTCTTTCGTGTAAGCATATTCGCATAATTCTATTGTAATTATATAATTAATTTTTCTGTTTGTTGCATACTGGGTATAACCAATTGGAAGAGTAAAACCCATCTAGAGTGTAGTGCTGATAAAAAATGAACTTTCTGCTAAGTCGAAATTTTACTCATATACATTAAGGTAGGCAGTAAACACGCGCGATATAGCGCAGTTGTTGTATACTCGTATAACGTTCATCAGTCTATAAAAAGGAAAACATTTTATAGATCAGTGGAGATCACTTGGTGTTATTTTATTTTGTAGTCTAGTATAAAATGTTGAGAAACATTAGTACAGAAGAACGGAATGATTTGAATAAAAACAATAGAGAAAAAAGATTATATCGTCGACCGGTATATGTTCATTTGTTCGAACTCCTCGCCGTTTCGGTTCAGCGCGGGTCTCACCTCCCCGTAATAAGGTCATTTTCATATAAAATGAATAATAATGAAGCGAGAAACAAAGAAAAATTAGGCGTGTGAATGTTAGCGATACTAGATACAGACCGCACTTCCTATAGTTGAGTTATATCCATACGGAGAAATTTTCGTTATTACCCAAACATCATTGGCAATATCTTCAATTATCCGAAAAACGTTTATAAGCAGTTCACAATTTGAAAGTATTACGTGAAATTTGACGATTAATCTCAATTTTTCCCGTAAAATAACGTTTTTCATGTTATTTCGACAACCTGCGTTTACGTTATTTTGTTTTTTTTTCCACTCTGTATGTTAAGTATTTTTACATATTTTTTTCATAATTATTTTCAGACATATTATTTTCAGAATTATTTTCATAGTTTGGAATAAAAAAAACCTCCGCTGCCTAATTTGCAAGACGCCAAAATCCAAATTTTTAAAGAAAGAGTTTTCACTTAAGGCTTCGTTAACATCTTGCTGGATACTATAGTTGTAAGATATTGTCACATGCCATTAAGCCTGATAGGTTGTACTGTTAACAACGTGTTTTCGTAGATAGACAAAGTTAGTGAATCTTGGATTAAAATTGCGAGTTAAGAAATGAATGTTCTACGATAGGGTTGACTCAATTAAAGAAGTTTAAATTAATCAATTTGCCATAGGATTGCGGGGCAAGGTTTAAATACAACCTCTCTATCAATCAGTAATATGTTAGTCAGATGTCCGCAAATAATATTAAATAATGAGCCGTTCTTAGTGTTTCTCTAGGTCTCGGAGCCGTTGTATCAATCCTCCAACACCGTTAAAATAAATTATAATATCCATAGATTCAGAGAACCTCAAACTGGTATGGACACGGCTTCGAAGGACGTGAATGGATGGAAGCGATTTACGACATCCCTGTGTTCCTGGTAGAACGTATAGTATGAATCCATTGAAATTAATTAAAAGTAATGCGTTCACAAAAATAAAAAATTCAAATCGTTTAAAAAAAATTCAATCC
The DNA here is from genome assembly GCA_949825065.1 of Odontocerum albicorne. NCBI lineage: Eukaryota > Metazoa > Arthropoda > Insecta > Trichoptera > Odontoceridae > Odontocerum > Odontocerum albicorne. The sequence goes on along the minus strand of OX463841.1, from coordinate 21,216,402 downwards.
AATGTTTTTATCGTGACTTGAGTTTTGAATTACTATACACAGCTTTTCGTCAGGTAAACAATAGATTCATTCTGATACATAACCCATTTAACCTAAGGCTGTGTGAAGGATACGCAGTGGAAAGAATGTGGTAAAATGTGTAGAATGTACGACTTGATAGTTTTTTCTTGAGAGATGAAGAGTTCGGGAAAGGAGTTCGAAACTCGGTTCGCGATATAACATCGTTCAGTGGAATTTACAGTAATTTTTAATAAGATGTTTTTTTATAATTATGTTTACAAAGTTAAGCCCGACTCGTTTAAAAATTGAAATATTTTTCGTGATAATCTCAATTGAAAAACCAACTAAAAGTTGGTTTTACTTTTAAAAAATTCTTATTTTCCTGAGTTTTGATTGATTTCTGTATAATTGATTTTGTAATAAATTAATATTTGAATTGGGGAACACATTAAAATATTTATGATTAAAACTGTATTTTATAAAACTTAGTGATAAAACTTTAATTCCGAAATAGGATTCCAAACACGAGAGAAAAGCACAGAAGTAAGCATTTTCTATTGAAACCTCAAATAATGAAAAGACTCCATATTAAACACGACTTCCAAACCGATGTTGAACACGAATATCTATTGTCGAACAAATAATTCATTGTTTTAACGCGATAGAATGAATATATGTAGTATACTCGTATAATTCGAACCATCACGACTTGAAATCGGGATATGAAAACGAAGCTCGAAATATACCGCCAGTGTGTTTTCTCAGTCATGGAAATTTTCAATGGGACTTTTGGTACAATGGCCCTACCTTGCCTCTGCAAACTATCCCCGCTGGTTGCATATCGGCCCATTGTTTTGACAGGCACAGGCACGTTGCATAGCCGGTATCCATCTGGACACTTCATTATGTTATCTGCCTCATTCTGCTGTCGTCGTTTTGTATAATATTCATTGCATTGTAAGGACACCACTATTGTGAAGGCCAGATGCCCCTACTGCACAATTGTAACCGATAATGGTGAATTATAATTTGTAACAAGATAATACAATTATAATCACAAGGTTGCATCCTTTGTCAGAATAAAAGTATGGTATGGTATTGCATATATTCCAAAATTAAATGTATTGTTTCATTTTTATTTTGTGCAGTAAATAGAATCTTGGATTTAGCAAAAAAAAATATGAATGTAAGATAAATACGGTGGAAATGAAAGCGTTGCATTGGATGTGTGAAAGAACAATGTATGACAGAATAAGGAACGAGGATATTAAGAAAAATGCGAATTGAAATAAGACACAGTGCTCAAGATGAAATAAAGGAACATTGAAACGGTTCGGCTACGTAGAAAATATGAATGATGGAACACTTACAAAAATATTATATGCCAGTTTACGTGGCACAACCAAATTAATCAAATTCTAAAAGAGGGAAGTATGGAAAGCCTTTATAAAGAGTATGCATGCCGATGTGTATGTACGTGGCAGAAGTGAAATATATGCACCAGGATATAATGTAGAGGAGATCTGTTTTCTCTGACTGCTCAAATTGGGATATGGCGTGATAAAGACAATGGAGAAATAAACAGAAAAATGTGCGTTCGCAACAAATAAAAAAAATTATAACATGATAAACTAAAAAAAATCTTAATTCTAAAACATTGAAATGTGGATTTAAACAGGGTTTAATTAAGTAGATGAATATTTTTTGTACAAAATTTGAGTTACACAAAGAAATAACTTATTTGATTAAATTATTTTCAACCAAATTATGAAATAAATGTACACGATAAACTTGATTAAGTGACAGACCTATTTGTATCGTATTACACATTCATTTTATAAAGTATAACCTGGTGGGTTTATTGCCATATTGCAACCTTTCCAGCTAACCAGATGGATATTAAAGAGGCCTTAAGTGAAAACCAGATTGAAGTCCTATTTATAAATATTGCGTACCAGCGGGAATCGAATCCGCAAACTCCCGATCGGAAGACAGGCGTCTTTCCAACGAGGCCAAAGAAGTCGTCATTTAGATCTATAGAAACAGTTTCAAACTTTCACTTATTCTTAATGCATATTTTTGTCAAGAATTAAATTCTACAAAATTAATACTAATTCACTGAATCAAAATTGGATTAAATAATAATCTACCCAAGTACGAGACAGAAACCTCAACATTTTATCACCCTTTTCGGTTAACAATCCACTGTGTGATATTTATCATCAAAGTCAACATCATCGGAGAGTATTATATTGTATTGTATTAAAATTTTGTTGTATGCATTATTATCTGGCCATGCGGCAATCTCTTAGGATCAATAGGAGTAAAACAAACATACCAAATAGAAATAATAAGATGTAGGACTTGGAACATGCACAAGAGTTTGTTTACCAATGCTCCATAACATTTAACAAGGGATCACTGCGGTAAAGAGATAATGCGTAGAATTCAAACGCCTGAAAGTGATCTTGAAGAATTAAGGAACCCTAAGAAGAACCTAGACTATTGGATAAATCCTTCCTTTTCTCCATTTTTATATACATTCGGTATAGGAGGCGACTCTTGCGCATTCCATGGCATGCCAGAAGAACCGATTGATGGATTATTGATGAGCTCGGGGTTGAGATGTGTCTCCCTATGTTGTATACAAGAAGAATCCGACAGTACTTTGGACACCAAGTGCGAGAAGTGAACCAAAGCATCGAATCGTCAATTCTGGCAGAAAGGGTGATTGTCAAATAGAGCAGAGCTGGAACCCATATCGTGGAGTGGCCAGGTGATAAAAGGAGTAGGGCGTTAATTAAAGGAGGCTCTACATAAGTAAAAATATATGTTGTGTTGGAGAAGGATGGTTGATAATCGTGGGGATAAAGATCCTCAGAATGAAGCAAACGACCAAGAAATAAAATATGTCACTATCCTCAGTCTCTCAAGGTCCAACAGTGAACATACACCTATCTCATAGTGTTCAGCTAAGTATATTCGCCTCCTCACGTGCCCGTGTTCCTCATGTGCCCATACATACAGATTTGCTACGAGTATATATTGTTTTGTTCGTAATTGAAGAAAAAAATCATAATTATTGGGTTTTATAATAGAATAATAAAAGTACATATAAGCAGAATTGAAGTCTCTTTTGAATGATTGTATGAATTTCTAGGAACTTTGTTTATTGTATTGTAACAAGTTTACGATCTTGAAAGAGTTTGTTGATCCGTCTATTGCAGATTGATATCGCACACTGTATGTTACGTGAGTCACACGCAAATATGTATATTATATAGGTGGAGCACACCAACATTTTGTTTTCTTAAATATACACGTTCCTTAAAATCTCCTTTTATCGAAATTCCACATATACTCGTACAATTTATGTATGCCAATTGTCTTACAGATAAATATCCAAGTATAAATTACAAAACTTTTACAAAAAATCATTTGTTCAAAAATACTCATAACGGGTCTTATTTCGAAATAAAAAAATACAGAATGATTGAATTTAAATTAAATTAAAGTATTATCAAGCATCATACATTCCAATATATGCTAGCATTTCTTTCAATATTCCCTTCTTGTATTATTAATGTGATCCTTGTTGAATTGTTGAAATACGTGTAATTTTTGTCTGTTTAAGTGTGATTTTTATTGTTCTGACTGCTCTATTTATTTGTTTTGTGAAACCCTCCTGCCTTAGGACCGACATATGCCTAAGTAGGCAAGGGGTGCTTCGTGTATTTCACTGTACAAATTAAAAAGTTTAAATAAATTTAAAAAACTCCTTTTTCTATTATATGTTTCATTAAATGTCTCAGTCGCTTATTTTAAAAATCTAAACAAAACGTACATTGAATTTCAATATACGTGCATGGTTTTCAATTCCGTTAGATCGCAAATCCGATAAAAGAGGTATTAGTGTACAGGTGGTACATGTGAAAGATTAGTATGAAATATGCCGATGTGATGTAAGGATGACACATACTCTTCGCCTTCGCAAGGATGCGGCTCCTTTGATTTACAGCCAGAGGACAGTGGCGCGGTACGCGAGGGTTAGGATGCAACCAGGAGTATATTTTTCATTTCTAAAACTTCCATACACCTCGCCATACATAATCTGGTATCATCAAGACTTTACAATCTTCCCTTTTTGCTTTCTTCTGTAATACTTTTGATTGATTTAGTTGTGCGACATTTTTCTGGAACTTCTGAAAACTTCTAATACATTCCATATTACTCGTATAGATTTTTTTTGTAAATCTTTCTTTATTCATTCTTTAAAAGTGGTAGAATCATTTCAATGTTTTCTCTTAATTTAAGCACTACATCTTTCAATTCTTGTTCCTCTGTCTTCATTCTTTATATTGTCATGCATCGTTCTACACATTCTACATACCACTCAGGATTTAAGATTACTAAATCAAGATAGGAATATACAATATTATTAAAACTAACCATATCTCATATAAAGAAATCATCCGTAATCCGCTTCATATTTGATGCTTTTTTACAAATGCCATGAATTTATCGATAAAGAAAAAACTCAAGAGGAAAATTTATGGTGTCCTCATTTCAACTTTCGTAGAATTGTCATCCATGAAATAGGAACAAAGATTTTTTTTATTAAAAAACCATGTTTCCTTATTTTCGTGAGGTAGCGTAGCGTATCGCTATTTAATCACCAATAGAAAAAGAAATATGAAAAAAATCTCCCGACTTATCTTTCTCTCCCTGTTTTACTTTCATTAATTAAGCATAAATGAAAAGTTACAATTTGGTAAACTATATTATACTTCCGTTACATACAGAAAAGATTTAAAATTTAATTAATCAGAACATTTCAAAGAAATCGTGTACCAGTTGGAATTGAACCAGTTGGAAGTTGGAAGTTAGGCGTCTTTTTAACTAGGCTAAGTTAGGCGTCTTTCTAACCAGGCTGAGGAGATAATGAAGTATCAAGAAATCTGGGCAGAAAAATAATAAGATTTATAATACGAGTATATTCGTACATTCCCCTTCGCTCTCAGGTGGCAAGGGGCTGCACGACAGTGCAGGACTGGCTCAGGTAAACAGGCCCGTGCGACGAGGTCGTTGAGGCCTTGTGGGCCGTAATATGCTGGAAACAAACATACTCATTTGCATGTACTCCAATTTAAATATCTAAGAGCTCTCAGGGTTTCCAGCCAGTGCTGTTTGCTATAGCCACGCGGCCTGACTAAGGGACACTTTTCCAATGGATTCTTTGGCATAACACTGAATCGTACAGTTGTTAGTAAGATACAAAGATGACCTTTATTAAAGATTACAGTAGAGAGGTAAGAATGACTATGTTATTGTATCTTTGAATACAAATAAGTCTTAACTCTTTATGACGATGGTGACGAATGTACAGGTTTTTTAGTATCCAATTTAAACATTTACAATTTATATCGTTTTGATGAAAAAAAAATAATCTTAGAAAAGTGCTTCTTAAACTTTCTATGTTCATGAACCATACTTGTGAAATTAAATATAAATAATTTATAACGAAGATAACGGAGTTCTAGTACGTTTTTTTTTGTTTTGAACAGAATTAGTTAAAATATAATAACAAAAAATAACATATGAAAACTCATAATTACGTATATCGAGTGAATATTTATTATTTGTTTTATAATTTACTCTCGACGCGGCCCAGTAACATATTGTTCGCGGACCATAATTTGAGTAGTACAGCTATAGAAGGCATAATGCAAAACGCCTCTATTTTGTGGATATAAAGACCTACTTTACTAGGTAAGGCCTGTGAGGAACTTGTCACGAATTTCGTATATTTGTCCTTATTATTAAAACATTGCTGAAACATTCATATTCTTAAATCCCAAGCGAATAACCACACAATAACTACATAATCATGTACAATGACTCCTCATCACACGCTCTGAATTTGCCTCAATCCTAAACATTCAATTCAATTCAAACATACAAAAATGTGATGCACACAGTCATCACATTTTTCTAAGCAATTGAATGTTTAGGAATTATAAAAACTAAACGAAAGTTAAGAATCCTTGAATGAAATCTATATTTGTGATGAAACCGTAAGAAATTCCGTTGGATCGTTGTATTTGCAGGGATTGTTAGTCCACGAGGCAAATAAAAGAAACAATCAGTGCCTTGCTGGAACATTTTAATACTGCATTCAATGCTAATGGGAAACGATTAAACCCAAAAGGAACGCAAAAACACCGTGAGCCACGCTCCGTCCGACGAACATTTGGATTATTGTCCATTGTGTCACTGTTCTATATAATAATGTTATAGTATTCGCTATATTTCAGTTTTTTTAGTTTTAGCAAAGTTTTTTTTTACGAGTAATAAATATATCCTTGAAGAATCTTTACAATTTGATATTCTTAACAAGTGTATTGATCGATTAATCTGTATATTGCAATGTTCTCTAAACGCTGTTATATAAATTGTCCATTTATTATTATAATTAATATTGGTGTATTCTGATTCTATCAAATCTTTGTAGTATATTAATCACTGGTGCTTATCACGAGGACGTTAGGTGTTAAAAAGGGAGGCGTTAAACAAGCTTTAAATAAAAGCTAGGAATCCTTTAAAAAAATGAATACCAACGGGAATTGAACCCACAACCCCCGGCTTGGAAGACGTTTGTTTGTTTTACCTATTAAGCTATATAGGGAATTTTTACTTCATATTTTGTTTTGTAAAAACTTTTTTCACGAACTAATTGTCGTTAAAAATTAATACGGAAAGAACATGAGTTACGAAAGGGTAAATATTGAAAAAGAAATATTAATTATTTTAAATATTCTAAATAAATGAAAATGAAACTCTGTACTTAAGAAAATCACACTGAAAATAGAAGATAAAAGATCCGTGATTTATGATATTAATACAATAAAAATATTATACAATATTCGCTGTAGTTAAAGGCGAAACACAATAGAGAGCGAGCGAGACACAGCAATAAAAATGTAATAAAGTGGAATCATCGAAAAAAAACTCCCTTTTTGTTGTTCCAGACAGGTTAACGCTGTAAGGGGCAGGAAAAATGACTCATTAGGGGGGTTATATACCCTTTGCCCTCACCCCACCACCCACAGGCGCCTGATGATTTGTCTGACAAGAGCTGCACGCATCCAAGAACTGGCGACAGCCCAGACACTTTGAATAAGAGACGAAACTTATTACACAAGGGCAAATTTCCTTCAACCGCTTTCATCCAAGATCACATAGTGAGCCTAATACTTTTTACACGGTGTTGAAATTTGTTTTTCTAAATGAAAACTTTAAGCTTACAAGGGTGGAGGGTTGGGGTATACCTGAAAAAGTAGGTGGGGTAAAGTGGGTGTAATTGGGTCGGATAATGAATAAATGAGTGGGTAAATTCGGGCGACTCAAGTGGGGGCAATGAAAACATTTCAAACATAATGACTATATTATATTTTGGGTTTTTACTTTACAAGGCCCACCGCCTGACGGATGGTCGTTAGTTCCGAGTTTTGTTAAATTGGCATCAAGTATGTTTGAAGTATAATTGGGCCTCTTAATTAAGGTATTGAAGCAATATCTCAACAACATGATTTGAAATTATTTGTAAAATAAACGAAAATGTTTTACGAATGAAATATAAAATTTCAAAACTAATATCGCTGTCAATGGAAATAGTTATAAAAAGAAAATAACTCAATACATATCGAAGAAGAAACTTTTTTTAACTAGAGCAATTTTTATTTTCGGAGAATGATTTAGTGATTATTGTAATTTCAATTGGAAAGTGAAGTTGTGCCGTGGAGTTTGGTTTTTTAAATGAGTGAGCCGTTGCAAACCAGCAAACTCACCGGCCACACCCCTGTACTGCATAACGCCGTAGTGAGACGATCGGAGCAGACTGCCATGTTGTTTTACCCTCTTTTTGAAAGATTTGATAAGACCAAAGTTATACGTATCCTTATACCCCTGTAGCGACCGTGCGTGCGGTCACTGAACCCACTGAGGCGATCCTTGGCCGCTCGGTCATTGAACTCGCACTGTAAGGAATGCGAGACAGCACTTGGCGAAGGTCGCCCGCGCGGTCATTGAACTCACTAGTAGCGAACAGCGAGAGCGAGACACCGACATATCTCTTGCCTCTCCTGCAGACCGTAGTATGAAATGTATATGGAACGCGCAACGATAACCATGTGTCCGGCGAAGCGAGACAGCGACATGTTCTGCGCCGTTCTATACATTATAAATACAGACGCTTTCAATAAACTTTCTCTCTTTGCTTAGCTCGATCTCGACGACTTTTATTCAAACAACCTCATCCTTCTATGCGAAACACAAGTCCCTAAACCCCTGAATACTAGGCGGAAAAATGTCTGTGTTATTCGAGGGGAGTAGCACAGCGCGGAGTTCAAACCGACGACCTTCCGCACGGAAGTTCAGTGCGTTATCGCGCGGCCATGCACCTCTACAAACCGTGTATGCGACATCTTGGGGCGTGCGTATAATGATGCGTGCGTATAAGGTTAAGTGCATATAAGGTTAAGTGCGGATGGGAATACAGAGTATGAATGTTTCAGTGATTTAGTATTCACGACAAATATATTAAATTCGTGTTTTAGGAATGATGCCAATTCGTACTGGCCTTCTTTATTGAAGCGGTTCTTAAAATTTACAAGAGAACATATATCCACTTCATAGTAACCACATATTTAACTTCTGCCATGTCCATAAACCTCGTTATACATACTCTCATATTATATTGGCTTTAACTATTGTTTCTTAGATGTACTAAGTCACTTAGACTAGAACCTAACATCTTACAAGACGCTACCAGGATCGCTCTGAATTAAGGGAGTTTATCGAAATAAGGGTAATATGTATCCAAACTTAAGAGACAGTATTAACAACGTCAATCGACTGGCGAATTCAGCATTTCTTTCACCTAAATTTATTTAGTGGCATTTATGAGCTGCCTTTATAATTTCAAAATCAGCGCATGTTGGATTTTAGCATTATTATGCACTTGTATTCTACGGTCCGCTTTTCCATTTAAAACGATGTCAATTTGAAATTATGTATTGTGATGAAAAAAAAACTAAATAAAATATTGAATTCAAATTGAAAAAGTACCTGAATTGATGTAAAAAAAGTAATATAATAAATATTTAAGAACTTTGGCGATAGTTAAGAACTTTGGCCAGTCAGATAAACACAAGGAAAATGAATGATTGTATAGACGAGTATTGCGAGTATTAATTAGTCTGTGTATAAAATATATTTGTTCTTCAACACAAAATTGTATCTGCAAAGAAAATGCAGGTATACATTGGCTTGATTTAAATAGCGATGGGGGTGGGTGTTAATAATTCTTTATGCTACGCTAGAGGGGGATGGCTGATTCGTTTTGTACGCGTGGGAGGATATTCTATGTACTATAAAGTGAATTAATAATTGTGCATTTTCGAAATGTTTCGAATAATGACAGGATTTGTAACGATGCCGTTTACTAATAGTAATTATAATAATAATTTATTGCAGCAAGTGTGCAAGGGTATGCAATGCAACACAAGTCATATAAAAAAATGCAATAAAATATATCTAAATAATATACGTTCATGTCTTGCATGAGCGTATAATGGAAACTGTGAGCGCGTATACGTTATATACGGGGAGTGCATATATGTACGTTCAGAAGTGCGTCAAAACGACTCAGAACAAACATCTCTGAAACACTACAATATATTAGCAGTCCAAATATGATTCGATATGTAATAGTTCTCGAGACGTAACATTTGTATGGGAATGAAACTATGAAAGAGAAAAAACAAATTGTCTAAAATGCCCCGAAAAAAATATAAAAAACAAATTATACCAAAATGAAAATAATTGAATGAAATACATTTTTAGGGGTGTTTTTTTGCCATAAATTATTAAAAAGGTTTAGACCTCGTTAATAAAAACGGGAAAATATGATGTTCATAAGCAAACGCACAACATTAATTAAGTAAAGGAAATCAGTGACAATAGATCCATGCCGATCCATGCCGCGAGAAAACAAATTCATGCAAATAAAAAAATGTTTGCATAAAAAAACACAAAATTCAGTTGCTGTCCATTGTTTGTCGTGTGGAACAAAGAACGCCCGCTTTATGGGCGGATGAATTAATTCGCGTCTCCGAATGAAATAAAGGCTCCGCGCTGGGCCGACTGCGTGACCCGGTACTTGTGAGGGGTCATTTAGGACGAATATAAATGGAAAAATATACAATTATAATAAAAATATTACTCGCATATGCTCTTTTCCTTTATAAATATTTCTTCAAGAGCGCTGACATTTTCAATTTACAAAAAAAACTGTTCAAATATGTCACTAAATAAATTCAGATGGAATAAGATCCATTAGTTTACTATCGGTGTTAATCGAGTCAATAGTTTTCAAAGGGGTCTCCACTAAGCTTTACATCGGTTCATCTTCAAACCGATTGGCTACTGCGATCCAGTGGAGTGCAGGATAATTTTGCTGCATTCGAAGTTTTCTTTGAATGTATTGGCAACTTACTGGGCTAACTCCAGAACTTAAGCCGCTTTATAAATAGTTTTCCTGCTCTTCGAATCATTTTCTTTTTCCAATGATGTCGGACCATAAGCCCGCCGTCACTACTATTTTTTTACATTCAGGTGTGTCGCCACCGGAGGAGGAGTCCCTTTGGGCAGTTCCTTTGTCGTCACTAAATGATCTAGCACTCATAAAAATAAAGACGAATTCGATATTCAAGGGTAGATCGCGCTGGGTGGAGATTTATTTTGTCTCCCATAAGTGTGGGTGGTTGAAGGATCCTATTGAACTGTCGCTGATAATGCTGTCTCTAATGGATATATTTTAATTACCCTTATATTTCGATAAACTTTATCAATTTAGAACGTGCTGAGCCATCTTGGAAGCGTCTTGTATGATGTTGGGTGCTAGTCCAAGCGACTTGGTACATCTAAACTAACGTAAGATTTTTAATTAAAGAAAACTAATTATATTTTATAATTTGAAAATTGAGAAATAACGAATATGAAAAACTGTATCAATTATTGGTACGATCAAATTAATCAAATTCTAAAAGAGGGAAACGTAAACGCCTTTATGATAGTACAATATACATAACGAGGTGTATGGACGTGTTAGAAGCGAAATGTGTGCCAGGATACATTGAGGTGGAGATCTGTTTACTACCTCAATAAGAAAATAGCACGATGATGGTTTTTTATAAAACGAGTCAACTAGTTGCAATGCGTACGGTTTCGTAGTGGAATAAAACATTATGCATTTTACTGTTAATCCTACGAGTCTTGAAGAAAAATAGTTGTCTTGTTATTTTATAAATGTTGGTGAAATACAAAGTCTGTTAAGTACAATAAATTACGCAATATCACCACAAAGTGAATACGTTATTTTCGAAAAAATATATACAAGATATCAATTCAATGCAATTCAATTAGGTATGAACTGCGAAACTAAAGTAAAACACTGTGAGTATATATGAAGGTTGATTAAACTATTATATGGATGATTTGTAAAAATTATATGGTTTGACATTTATTTTAGATTTTCGAAAAAAAAAACAGTTAAATTAATGCCTTCAGAGTCATTGCAGGAAAACAACATTTGGAGATAGAGTAAGACACTCCCATAACCGAGAAATATGTGAAGTAGAAGATATTATAAAATTGGGAAGAAACCTCAGAAGGCACTGACAAAACAGTGTTAAAATTGTGGATAGCACAATAGTTTCCTATGTCGTAATGCGTGAAATCTTCGCTGGCAGACGTCCTCCAGGAAGACTTTTAAAAAAAGGAAGGAAAGGTCGGAGTAAATATCTGAAGATAAGTCCTGATGATAAAACACCACAGATCTAACTTAGCAGAAATAAAAAGTTAAAAAGAAAATATACCTTTTCTACTTAACAGGAGACCAATTTTGTTACTGTGGATGCTTTTTTGTTACATACATTCTATTGTAATTTGTAACAAATTATGTTATTAAAAAACCTTAATTGTAGATCCATTATATGTACCAACTCCATTATATGCACAGAATCCATTATATGTACAGAATCCATTATATGTAAAGAATCAATGTGATGGCTAAACACTCAATGACGCGCAGTTCAGACATATTGAGAACCAATTGAGTGACGCAGTGGATATATTCTCGGCACCCCCTAGCACTATGAGAAGATTCCTCTCTAGCATTCTTCCATATTAATAAAAAGTTAGTCACATTATAAAATATGAGAATTTCGTATATTTGTCGAATAATAAAAATATCCTATTTTCTTGTACTTACTCAACTTCTTTCGTCTTTCTCAGTTTTTGGTGACTTTTGCTAATATTTTGTTTTCGATTGTTTTCTAATTCAAGTTGAAGTTTTTCCCCCGTTTTTCGAAAATAACTTTGTAACCTTTCACACAAAAAATAACACTTACTTGCCGAATTTTTGTTTGGTTGATTGGAAGAGATTTCCGTATGGTAATATACTCACTATTTTTATATTATATAAAGAATCTAAATAAATAAATGGAGGCCGTTTGCACTAAATAAATGTAAGCGACAAGGATAAGGGATATTACTGATGCAGTCATGATTCTTCGTTTGTTGTAGTGATGATGATGATTAAGGACTTACCGTTCAGAATAAAGTTATTTCGAGCGCCGTCCCTGCCATGTTAGTAATGTGAAGAACCTCAACTTTTTATTAGCATAATATGAATTATCACGGAAACGGATATGCTCCATCCTTCTCTTTATGTCCCGGCAAGACAGAAGAGAAGGCAAATAATCCCTACAATTCAACCGGGATGTTTGTTGAATACGTTGCCGGATTCAACGAATTACAAAATAATTCACCGTGTACTTTATTCTTGCAAACAAATCTATACATTAAGACATCCTTGTCGTCTAACATGTGCAGAAAATGCAATTTATATCAGCTAACGATTATCTGAAAATATTTCAAGGTTAATTGACTTAAAACATACTTTATAACGATGCAGTTTCTTTTTTTTAACTATTGTACTTTCGTTGTGTATATAGTACAACTTGACGAGCTTATTACCAAATGGCAATCTCTTCCGACCAACTAGAAATATATTAAAGAGGTTTTAAGTGAAACTCGGACTGGAATAATTAAAACATAAACGGGTTCCAATAGAAATCATTTCCGCAGCATCCAGGGCTGAAAGACAGGCGACATGACAACAAGGCTACGGAGATCGACACTTCAGTTATGTACAATTCAATATGTCGCGTTTATACTATGTGGAAATTTCTTCCGACCAGAAGAACAGCCTGTAGGCGAGAAAAACCAGTCTGGGCGAGGTGAATGGACGTGACTGAAAGGAAATGTGTACCAGGGTTGAATGAAATTGAGATATGTTATCTCTGCCTATCTCAATAAGAAGATAGCTTGATTTAGACAGTCAAAAAGTTGTGTATAACTATTTTATTTAGTTAATATTACATCTAATTGAAGAGCTCTGAATAAGGAACATGCAGAGATGGGGTTTGAACGAAAGGAATATTGAATGTGGTGGCAGAATAACACAAAACTCATAATTCTCGTACATGCTTGTTTGTACGAATATCAGAACTATATGATCTTGGTAAGACCTAATTGATGTGAATGATAGGGTCTGATTGATGCAAACGACAATCTCGATTGTCTCCTACTGGAAAAAAAACGTGGCATTATGAATGGATGATTTAATAATAATCATATTCTTCATTGAATAAAAATAAAAATATATGTAACATATTTTAAACCATTCTTTGATTGAAATTATTGATTTCAGAAAGTATTAATTCAAAGTTTGTAATAAAGTAATAAACTTCTAAGTGCCAATAATGTTTATTACTAAATTTTTAGAAAACATTGAAAAAATGTTTTGAGGCTTTCGTAGTTCTTTGAATCAATTGGTTCAAGTGTTTCGGAGACTTTTACTGCGTGGTTTGGCTTATGATGTTTCGAAAACGTTGCATTTTTTATCTTCAGGGCTTGTTCGTGGCGAAGTTGACCACGAGCAAGACTGAAAATGAAAATTTCAACGTTTTCGAAACATCGGCATAATAAGACAAACCACGCGGTAAAATACTCCAAAAAACCGTATCCAACCGATTGAAAAAATATTTTTGTATTTTCAAAGTACAAGCTATAATGATGGAATTAAATATCTGCAGTTTTATGCTTTATTGTAGAATAATATAAAATAATGAACGAAGTGATGTCAAAATTACTAAGCAAATTTCTTAAAAGGATTTTCAGGCATTTAAATTTAAAACAATAAACTCAGTCGAAAATCATATATCAACAAAGGAAACAAATCCATCGTTTTAAATAACGTGATGTTTGAAAATACTCAAGTGTCCAATTTCAATAACAAGATTTCTTCATAAGCAGTGACGGCTTTCAGCAAAAATAGATAACGTTGCATTGAATAAGAACGTGACATTTACACAGTGACGTAACTTGTGGCATATCTCTTCGTACATGGTAGATATTGATTGGTAGGTGATGGGACTGTGCGAAGACAAACTTAAGGGGGACTTAAAGATAGTTTCTGAGGGCTCAAGGCAGACTCTCCTGGAAGAGTACAGTGACAGCGCAACAACTCGACCATGATATTTGAAAGAAGAAAAGGCCAGATGAAATTATGAGAACTCTTTCATAAAATATATAAGATAGATGGAATAAATTGATTCTCAATACAAGTATGATTATTTTTCGTCTATCCATTTACATTTTGGCACAATAAATTGAAATCTAAAACAATTTTCCAGGTATTCTTTGATTTGAATTTGAGATCTTTTAACCGAAGTAAGTTTTTTTATGAAAATTGATCTATGCTACAAATAATAATACGAGGGGTGGTTTGAATACTGAATTAAGATATATTCCTACAAAAAGAAAAGCTTCAATTCAATTTCAAAATTGTTCACCAACTGCGTTAAGTATACTTATTCAAGTGAAGATTTTATATTTTTGGTTAATCAATGAGGTTTAAAAAAATATATTAGCTTCTTAAAGAATTATAAGATTCTTGAGAAAAATATGAGGGTATAAATGTACATTTTGTTACATCTGTAACTTCATATGTATTCATATTTGACTCTGTAACCTAGGTGGTAAGATACCTTTTCTTTCTGGGTTGTGGGTTCGATTCCACGATGTTAATTACCGATCTTTTTAACAAAGGTTTTTCAGTCTAGTTAACCCTTCAGGCATAAACGCGTCTTTTAATGATGTAAAATGGAAGACATTTAACATATATCTTCCATTTTACATCATTAAGATACGTATTTATGAATAAAATAATTATATAGTATTTATTGAAAAAATGTTCAAGCTTTATTTTCACTAAAATTCTCTTTAAAATCTTTCTGGTTGATTGAATGTGATTGCCGTACGCCAAAAAGCACGTCAGGTTATACTGTATACTCGTACAACGAAAATGAAATAAAATGACTTTTCAATTCTACGACATTAAAATATTAATTAATAAAACAATGATATTTATTGAAAAAGTGTTCCATTTAGTATTCACTAGAGGCATCATTAACACCTTTCTGACTGGTTGGAAGAGATTAGTTAGTTTGTGCAGTGTACTATATTACGAGTACCATACAATATAATATATCATAATGTAAAGTCCGGGAGCACTTATGGTAAAGTTTCAGTTACACCACTGAGTTCTTTTCTCATTTATTTCAACATTACTCAGAAATGAACGTATAAAACATAAAGCGTAGATGCTAGGAGTAAAACAATGGCAGGTATGAACAATAACGGCTTAATTAATTAATATATAACAACATGACGATTTCCAACACGCGCTAATGCAAAACACAAAGCCCAACATACGGCATTCTCGTATCTCCCGTAACATTCTAAAATTACATTCTCAGTGAAAGAGTTGCTAATTGTTTATAGGATAATTATAAAATTAAGACCTTAAATTTACACGCTTCAACGTGGAGAGGGGGGAGGGGGCGCTTGCGTAGGCCGTAAAGGTTTTAATGAGAGAATAACGGAGCGGGGAGAGAAACGGGCGATATGTGGAGATAAGAGAACGACTTAACAAAGGACTCCTCATTATGTGAACGTAACAAAACAACAAAAAATAATAAGTCGAGATTTTTATTAATACAATTAAAAAACGAAAATATCTGCAAAGGAAACAAAATGGAATGTTTGTATTCCAGACATAACATATTACCTAGTATTAAGAACATTACAGGAGTGAAAAATAGATACTTCACAAATAATATTTTATTGTTGTATTACACTTTCACTGTTTACAGTATAATCTCTTTCAACCAAACGGAAATACGTTTAAGAGTCTTAAAGGGAAAAGGATACAGAAACCCTTTTATTTTTTCGGGTACCAGCAGGAATCGAGTTCCCAACCTCCAAATCGGAAGACAGGCGTCTTATCAACTCGTCGTCGTTGCTGGGTCCCGTAGTCGAGGGTGCTCTCGCCATTCCAAGATTTATTCAGTTAGAAAGCGAAACTGTGCCGTGGAGTTTTTTTGAGTGAATTGTTGCACACCAGTAAACTCACCAGCCACACTGCTATACTGGATTCGATGGCATACCAATGTAAGATTATCGGAGCACAGAGTGAGTGAATTGTTGCACACCAGTAAACTCACCAGCCACATTGCTGTACTGGATTCGATGGCACGCCGATGTAAGATTATCGGAGCACAAAGTGAGTGAATTGTTGCACACCAGTAAACTCACCAGCCACACCGCTGTACTGGATTCGATGGCACACCGATGTAAGATTATCGGAGCACAAAGTGAGTGAATTGTTGCACACCAGTAAACTCACCAGCCACACCGCTGTACTGGATTCGATGGCACACCGATGTAATACTATCGGAGCGTAAAGGCATGTTTTTTATCCTTTTTTTTTTTTTTTGGAAGAATAGATATGACCGAAGTCATTGATATCTTTATATCCTCGAATATTAGGCAGAAAAAATATCTGTGTGATTCGAGGGGGTTAGCACAGCGCGGGGTTTCGAATCGACGACATGCCGCACGGAAGTCCGGAGTGCGTTACCGCGTGGTAATGCATCTCTTTATACTAGGCCACGAAGGTCGTCTATGTAAAGTATAATTAAGCATTTTAAATAGATTATTCGAGACTTTTTATGTTTAGTTTTGCAAACGTAAGTTCTTGACAATATTTACGAAATTCGAATAATTAAAAATTGGCATTTTAAAAATCATTTCAGAATTTTTATAACAATTTTCACTATTCTGTAAATTTTTAAAATGTATTGAATACTGTAAATATGAAAAAAATCCATTTCCAATATATTATAATATCTCCCAACCTAACTTGACGCGATTTTATTCTAATGCCTTGTTTTAATAAAACCTGAAAGTAGATTTATAATCTGAACTCGGCTTTAATAATAATAATAATTGATTCCAGCAAGTGTGGAAGAGTGTGCTATACAATAAACTCCATATAAAAATACATAAGCAATAAAAGAAGAGAAGAGAGTACATAATTACAGTTGTCGTGTTATCAATCAATTTGAATATAGCCCATAAATATTTTTGAATGTCTAAAATATTTTTGAATTATTACGACAAAATCAGACACATTTTCATACTTGATATATTATTACAAAGTTGATGAACATTTCACGCACTTATTGTAAAACAAATAATTGATTATGAAAAGGAAAATAAAATGTAAGGTGTACATTTTAATAAAGATACAAATCGGTTAATGAGTCTGCATAATAACAATATTTAATTTAATGAAAACAATGTTGATGGGAACGTATAAAGAAGTAAACCGAGCGAGAATGGTGTGGACCAAACAATTAGCGAAATATGTACTTAAATTTTCTAATCTGCTAACACGCGAGCTGCTCTCAAAGGAAACGTGGCGGTGCTGGCTCCAACTCCTAACTAACCCGTGCGAGCACTTGCCTGGAAGTAAATTTTATTATATTTAATTTTCTTCGTGAGTTTACTTTTGTTACTGTAACATATAAGGATAAATGAAACAAACGGTGGTTTTAAGTGAAAAACACAATAGGATCATTAAAATAGCTATCACTAATTTACTTTTGTTATTGTAACATATAAGGATAAATGAAACGGTGGTTTTAAGTGAAAAACACAACAGGATCATTAAAATAGCTATCACTAATTTACTTTTGTTACTGTAACATATAAGGATAAATTAAACGGTGGTTTTAAGTGAAAATCACAATAGGATCATTAAAACAGCTATCACTAAATTAAGTTTAAAACAATAATCAAAATAATTCCTTTTTGAACTTAACGAACTAGAATTAGATATATGGTGGAATAAATGATTAAAATGTAGTTGTTTAAAACATAAATGTGTATAAAAGTTAAAAAAATACATCTTTACTAGTATCTTGAATAGTTGTATCATTAATTGTTTCTGATTAAAATTATTTTTCTTGGTGTCATCGTCGTTGCAGAGCCACGTAGTTGAAGATCCCCTCGCCATTCCAACACCAATCGCGAGCTGCTTCTCTACGTCAATCGTGTTGATCTTCTATGAGAGAAAAGCCCGATCCTGGACGCGCACTCCCTCCCGCTGAGCCGTCTGGTCTAATGTAATTGTATTGTATTACACAATCGCGAGCTGCTTCTCCACGTCAATCGTGTTGATCTTCTATGAGAGAAAAGCCCGATCCTGGACGCGCACTCCCTCCCGCTGAGCCGTCTGGTCTAATGTAATTGTATTGTATTACACAATCGCGAGCTGCTTCTCCACGTCAATCGTGTTGATCTTCTATGAGAGAAAAGCCCGATCCTGGACGCGCACTCCCTCCCGCTGAGCCGTCTGGTCTAATGTAATTGTATTGTATTACACTTTCGTTGTATACTGTACAATATAGAGGGTTTATTGCTATGTGGCAATCTCTTCTAACCAACCAAAAAGACATTGAGTGAAAATGAAACAGGAATTCTTTTTTAAAAAATCTGGGATTCCAACGGCAATCGAACTTGCAAACCCCGGGTTGGGAGATATGCGTTTTATCATCTAGGCCATGGAGGGCGTCCTTGATTATGATGAGATTTGATTTGTCTCATGTTTAAGTGAGATGTTTACCCTTATGGCTGCTCTATATATGTTTCTTTGATTTTTTCATTTTGTTTTGTGAAACCTGACTGCTTTAAAACGGGCGGGCATACGCCTTGTTAGACAGAGGAGTATTTTGCATGTTTCATTATAAAAATTGACAATTAATAAAAAGTAAAAAAAATATCATTAAAAGCCTTTAAATTTCTTTGACCCATTAAAATGTCCTGCTGGAATACGAAAATTTGACACTTAAAAGAAAGAAAATAATTTTTCTAACAATAAAAGGATGCAAGGAAAATCTATGCTTAGAATGTTTATTTATTTATTTATTTTTATTTATATTTATTAAATGTGAATTGACAAATAACGTAGTTTTGATCAGGATGATTTTCATGCACGCTAGATATGCTAAATTCTATACAATTAATATTGTTGACATCTTTGATTGCTTTCATGAAAAAATATTAATTTTAGAGCAAACGCTAATATTTATTTATTTAACCAAAAGTCAGTATCGAATTTTGGTTAAATAAATAAATATTAGTGCTTGCTCTAAAAAAATTATATACTTTTTTAAAACAGTGTCTAGCAGTCATTGTTTTGCTTGTTTATATACATCTCATCATATATACTCTACTATTTACTTTCCCTCAGATATAAATTCTCAAACTTAATAATTAAAGAATACTTTATTTAAAAAAATATTAATCTATACAAAGTTTTTGTTTCTGGTGTGTTAAGTATAAACTGAGTACTTAATTTCCAATTATTTATTTTTACATGGATAAAAATGCAATGAATAATACAAAAGTCAGACAAAAAACAATGTTCTTGTCAATGTCATTCTAATTTTTTGTGGCTATGTTTTTTGGTCCAGGCAATTCACCCTACTGACAGTGATTTGTGCCCTTTGTATGATTAATTTCACAAATACATGATTCTCATATTTGTTAAATTTAAATGCTGATATCGTAACTGGAAATCTATTTTGAAAAGATGGCATTAATATTTGGATTATTGAGGGACATATACATGCTATATTGATTGGAAATAATGCATAATTTTAACAATTAGGTTGTACACACTCTCCAGAAAGAGTGATTCAAACAGTTAAAAAATACGTGATCGAGTGTCTCCTTCTTCATGGTTCTGGGTTTGTCACCTGTGATATTTCTTGGCCCAGGTAAACTTCGCATCTTTCTGTATACTACTGTACACGATCTGATATTAAAACTGCTGTGTTTTCTTTTGTTGACCCGATACATGAAGTACATTTCTGCAATTAGATCTTCTCATTCTAGATTTGGTCACCTTCAAAGAATAGTAAGTAGTCTTAACAAATAAATATTAGGTCCTTACATATGAAATTGGCGTTTTGCCGTACTGGCAACTTTGATCTCAAATATCTTCTCTTTGGTTAGGAATATCAAATTCAAATTTATACAGCTATTTACTCAAGTATTTGTGTTTCGAAAATTATAATTCATTTGTTTTATCCTCAATTGTTTTTTTTCTTTGCGTCACTCAGTTTACAAAATGGAAAACTTGAAATATCGCGTTATTTACGAGTACGAGTTCCACCGTGGCACCAGTGCTGCAGAAACGGCTCGAAGGATTAATGATGTGTATGGCGACAGTGCCGCAAAAGAAAACACAGTGCGTTTTTGGTTCCAACGTTTTCGTTCTGGAAATTTCGAGCTGCAAAACAAGCCCCGTGGACGGCCGGAGACCAAAGTTGATAATGAAGAATTGAAGGCTATTGTGGAAGCGGATCCATCGCAAACCACGTCCGAGTTAGCTGCAGGCTGCGGTGTTAGTGATAAAACTGTTTTAATCCACTTGAAGCAAATTGGGAAGGTGAAAAAGCTTGAAAGGTGGGTACCTCACGAATTGAGTGAAGCAAATCAACAAACGCGCGTTGACTGCTGCGTTGCATTACTCAACCGGCACAATAATGAAGGGATTTTGAATCGAATCATTACCTGTGATGAAAAGTGGATCCTGTATGATAATCGGAAGCGCTCATCGCAATGGCTGAACCCTGCCGAACCAGCCAAACCATGCCCCAAGCGAAAATTGACTCCAAAAAAGTTACTTGTGAGCGTTTGGTGGACTAGTGCTGGTGTCGTTCACTACAGTTTTCTTAAATCTGGCCAGACGATTACGGCAGATGTCTATTGTCAGCAACTGCAAACCATGATGGAAAAGCTAGCTGCTAAACAACCGAGGCTGGTTAATCGCTCTAGGCCACTGCTGCTTCATGATAACGCTAGACCACACACTGCACAACAGACGGCTACCAAATTAGAAGAGCTTCAATTGGAATGTCTAAGACATCCACCGTACTCTCCGGACCTTGCCCCAACAGATTACTATTTTTTTCGAAATTTGGATAACTTCTTGCAAGGGAAAAAATTCAACTCCGATGGGGCAGTCCAAACCGACTTCAAAGATTTTATTGATTCCCGTCCGAATGGTTTTTTTAAGTAAAGGGATCGATGAACTACCTATGAGATGGCAAAAGTGCATAGATAGCAATGGTACATACTTTGATTAAATAAATATATTATATTAAAAAAAAATCAACTTTATGTTCCTCCCAAACAAAACGCTAATTTCATATGTAAGGACCTAATATTAATAAATTAATTAACTAGGTTCAACTTGCAAATAATGATAAAATGTTTGAATACAGTAAAAAAACGAATCAGTCAAGCTGAGCGAAATGCACAAATTAAAAATAAAACAGCAGTTGCGTGATATGTTAATACAAAAATTCACAAGAAAATGTAAAATTAAATAATAGCAATTAATTGCGTGAGGTAAATACTTTATGAAAGTAAAAACATTTCATAATTTATTAAACGAATAAAGAGATTGAAATTTACGTAGCGAAATATATTTCCTCAACTTTAATTACGATGGAATGTATGGATAAACTATAAAAAGTAAATGTTTTTTATGGGAATCAGATATAAATAAGGAATATTCATGAAACACTGACAGGCGAGGTAATTACACCGATGGAAGGATAGTAATAAAGCAAAACAGCAGTAATTCAAAAGAACAGATGTTATGAAACGGATGAAGAACAAAACACAAAGAAACGAAGAAGAGAGCTATTGCATTGCTGGACGTAATTTAGAGCATACCAACCGTAAACCACAACAGCTATTCAGCCGGATCCGTATTTTTTTCATTAACAATTGATTTGTATTAAAAACAAAATCTCATCAAATTTATCGTGTGAAAATTATTAAAATCGGCGATTTTCGCAATACTGCCCGGTAATAAAATTAGATTATATCCGTAATAGAAAAAGTCCTGTGATGTAACAGCGACAGTGTTGAAATGACGATTTTAGTTAAACGTCATCTATCAAAATGACCATATTTGATATATTTTTTTAACATTTAGTTTAAGTAAAATACAATTATGATTTTAATGGATGAAATGACTTTTTATATTGGTTTGAATGAAAATTAAATTATAACTTTTTAATTTCCTCTAAAAACCATAATTAAATATTTCAAAAATAAAGTTTTTAAATAAAAAACAGCGGCTTGTGGACAATATTACAATCTTTTCCCGGGCCTAAAAAACAAAAAACTTCCAGAACTGGAGGGATAATCAAATATTCTGGACATCCTGGTACATAATCAAACATTCTGGATGAATATCGTAAGAAGGGCGAAGGCTCTATATGAACTGTAAGGCTATCGTAAGTAAATTTTTTATATACTTGTGATGGGTTTCAGATTTTTTTAATTAACCATATAATTAAGAATTAAAAGGTTGAAATGCCTTGAATCAAGGAATGCCATTAACTCGGTCACTCAAATCGTAATATACTCTAATTATAATGGCGAGAACAAGTTTCGTTAAGTTTAAATCCTTTATTTAGTTATTTAACACTTTTATTGAAAATACAATCTGGCGGGTTTATTGCCAGGCGGCACTCTCTTCTAACCAACCAGACAAAAGTAAATTAAGCAAGTTACATGCCCGCTAAAACATTCAAATGACTTACGTACGAGACGTATGTGTGCATATGCCCCCAAACCTCTCAAAGACGAACAATCACCCGAACATTAATTTTATATAAAGTGAGATATCATCAATCAAAGGAAAAGGAAGGGATGGTGAAGAGGAAAGGAAAAAAAACAGGAATGATACACGTTATATTACTGACTAGAAATTAAGAGTTTTTTCAGTCGCTTCTTAAAGCATGCAAGGACGGAGCGAGTGTAACATTGGTTTGTAACTGATTCCAGAGTCTCACTGCATGGACAGTTAAGGAAGACGTAAAAAAAAGAGCTCCTTTCTCAGTGACATAAGAAATTCGTCTACTTTTGTATATGGTTTCCAACGTCAACACACTGTTGCACGGTGGTTACAGTGAAACTTAACATTAAAGCATTCGAGATATAGATGTACAGAAGAATGCAGTATATTCATTCGTCTAAGCGGCGACTATTGTAGATGTCCTTCGCATACTGGTAAGAAATAAAAATAAGAAAAATAAGATACCTATGCCATATTCTTCGCGGCCCAAATGAAGTTATCTTCATCTGATCCTTGATAGGAACATTGAAGAGATGTGGAATGCAAAATTATATCGTGGTATAATATCATTCGACTGTACTACGAAATTGTTAAATTGGCGCGCGATTCGTTCGAAACAGTGACCGCCATCTAAATCCAGATACAGTATAATACGAAGAAAAATAACCACGGAAATGTAGTAACTTTGTTACGTGTATTCAAAATATAGTATTTAAATTAATCTGTGCAAAACACCAAAATGACATCACGCCATTTCCCTGTTAGGGTACTAATTTTCCCAATCATGACATTCTTCTTTCACCACTTCCACATTTATAATCTCCTCATACAGTTCCTTCTATTTTTCTATCATCTTATTTTCTTTATTTTAAAAGTTCATTCACTTGTTTCGACCATGTTTTTCTCGGTCATCTTTTTCTATAACTTCCACTCATGCTTGCATTGTAAATTTGTTTTGGTAGTATTTCGTTACACTGTTTAACATGTCAAAACTCCTTCAACGTGCTCTTTTTAATTCATCTCAACACATGAATTTTAGCTAACATTAATCCTTCATAATTACATTTCTTATTCTGTCATTCATTGACACACCACATACACTTCCTAATGCATGCATTTTCACTGCATTTACTCAGCTCTTTTCATTAAAATTACCCGTCTCACTCACATACATAAATGTTGATACTAAAATGCTGTTGTGAACTATCGTTTATCAGATCTTGATATTACTTGTATTGAGTTAAGATTTTTAGTGCCCCATTGACTTTGAAGAGCTCTCTAAGATGGTTTGGGCATGTGGAACAAATGAATAAAGAAATTGTAATTTGTTTTATCAAACACTGTTTATTCCACTTTTTTGTAACGGTATAACCCTACCGGTTTCAATGCTTTCACCTCATCATCAGGGGAGCACACACAAGACTGAATTCTGTTCGAACTGGTACCGATATATACACTTCTAACGGTTGGGGGAGGCATGGGCGATTTTTGGGATATATGTATTTACCAGATGTTCGCCTCGATGTACTGACTTAGAAATTTGTAGGGCCTCTAATCTGTCCAATTTATTTCCGTTACTACTAATATGTAAGAATTTGGCATCATCAATAGAAAAAGTATGGTTTTCACGGTCACTTCAGAATAAATTAGAAGAGAATCTGGTGAACACAAATATTTCAAAAATCTCTCCGCTGCTGGCCGAGATCATCCCATGTCTCAGTCCCCAACCCGAATGTCCCCAACCGTTAGAAGCGTGTATATCGGTACCAGTTCGAACAAAATTCAGTCTTGTTTGTGCTCCTCTGAAGATGAGGTGAAAGCCTTGAAACCGGTAGGGTTATACCGTTACAAAAAGTGGAATAAACAGTGTTTGATAAAACAAATTACAATGTCTTTAAACCTCCACAACGTAAATGCCTTAACTATTACAATATATAAATAAAGAAAGACTTGAAAAAATAAATATATAATGCAAATGTGAGGGAATGGAAATATGGTTATATCAAGTAAATTATATTGTAAAAGATGGAAAAGTCAGAAGCCAAATAAATTGTAGGAGCTGTATGAGGAGTAAGAATGTGAAAGATGCGAAATATGTGTCGATATAGGAAATTCCAGCGCTCTTTCCTCTCTGCCTACCCTATCAGGGAAATGGCGAGTGATGTGTATGTATGCATTGACTTTGTTTCTTATTTAATCAATTTCCACTGTTAAAATAACATTTATCGTATTAATGAAAACGAAATGCAGTAGTTACCGTATAATAAATAGTGATTTTAGTGAAACATTCGATATTGTAATATGACTAGAATATTGCATTATAATGGCGATGGATTAATTGCACTAAAAGCCAGCAAGCCTTCACCATTTAACAAATAAGTAATTCTAACAGCGATCCATTTAACAATGACTACGGTGAGAGAATATAAAGGCAGAAATTCAAGTCGTTTATTATAATTTCCTTTTGATATCTGTTATATTTTAACGGATTTGTTAATAAATTATTTTATACTTAGAACTGTGAAAATTATGTTCGCAGTTAGCAGCCTATAAATTTTACTGGCAATTTTGATAATCGACAGCTGTTCGCTTATGAAGTTATTTTATAAGTATTTTACGGATAGCAATAGAAAATATATGAGCGCAAGCTTGGAATAGTGTAAGATGAATTAAACTGTATTAACTTAATATTCAACGTCTTTCATATCATGGATTTACGTTACGAGCAAGTGTAGATATTGTTTATTGGCTTTTCTAGATCACTGCTCTACTTTGATTATGTTGTTCATATGCAAACATAGTAATAGTCCAGTTAACTTACGTCTGGTATGGTACTTTTCTAGATCACTGCTCTACTTTGATCATCATATGTTGTTCATATGCAAACATAGTAATAGTCCAGTTAACTTACGTCTGGTATGGTACTTTTCTAGATCACTGCTCTACTTTGATCATCATATGTTGTTCATATGCAAACATAGTAATAGTCCAGTTAACTCACGTCTGGTATGGTACTTTTCTAGATCACTGCTCTACTTTGATCATCATATGTTGTTCATATGCAAACATAGTAATAGTCCAGTTAACTCACGTCTGGTATGGTACTTTTCTAGATCACTGCTCTACTTTGATTATGTTGTTCATATGCAAACATAGTAATAGTCCAGTTAACTCACGTCTGGTATGGTACTTTTCTAGATCACTGCTCTACTTTGATCATCATATGTTGTTCATATGCAAACATAGTAATAGTCCAGTTAACTCACGTCTGGTATGGTACTTTTCTAGATCACTGCTCTACTTTGATTATCATATGTTGTTCATATGCAAACGTAGTAATAGTCCAGTTAACTTACGTCTGGTATGGTTCTTTTCTAATCACTGCTCTACTTTGATTATCATATGTTGTTCATATGCAAACATAGTAATAGTCCAGTTAACTCACGTCTGGTATGGTACTTTTCTAGATCACTGCTCTACTTTGATTATCATATGTTGTTCATATGCAAACGTAGTAATAGTCCAGTTAACTTACGTCTGGTATGGTTCTTTTCTAATCACTGCTCTACTTTGATTATCATATGTTGTTCATATGCAAACATAGTAATAGTCCAGTTAACTTACGTCTGGTATGGTACTTAAACGAATTATGTTTATTCTGCGTGTACACCTCATTTTCACCCCTTTCCTAACCTATTTTCATTACAGTTTGGCCAACAATATCAACTGTATCGGAACAGGAAAAATTTAATCGCATAATAAATATGAACGATGCACGTGTGAATGCCCGCATATAAAAGATTCTAAAAAAATATAATAAATCAGATATTTGAATACATGTACGAGTACTTACTAGAAAAGGACGAAAAGCGCGAAAATTTAATTTAAAAATAAAACTATAACCGTTTTTCACATATATTGTTGCAAATATAATGCATCCTAATGGGGTTTCGTAGTTCAGGGTGCGAAACTTTAATCCAATGTATGTGCTCATTGGATTTCAATTTTGAACCCACGTAATTTGACTCGTCAGCGGAAACTCGAATTAAACGTATTTCAACGAGTTACTCTACGTTTAACGTGCGTAAACATATTCTCGAATGACTGTGGTATAGAAATTATACTTTTGAAATAATGCAGATTACTGGCAAGAGTAAGAAAAAATATCCATAAACAGTCTTAGTTTTCAAAAGATTATAATCAATTTAAAACTTGTTAATTTTTTCATACTCATGTAGAAATGAAATACTATATGCATAAAATGAAATATAAATAATTGTTCAAATATTAAAAATAAGATGAATCATTAACGCGATCTGGTTCAATTTAAAAATGATTGTGCATAATTAAGTCAAAATAGAGTGAAACAACTGATTCTCATGCGTCATTCAGATCTGGTATTAGTAAAATAATTAAATACGAGTATGGCTTATACGTTATACTCCCATCCAAAACACCACTCTATCCCTATCCGTACCGTCGGGAACACAGGGATGCTACAAATCGCCTACGATGTTATACTATACTAGGTCGGTTCGCAGCCCGGCATTCCACGTCAACGAATTTAAAGAAGATTCTTTGACTTTCTAAATTCAAGTTCCTAAAAACTTTTCTTTTGTCTAATGTTGATGTAAAAAAGAATAGATTGTTTATTTCTTGAATTGTCATGATCAAAATATATTTTCATTTATTTTAACTTATTGCCCATTGATTTCATAATTACCTCTACGGGAGTAAAAACCAACTATCCATTAAAAAACCATATGCATACAGATTCTCTGTATAATTATATTATTGAAAACCCATTAAATCTAAATTTGTTATAGCGTTAATAATAATCACTGCCACAGCGATAAGATTTCAGTCAGCGCATTTCATGTCGCAACTAATGGAGGAATTATTCATATCTAGCGACATTCTAATATGTGGCATTAAATTAATAACAGTTTTAAATGCATCGCATGCTGAAACATTAAATGTTGCATTAGAGTCATGCATTTCAATTTGTGCCAGTTACGAAACGTCATAAAACCCCGCCTTGATAACATTTCAAATGGAATATCAAATGAACAATTAAACGTTTTCCGGGGAAACTTTGATACTGGTTTAATAATTGAGCAGAAAATGTATGGAGAACATTCGGCTAAAGAAAATTAGATTCGCAAAGTGTAGAGCTCGCCGGCCGAGTGGTACAGCCGGTGGTGTGTGCTCGTCGATGCCGGTAGAATTTGCATATTAAAAGTGAGCAACAGTTTCGTGTCACACGATATGCGGATTTCATTGGAAATTGACATTTTTTCCGAATTTTCCAGTCCAATGTAAAGCGAATCAATAAGGATTTTTTTTTAGTTAAACTGTTGCGGAGGTCTGAAATATAGATTGCCAGTATTTCAAATAATGGAAAACTGGCGAGTATTCGATGAAACAGTAGTCAACGACTCTTTAAATCGAACTATTGTCCCTAAGAAAAAAATGAGGGAACAAAACTCATGATCTACATGGATACCATATGTGTCGACTCGTAATTATATGCTAAGAACTAATACTAAAAGGAGTGTAAATCACCCAGCTTACAATTCTGATAAGATATAGTAGAAATTTTGGGATAATACGCTGAACAGTTCATGAAAGAAACAGATATGTCCTGCCGTGGTAGACCCTTGAGAAAATATTTCTGTTTTTGGCGCCACGAGCTCCTCACCTGTCCAGATATACCTGTCCATTCGCAAATTTTACTATCCCACCAATATTAATTTTAGGAAGTGGTATTCTCCCCACAATATACGAGTATGTCTCAGAAAGGCAATCTTTCGGTATTTTATGGTATTTAAGAGCTCCCATTCTACACCTGCTTGGCGTAGTAACTCGGTGTACGAGGTACAATGATATCAAGAATTTGTGAGCATTCTCAGATGAATCCACAGTTCGAATAGTTCCAGAAGTTTTAGCATTGTGGTCGTTATTGTCCATTTCTAAACACTATTCTAGTTACTATTCTAGTAGAATATACAATATACTCGTCTAGGACTTAAACATGCGCTATCGAAGATTCAGATTCAAGTTATCATTGCAGAAAACTGATCTCATCTTGAGAAACAAATATAACATACTCGTATAACGTTTATTTAATATGTGTACACAAATGGTTTGTGGTAAAAATCCTTAGCAATCATAATTGCGATTCTCTTAAGATTCTTAAATTTAAAAATAAGTTCGGCATAATTTTAATTAAAATTCTTATTATCTCAATCCAATGGATACGAGGAATTACCAGGTAAAATGGGGAATGTGATACAAAATTAATAAGAAAAATGATAAAGGTAAGGTTATCGTTTGATGAAGCAGAGTTCTCATCTTGAGAAACAAATATAACATACTCGTGTAACGTTCATTTAATATGTGTACACAAATTTAATGGTTTGTGGTAAAAATCCTTAGTAATCATAACTGCGTTTCTCTTAAGATTCTTAAATTAAAAAATAAGTTTGGCATAATTTTAATTAAAATTCTTATTATATCAATCCAATGGATACGAGGAATTACCAGGTAAAATGGGGAATGTGATACAAAATTAATAAGAAAAATGATAAAGGTAAGGTTATCGTTTGATGAAGCAGAGTTCTGATTGCTTTCACATTATTATAAGGCGGCGTCTTGCAAGAGCATCGGGGGCGGCACAGCCTCGTGGCCGACCCCGAGGACGGAGGATGTTGGAGGATGCTGGACGGTTCCCATAATAATGATTGCGGTTCAATAGCGGCCCACCTTGACCGGTCGGGCCGAGTGTCGGATAGCACGGGACGGGTTCGCGATCCGGCGTGACCCCGAGATATTAATTTACTTCCCTGGCCGCCCTTTCATCACGAATTCTTGCCGGGGCGGTTTCACTGACCGCTTTGGCTCCAGGACCGACGTCTTTGGCGAATCGTTTTATGTAAGTACTCAAGATGACTATTTTTACACAATGAAATTTTTAACGAATAGTTATTGCTTAATTATTATTTTCTTTATAATTATTATGGGAATATTAAATCGTTATCAATATAAATCTTAATTTTTCTTTAACTTCATCAGTGCTTTTCAATTATTCTTGAGGTGGTCGGAAAATAATTCAGAACGCCACAAAATTACACTTTCATGCCGTTTTTTGTTACGAAAAATAATTTATTGACATGTAAATAACTGTCGCTAAATATAATATACGCATATTGGTTAATTGATTTTAACTTGTTATACAGTAATCAGAAGATACTGAATACATTGAAATAGTTAAGCCTCAGGCTGTAGTCTAACTATTAGCCTTCACGCTAAACAAGCGGGCGTCCCACGTTTGATTCCTGGCAGATTCACTTCCGGGCTGGTTTTACACTATGACTATTTTACATCTTAATTTATGGGTTTCAGTTACTTATATGCTGCTCATCACAAATTCTTATAGCGCAATTAAGCAATACAAAAATAGCGCTGTGTAAAACTATCTAATTAAATTATGTAGTAGATTAAACCTTGGAAGTCTTTGAAGTTTTATCTTGCCATCGAAATTTTTGGTCTGACCTGTCGAGATAGTATGCTTGCTGAAGCCACAGCTTACACACAATACACCAATAGACCTACAGGCGTCTTCCAATCACAATATGGCTGACAATCATACTCGATCACGAGGGATAGTCTATCACATTGAAATAGTATATGTTATTCAAAATTGGTTTTGGGAAGTTCAAACTTAATGCATAAAAATAATATTAATTTCTTTTATGGAAATGTCGGATAATTTTATTAAAAGATTATTAATTTTACAAAAAAACTCGTGATAACATAACACATATATTTGCCTCTATTTGCAAAAAATTTAACAAGATTTATCAAGCACAAATGTATCGATTTACAAATACTTATAACAAATCGAATGAAAATGAATTAAAAACTGAAATAAAACATCGTTTAGAAATAATTAACTAAAATACTTAAGTGAATAAATAACATACGAGTATATATGAGAGTTACACTAGCACGGCCCTGGTTATCTTTTCAGAGAGATATTATAAATTTCCTACGGAATAGACTCGAATTTAGTGAATATTACGTTATATCGCATTAATTGAACTACTCAACATAAAACATAATGTTCTACCTAAAATCGTTTTTAGTTATTGGTATTATCTATTAATAGTTTATTAATTAAGATAAATAATAATTACGTGTAATATTAGTTGGTCATATTAAAATTTAAAAAAAGTTAATGATGCAGTTATTTAAAAATTAGTTTCATCAATTATTGGGAAATATAATAAAACTCAGTACTTATTTAAATTTAGAAATGTATTTTTTTTAAATTCCGATTCGTTTAATACCACTTTTTTTATTTCAATGTTTTGTGACAATACTAATAAAAATATAACAATACTTCAACAGGTGTTAGATCAATATGAAACATCACTTCAACATTTCAGTTTATATTTTTCATGTTTCGTAATTTATAACTAGTACAGTCAATTCATATGCTACCACGCTCAATAAGAAATTAAAATTGATAATGTGTCATACTTGAAAAAATATGTCATTTATTTAATTACTGTGTACCAATGTTTATAAAAGGTGGATTTCTTATATGCAAAAAAGATTTTATGCACTTTATTTAGCAAATTTTCAATATTTAAAAAAAAAACTTTATTATTCCACTAATTACATTCGTTCCCGCGGAGTATTAAGGCCACGGAGGTCGATTGACGACTTCTGTGACCTAGTTGGTAAGACGTCTGACTTCCACCCGGAGGTTTATGGTTCGTTTTCCGATGGTACCCGAAAAAACGATCCCAGTCTAGATGCCGGGCAGCGAATTCCGTTTCTACGCCAGTGATTCTCCTGATGGCTCAATTATTAGGGTTGAAGATAATATTGTTTCTCGACCACGCTATTCAATAAGTCCGAATAACCAATTCGAATACGTTGAAGGGTTGTATACGACGTAAAAAATATCTTCGCGATACGTGTTTCTGCTTCGTATATCGAGGTTATTTTTTGCTTATATACTACAAAGTATTCTGCCTGAAGATAACCTCGAAATAGGAGGAAGAAATACGTATCGTAGGGATAAATGTCATTAGTGAAATATCAAATTAATTTGTTATTAAATATTTTAATATATAGTTTCACAAAGTTAAGGTAGTAACCATTGATGCATTTTAAATATTTTATTGATATCTGAAGGTTGTTAATTTAATTTGAAAGGTTATTCTGAGGAGATAACGATATCTGGAGAGCAATGTGCCATGGTAAAGAGTAAGGACTCGCGTGGTGTGAGGTCTTGTCTCTTTACGACTCGGGTTGGTGATATTTCTGTGACTTCACGATCTCCATTATAAATAATTAATGAGCCTCGTTTCAGAGTTAATTATTTGATGATTAAGGATAATAAAACCGGACTAGTGCAGTATCAGCTTAAAAGCGGATCCAGTAATGAATCTGTAAATGATTGTACGATAATAATGTGGGTAGCCTATTCTCAGATCAAAGCTATTATGTAATATTTCATCTTTATTAATTAAACTGACGTGATAAGTAAATACATCATAAAGAAGTTTAACTGAAATGTTGAAATTTAAGCAGGGAAAATTATTGAAAATGAGAATACTGTTCCACTTTTCTTACAAAAAAATAAAATTTCTATTATTTTAATACAACTTTCGCAGTGCCAAATCAGGCATCTTACTTTTAGAATATATTCATTTTATTAAAAAAATAATTAATTATTTGAGATTTTAAGGATAAATTTAAAGAAATAGGTCGGATGACAAAGAGAGGGATTATTCGTAATATATAAAATATTTATATTTAAGAGTTGATAAAAAAAACTATTTTGTTAAGATGAGGAGAAAAGAAAAATAGTAAAGAATACTTTTAAAGAAAACCAAATTGATTCTCATCAAGATCCTGTTCGCATTTTGAGCGTATTCTTGCATGCACTCGTATTATATTGAGCAATATTTTAAGTACATGACTCAAGAGACTAATAAGGCGATAATCACCATATTTTTTCGGTTGTCGTTTTTTGGGCAATGTGACAAAATAAGATTTCAACCAGTCATGGGGAATATTTACTGTGTCATAAATTTTATTATTCAATATCAGTAAACAGTCGATGTTTTCGTCTGTGTTGAGTTTAATTAATTCAACAGGAATTTCATCTGATCCGCTTTCTTTATTTTTAACGTGGATATGGCATGGAAAACTTTTGATTTAATAATAATTGATCCTTGGAGAGGTTAGGATGTTACTAAAACTGTTTTACTATCCTTTTTCGAATATAATTTTCCATATTTCTAGATCTTTTTTTTTTTTTTTTTATCAAATATTAACTTATTGGAATCATTATTTAAGCACATGGGTGATTGTTTTCCAAATAATCCATTTATTTTTTTGAGCTTTTTATGGAGATCGAAAAAAAATCGTGTTCCTCATTGTATTTATCCAGTTAACATAATCACATTTCCGTTTCATCCACCGCTCTTTAGCTTTTACAATTTCTATCCTAGCAGTTCTTTAAAAATGTTTGTATTCTACACTATATTGAGCTTCAGCTTTCCTCCATTAGCTTAAGGATATGGCGTGTCCTCTAATCTAGCTGTTTGTATTCTACACTATATTGAGCTTCAGCTTTCCTCCATTAGCTTAAGGATATGGCGTGTCCTCTAATCTAGCTGTTTGTATTCTACACTATATTGAGCTTCAGCTTTCCTCCATTAGCTTAAGGATATGGCGTGTCCTCTAATCTAGCTGTTTGTATTCTACACTATATTGAGCTTCAGCTTTCCTCCATTAGCTTAATGATATGGCGTGTCCTCTAATCTAGCTGTTTGTATTCTACACTATATTGAGCTTCAGCTTTCCTCCATTAGCTTAAGGATATGGCGTGTCCTCTAATCTAGCTGTTTGTATTCTACACTATATTGAGCTTCAGCTTTCCTCCATTAGCTTAAGGATATGGCGTGTCCTCTAATCTAGCTGTTTGTATTCTACACTATATTGAGCTTCAGCTTTCCTCCATTAGCTTAAGGATATGGCGTGTCCTCTAATCTAGCTGTTTGTATTCTACACTATATTGAGCTTCAGCTTTCCTCCATTAGCTTAAGGATATGGCGTGTCCTCTAATCTAGCTGTTTGTATTCTACACTATATTGAGCTTCAGCTTTCCTCCATTAGCTTAAGGATATGGCGTGTCCTCTAATCTAGCTGTTTGTATTCTACACTATATTGAGCTTCAGCTTTCCTCCATTAGCTTAAGGATATGGCGTGTCCTCTAATCTAGCTGTTTGTATTCTACACTATATTGAGCTTCAGCTTTCCTCCATTAGCTTAATGATATGGCGTGTCCTCTAATCTAGCTGTTTGTATTCTACACTATATTGAGCTTCAGCTTTCCTCCATTAGCTTAAGGATATGGCGTGTCCTCTAATCTAGCTGTTTGGCTAATTTATATACATACAAGTAAAGTATAAGTATATAAGGAAGAAAAATATCTTTGAATACATAAATGCCCCAAATAAAATAAGAGTTATGTTTGAATCGATGTAAACAAATCTACAATACTCGTATAATATATTTTATGAAAATGAATAAAAAAAAAAACAATAATATCTCTTTATTAAGTTGAAAGTTAACATGAGACGGCTTTTTCTGTTTAGTTTGTAAAATACTTGTTTTCCTACCAGAGAGTTGCGGGTTCGAATCCCATTGGGATATAGATTTTTAAAATAGTTCCAATTTTATTTTAACTTTAGACTTATTTAACACCTTTCTGGTTGGTTGGGAGAGATTGCTATAATACAAGAAATCGGCCAGGTTAATCTGTATACAATGAAAGTGTAATATAATAATACAATATGGCAGCATTAAATTTGTCACATAAAGCTTAATTATTCCATAACTCAATAAATCACATTTTTGTTTTATTGAAATTTTATTACACAGAATTATAGCAATCGTAAAAAATATAGTCATTGATTTTGAAATAAGATACGTAGAAATCACACCAAAAGAACCTGTTTTGAGAGTAAGGCACCTATTCATTTATTTGATCTCTGAGTCAGTGAGAGATACCAGTCGTAAATATCAATTATTGGTCCAGTAATTGTTACAATCGTGATACGAAGGTAAGCTTTTGCGTGGATGTTTTAAATGCCAATTATTTTTTCGACATTACAATTAGCCTCGATATTACGATCGAACAGGCTGGTAATGGCCATTTTAACAAAAGCTATTAAGCTAGGTCACGTTTCTTGTAAATCATCACAGCAAAACGCCTTCGGTAGACAGCGAGGTCCGGGCACAAGGAGGGAAACGGGACCTCCCAGAGGTGCACTTGAAGTCCAGAGTGAAATTTAACCGGTGTTCCCTTTAAAACATCGCTGGGAACAAAACAATTACACTCGCCGCCACTAATTAAGAAGTAAAGAGGAGCGTTAGTGTATGTCCATTATTAACAAGCGAGTATGTTACAGGAGATGTAGAGCGGTGTTTCTAAACCTATGAGTTCCGACTTAAATTTGGTTTCTATTGCTACAAAAGGCAGGTAAAAAACAATTATACAATATAATTGTAGTAAATTCTTAAAACTGATTATTCTTTTGTGATACGTGGATTTTTATAAACGTTATTAATAATCTTACTCTGACGACAGACGAACAATTTTAAATTATGTTTAATATTCGATTGTTTAGGCACCATTGAAATTGTGAGTTGCCGCATTCGGCTCAATATGAGTTGACGCATGATTAAATTGTTGCTTCAGATATGTTATATTGTGTTGGATTAATTCTCAGGACATCTTGAAAAGTTTTAATTGCTAACCAATGACACTGTGAAGTAGTTATAGGGTGATAAATTGTGTTGAAGACTTATTTTCGTATATATTTAAGAGTATTAAAAAAATGTTTATAAATCGTGATTAAAATATTTAGGAACGCTGGTTTCGAGGGACGGAAGCAGAACAGTACCGGCGTAGAGGCTGCCCCCGGGCGCTGTTCGGACATATGGTGGACACAACTGAAATAGGAAAACTTCGTAACTCGCGGCGCTAAAGGGTTGTTGGGCCTTAATGAAAAGTCCCATTAGCCCTGTCTAATGGCTCACTATCCACGTTTATTTGCTTACTTGTTGGATGTATTGTTTTCACGATTATTGTATTAGCTTAAGTGAATTGTTTTGTATATTTCGAATGCGATACTGTTCATTTTGTTCATACGAAATGAAACAAGCATAAGCAAAACGAGTTAAATGCTTAAAATGTGGGGAAAATTTGTATGTAAAATTATTATGCAAATCTAATATAAAAAGACGGGAAAAATAAAAATAAATGAGAAATTATGAATGTCAAATAAAAATACCAACAAAAGTTATTTTTATCTTTATTTGAACTTGGATAAAGTTTAAAGTTCTACAAAATCCAAGATTTTCTGAACAAAACTGAATTCGAAAACATGATTTACGTATTTCTTGTGGCTGCTGAATAAGACCCAATAATCTATGCAATTTTCCAAATAATGTCTTCATTTTGCCGAGCACACCTACACGTATATACCCTACAAGTTTTTATACAATCAGTTCTGTTCGATTCCGCTACAACACACGCTGTTATGGGAGGCCAAAATAAATTCCCATCCAGCGCGATCTACACTAGAATATTGAAATCTTCTTTATTTTTTAATGAGTGTGATGTCATGTAGTGACTATCCAAAGAACTTCTTCTCCAGTGGTGACACACCCGAGTGTGAAAAGAATAGTAGCGATGGTGGACTCAAGTTCCGACATCACGGAATAATTAAAACGACTCGCAGCGCGGTGAATATACTTAGAAAGCGGCTAAAGCCCTGGAGTTCCAACAGCCTAGCTAGTTAAAGCCCTGGAGTTCCAACAGCCTAGCTAGTTAAAGCCCTGGAGTTCCAACAGCCTAGCTAGTTAAAACCCTGGAGTTCCAACAGCCTAGCTAGTTAAACAGAACATTTCAAATGCTGCAAAACTATCCGTTGACGAAACTAGATCGGATTAGTGCATTGGCCCGAAGATGAACCGATGTAAGGCTGAGTAGAATTCCCTTCGGAAAATATTGATTTGATTATCATCGCTGTACCACAGAATGTGACCAACGGATAATCCAGATGACGGCGAAAAATACAACAGAGCGAAGGGACAATATTGAAACTAAAGAGTTTGTCATTAAAACTCCCATAAAGTCAATTGAATAAAAAATTGTCAAGAATTAGATTTTTTATGGAATATAGTATCACATCAAATGAATAAATGTTTTTATTGAACCGCCAATACTGATTTAACTTATTTAAGTAGCTATACAATGTTTTTACTAATGGTGTACAATAAATACAATGAAATGAATTGAAATAAGCAACACTGTATCGAAAATACCGAGAAAAACTTAAGTAAACGAAATAAATTGTTAAGGTTTTTCGGATGAAAAAAAATCTATATCCATAGTTTATAATTAGAGATAGCTTTTTTTCAATTCTCAGTTTTCTATTCGTCCCGTAGGTATAAAAATTTGGTTTTTCTATAGCACTGGAAAAAAATAATGAAGGATTTTTCGTTTCAACATTTCCATTTATTCGTTTTGCTGGCCAGTTTGGGCATTCATTAGTGAATGGGTTAATAGGAGTGCGCCACTCACCAATGTCTGAATAGACGCGATTTTTTTTCTATGAAATGAAAATAACGAACGTAGAAGGGAACGAATGTCATCTATGAAAATAGTATGCGTATTTTACGTTCTATGGAATTAAGAGAATAAGTACTTAGAGTTTTAGCAAAAAGGACTATAAAAGGATCATTTGAATGGGATTTTTTTTTCGAATAGCTGGTTTTCTTACAACTTGAGAGATCTTGGATAGTAACGAATGTTGTCAGGAGAAGGAGGATTCGAATATTTTTTTTCAACTGTTGTGACTTTTTTCCTAATAAATTTTTTTTGGTTTACAAATTTTGATACTCCACTGTCAATAAATATTTTGAATATTTGTGTGATAGTGTAATTTGAGAGATTTTAGTCAATTAATGTTACTCGAGAGATTGAAGAATGTTAATTATTAAAATTATAAAAGTTTTCTGGGAGGCGAGTTGGATGCATTTCAGTTGAATTGGAATGTTTAAGGAACCACCTGATTTGCGGAATGTTAATTAATGGAATTAATAAGGTTGTCTAAGAAAAGATACAGTAAGAAGAAAAAGGTTACGAAATTAATATTGTATTTCTTTCCGTAAAATAATTGTCATTTGAAGTGCATGCATTAAAAAAGTAAACATAATTAATTTCAAATATGACTTGCACAGAAAGGTGAACATTTTACAAAACAATCTTTGAGTAAGTGAAAGGCCTGTTTCGATTGATGGAAGAATTGTTGTATTGTCCTATATTGCACTTTCGTTGTAAATAGTGCAACCTGGTTGGTTGATTGCCATATGACAATTTCTTCCGACCAACCAGAAAGATGGTTTAGAGGCCTTAAGAGGAAACCAGTCGGAACTCTTTCCAATACATTGGGTACCAACGGGAATCGAGCCCTCAATCCCGAGTTAGAAAACATATGACTAATCAACCAGGCCACGGAGGTCGTCAAACTGCTTTGTAGAATATTTCACGATACGAGTCATTAAGACTTAAGTAGAATTCTATAATATAAATATCAGTTTAGTAAATACGAGTAAGTTGTATTTTTTTCTAGTCTGCGGTAATAATTCAATCATTTTAAATAACAATTTTTAATCAACTCAATAATGATGTAACATAATCTGTTGTAGATGACACATCTTGCGAATTATTTTCAAAATTTCCGTAATGAAATATTAACAGTTTATTTACTTCGATTAAAGGGTATCCATCACCGAAGTTAAAATATAAATTAAATTTGACCGACTGAAAACAATAAAAAGTTTGTAATGAAGAAAATAAATGAATATTACGCTGAATAAAGGATATTTAGAGAAAATATTTTTCAAGTAGTAGCACAGCACACACATATAGGTAATATATCAAATAGCACATCACACACATATAAGTAATATATCAAGCAGCACAGCACACACATATAGGTAATATATCAAGTAGCACATCACACACATATAAGTAATATATCAAGTAGCACAGCACACACATATAGGTAATATATCAAGCAGTACAGCACACACATATAGGTAATATATCAAGCAGCACATCACACACATATAAGTAATATATCAAGTAGCACAGCACACACATATAGGTAATATATCAAGTAGCACATCACACACATATAAGTAATATATCAAGCAGCACAGCACACACATATAGGTAATATATCAAGTAGTACATCACACATATATAAGTAATATATCAAGTAGCACATCACACACATATAGGTAATATATCAAATAGCACATCACACACATATAAGTAATATATCAAAAGCCTCCGAACACACATGATCAGGTATGTCCAATACAAAACCACTGCGAATAACTGGAAATTAAATAAACCTCGCTAGCGAATAAAAAAACTTTTTACTCCATTGCCGATTATAAATGTGAGAGCGAGCTTCGATTGTTGGATTTTTATTTCAATATAAAACAATTAAAAATATTAATGAAAAAACGCGGGGCGTGCGGTGTAGGCTCCCCGTGGGGACCAAACTTTTTGCGCCGAACGTAATGGAAAATCTCATAAATTGATTATGAGCTATTATTGTACGAAAAAAAGTATTATTTGTTTTATGATACATAACGAAGTTATATAGGCCATACTATTAAACAAAAACAATATAAGTAATATTTGTATTGCCTTGTTAGCAAATGGTGAAGGTGGTTTATAGTCGTGTAAGAAATCAGACAATTATTATTTTTTGTGTGTTTTTGCGCTATACTCGTAGGCCACTTACATTGAAAGAAAAGCGAAATTGCGTGTAAAAGCACTTCACTGACTTTATACTGGATGGAGACTGAACGCGATATAACATTTGATTAGCTATAGTTTGAGGTTATAACCAATTGAGAGGCAGTATTTCCTGATCTTCTAATAACATCGTTAGATTACATAAAACATATATGAAATTGGTGCCTGGTCTAGATAAATGTGTATTAAAGATTTGGCATATTTTTTAAATTTGGCGATTTCATATGGATATTTTTTATGATACCTTACAGGTTCAATTATATTCATAAAACCATTAAATAGTCTTGGATAGTGTCAAGAAACATGGAAAAAATTAATTACTTACTGAAACTTTTCATAAACGTACCGTTTCTAAGATGTTTCTCTTCCCTGTAACATGAGAGTGTCATATTGTTTACTTGATTTCCCAGAAATAAGGAAATCAACTACTCAGTCCTTAGCTATGCCTTGATTTTAAATATTTTTTATTCTCCTTGAAACACATTTCTAACGTATTTATTACAAGTATAAAATCACTTTTCAGAATAAATATGTGAAGGTCGGTTCAAGGATCGGGGGCGCGTTTATACCCTTTGCTAACCCCTGACCTGACGGAGTTTATCAAATGTTACCCGAGTTAAACATCGCTACCAGAGATAGAGATACGAGTATAGTTATACGTATAGTGGGCAAATTTATGAGTGTGAAAATCTCCCAAGCTTACCACACTATGTAAATTAACTTTTTAGATTTAGAGCTTCATGAAATTTATTTTTTTATTTTTCAGTATAATATTTATCATCAATATTCAAATTGAATAAATGGTAAATACGCGATGTTAGTAATGAAAAAGTGAATAATTAAAAAATATATCCTAAAACTACATAGCTCGACTATTCGCATCCTAATCAAAATATGAACGGTTCAAATCCTTCATCTGTTTATTAATTATTTTTTTAATATTATCAATTTGTCGGCGGTTATGATTTAACGGTTAGTACGAGTATCCACGCTAAGCAAGTGTGAGCCTTAGGTTCACTTTTGGTCTGATTTTACTTTTGGACAGTTTTACATCTAGATTTATATTTTTCTGTAGGTAACATGTTGCGTATCACACATTATTATAGCGCTACTAAGCAACCTAAAAAAACGCCATATAAAACTTTCCCTTACAAAAGGTTACACCAGATTAAATCTATCGATCGTCATGGAACTTGGATCTCCTTGCCATCGGAACTTAAGATTTGATTTGTCAAGACTGTGTGCTTGTTAGACTGCAATCTCTTTCGTACTATAAACCAATACATGCACATGAGTCTTATAAACACAGGACGACTGACAATCATACTAGAACTCGAGGCAATAGCCTTTCATATAGAACTATCTAATTAAGCAAGGAATTTTATTTTCAGAGATTGACCTGTTTAACATAAGCAGGACTTAACAGTTCATTCTTATTTGTCTAAATCTGTTTGAAATTTTAAACAATAGAAATTATACTAAATTGATATACACTATTATTGTTGCATACTTCATTTGACACATAAAATTGAATCATGGGCACACATATAATATTAAACCCGTACGATGCTAACGGGCTACCCTGGTGACATCAGACCTTTCCAAATCGACAACCGTCGTGGACTTGTTGGTAAGACGTTGGTCTTCTACCCGTGGGTTTTTGGTTCGATTCCCGATGGTACCCAAAATAATATAAAATAGAATCTCAGTCAGATGATTAAGGAGTTTGTTTAGTAACAATTCTTGCGCGCACTATACGTATTTGAGTATTGTTGTCTGTCCACGCGTGTTAGTATTTCTAATATGCCACGTACGGTGGCAAACTGTGAATTACTTGCTTACCACAATGGTTTGAATTACCCGACGGCTTTATTACAGGTTTCCAAGCAACACTTTTTAACATATTCGCTTCACCAATCCGAATATGTTGAGGGATATCATATCAACGAATGGAATAAACTGATATAGTTCAATTTAAAATAAAGTTGAAACGTTTGTTAAATTATCATACTTATGATAAATTGAACCCCTATATTACTTGCTTTAGACATCTTGTAGTAATATTGAAATACTATTAAACTTTTATATATTTATTTTTCACATGACAAGAAATATACATAAATTGCGAAAAAACAACAGGTAATTAATTTGGACACGCAATTTTAATAGATCTGGGTTTGTTGCCTTTCATTTGTCGTGTCCCCAGTAAACTAGACTTTTGCCTGTATGTCACTGAGGACATATAGCATGAAAAATAAATCGATACTTCTTTCCGATTTTTGATTATATAAAACCCCGTTGCACATTCTCATCAACCTGACAAACAGTGACACCCAATTACATATGTATACATCACGCAAATCAAACCCCTGACACTTCATCACTCCCGACAGACCAAACCCCTGACACTTCATCACTCCCGACAGACCAAAACGTTCATCCCACAATAAACTCAACTTGAATATATTGTTCTAGAGATATAAATTATTAAGAAAATGATCATTAAAACAAATATGTAAACATAAGATTATTTAAAAACATATCTGAAAAAAGGATTAAAGTTAAGGGATTTCAAATTTCAACATAAAACGTTAATATTTCCCAGAAATAATATTTCGAATATCATTCTTGTATTTTAAAATGAATTAAGTTGAGATATTCTGATAGATATGCTGCAAATGAAATCAGTGAACAAAGGAATCGAAATTGATTTGCAGTCTGCTTTGCATTTAGATTCCTTGTCAAGAATTCATAGACTGGTGGATAGGCGCAGAGGATAGAGCTCTCATCCTCTCTGCCGAATTTGGCAGCTAATTTATCCCTTTTCGGTCGGATTTCCCTTGACTTGAATATATGTTGCCGAAAATAATGTAATGCAGAAAGTATAAAACTTGATCAAAAATATAAAAAGATTTTCAAAAATATAAAAGAAATTACCAGAATCAAATTAATTCGTTTACTAAAGCATATTGCAAATTCGATAGTTATAAATGTTTAATAAAAGGCATTATTATTTTTTTCTTTTACAAATCTTCTTAACCAATGCA
Organism: Odontocerum albicorne; assembly: GCA_949825065.1. NCBI lineage: Eukaryota > Metazoa > Arthropoda > Insecta > Trichoptera > Odontoceridae > Odontocerum > Odontocerum albicorne. Next base: position 21,173,231 of record OX463841.1, on the reverse strand, counting down.
GTTTTAAGGGTACTTTGGCTTGAAAAATCGGTCGTTACGAATAATTCAAATACTTTTTGTGTTTTAATATGATTGATTTAAGAGATTCGATGGAATATGATATATAATATGTGTAATCTGTATGTTTTAGGTATATTAAAAGAAAATAACTTACATTATTGATACTCCTTAAATTTAAAAATGAAGGTGAACCAACCTGAAATAAAAAAAATAATGATTAGAAAATAGTAAATATTTGCAATAAAGAATACTATTATAAATTCACAAATATGATAGATTCATGACATACAATATATGAAACAGTCTAGAGAACTCTTATCTCTGCGTAACATATGAGTGACATGACGTGATTATACATAGTAATTGTGTCTGAAAAAATATACAAGTTTAACAAATATTATTAAAGAATTTCACTGTAATACATTATACCCATTGTTTTAAAAATTGACAGTAAAAGTAGTTTTATGTCTTTGAGATGGTGAAATATACACCTTGAATAGTGTGATCAAAACAAACATTCGAACATGCCTCTGATTAAATTTTAAGAATTAGGAGTAATCAGCGAAATATCTTTAGATATAACATCCAATCCAATTAACTGGAGAGCCGGGATACCGAAGCAGGACTTTGACTAAGCGACCACATACCTTTGTTGGATTTCAGCAGAGTTCTCATGAGTACAATCCGTATAATTATATCAATCATTTAAGACGAGTGGTTAGTCAAAGACAGTGTACACAGTCAAAGGGTTGAGGGAGGCGAGTTGGCTAATTATATTAGAAATCCGCCGTAACTCAAATATTGTTACTTGGAATGGCATGCGACCATTACCTCTTGAGAGTGGTGTCTTCCGGCCAGGTAAGGAGGGCCGTCCTAATCCAGGATACTCGACTCCTTTGTCTGCTATTCGGGATATGCTTTAATATTGTTCGATTGTAATTAAGTTATTGCTTCGGTTCATGACATTCGAATGAACATTGTATAGACCAGGATTGATACAATCGAATCGTCTGGTTTGTAATTAAATTTCCTTGACTATCGTTAGAAATGTTGGAATTTCATTTCTGGATATTTAGAATATTCACAGCATGAGTTAAGGGCGTTACTCAGCGAAACTGATGGTTCGTGATTGAATCAAATTTGTATTTCAAAAAAGAAATCTACAAATATATGAAATAAAATATAAAAACGAAAAAATAAGTATAAAAATTAAGGTGATGTTTAATATTTAATTTTAAATATGCCATTGGAAACGATCTTATAATTAAGATATCATAATAATTTGATATATATAGAACCGAAATTATTCTACAATACATAATTGTACATCGAAACCCATTGCTTAAGTTCTTGTAAAGTATACACGTGTATGAATTGTAAATATTTATACGATAAAGAACAGTTATGTATGAAAAAGCAAATGTTTCCTTTACTACACATCTTCATTAACTCCCTAGAAGTACTACACATCTTCATTAACTCCGGAAAAACTCTACCAAATTATTATTTGAAGATATATGTTATACGAGAAAAAATGTGATTTTTTTATTGCGAATCATTAAGCGGTTTCTTGAAATGTTATTTTGATACTGATAAAGAATATAGGTTTTTCATATCGCTAACGGCAACGGAACTCTCTAATTGTCATTCATCTCGTAGAATCTCCAAGGATTCCGTGCTTCCGGACCCTCCAGGACGAGGAAAAGTGGATCCCATTATTAGAACGGCTCAGGCAACCTCGAGGCGCCCCTACCAAATTAATGGTCACTCTGACAGTAATTACAGTTTCCTTGAAACGGCCCACCAATTAATTCGAGTATTGGTGCTCTCTGGGCGCCTTAATATGTTTATAATAATAATAAAAGAAATATTTTTATGAATTGCGAATAACATCACGTATCATTGGGAATAAAAGAGAAAGTGAATCATACCAACATTAAAAGTTAACCAAGAAATTTATGATAACTAAATATCATATATACGTAATGAACATTATATCACAACTTTCAATGTTGAAACGCAATAAATAAAAATATGCTTTAAAAAGATTGAGAAACTGCCTGAATTCCTTCACTTAAAAGTAAAAATATTTTTTTAAATGAATTTATGAATAAAAAATAAATACACATTTTAATGATGCTGCAGTTTATTGTAGAGTATTTGACGTATTGAAAGTGCTCGTCATATTTTGTAGTGAAACAAAAGGAAATCGGAAAACATACTCGTATGAGTCACGTCAAAAAGTATTACAACGACCATCAACCTAAGCTAAAGGCTTAAAAATGATCTGCTATCGCGATAAAATTAATTATCGTCAAATCAAATTTGAATTAATAACTAAATGATAATAAAGGGAATCCACGCGGAATGTTTTGAATGTTAATAAACATTTTCCTGAGCTTACCTGGAAATTTGTAAAGGTAAACGTTCCTCTAACTCATTAACAAAATTTACACGTACAAGACATTTCAGTTAATGACACAGAACATTTAATTGAAATTCCAGATTTTCCCGTTACAAGATTAGAATGGAATGAGCTCATTTAAAACAAACACATAATCTTCACAAGGCTCTAAAGTAATCAGATTCAATTTCAATTTTATTTTGAGATATCAAAAATTAACGAGAAACATTAACGCTAAAAGCCTTCCTCTCGAATCCTCCTCCCCAGTCCACCCTCTCTCACGTGTCGAGTTTCACTTATAAACGAGTAGCATGATTACTGGGAGAAGAAACAATAAACTAGAGTGAACATCAAGATAATTGAAGAAACAGTTGAATGCGAGATGGGACGTGTATGTATGTGCCGGCTACACGCGTGGGGGTGGGCTCTCCAGGGGTGTGTGTTCCAGCTTCGGATAATTCCAGCTGGGGTAACTTTCAGCTTAGGGTCGAGTCTGAAGTGAATCCAGCCCGCTTGGGCATTGGGTTCTGAAACACTCAAAGAGGACTTTTATTAAAGCCAAGTGTGATTATGTAAGGTATTGAGATTAATATAATTACGAAAATAAAAACTGTTCTGTTCATTAGAATGCTAATTTGAATATCATTCAACTTCAACGACCTCCATGTTCTTGTTGGTAAGATGCTTATCTTCCAGCCTGGGTGTCTCGGGTTTGATTCACGTTGGAATCCAGAATTTTTTTAAAAGGATTAGTCTAGTTTTCACTAAATACCTCTTTGACATCTTTCTGGTGGGTTGAAAAAGATTACCACATGACAATACGCTCGCCAGGTTGTAATGCATTCAAAGAAAGTGTATTATCATGCAATACAACTGCTGTTCGAGCCTCAAAATATACCAATAGAGCAATTAGATTCTGAAAAACAGTCACATAACTTTATTGACGAGAGATGTTGGGAGAAGTCGATCTGTTTTTACGTTTGGCATACATAGAAAAAAAGCAGTCGAGTTGGATGTAACAAAATTCTGTTTCAGGAGTGGCTTACTAAAAGTGTTTTAGGATTTCCTTGAAAATGACGTTTACAGTTACTGAGATTTAATAATGCTGGTATTATTGAACCACGAATGTGTTGTCCAGAATAAAAGTTGAAAATTATACATGCAGAAGTGGCAAATATTTAAAAGGACTGCAACTTTAGTCATAAGTGAAATAAACTCATTTCTAGGTCTTGAAAACTCATTTGAGCATATCATAATTACCTTTATATGATCAGTTGCATATGTTATATACGTGTATATATTTATGTTTACATGATTTTACATAAATTGTGATAAATAAGTAAAATTTCATTTCGTTATACATATACTTATATTTAGTTTTAAAAAGTAAATCAGAAAGGTACTTTTTGAAAACCCGCTCTACCGTGGGATCGGTTCGTTAACTTGGTTTAAGGTGACGCGAGGTTTCCGAAGCGACACCGTTTTAGTCAGGAGCTACAAATTGAAAAGTTTATCTGACAAATTAGTGAAAACTTTCAATTGGCTGTGTGGAAAATTTAGAATTAGACCTCGTGATGTCTGCTGATTGCTTGATTACAACGTGCGTGTCAGCGTTGTGTGACCGCTGATGTGGAACTTACAAGTGATCTCACTCTTGCACAACATCCGTTCAATAAGTAAATGAGGATAATTTTTTGTACTAATGTTGATAAGATAAATTTTTTTATTTGTTATTTGAGTTAATCGGTAAGCATTCAAAGTGCAATTCCAGTATTTTTAGGCTAGAGGAATACATATAGGGATATTTTTCATGCTCAGTCAGCAAATGCTGGACTAAACTAGCCTTGCCCTTGAAAGAGTGGGTGAATAATTGCACCTTCAACAATGCTCTGCCACCTTCTGGATGGTTTGTGATTTTACTGTCAAAATTTAGGCTCTTATAAGCTTTTTTTCTTTTCTCACATGCTGTGAATCTGAGGTTATATTTGTGAATGCGTGTTTGTATTTTTAACAAGCATTATATCACTGCTTATTTATAATATTATTTTGTATTCAGTTTATTTGTGTAAGAGTGTGGTCTGAAAAACATCTGGCTTCCTCGCAACCGGACTTACCCTACTTATAGTGGGGATACATTTCGGCTGGTGGATATACTATAACATGATCCGAAACCTTCTGATAGCTTCTCTCTTAAATATATTTTCTTTTGCATTTCTTTAAAAATGTATGTGTAGTTTCAGAGTGTTCCTAAAAGTAAATCTATTATTTATTTATTTCCATAAATACATTCGAATGGTACTCCTTGTGAATTATTGAGTTTGTGTGAATGAAGTGGGTGTGTACAACCAAAATGTAAAATAATACAATTCAGAGGATACTTTGCAAAATATCCCAATGAACTTGAAAACAATTTATAAAAATATTTCATGAATTTTTAAATGAAACAAACGAACAAACATAAAAACAAAACAAACATTGCGTAAGAACACATATATGTTAGTATGACATCAATCCAAACAATTTTAATCATCCGCAAGCGCTACCGGCACAAGTGCTCCTGACATTGTTTCAACAGGTGACGAAGGGAGACAAATTAAAGAAGACAAAATAAAACGTAACTAAGTAAAATTAAATAAAGTTGTTTAAAAAAAAATAGTGCCATTCCCGAGTGATCACACTACAGCCTGGTGATTTTATTCCCATGTGGCAATCTCTCCCCACGAACCAGGAAGATGTTAAATAATAGTGCCATTCCCGAGTGATCACACTACAGCCTGGTGATTTTATTCCCATGTGGCAATCTCTCCCCACGAACCAGGAAGATGTTAAATAATAGTGCCATTCCCGAGTGATCACACTACAGCCTGGTGATTTTATTCCCATGTGGCAATCTCTCCCCACGAACCAGGAAGATGTTAAATAATAGTGCCATTCCCGAGTGATCACACTACAGCCTGGTGATTTTATTCCCATGTGGCAATCTCTCCCCACGAACCAGGAAGATGTTAAATAATAGTGCCATTCCCGAGTGATCACACTACAGCCTGGTGATTTTATTCCCATGTGGCAATCTCTCCCCACGAACCAGGAAGATGTTAAATAATAGTGCCATTCCCGAGTGATCACACTACAGCCTGGTGATTTTATTCCCATGTGGCAATCTCTCCCCACGAACCAGGAAGATGTTAAATAATAGTGCCATTCCCGAGTGATCACACTACAGCCTGGTGATTTTATTCCCATGTGGCAATCTCTCCCCACGAACCAGGAAGATGTTAAATAATAGTGCCATTCCCGAGTGATCACACTACAGCCTGGTGATTTTATTCCCATGTGGCAATCTCTCCCCACGAACCAGGAAGATGTTAAATAATAGTGCCATTCCCGAGTGATCACACTACAGCCTGGTGATTTTATTCCCATGTGGCAATCTCTCCCCACGAACCAGGAAGATGTTAAATAATAGTGCCATTCCCGAGTGATCACACTACAGCCTGGTGATTTTATCCCCATGTGGCAATCTCTCCCCACGAACCAGGAAGATGTTAAATAACATTAAAGCGAAAACTAGACTAGAATCCTTCTAAAAATCAAGATGCCAAAAGGAATCGAACCCACAACTCCCGAGTTGATATGACTAGATATACGTCTACTAGGCCACGGAGGTAGCCTAGTCTGGATGTTTTACGAATGAACCATTTGCGCATTTAAAACGATAAGCCGGATGAAAGTAATAGCCCCATTTTGTGTTTTATTTGTTTTGTTTCATTTATCGGAACAAATGTACTTAAAGTATTTGTTTTAGCGTTAGTATGGTTGTAATAGTGAAAAAATATTATGTTACGTGTCCTATTTCGTAAATACTCGTATGTGGTAAGATCGCAGATGCGGTACGATCCGATCCAGAAATAAGTCAATATTGAAAATATCTTCTAAGTTGTTTTGCTCATGGCTGAGTGTCTTGGTTTCCTGGTGAATATATTTATTTATTTATTTTCATTCTTTTGTTTACATGGTTATACAAAATACATCTGGCAGTCTTATCGCTATACAGTTATTTCTTTCAACTAACCAAGGCATCTTGGATGCATTACACTATTTTAATCCCTGACAAAAAAATATTTATAATTATTTTTAAATGTAAGAAAAAAAACGAACAAATCACCAATCTCTCAACAAAAATGGTAGTAGTAGAGGAACATAATTCGCTGAAGCATAAGATAATTCTCTCTTAAACGTATATTCAGATGATATACTCGTACATCTAATAACTCCTGGAAGTTCGTTCCATAGTCACGCCGAGTGAAACACAAATGAAGATTTTTAAAATGAGGTGTGGTGCGTTGGTATGCAATGCAGTCTCTCATCGCCTGATCAAAGAGTACGTGTATGTTCTGAAATAAAGTAGAATTTTGCGCGAAGATATGAAGGAGTATTGAGACTATTAAGCAGGCAAAATAATGTTTACCAAACGTGAATGTTCTTTCGCTGTCTGATTATAAGCCATTGAAACCTGTTCTGAAACTTTGACACGTGGTCATATTTCCTTAGGTTAAATATGAATCTAGAACTGAACGAATGAATCGCCTCCACTCCTCCTGTCGTGAGCCATGGCGAGTGCAGATCTTAAGGAGGAACTAGTCATTTCTTTGATTTTGTTTCTCCATCTTGCTGGATACAGTCCTCTTGTTCGGCACCTTTCAATAGTTCCAGTCACCACCAGTCTCTCGAATTCTCATTTCTTCTAGTGACACGTCCAAAGTATGAGTTTCCTCTTCTTTTACGCCGTTGACAGCGTTTTTTTTGACCTGTGGACTGGAGGATGAACACATTGGTACGTCTTGCGATACATGACATGCAAATCAGACAAAATGTAAGTTTTTTTAGCTCCCTTCCATTACGGAGGTTGGCAATCATCATGAGCAGGGTCAGTTCGACCCCACCAAATTTATTCAAAACAAAATATACCCCCAATCCGGCAAGATCTTCAGTAGAAGATTGAAATCTTTTTTATTTTTCTATAAGTGCGACGTCACGTAGTAACGAAGAAGGAACTTGTCTTAAAAAACTCCTACAGCGATGACACACAAAAGTGAGAAAAGTTGCAGCAATGACGGACTTACGGGTTTGATTCCCGTTGGTAACAGATTTAAAAAAAAATTCAACATTGATTTAAGTTATATGATATATTGGTATCTTGAGACATTGAGTGTTTTGGGAACGATTTTGATTTCTGGTTGTGCTTGTGGTATGCACATTTTGTTTTTACTTGTATTACCCTTATAGATTATTGTCAAGATTGATACGCCCGGTTCGCTGTAGCGCAGGCTGCATGCGCCTTTGGACGGCCTCGTATTGTGTTGTTGGCTTATATAGCGTTGTACGCTTGTATATGTTTGTTTGTATTTATTTTTGTTGTAATTGTTTTAAATATTTTTTATTTTTTTAAATATTATCCTTTTGTGATATACGAATTACTCAACACTATTTTTTATTATAATTGATGTTATAATGTACATTGTACTGTTTATTAATAAATAAAATAATTTAAAAAATGATTCCAGTCTGTTTTACAATCAAGGTTCGTCTAACACCTTTCCGGTTAGTCGAAAGAGATTGCCACGTGACCATACATCAGTCAAATCGTACTGTATAGAACGATAGTGTTAATGCAAAACAATAGGCAATCAATCGGTCTCAAGATACGAGTATACCGATGTGAGACTAAATGAGATTTTTTTGGAAATTGTCGACCAGATTTTCATCGCAGTACTACATAAACCAATCTACGGATTAATCTTTCAGTTATCTCTGCAGTTATCTTCTAGATAACCTCTGCAGTTATATTCTAGTGAAGACGGCTATTTTCGCTCTGTAGTTGTAATAATATATGTAATCGTAATATTGTATAAAGTTTAAGGAGCAATATTTGTTATTTGTCTCTTTTGCCTGCCCCATTAAGGTCATAGCATGATGGTACATATGCAACATAATCATCGCAAGAAGATATCTCGACTTAAGCCAAAGTCTGGAGGTCGCTATCATTTGATTGATCAAATAACGAGGGTAAGTAATTAAAGTCGTGATTGGGTCGGCCAAAACAATGGGATAACCGCCGCTCTCGCCCCCGCCCCGTGCTGCCCCCGCGCCAACCCAAACCTATTAAATTGCATTTCAAGTAAAATCCCACAATATAAGACTTGTTTCCAAAATCTGGTAAAATATAAGTTTATTAACATCGGAATCCATATTTTTTATAAAGTGTTTATAAAATTAAGATACAATCAAAAAATCTTAAAAGATATGTGTATTTGTTATAATACGAGTATATCTAAAGGTATTATTACACAGCTCCTTGTTCAATTTTGTCTTAAGAAATAGCTGTATGACAAATACAGCTATCTGTTAGGGGGACATAAATACAGCTATATGTTAACTTTAAATTGACTATCGCCTTTAAGAGATAGCTGTATGACAAATATAATTAACTCTTAAGATGCTATATAACTTCTAATTGACTTTGGATGTAGCTGAATTACAAATATAACTATCTGTTAAGATGCTATATATTTTCAATTTACTCCATTTTTAGATGTGATAAATAAATATATCTCTTAAGTAGTCTTAAGATGCTATATAATTTTCAATATACCTTCATGTTAAGGTATACTTGTATGAAAAATATAACCCTCTTTAGATGCTAAAAAACTTCAATTGAATCTTCATCATAATATATACGTTTATGACAAATACAGTTACCTCTTAAGATGCTGAATAACTTCAAATTGGATTCATCTTATGAGATAGCTAGCTGTATGACAAATGAATTATACATTTTATAATACTTTAAAGACAAAAAGAGTCTTCATTAAAAATTTAAAGAGGAACGTTTATAGATTCAGATGTATATTCTCAACGTAAGTAATTACGAATATGAAATCTACCGATGTATAGTATTATATACATGTAAAGTAAAAAAATATAGATTATGGTCGAAAATTACTTTTATGTAGTTTTATTAGTCTTTAATAAAGGTTCGGTGTGTTTCTTGTGTAATTTCTTCAGCATATTTCAGTTCAAAGATCTGGATATCAACTCAACTTAAAAATATACATAAAAAAGTATATAAAGTTCTAAAACAATAGTACAAGGTCAATTTATGTAGGTTCGTTTAGAGAGCAAACTCTCCTCAAAAACGTTCCAACTCGAGATTAGAACTCACTATTGTTGACAGATTAAAAATAAATTTCAAATAAGTTTAGTGTACGGATAAAAAGGTAGCGGTTTAGAGGCTTCAAAGTGTTCATGTTTCGTTTCCTTTTTCATCTATTTTGAAATATTTAACAATCATATTTCAGTCAATTTGAAAATGCTATCCTACAACTTTTACTAAAAAAAACGCACTTAGACTGTCTAACTCAAAGTTAAAAATATGAAATTTAGTTAGGAGAAATCTATCTACATTGAAAAAAAAATTAAGAAACACATTAAATAAAGTATAAAAGAAAATCCATAAAATAGAACTCGTGTTCGTTGAAGAAAGGCCATCGTAAGTTTCCGTGCAGAGCTAATAGCCATTAGAGCCATCGTGGTAAATTCCAGCATTATCTTCTCAGCAGTCATCATTTATTGAGAATTTCTTCCAAGAACACTTCCATTTCTACTTATCTGATTATTGTTCCCGCTTATTAAGGACTGTTACCCAGTTCTGAGGCAATCTGTGTTGGCAAGTTAATTGTTCGACCCAAAGATACAAAATTAGTACAACATCTGAGTTCAATGCATTTATTCAAAAAATTATAAAGCTGGTTTCTGCAGTCGAAGTCAAATTAACAATGCAGTAAAAAATCTTTTGATTGAAAGTTCTATAAAGCATAGAATAACTGAAATTCTGCAACAGATCAAAAATATCTATTAAATTATGACCTCGTGAAATGATTTGATGAAAATTGCTTACGCTCCTGTTTTATATCCTTACTTCATATGTGCCTTCAAAAATATATTTAAGGGTTTTTAAAATTTATACTCATACTCGTATATGTAAACTAATATATTAGAGTCACGATACGTTTTTTTTTAACAGAAGTATTCGTATATCTATGGACCTTAAATACATTTTCATATTTTTAAGCATGATCTTAACATAACTAGAAATTTCGTCATTATCTACTACGCCATATCTCTGTTGGGGAAGGCAGATAGAACATATATTCGCTTCATTCTATTCTGGCACACATTACACTCTCCTGCTACGTCCATACATCTTATCATGCATACTTTCCTATCAGAGAGGCTTCTCATACCTTCATATACTACTTGTACAGATCCTCTAAACTTCATATGTGTTTTTTTTATATTACTATTCTCTAAACATCACACTTTGCGGGGTAATCCTTTATGAACATGCTTTCAATATCAAAATTTTCACTAGAAACGTATAACAAATACTTTCTGACAAATTCATAAAAAAAGAACTTAATGACATTTGCTAATTTACAGTATTTAAACTTGTTTATTAAGAAAAATTATGATTAAGATAAAAAGAGAAAAGAAAAAAATTTGCAATGCAACTGAAAATTACATTTAGAAGCAGATGAAACGCCATATAGTGAACGCCATCCTTTATGAACATGCTTTTAAAATAAAACGCCATCTTTTATGAACATCCTTTGAAAAATATTTTTTTACTAGAAACGTTTAACGAATAATTACTGATAAATTTATATAACAAAAATAACTAAATGATATTAGTGAATTTATAGTATTTAAACTTGTTTATTAAGAAAAACTGATAAGTAAGACAACAAGAGAAAGTAACAAAAACTGCAATGCAATTGAAAATTGTATTTAGAAGCAGATATAATGCCATATGGTGAAAATCGCTCCGAGAACAGTCAACTTCCGATATCAAATGATAGAGAGAATGCATATATTTAATAAGTAGGGTACATTTTTATACAAGGTTTCATTAATATTTTACAGAGAAATGATAGATTTTAATGTCCAAAATACTCAGTTACCGAAAATGTTGCGTGTCAGTAGTCACTTTATCGTCACAGTCGCGTGATCCGATGCAGTGCCGTATAACAAGCGAGTGCTTCGGATAAATCAACAACTCCTTCATACACTTGCAATTTAATTAGAATTATTACATTTTTCTAGTAAAATAAACTTAAAAGAGCAATATTAGGGTTGTATTATTTTACAACATTGTTCTGTAATAGTTCATGTGTTCTCTTTTTCACCCTTTGCTAAAAACTCGAATGATTATCATAAACATTTGATGTTTGGAATGAGGGATTTTCGGATTACGAACGCCTTTTAGGTTCATTAAATAAAAAATAGAAATATTATATTTTTACAGTCCTGAGTATAACTAATCTGAAAAACGATAGTTATTTTTATCCACATCGTCCCAACCTAACCATATGCACATGAAACTTGGATGTGGCAAAATCCGATGAAAGTTAGCTAAATAAAGTAGAAATGAGAGCAATGAGTATATATGTAGAAAAAAAAATGTGATGGAATAATGAATGAAGAAATTAGTAAATAATGCTAATTAAAATAAGATGCAGTGCTTAAGGCAAAGAAAGGAGTATTGAGATGGTTTCGTCACGAAAAAAGAAATAATTATGAAAGATTCACAAAAACAAAATCTATTATATAAGAGTAGTATAGAAGGTACAAAAATATTTAGAACAGCGTGGTATAGCTAAATGGATGAAATTATGAAAGAAAAAAGAGTAAAAAGCTTATATAATAGGACAATATGCATGACGATCATATGTACGCGGCAGAAGCGAAAGATATATGACAGGACAGAATTAGGTGGACATTTGTTTTCTGTCTACACCAATAAGGACACGGAGTGATGGTGACTCTTATACAAGTCCATTAAAAATATACATATTTGGGGAAATATCTCATTATTTTAGTTGTAACATGTCAATCAAAATCAAATAAACACAATATAAAACAGGCACTTTGTACAAAACGAAATTTCCATAAAAAAATGAATTTGCACGCAAGGACGGCTTGACAAAAACACATCGAGGTTTAATGAATTAGTGAACTAACAAAAAAAAGACGGAATCACATCAAGATTGCATCGAAAACGTCCAAATTAATTAGTGTGAATAGAAAAACTTAACTCATGGCGAGAAAAAGTCTTAAATGTTGTATTGCATTATACTTTTGCTGTATACATAAAAAACTGGAGAATTTATTGACAATCTCTTCCAGCCAATTAGAAATGTGTTAAAAAGGCCGTAGGTGAAAATCAGAGTGGTACCCTTATTAAAAAAAATGGATTCCAACAGGAATCAAATCTGCAACCTCCTGGTTGGAAAGCAGGCATCTTACCAACTAGGCCACTACACTCTTACAATATATTTCTGGATGTTTGAAAGAGATTGCCAGGTTGTATTATAAGTAACGTATAACAATACAAATAAACACATTGTAAAGGCAATTCCTCCAGTAAATCATTTAAGATGAAATTGATTTAACAGATAGTCAATAATTATCAAAATAAAAATTTAACAGTTATTTCAGAAACAAATATTTTAATGTACTTTCACCATTCAAATAATTATATTAAAGCAATTGAATTTTTGAGGTGAGTATAGGAACGAAATCTGTTGCGACATTACGTATAGAGTACTCGAAATGCTCCAGCAGTGAAGGACGATGCTAGGAATAAGGAGTAAGGAGCAAGGAAGCTGCATCAGAACTCGTGCCGGATGAATAATTCAGCAGATACAGTGGATCGGGAGGCCGGCTCGGGACGGGAGGCGGCTGGGACTGGGTGGACGTCCACCCGTGATGTATTATGCTAATGGAATGAACTCGTAAACGGTGGACTTTTTATCTTTACCATAAATATACTCGTACACTGTCTCTCTTTCTCTGACTGACTATTTGCATGCCAAAGACAAAATGTTTTTATTTTTAGTGTCAGATGCAGAATGCATTTGTGACAGAACTGTGTATTTAAATCTTTTTCGAATATTCTCCCACGATTTAGACCATTCACATAGAAAATTGCCATACTAAAAAATGAAAAAAACTGTAAACTATGTACTCGTATTTTGCAGCACCTCAACTGATTTCCTGTAAATAGATAGTAAAAACACATTATATATTGTATATTTTGCAGCACATCAACTGATTTCCTGTAAATAGATAGTAAAAACACATTATATATATATTTTTTCAGTGATCCTTTTCTTCTCAAAATTTCCCTTTCCTCTCATAACTTCCATTTTAAATATGTTTGGTGTAATTTTATTTTATATACGTATAATAAAGAAAATTTAAATTTCACAGTGCTTTTTGATAATACTTTCGTTTTGTGCATAACGTTAGCTTTTTAATATATTGCGTGGTTGATTAGAAGAAGTACCTATCTAGAAATTAGCTTACTCGTTGTATTATATTGTATTGTTTTGCCCTTGAAGAAAGAATGTTCTCTAAATAGCACTATATAAATTATCCTTTTAATATAAAACTTTCTTTACGTATATATCAACCCGGGTTATCAATTCTAGCCAACCAGAAATATGTTCAAGAGAAAACCAGACTGGAATTATTTTTGAGAATATCTGGGTTCTAACGCTACTCGAACCTACAGTCCCCGGGCTGGAAGACAGGCAACTTACCAACTAGGACATGGACGTCGCTTTATTATACTTATTGCAATGCTTATGAATAACGACCTTTGTGGTCTAGTTGGCAGGACACATGCTTTCCAAGATCTTACGAATTAAGTATTTATATTGTTGAATTATAATTTAACTACCTATATCTTTTGTCAACTTTAATTTTAAGGCTTATATTTTCGGTTTTTGACACTGACAGTAAATATTTATAACAAAAAATATATATAAAACATATGATATCAGCCTGGAAATATAATATAGAATTTAAATACTACCTATATAATGTAGGATTTAAAAACACATTTGTTGTAATTTGTTTAATCAAATACAGTTTATTCCAATTTTTGTAATGGAATAACCCTACCGGTTTCAAGGCTTTCCCCTCATCATCAGGGAAGCACAAACAATTATTGTTTGTGCTCTCTTGATAGTGAGGTGAAAGCCTTGAAACCGGTAGGGTTATACCGTTACCAAAGTGGGATAAGCAGTGTTTGATAAAAACAAATTAAAATGTGCTTAAACCTCCACAATGTTAATAATGCCTTAACTTTAAACAACAGTTTTGTTGTTCACAATACAATAAAACCTGGCGATTTTGCCATGAAATATATTACCAGAAAGGTGTTAAAAAAGCCATAAGTGATAAACTAGACAGGGACCTTGGTAAAAAATGCATCCATCGGGAATCGAATCCTTTCTTGCCAAACTAGGCCTCGGACTACGTGTTGCCAACTACGCCAAGGAGGACGCCTATACCATACTCGTATATTGATAATTTGAAATTTTATGGTGATAATAATTGTAACCAAAAGAGCATAAATTAAATTAAATATCAAAAACAACAATTATTAAAGGACAGTTTATATAGACAGATTAAAAATATTATAAAATAAATATATATAAGTTGAGTGTAAATATAGGAAGGTGGTAGCTGCGGTCATTATATCATGTACTTCCTTGCCTTTGTATATGTATAGAAAAACATAAGTAAGACTATTGTTGAAAACTTACCAAGCGAAGGCGAACAGCAAAGAAATCTTTGAAGACCTTCCGGAACGTGATTCGGCTTTAGGTGTAGTGCAGTGTATATTACATTAAATTCTAATGTCTAGAAAATTTCATAACGGACTTATGGTATACCCAATACTAATAAAATATTTTGTTCGTTAAACCAAAAAATTATATTTTGTTAAATAATTAAATAGAATATTATATGAAATATAAGGAACATGCATAATAAAAAGTGCAGGAGTGATTCTCAGCTGCAGGAAGAGACTATACGTCTTGCAGCAGGATTAGCGAGGAAATTAATTAGGCATAAAATGCAGGATAAGGATTCATGGGGACATGGATCGGAATGATGACGTTAATTAAGTAGAGATTTATAAACTTGTCAATGTTAAGTTATTGAATACACGACTTTGATTTACTCCTAAAATGCAGCATGTTAAATTGAAACTAAGTATTTTTTAAATATATTTTCATTCATAATTATATGGTAAATAAATATTGAAATATTTCATTAAAAATAATGTATTCTTTTAAAAATATAAACTCGTTTGGGAAACAAAATTATCAACTCTACTCAGAGTTCTTAGTCATAATAGAAAGTTTTTAGATGTGAATATTTGTCATGTTGGATTAGTGTGAATCAATGATAAAAATATAAAAAGTGTTCCAAATCCTTTTCCCATGTTAAATGATTTTTTTCATTTGAAACCTTATGAATTAATAAAAGTATTGTTTTTAGTTTCAGTCATATATTTGCGCGTTTTACACCGGTAAACATTAACTAAAGAACAGGTTGTACAGTGGTAAACATTAACTAAAGAACAGGTTTTACAGTGGTAAACATTAACTAAAGAACAGGTTTTGAATTTTTATTAAATTTTGTTAGCAGATATAAAATATAATAAACAATTTTTAATTTATAAGACAACTAAAAAAAGTCGCTTTATAAACAATACACACTAATATACATATCATCGTGCCATTTTCCTATCGGAGAAGGCGCAGATGACAGTGCGCCAGGTTTTCCTATCTTGACACACATCCTACGGCTTTTCTACATCCTTACATTTTCTCATACAACTCCTACGATTTTTGACTAATTACGTTTCCTTCTTTCAAAATATTTTCCCTTGATCCAACTACACTTTTATTTATAAACAATAGTTAGTATTATTTAGAGACTTAAATATTTATGCAAGAATTTTCTTTCTAAGTGTAATTAAAATTGTGAAAGCGTTCTCGAGATTTTACTTTTGTAATGGATTCAGTGGATGGAAGAATCAGAACAGTTTCTCTTGAATCTACAATTTAAAACGATAGATTCTGGAGGGTCGACACTAGCAGTCGGGATTGTGAAAGAAATTATATTCAGCAATAAATAATAAAAAAAGTTCTATACATAGAAATCTTTTGCTTCCATTACAATAGTAAAGTTAAGAAGACAACGAACGATTGTGGTTGTAATTATAACGTACGAAAATATTATGGCGTAATTTTTATGCGAAAGGACGACAAATACGAGTAGACATTTGATTGACTTGTTACTTTTGCAGAAAAATAACTATTGAAAAAAAATTAAATAAACTGTTTTGTGGAGTGGACCCATTTTCCATTTACATGTCCCAGTTATATAAAGCGGCTTAATGCCTGAAGTTTAAATAGCCCTACAAGTTATGATCCCTTTCGCAGAACACTTCAAATGTACGTCACTATATCAGAGTAGCCAATCGATCCGAAGATTTACCGATGTAAGGCTTCATATAAGAATACTCAGGAAATTATTGACTCGATTATAATTGCAGTATTACAAAATTGACGTAAATTACAGCAATTATTTTTTGTGAAAAACATTCATGACATCAAAACCATGCCTTTGGTATATTTCTCAAAATACAGCAATATCACTAGACCAGAGTATGCGAGTATCGGGTCGGGGCGTCCGTTCTTATTGATTACACGGGCCCACGATTTATTTCCGGCACGGTTATCTCTTGTTTACGGTTATTGCTGAAACGTATTAAGGAGTGGGGCGGGGGCGGGGGATCCTGTAACGGGGGCTGCCGGGCATGGGGAGGAGGCAGGTCCCGGATGGGTCGAGACGGACATTCAATTATGATATGGTAAGCTGCGTATTAATCCTGCTGCTTCGTGTAACTGAGAGGCTTCACTTTCTTGAGACCTGTTAACTTGATTAAGGGATGAAATACATATTTAAGGACACTTAATAGGTGATGAATTTGACTTATAAAGGTATTATGTACTTCATTGTAATATTGCTGGTATAAAATATTTTAACAACCTTTCAACGAGATTTCATTAAAATTAAGCTCAAAATGTTTAGTTATTGAGGGTGGTTTTGGACGAGTTCCTAAACATGAACTTTGTTTACTGAATCGGTTTAAATAAAACTTGTTTGTCTCAAAAATGTCTCAAAAGAGCGCATATCAACCAATCGACAATTCATTAACGTGAGGGTATGGATCACGTTGCCTAGAAGGGCTAACCTCTATTAAGATGTGAAGGGAATACGTTTTGGATATCTATAATTATATTTATATTTTTAATCAATATTTTTTCAACGAATTCATGTAGATGTATGGGAATGAAACGTGGACATAGAAAAAAAACTGAAAGAATCTGAATAAATTCACTAGGAATGTGTCTATTGTGACGAATACAAGGGATGAGAATTTACGAGAAAATATGGAATGAAGCTATGTATATCACCTTGAGGTTGCTGTACCAAGTAAGAAGAAGAAATACTAATAAAACACATATGCAGCGCAAATATGAGTGGAAGACATCCTGGATTAGTTGAATAAGTAAGGTTGGATCAAGTGAATGATATTTTGAAAGACGGAAATCTAAAACGGCACAAATCGTAGGATATGAATGTAGAAGAAGCGAAAGATGTGGGTCACGAAAGGAATGTCTAGTTCGGTAGACAGTTAGTCGTTCCTACCTACCTCGACAAAAATGGCGTAATGGTGACGGTAAAAATAATGGGATGATATTTTTTATGGTTATTATGTAAAGGTCAATGTAAAACCTTCTACACCAATCAGCATGCGTAAATAATCAATGGTGAAATATATGAGTTTAACGCTTTTTTCATTATATTAATGTCACCCATCTCTTTCATACCCACACAGATGAAAAAAAAAAAGTTTATTAGAGTGAAATAGAGTTAAATTTCTTGAGTA
>OX463841.1:21035413-21154750 GCA_949825065.1 Odontocerum albicorne | reverse complement strand
AAAAATAATGACGCATGGAAATTAATGAGGTCCTCTCCCTCCCTAGCCACAAGCGGCTTGTGCCACTTCCTTGGGCGGGAGGGGAAAACTTTGTCCAAGGTTTGGGACTCCGTCAAAAGTTCCTATCAAGCGAACCCTTTCCGTTCAACTGTTTTTCAAGGTGGAGAAAGTATTAAAATTGGAGGGTGGTTAAAAATGTTTTCGAATGCGGAGAGATTTCTAACTAAAGGTCTCACCCGATACATTCTCATCGTCAAATTTAAAATAAATTTTACGTAGCTTTCTCTAAATTTATTAAAATATTCAAGTTTTTCAAGTTGAAAAATACAAAATTATGGAAGCTGGATTTTTTAAATTAAATTAAAATCTTGGGATTCATTTTGAGTAATGTAAAACCCATTAGATATGCTATATTAAGTATAAGTTATATTTTTGACAGCTTCAGTTTCATAGGATTCATCGCATTAAAAAAATGAACGGTGTTATTTTATGGCATCGACCATGGATGAAAAAAACGTAAACTTGTTTTCATTTTCACCTACCTTTAGTTTTTGTGGATGTTATGATTGGATTTCCATCTTATTTTTCATTAAAATGACAATGTCAGCGAGAGGATTACCATCACATCACTGACATTTATTTCTCTCTCTACTCTTTACTTGGCGTGGAACATATCCTCACTATTCTTCAATTAAAGTATAATCTTGTTTCTTTCCAATTGTTTATAAATTTTATAAATTTATTAGAAAGAAATTCAACATATTAAAACTTGTTGCAACTCTTTCTAATTCAGGAAGCAAACTACTCTAGTTTAACAACTAAAATAAAAACATTTTAGATCAATATTAGAAATTAGAAAATATGGAGATAACAAGCAAGAACAAGAGAAAAATATTCACGTATGAAGAATCGATATCAACAATTTTAATGAAAACAATAATAGGATGATGAAACCGATATATCATTAATTCAACGGCAAATAGAACCATCATGTATATATCAAAACTATTTCAAGTTAGTGTGAGGCAAGGTTTCAAAGAAATACTGATTTGAATAAATATTTGAAAGAAATAAAATAAAATAAAATATTAAACTAGGTTGGTCCTGTAGCATATACAATACTTAGTCGTAAACAAGCTGATAGAATGGTTTACTCTTTGAGAAATGTTACATCATAACGTAATCTCCTTGGAATGAAATTTAGTAACTAGTGTTAGAGAATTTATCAAATATAAGTGTTAGAATTGGACGTGAAAAATAATTTAGCGATCTTTTAGTCACGAGAATTTAAATAATGTAATGCACGTATAAACGTTTATTTGCTTGCTAAACGAAATTGACAAGGAATAAAAAAATATAAAAAATAAAATCAAGAAGAACTCGCTTTGCAGTTTGTTGATCAACGATTTACAATCGTTGAATCAACCGGCATATCGACTGGCCAGAACAAGGTGCGAGGGCGAAAGAGCGAGAGTGCGGGGGCGCCCTAACAAGGGACGGGCTCATTTGGTTGGAGTGGCGACCCGGTCCGGCCCTGCTTTACTTACTCTTACATAACTCCCTTTAATTGGACAGGCTTTGGGCGACTTATTATCAGAACGTTAAATGTCGTTCGGAAAAAATATTTGAATATATGTATTCAGGATGTATGAGCTTCGAAAATAAGGATTTTCCCGTCATAAATGGAAAAAAAACTATCTCGCTTTCTTCCAAACCAAATATTGTACCCGGCGTTCCGACTATTTTATAGTAAAGCAGAAAAAAAACAGTTGTATGATTTGAATACATATTCAACATAACAATTGGAATGATAATACGATGTGTAAACGAATTTTAATGCCGGAAAAAACATTATTGTTATTTATTCCAGATAATGAATTAGCATTCTTCAATTCCGTAGTTACGTACCAAAATATCAAGCCAGTTAAAAACATATGTATTTATTTAAAAAAAAAAGGTTTATTGATGGTAAGAAAGTGCATACATTTATCCCCAATTTACATATCTGTATATAGGTATCTTAGGGCAATGGAAAAGAAAATACACTTGAGAGAAAAGCTATCAAAAGGCCTGGGCTCATCTTATAACACCCTCCCAATCGAGATAGACCCTCAACAATAGGAGGGCGAGTCCAGCCATGAGCACGTCAGATGTTTTCAGCCCACACCTTCGTACACGAAAAATGATATTATATTCGTAGTTGGTACAATTATATACACAATAGCATAGTACGAACAATGATATTATATACGTAGTTGGTACAATTATATACACAAAAGCATAGTACGAACAATGATATTATATACGTAGTTGGTACAATTATATACACAATAGCATAGTACGAACAATGATATTATATACGTAGTTGGTACAATTATATACACAATAGCATAGTACGAACAATGATATTATATACGTAGTTGGTACAATTATATACACAATAGCATAGTACGAACAATGATATTATATACGTAGTTGGTACAATTATATACACAATAGCATAGTACGAACAATGATATTATATACGTAGTTGGTACAATTATATACACAATAGCATAGTACGAACAATGATATTATATACGTAGTTGGTACAATTATATACACAATAGCATAGTACGAACAATGATATTATATACGTAGTTGGTACAATTATATACACAATAGCATAGTACGAACAATGATATTATATACGTAGTTGGTACAATTATATACACAATAGCATAGTACGAACAATGATATTATATACGTAGTTGGTACAATTATATACACAATAGCATAGTACGAACAATGATATTATATACGTAGTTGGTACAATTATATACACAATAGCATAGTACGAACAATGATATTATATACGTAGTTGGTACAATTATATACACAATAGCATAGTACGAACAATGATATTATATACGTAGTTGGTACAATTATATACACAATAGCATAGTACGAACAATGATATTATATACGTAGTTGGTACAATTATATACACAATAGCATAGTACGAACAATGATATTATATACGTAGTTGGTACAATTATATACACAATAGCATAGTACGAACAATGATATTATATACGTAGTTGGTACAATTATATACACAATAGCATAGTACGAACATAGTAAAATATATAAATGATATTATATACGTAGTTGGTACAATTATATACACAATAGCATAGTACGAACATAGTAAAATATATAAATGATATTATATACGTAGTTGGTACAATTATATACACAATAGCATAGTACGAACAATGATATTATATACGTAGTTGGTACAATTATATACACAATAGCATAGTACGAACAATGATATTATATACGTAGTTGGTACAATTATATACACAATAGCATAGTACGAACAATGATATTATATACGTAGTTGGTACAATTATATACACAATAGCATAGTACGAACATAGTAAAATATATAAATGATATTATATACGTAGTTGGTACAATTATATACACAATAGCATAGTACGAACAATGATATTATATACGTAGTTGGTACAATTATATACACAATAGCATAATACGAACAATGATATTATATACGTAGTTGGTACAATTATATACACAATAGCATAGTACGAACAATGATATTATATACGTAGTTGGTACAATTATATACACAATAGCATAGTACGAACATAGTAAAATATATAAATGATATTATATACGTAGTTGGTACAATTATATACACAATAGCATAGTACGAACAATGATATTATATACGTAGTTGGTACAATTATATACACAATAGCATAGTACGAACATAGTAAAATATATAAATGATATTATATACGTAGTTGGTACAATTATATACACAATAGCATAGTACGAACATAGTAAAATATATAAATGATATTATATACGTAGTTGGTACAATTATATACACAATAGCATAGTACGAACATAGTAAAATATATAAATGCACACTCACACATTATCTCAGAATCACAGGAAAGAAAAAATAATCTAAATTTTGACTTAATGGAGAAACAAATAAGAAGACACCAGTTGCTGCAGCTAAGATATGTTGGACTATTTTTATGTGAATTTCATGGGTGTAAGTCAGCTGTCTCAAAACGGTCAATGAACTTTGTGTGGAATTATGTTAACATTTCAATCAATAAAATACAAATACATATTTGCATTACGATAAATTTTCTTCACACATTCGGTAATTTTCGTGTATGTATGACAGATACGGAATAAAGCAATTCGAGAGGAATATGAACTTAAGGCTAATGATGTATCAAATAAGATAAAAAACAACACTCTAGAGATGTAAGATTAACAAAACAGACATTCAATGCAAATGTGATTGGATGGCGTGGTAGAGGAAGACCAAGGAATGTATTATTGGGTCAAGTGAATGATTACTGTTTCAAGTCAGAGAAATCGTAAGAGTTGTATTTAAAGGTGTATGGATGTAGAGGAGGTGAAATATGTGTATCGCGATGGGAAAATCTGACATTCTGTCGTCTTTGCCTACCTCGACAGGTGAACGGCCTCATAGTATGTGTGTTTCATGGTTAAATAAATACGCAAACTTAACAAATGTATTTCAATCAGTATAAGGGATACAGTTTTACTAGTATTTTACAAAGCAGATCTTCAAATTCAATAATCTTCAAATTCAAATTAAATTACGTTTTCTCTAATGAATCAATTTCACATATTGAGCGCGCTTTTCATTCAATACGCGTATCATCCGTGATAACTAATAAAAAAAGTAATATGCGAGATGCCCATCGCGATGGGAGAGAGAAGATATAGGGAGATGCAGATGAAATAATTGAATAAATGCACGTTTAATGGACCCAATTATTTTTTATTTAAGCCAGCCCAGCCCCGGGGGCAGGGCCAGTCCCGGTAATTAATTCGGAAGGGGCTCTAATTGAGGCGTAATGGCCGAGCGGGCGCGAATCGACATTTTTTATTACACACGAGACAGCGTGCACGCGCTAACCAGTGTGTGATTGTGTTTAAAAAGATGTATATGTGCATATTATTAAATGTATATATGTTATATGTGGAGATTGAAAAATACCAATAAAATCATTTGCGTGATTTAAAAAAATTAAACTATTTCAATTATGCCGGAACTATATAAAATAATGGAATGTATGCAAATATATTTTCCTGTTTGTTGTACAGGGTTTCTAGTATTCATTAGTAGAGCTTCAGTTTCAAACATTCGTCATCTTTATGATAAATATTTTTTAAATTTAATTTTGAGATAGTTAAAAAGGTATTTTTAAGTGTTATTCTGGAGAATTTAATAAGAGAGAAACGAAGAAAACTGATCGAACTTTATTTCACAAATCAAGAGTAAATTATTCCAGCACAACACGCATATCGACGTCAATTTGCTGATGAATATTGTCCAGCAATACTCGTATCGACGATTAGGAGATTAAATTGCACATTTTCGACAGCAGGGATCAGTATCACTTGCCTCGAGCCGAAACACCTACAACTATCAGCACAAATGAGAATATTTTATGGACACAAGATAGTGTTGCTGATGATCGAGCAACTTCAACCAGACGACGTTCAGCTCAGCTCAGAATGTCTCGAACGACACTGCAACGAATCATGAGAAGCGATTTGTAAGTCTTTTCATATAAAATTCAGTCGGTGTAAGAAGTGAAGCCACAATATTCGTAACAACGCTTTGAATAGAAGCATTGGAGCGCGACTTACCATTAGGCCATTCTGCAGAAACATCTAATTGGGTATGCCAAGAAATATTCTTCTATTGTATTTGATTTATATTAGTTAGCGGAAATTCAGCGTTCAATAAACAAATAAGAAGGGTCATTATGTGTTCAACAACACACTTAAAATTATTTTGAATATTCTCTAAGTGTATCGTAACAAAATACTGATAATATTTTTAAAAGCTATTTATATTTATGAAATATGATGCTAAAAGAGACAGAAAGAGCTTTGTATATAAAAATAAGTAGTTGAGCTTTGATTTTGTCACAAAAAAGTGGTAAAATACACAACTATTCCATTGTATAGGACTTGTTAAAATATTAATACGATTATTAACAGCAATTTAACAAATTTATTTTTAATGTAATTTATTTTTAACAAACAGTGTTTGTTAAAAATAAATTACAAAATTTAACAAATATCCTCGAATACCGAAAATATGTATAGAAATCAAGGATTTTTCCGTGATTCTAAGAGGTTATTCTCCTCAGATCTAAATCAAAATCTTCATTTTGACAAATTACCATTATTTCACAAAAACTGTCCAAAAATGAAAAAAAATATCTTCAAGCTTTGCGGAAAAGATATTTTTAAAATGTATACGATTAGATAATTTAATTAGTCGAAATGTGTTGTGAATAGCCAATTAAAATATATAGTGCTATAAAAATATTGCTGGGATACTTGCTGGGAAAAAATGAGCAAGTTTCCTATAAAATAATTAGTAGAAATTTCCTAATGAATATAGCGCCATAAAACCGAAAAGGCACGATAAAAAGGTGTGACTTAGTTACTGCAGGTGGCGTTAATATTTACAGTTAATTGTACGGCTGCAATTTGTCATTTACTGGAAATATAAATATGTACGAAAATAGTATTGAATTTGCTGTTAATAATTTTACCAATTGCTACATTATAAAATGAAACTACGAGTGTTTGTAGTAAATGTGTGTTTGAAAATTAAGGAAAAAAGTTTTTACTACTGTATTAGAATATTAAAACAATATCGAGGAAATTAAATGGGGAGATGAAATGAAACTCAGCAATTTATCAAAGATTCTGGATTTCACTTTGTGGAAGTCTATAGTAACAAATTAATTGAATAGTAAAAATATAGTTTTAAGAATATGAATTAAGGCTTTTTATAATTAAAATATACTCGTACACTCATACTCGTATAAATTAAAAGATTGTTAAGCACAAATGAAACTTCAAATGATAGAAATGTAAGGAGGCAGAGAAAATAAGATGGTTTATGAATTTGAAAATTCTCCATACGTCGACAAATGATCTTATACGAGGGTTGCTACTTAAGTTTTGAGATATGGCAACACCAGTGTAGATACGTCAAATCCGACATCAGTATCGTAAAGTTTGACGTTTTTAATGGTATACGTGTTCAGAAAGTTTTGCCATACGAGTGCTATTTGTGTTGTTTACAGTGACTTGAAAAATTCTTCTCGGCCAAAAATGGAATTAAATCGTGAACATTTTCGTGCGATGATTTTTTTATGATTTTCGACGTGGACTAACTCAACAACAGTGTGCCGATCAACTCACTTCGACTTTTGGTGATGAAGCACAATCCCGGGCTACTGTGGTTTTCCGAATTCAATCGTGGTCGTAGTTCGCTCCAGGATGAATTTCGTGAAGATCATCCAAAATCGGTTGTTGTGCCAGAAAGCATCAATGATGTGCGTGAACTGATATTGCAAGATCGTCATGTGACTTATCGTGAGATTGAGGCATGTTTGGGAATTAGTTCCACTCGCATACATTCAATATTGCATGCACATTTGGCCGGCAAAAAGATTTGTTGAAAAAAT
Source organism: Odontocerum albicorne (assembly GCA_949825065.1). Lineage (NCBI taxonomy): Eukaryota > Metazoa > Arthropoda > Insecta > Trichoptera > Odontoceridae > Odontocerum > Odontocerum albicorne. The sequence continues at coordinate 21,147,188 of OX463841.1, read as the reverse complement.
TAGATCGCGGTGCTTCAAAATACGTCTATAAGATTGTGACAGGTGATGAATCATGGATCTATGCATATGAGCCAAAAACTAAACAGCAGTCGAATGTATGGGTCTTTCAAGACGAGCCAAATCCAACAAAAGTTGTTCGCGCACGAAGCACTTCGAAGCAAATGGTGGCTTGTTTCTTCGGTATGAATGGTCATGTCGCAACAGTGCCATTAGTGGAACATCGTACGGTCAATTCTGAATGGTACACCACCATTTGTTTGCCAGAAGTGTTCGGAGAAATGAGGAAAACCAACCACCGAAGACGGACCATTCTCCACCACGACAATGCGAGCTCTCGCACATCGGCTCAAACAAGTGACTTTTTGAGCACTCAAAACATCGAATTGATGGGTCATCCGCTGTACAGCCCTGATTTGGCACCCAATTTATTTCAGACAGCCACTATTTAACGATTTTTTTTTTCTTTGGTACCAACTATAACGACATTATTTCTTATTAAGAAACTGTGCATAATTTTTATTTCGAATTTACGAAAATGTTCTAATCATGTCGACCAGCTTACCCCCTTTTTTACGATATAACAGCTGACATCTTAAATTAAACCAGAAAAAAACATTTTTTTTTGTATATTCTCAAATCATCTATAAAAAACTGTAAAAATGCATAGGAAAGATATTTTTTATTTTGTTTTATTTAGTCTGAAAAACGTCTGAACTTGACGCCTCTAGAAAAGAATACCCCCTTAATAGACACGTTCAACACAGTAAGTTGACGTCTACTTTTGAAATGAAAAAACCAACATTGTAAGAATTTAAACGATAATGTATAATATAATCATTCACACTTCCTGCAATGCAAGACAATCGTTGACGTATACGTGTATTGTTTAATAGTGAGAATTGAGATTCGGAAATAAATATAAAATGTGAAAGTTCAAGAATGCAGAAGAGTAAGTCAGTTGATAATTAAAATGGAAACACTTGTTACGCGTGGACACTGAATATATTATTTTAAAAACGTCAAATCAGATTGATTACTTGGATAGTGGAACGGGGCACTTCAGTGTGACCCTGTTCACACGGGAGCACTAATTTCTTTTCGCCTCCTGGTGTTGAGCAGCTGGCGCGGCTGCGGAGCATGTGTTGGACTTCGCGTGTGGTGTTCGGGCCGCTCCTGCCTCGCTCCGTCCACGTGGTGGGCCGGCTGACACGTGAAGAAATAATTAAGGTCTGATGGATCACACATTAGCAGGGCGGCAGCCGCACACACCATTGGGCCCGGACCACACGGAGATGTAGCCGCCCCTGATCGATCTTTCATAGAAACAATTAGTGAGCTGGTAAAACACTTGCTTTTGGTACAAAACTTCCATATTTACGGAATTTATACATTAGACATATGATTTATTTTCTTAAAAAATTACTTTGTTTCAACATTCGCCTTCCAAGATTTTTTCCAAATCCAAATTTGATATTTTACCTCGTTTTTAGTCCCAATTTTTCTAACGTTTTCTCACATATTGAATTTAAAAACTAATAAAATTATTTAAGTTAATTTGCATTATTTTTTATAAAATATAATCTTATTTTCATATTACCAACAACATATTATAAAATCATTGATATCATATATGAATAAACCATCATGTTTTGTGATTCATGACTCAGACAGGTGATGACCGTTGCGAATTTTCGGAGATGGTTTTTGGTTGCAGAGAAGAAAAATGGTTGGTCCATGGCATGTGTGGTGATAGTTGAAATGATTTTTTCATGCAAAGTAACAAGAAATCCCATCTACGTGGGAAAATCATAAATTCAGGTTGGATATTTATGAATTGAGTTGGACTTTAAATAATGACATGTAATATATATATATATATATATATATATATATATATATATATATATATATATATATATATATATATATATATATATATATATATATATATATATATATATATATATATATATATATATATATATATATATATATATATATATATATATATATTTATATATATATACTATATATATAACATATTCATAGAAAGAAAGGAACAAAACGTACCAAAAGTACGTTATGGAAATACATAGCAATATTCATTCATCCAATATTGCAAATGAATTTAAGAAATAACGTTACAATAAGTATTCAACTATTCTATTCTATTAATCGTTAACGTTACTGTGAAGCATGAGAATAAAACAATTTACTAAAATTGGTTCAAATTAAATGAAATTAATATTTATGAAATCTGATAAAAGCATTTTTAAAGCATTCCACTTCATTCTACATTAATCTGATTAACTTTTTAAGAATGATCATTTTTCCAATTCAAGAAAGGCTTTTTAATATTTTTTCCATCGAATATTTAGGCCCAAATTCATGCGAATAATTGAACTATTTTAACCTCTCGAGTAGTAAGGTATTAATGAACATTTTAAAACATCGTTTGTTCAGTTGGTAAAACATGTAACTAGCTGATAAATTATTTAATTGTGTGGTATCATCAATAGATGTCATTGGTAGTCCAATTCCTGACATAATCTGGGAATATTCGAGAAATAACCACTGCGCCCCAGCCGCGGGGTCATACGCTATCTGACTCAGTATTTCATGGCCCCACGGTTGGGGCGGTACTCACGGAGAGGTTAACAATCACATTTATATACAATTCGGAGATAGAACTAACATAGTTCTGTTTTTTCTATATTATTTTCTTTCTTTCATTTTATTGTTGGAAATTAAATAAAATTGTTCAAACGAGTTCTTTCTCCTAAATAAACATCCAATATTTAAAAAAAATATTTTTTATTGTGTTTTTATTTCAATACTAATAACTAAATGATAATGCACTAAGTACATCTAAACTGAATATACATATACGAGTATACATACCATCACGCAGGTTCCCTGGAATAGGCATAGGACAGGGCGCCTGATTTTCATGTCGTGATAAACATCTTTCGCCTCCTCTACATAAGTACACCTTCTCATACACATACGCACATGCAACTTTCTACATTTCCTTATTTCAAAATATCATCAACTAGATTCCGAAAAATTTAAATACTAAAAACAAAATAATTTCATATTAATTGCTCTTATATAATCTGAAGGTGTTAAAATGTTTGATTTGGAAAAAAATATTTAAAATATAAATCACGACTTCATAAGTCTTTAATAATATTACAATGTAATTTATACTTTTTTCCGACAAAAGGATTTCAAATAACGGATGAAAATACTCAAGAAACCAATCGGACAACCCTTGAAATTTCCATTATTCAAGTAATCGCCGATTTTAATTACGCAAATTCCGATACAACGAACGAATTTTCTGACACATCTAATCACATTAGACTAAGCAGAATTTTAATTAAATTTTCAATACTTCTCCCTAAGTAATCTCCGTTTCGGTTAATTAAAGAAAGTAGACGTATAACGAATAAAGCGGCGAGTGAGTATTCAGTGCGATCGTTGCTTGTGGCCAGCAAACAAAGGAATGAAAAATTTGGGCAAAAAACCAATTAAATATAAATTAACATTTCCCTTTTATACCTGAGTGATTATATTAAAGAACCGTAGTGCCTGTTCAACACCTGACCGCAAACGATTTCATTAAAATATGTAATCTTGGCCGACGTTCAACCCAAGAAATGTGTACTCGTATTGTATTATATTACACCCGAATACAGTTTAACGTCGATTCATCGATTTTTTAAATGTTTGTTCTGTTGATCTTTCGACTTATAAGTTTAGATTTTGGGTTCGATTCCTATTGGTATCCATTTTTTGAAAGGTTATTTGTCTAGGCCTCGTTAACATCTTCCTGGTTGGTTGTAAGATATCGGCACATTGTAATAAACCTGCCAAGTTAAACTATATACAATGCATCCAAACAATGGTTACATACACATATGAAGGGTAGACAATCTCTGCCAATACAAATTGTGGCCATTAAATGATTAAAATTGCGAAGGATACATAGAGATACACTGTATTGTATTTTTTCGCTGTACGCAGTACAATTTGGATATTTTTTGAATATGGCAATCTGTTCAGACCAATCACAAAGGTGTTATACGAGGTTTAAGTGAAAACCATGTTAGAAACAATAACTCTGGGTTAAAATACATGTTTCAAGTAGGCAACGGAAGTTATCGTTGTTAATAGTTGTACGTACAAACAAACATATTAGTAATGAATAACAAAAAAGCGATCCACCAGATCATTGGCATTGGCGATGATTTTTTCAAATTTATTTATTTATACATGACAAGAAATTTTATAAATACATTGCCTATATCATAGTGTTTGGATAGATGTCAGTAATGAATAACAAGTTAACTAATCACCAAATTATAATTATCGGCGGTGGTGATGTTGCTGATGATGTTTGGACAGATGTCAGTAATGAATAACAAGTTAACTAATCACCAAATTATAATTATCGGCGGTGGTGATGTTGCTGATGATGTTTGGACAGATGTCAGTAATGAATACCAAGTTAACTAATCACCAAATTATAATTATCGGCGGTGGTGATGTTGCTGATGATGTTTGGACAGATGTCAGTAATGAATAACAAGTTAACTAATCACCAAATTATAATTTTCGGCGGTGGTGATGTTGCTGATGATGTTTGGACAGATGTCAGTAATGAATAACAAGTTAACTAATCACCAAATTATAATTATCGGCGGTGGTGATGTTGCTGATGATGTTTGAACAAATATCAGCAATGAACACCAAATGAACTATCGACCAGATTATTGGCATCGCCACCGCTTGTGTATGATGTTAGGACAGATGCCAACAATAAATAATGAATCGACTATCCACTAGATCATTGCCATCGGCAATGCTGCCTACGTAATATGGAAATATATACAAATAAATATCCTATAATGGAAAATTATAACATAAAAAAATGATGCAGGATAATAAGTCAATGTGGTTATCAATATTTTAGAAAGTCCAGAAACATTTTTAAGAATTCCTGCGTGTATTCGTAGTTAGCTGCCAAATATCAATAACAATAAAAATAATAAAATAACAATTTATTGTATATAGCGCTGTTCTCTTCTAACTCTTCTTAGAGCGCTACAATTCAGGATTAGGAACCCACTATTATTAACAGATTAAAAATATTACAAAAAAAAAAACAAAATTAGTATACGGATACGAAGGTAGAAGCTGCGGCTATAAGATTAAGTGTTTTTCTGCATCTGCATATGTTCAGAAAAACATATTTGGTAAGAAAACATGAAAATATAAAAAAATCCAAAAGAAGGACTACAAAGAAATCGTTGTAGATCTTCTGATATGTGCATTCAACTTTAGTTGGAGTGTAGTATATGTGTGTAGTGTTTACACAATTACAAATTTTGGTAAGATCAACGGGTCATGACAATGTAATTATTGTCATGTCTATAAAAATTGATTTGTGTAGTTTAGTATATCGGGTTTCCACTGTGGCTAGTATTACTCGTATATACGTTAAGATTGGCGTGCACAAAGTACAACAACACAACCGTGAAGACTGTCTTTAAATTAGATTAAAAAAGCAAAACTTCATGCCACATTTAACCCCGAGTAATGTTATTTAACTCGAGTTGGAGTTTGTTGGCTGGGCCGGCTTGAATGCACTGCCACGGTAACCCAAAACAAGATCAAGGGATATAAAATGTCTCTTCATATTCAAAATAACATGTGTTGATTTTGTAAATTGTCAAGAAAGCAATTTTTTACAATACTTCATTGTAAAGTGTGCAATATGGAGTAAGTTTTTTAGCCAGATGGCAATTTCTTATAACAACCCATAAAATTGTTTATAATGTTTTAAGTTGAAGATGGAGAATTTGGTGTAGAGAAGAAAACATGGAATAGTAAAATGATAAAAACAAAATTAAACACAAACAACAAAAAATAAAAAGAAAGAATACAACTTTAACAATGTCATCGAGAAGAAGGAATATGATCTCGGAAAGAAGACTAATGGAAAACCAGGAAAAATACGCGATCTCACTGAAGGGAGATAAAATATTTAATAATTTGTTTTTTGAAACAAGTTAAAAATAGTGTGGATCTTATATACTCGTAAACTAGTCTAAATATACGAATTCTTCTAAAATATATCTAAAAATGTGGGAAATTAAATACCAACATCTTAAACATTCAGCTATGGTGTGAATAAAGGAATCGTGAAAAATCATATACCGATTGAAAACTTATACGAGAGCAAAAAACAATCACTGAAAATTATTTGCTATCTTAATAAATTAGTGTTTCATGTAGTGTGATAATGAGTTCATAATTAATAACAGTAATTCGTCCACTTAGGTATACTATAAAAATGCTTGATAATTAAAAATTTACTTTTCAAAACAAGAGAAGATTCAGTACAAACGGATATAAGGTTTGTTTTTTTTTAACTAAACATCATTCGGCAGTCACAAGCACGGCTCTGTTATCTTTATTTTACAATACAGAAATAAAATATACCAACAAAGAGGTGATAACGGGTAAGGTGATTTTGACGGACCCGTGATGTTTGATAGAAAAACTGGTCCTTAGATATCTGACTTTTTCGATAAATACAAACTCAAGAGATGTTCTATAAAATGGGAGCCAAATTTAAAGAATAAATTACATTGAAAATGGATAATATCATATTAATAAAGATTTTAAAAAAATTACCTAATAATAAACTAAAAATATTTTTGTATATCTGGAAGTGACGGGGCCGATTCTTGATGGGACCTAAAAAATAAATTTAAAAAATGGATGCCAGTATGGTAAAATAGTGGAAATGTGAGAGTTGTTGAATCTTTATATGCACTAGTGTTGCCAGAAGTTCGATTATATAGGTAGAGTGGAATACAATGTTATATCCCGATCACGCTTTTAAATATGTTCGTATCATCAATACGTTGAAGGGTACCATACGAAAAAACTAACTTCAGATTGAAATGATTCTTAACTATTGCTTGCACTGGGCAATCGCTTAATTTGGTTATTTCCTTACGAGGGCCCCTCACCTCGCCCCCACACTTGATATTCAAATGTGAAAGATAAGCAATTGCTTTAAAAGATAAGGTTGTGTGAGAACGAATGTTTTACTTTATTTTTTATCATTCATTAGCGTCATTTGTTTTTATTATACTTTACAGGTATATTCATTAATTAATTTAGTTTTTTCATTTAGGGGTTTGAAATCGTTTGAATATTTCGAAAAAAAATATTACATATTCATGGCGGATAATAAAGACATAACCATAGAAATGAGTTAATTTAACTCGCCAGCTTTAATTGAATAAGAAACTAAGCTTAGCTTCTAAAAAAACATCATAGGGCTGGGCTATTAGGTATTTTATCGAGTTTGAAAGAAAATGTATAGAAAAAAGTTTATGGATATGGATATCCATCAGTCGAGAGTCCATTACTAAACACCAGAAATTGAATACGTTAAGATTTAAATTTATTTTAAATTTCGTTTGAATGGAAGTGTACCGAAGAGAAAAACATTATTATAAACTTATAAACCACCATTTTGTGGACATAGGAAACCAATTCACTGGATAATACCTGTGGATAAGTGGTCTAAGTTCGTTCTACGTCTAAGTTGACGCGTTTACACTTCACATTCTTATACTAGGTAAGTCCAGAAAGTAAGTGTACTGAATTTTTGTAGGTTACAATTTTTTTTATGTAAACAAAAAAATTACGTGGTTACCGTAGTACATATGTAAGCTATTTTTCGACATAGTCGCCATTCCTCTCAATGCAGGTGGTGAAGTGGGGTATCAACTTTTTGATGCCTTCCTCGAAGTAGTTTCACGCCAACCCCTCCGTCCACTTATCCACCTCCTACTTTACCTCCTCGTCGGCTGAAAACCTTTTTCCACCCATGTGCAGCTTCAGGGAGGTAAAGAGATAGTAATCTGAAGGTGCTAGGTCAGGGGAATGCGCGGGATGGTTCAGGACATCCCATTTAAACGAGGCGAGCAGTTCCTTCGTGGCGTTGGCCGTGTGTGGTCTGGCATTGTTGTGCAGTAGGCAGACTCCCTTTGTCAGCATGCCTCTCCTCTTGTTCTGAATCGCCCTCCGCAATTTATTAGGGTCTCACAGTATCTTGCAGAGTTGATGCATATATTCAATTAAAATGATGCCTTGACAGTCCCAAAACACGGATGCCATGATTTTCTTGGCTGAAATTGTGGTTTTGAACTTTTTTGATCATCATGCACGGACGTACGACCGTTTTTAAACTCGCGACACCACTTGTACACACTCGTACGATTCATAGCTTTATCACCATATGCAGTTTTCACCTCATTATAAACCTCAATCGGAGGTTTTCCCTTCCAAACGAGATAACGGATAACGCCGCGTATTTCACACTTGGCGGGAAATTCGATTGACATTTTTCACGAAACGTGTTGTCGCGTCGACACTTCTCAACGTACTGACCTCGAACCAGTCTCGTTGCGGAGGGGAAGAGTCAGGCTACACGGAAGTGTAGCCAACATGTCGAAAATAAAATCCATCTGGTCGTGAGAGCCTCAGTACACTTACTTTCTGGATACGCCTCGTATATATTAACAGTCTCGCGCTCTCCAATAAACAATTCTAAGTGCATTATAATTTCACTTTGATCATCACACGCTCAACATCCGCATCTGTTCAGCCACTCAGTTACCTATGTACGAAATTCCTCGCTCTCCCCCTGGCGTAGAATCACTTTGTTATATTTATTATAGATATTTTTGAGCCTAGATGGTGCGATATCACAAAAATCACCATTCTAATTTGAATTTAGTATTTTCAGAAACAACACATATTTCAACTATATTTGCGTATATGATAAGCTTAACGTAGGTAGTAAAAAAAAAAGAAATTAGACAAAAAAAAAATTGAAATTGAAGTAAAAAAAATCTCTTATAAAAAAACATGAAAAATATTATTTAAAGCAAAGTTGACTCAATATACACAAATCATACAATTATAAATTGTTAATGAAAAGAAAATATAATGCACGGTGTCCTATCACAGGTGTAATGAATTTCTGAGGGAGAACTCAGTAAGGTTTCCCGTTAATGATACTAAGAATCGTCGCTGATTTGATACAGAGTTGGTATTTTGAAATTCCTTTTTTGAAGGGCGTATTAAATTTTTATATGAATCAGTAGGCATGGCAATTATTTCGAAGGAATCGGCGGTATTTGATCGTTTTCGAAAGCCGTTTTGGTGAATCTGGTACAAAAAAATTCGCTATCGTGGACTGTCGCCGATGCCGAGACACAATCAGGGGTCCAAAAGCAGTGCAGACGGCACTGGCCAATTATCGATTTAACCCTTTGAACGTCACGGAGTTTTCCAATTAAAGAAGCATTGAAAGAATGTCATTTAAGGAATCTGGAAAAGACGAAACTTTGCAAGGTGATCTCATTCGTCTTTTTCATTCATTTTTTATGGTGCTGAGACCTTGACATTGAAATTCCTTAAAAGCAAGATTGACGACTTTGAGGTACGCTGCTTGGTATATTTTTATTTCGAATTGATATTAAAGAAAATTGCATATTTTAACACATTCTTTCATATTATGGTTGAGGCAAAATGTTTTAAGAATTTCGTAAAGATATCGGAAATTAATTTCATTCATATGTTAACTCTTCAAATATCCGAATTGGTGATTCAGACATATTAAAGAACGTGGCCTGAATTTTTTTACCCTATAAATCGAGCCTCTGGGTTAAGAAATACTTAAGTAGTGATGCGATGATGAACCATGGAACTTGAACGTGGTTCATCATCGCACGTATTTGTAATATTATCACACTCATGAAGACGCAACAACACTCGAAAATGTTTAGCATGCGTGAATATTTCTACCAGACAGTCTTTTTTTACAAGGCTTTTCTTTCACATGAATCATGAATACAAATCCTGGACATCTTCAAAAGTAATAATTGTTAAGATTTTGTTAATAAAATTTACAGCGTTTTATTTTTTTAATATTTTCTCATAGATGTTAAAAACATTAAATGTATAACGATTTTTTTTGTTTTCGGTAAAACTATCACGTAAGTCTATCGTTAGTAACTGTAGATAAAATTTAAAAAAATGTTGATTTAAAATCTATATCAAATAAGCGGTGTACAAAAGTTAAAATGACATTTAATAATTTCGAATGAATTTTTTAAACTTTTTCATTCTTCGGCCAGTGCACCCACCACCAAGTTGTAGGAAACACCAAGAACATGTGAAACGGTCGGGATATTAAATTGGGATATTCAAAATGGCAAAAAACATATTAATAGCATTTACTTAATATTTATTTGTATTGCACTCCTCAAAATATCCTAATTGAGGATTCTGACAAATTGAATAGTGTGGCCACGAGACAAAAATGACTATTCATGGCCTTATTAATCGAGCCTTCTACCTGTTGGAATTAACCATCACACGTCCTCGACGAGAATTGTTATCAGACGATCTCTTTTGTCAGACTGGGACCCTCTTGTATTATATTATATTTCTTGGGTTTCATTGAGAATCGAGCATCTTGCCAACTTGCCAACTAAGTCACGGAAGTCGCCAATTTATGGAGAATATAAAAAAAGATTGATTGATGAATTTCATACATACATGCGCTGTTTGTCGGGTTGATGAGAATATGCAATGGGGTTTTATATAATCGAAAATCGGAAAGAAATATCGATAAATTTTTTCATGCTATAGGCAAAAGCCTAGTTTACTGGGGACACGACAAATGAAAGGCAAGAAATCCAGATTCATTAAAATTGTGTGTCCAAATTAAATTACCTGTTGTTTTTTCGCGAAATGTGTATTTATAGATTTGTTGTCAAGTATAAATAAAATAAAATACATACAAATCATCACGCTGTATCCCTTGCGGGGTAGGCAGAGATATTAAGTCTCCAAACTTTTCTGTCCAATCACACAACTTTCACTATCTCCATATTCATACATATCATCATGCACAATCTTTTATTATTCATACTTCACATCTTTTAAAATCTGGTCAGTTTGATCCAGTCATGTTTTCCTCGGTCTACCTCTTGCACGCACATTTTGCAGTTTTGACTTGTATGCTAGCTTAGTTATCGTTTTCAATTTCATTAAGTTTTAAATAAAATAGTGTAAGTAGAAATTTCTGTTTTTATTACGATATTTAATAAGATACATTTCCTGATGGTGATGATATTTCATTAGAAACATTTACCTCTTTGATGTGCCGAAACTTGGCTGTTGTTTATTTTTATTTAAATCCAATTAGTCAAGTAACGCGTTTCAGTATGTACTGTGGAGCAAATGACTAAACCTACGTTTATGTTCGGCACTTCTTGGGTTGAATCCACTAAGCAGCAAAGTGTAAGCAGTAAGCAGGAAACCCTCACAGCAGAGCAGCATTGGAGGGCTTCTAAGCCGCCGCCCTAATTGGATCAAGCGCGGCCCGCGACCAGGCCAGGGGCGGCGTCCGTAACCTTCATTATTTTAAACCAATGCCCCTTGGGATATCTCGTGAGTGGAAGAGGTGTTGGCGGAACTCTTAAAAATATTGTTGAAATATTATTAGGAAACGTTATGCAAAAATATTGTTGAAATATTATTAGGAAACGTTATGCAAAAAAAAAACCAAACCTATATTTTCGCTTGTAACATAACGTGGTTAATTTGCTTTGACAATTCAAGAAAAATAATTATACAGACCATCTAAGTGGTCTTGATGATAAGATATTTATCTTCCAGCCCGGAGGTTGTGTATTAAAATACAATTGACACTGAATTATTTAAAAGGGCATCAGTCTGGTTTTCCATTCAGGTCTTTTTAACATCTTTCTATTTGCTTGTAAGAGTTTGTCATATACTAATACATCCGCCAGGCTGTACTTTATATAAAAAAACGCAATACAGTGTAATTAAACTTTTAATATGAATTATACATTCACTATTGCCTACTTTGTATTATTTTACGTTCCTTCAGAGAGGAGTAGAACTTTGAGGTCGATTCTGTCTTCATCGAATTAATTGATTGTTTCGAAACGATGCGATAGGGCGGGGTATTATAACAAGGGTTTTGCCGTTACTGGTATTGTGGCGAGGAATGGTCTGCCTCTAAGTGTTAGAAATATGGGTGGCGTGTACAGCTTAAGGAAGTATTTGAAGACAACCCTTTTTAGGAGGTATTATCAAAATGTATGATTATACACATAAACTACACCTAAATCCGAATGTATTATCACATATCAAAATACCTACAAAGATTTCTACAAAAGTAGTTTCAATTTGAAATTGGAATATTTTAGAAAAAAAAAATGTTTGTTACTTCTGTTTGCTAGAAGCTCAACAAATCATTACTGTTTATTGTCAAAAAAATATTTTCATTTAAATCCTTAGCTACAGAATCAATATGAGAAATCTGATTTATCTGTAAATTGAGAAATTCTTGCTTGGACCTTGCTTACCTTTCAACCCTTACACTGAACTTCTATATATTTTTCAGGAATAGTTTTAATCCGTCAATAATAGTGAGTTTGAATACGATGTTAGAGCGTCCGTGAGGAGAGTTTGCTATTTAAATGGCGCTATATAAATTCTTGTTTTATTACTATAATTGAGAAGAATTTTCTCAATTACAATTACAAGAAATGAGGAGAAACCCCTTAATCGTGCATTCTTCAAACGCTCTCTCCTTATGTAGGGCATATAGTTATTCAGGTACCTTATTTAAATAAATCTCTGCTGTCAATACGAACAATATACTCTCTTTTATTCACATTAAGTATAATGATTTAGGCAACCTTTGATAAACCATCGTTCATTAATCAACTTTTTTTTCTAACATTACAACTCTTAATAAGAGTAGATATTACTAAATTAATTTTAAACAAATTTAAAAATCTTGAAAATTACTTTTTATTTAAATATAAGAACATATCTTTTTGTATTTTTTGTCAATAATTTTAAGTACTTGTATAACCTGTCACATGTTCATTTGTATATAAAGACACTGTTGTGTCGTTAATTAAATTAAATAAAAATAAAATAAATATAAAGTATCTTAATACATTTTTTTAGCAGTGTGGATAAATTTAGTATGTAACATAATGATTTGATCCGAACACTTGTTTTTGGACAGGAGTACAAATTGTTCGCCAGAAACCCATTGATCCCTTCCTTTATGCAAATTAATCATGTTTGCCAAACCCTTCCTTTTCCTGCCGTTTATCTTTAACCCGATTCCATGTCGTGCTGAATTTCTCCAAATTACAAAAAATATAAAACGATGTTTATTTAACTATTTAATAATAAAAAAAGTAAGATACGCAATTGAAATGAAAATGAGAGAAATTAAACATTTAAAAAAAAAAGTAAAACAAATAATTAAATCAATGCCTTGACTTACAGGATTAAATTACTATCATAATAAAAATATTAAAATCTTGAAACGATGTTGAAATATACATTTTTCGTAAAATAGTTTTATTGTTTGTAATTCCTTGAGTTAGATTTACAAGTATATTACATTTTATATCCGGGTTATATAGCGTTTTTCAACCCCCTGGAGTTAACATCACTCTCCCCTTAGTAATATTGTTTTTAAGGGGGCGTTGACGTGTACAAAACTATTAGGGGGCGTTAGGAATTTCAAGGGGATACTGTGATATTTATTAAAAATCCAGTTACTTAAAAATCTTACGTATAGCTCATGTCATTCGTCTCTACAAGAAAATCTAAATGTTAAAAATAAAAATGTGGTACCTATGATTTTCAGTTACATTAAATAAAATCTATGGTTTCGTAACAAATAAAATAAAAATTAATTAGCGCATTTTTTCTAAATTTTACATGTGAGGAATTTGTACAAGATCCGAGGTAGCATTGGTCCGAAAAATGTTGGGAAATCCTGAGGTAGGACACACGTTGGCTATGCTTGTTAGGGTTTGTCATCGATTGTTAATTCTTTACTGGTTCTTTAAAAATTCGAAGAAGAAAATATCACTAATTTTGAATAAATGGATGTGGAAATAAACTTCAACAAAAAATATTAAACTGGTACATATCTCAATGAGAATTAAATATTTATTGAATATAATTTCATTTTATATTGTATTTGCGAATTATTTCGTAACAATGTTTAACGGTACTTGCATTAATGTCGTGACGCCTCATATAAATAATGAACATTTTTGATTGAAACATTTTCACCGAAATAATGACGCGTGGATCCGGAAATCTAATCCGAGTGTGGATACTCCTTGGACCATTCTTTACGGTTGTGACACACTAGGCCAGCGCTTTACAATATGTGAGTCGAGTACCACAGTTGACTCGCATAAGATAAGTTAAAAGCTATGCGGTTGGATGTTTTGACACACTAAGCCAGTACTCTAAAATATGTGAGTACCACAGTTGAGTCGCATAAGAGAAGTTAAAATCTATGCGGATGGATGTTTTGACACACTAAGCTAGTACTTTCCAAGATGTGAGTATCGCAGTTGAGTCGCATTAGAGAAGTTAAAAACTATGCTGTTGGATGTTTTGACACACCAGGCCCGTGCTTTCCAAGATGCGAGTACCACAATTGACTCGCATAAGATAAGTTAAAAGCTTAAATGCGGTTGGATGTTTTTTTCGTACAATATCATTATATAGATTCAATAAAAACGATAATTTACTTAATTCAGTACACACATACAGTACCCGGCGGTAAGTAATACACATCGTTTGTAGAGCGTCGTCTCTGTCGCACGATGATCTAACAGTCCGGTGTTGTAGTCACGATGCGGTTAGCGCATCGTGCGACAGAGACGACGCTCTACAAACGATGTGTATTACTTACCGCCGGGTACTGTACCTGACTTTACATAAACGTATAGTCAGTGAAACCAAATATCAGAACTAATAAAAATCTAAATTATGACACCTGCGTTTCAATGTAGCATTTCGACAATAGTGTAAACTTAAGAATCTTCTTGAATCCATGCATTTATACTTCAAAAAAATTCAGCCTACTTATATTCCAAAAAAAGTCTATTCCACGCTATAGAGCCAGCCACTATAAAATATTGGTCGATATACTCCGATATGTATGAATTTATTTATACTCATGTTATAAAAATACTGATAGTAAAAATATAAAATATCCACCAAAATATGACATTTTAATACATACCAACATTAGAATTATCACAGTGGCGTATGTCTGAAAAGTCTATGTAATGGACCTATTTCAAAATTGAGAAACAGTATACCAGGTCTCACGCGCCGCCTTTCCCACGGACACTTTGTTGCTTTTTTTCCATGATTGATCATCAAAGAAATTCCCGACACAAAATATCGCTTTGCCTTATTAATGTTGAACCCAACCCGTGCCCGGCGCAGTGGCGGGTACTGCGTACCAGTTGCAACACAAATACGTTTATTTTGAACTGATCGGGCGACAGGGAAATATTATTGAACGGTTCAAATTGACTGATTGAAAAAAAATCACGATTTATATTTTTGTTCACATATTTCCCAAATTGAAACGAATAAATTGATTAATTTGTTAATGAAATTAATTCCAATTTTGTTAGTATTAAAATTAAATAAATTTATTATAAACAAAATAAATAACTTCATAAATTTTAAATTACCTACCAAAATGCGATGAAAGCAAACAAACAACACTTTCCGTGGTCTAGTAGGTAAGACGCTTGTCTTCTACTCGGAGGTATCGTGGTCTTGATAGTTTACACTAAAATAATGAAAGGGTCTCAGTTTGGTTAAATTGGAACTTTTCTGTGTGAGCTTGTACGAGTATTCTCAGCTCGACAACTGAGTTTTATCTCTCACCTAGTAGGCCCAATTGAAGGGGCCGAAGGGGAGGTTGTCTTCCAGCCCCCCTTTTTAACATTTCCGCATTACCAATAAGTATAAGTAAATTATTGTATTAGCTTCTTTTATCAAATCACAACAAATGGAATTAATTTCAATGAGATATTAAAATTGAATTGAAGAATATTAAAGTAAAAAAAAACTTATAATGTTATGGAAGCATTAAATATTTAAAAAACTATTGATTTTTTTATGAATTGCATAAAAATATTTGTACAATATATTACTTTGTTTAATAAAAAAAAAAAGAAATGTGTTTTTTACGAATTACATAAAAATGAAAAGAAAACTCCGTGTTGAAATTCTGAATCTGAGATTAATTATTTGGTTTAAAATAGTAGCACTACTGACTACATTATTTTGTAATAACCTGATGATGCAAATAAAAAATTATATTCTTGCTTTTTATGAAAACGTGCAATCTACTCGTATACAGAATAATATTAATTTTAAGACCTCGCATATAACTTAATTTCAAACTGTGCCTGGGAATTTAAAATAACTAAAAACGTTTAATTCTGTCAATTATATTTAAAAAGGTAATAATTCTTTATAATTTTGCGGAAAATTAATTTATTTAGTAAAAAATAACTGGATTTCTCAAATAATCTAAGGACTATTTAAAATAAATTTCTTCCATAATGCGAAACCATTGAAAATAATGAGCCCATTAATACTTGATATGACAAACATTTGTGATAATGTTGGACTGTTTTGTTAATTAAAAATAGCTTGACATTTGTAAAAATGAAATATATGATATTCAGAATAAATTAAAAAAAAATGTTGAACTAAAATTTTGATTATCGTTATGTAAATATTTGTTTTTATTGGTTTGTTAACTTCAACGTCTTCTGAGTCAGATGAAAGTTGTTTAGTTGAAAGAACAAGCGAGCGATGAAGAAGGTAGGTGGAAAACCTATGTGGAGGAGATGTTAACTAGAGTGGTTACACGTCCTAGAAAAGGTGAAAGAGAAGAGCGAGTGACTTCGTTCATCAAAGCGATTGGACTCGACCCACATAAAATGTGTAAAAGATGAGGATATTACTTTATATTTTATATCGCTTTAATTACTTTCGATACTGCTCCTAAGTCCTCAGTAATACGTGAAAATTGCGTTAATAAAATATCACTTCATTAATAATGTTTTTTAAATAATAAAACTCTTACACACCAATAATAATACATTCAAGTGGAAAGGTTTCTTAAAGTTTAAAATCTGTGTACCAAAAAAGTATAATAAGTTAATTATTCACCAGACTATTACCACGTGTAATACTGCTGTATAATGTTTGGTCAAATTTATAGATTATTGAGATATAATGACATGATGTTTAGTCCAATGTTAAGAAACACTTTGAAACATTTTTTTGAAGACGTTGTTTCTGGTAAGCAGTCAAAGGAGGTAAAATTATAATAGTTGTTCTCTTATTTAGTTAAATATATTAAATGAAGACAGTACAAATTAACTAACGATGTTAATTTAACTTAGTGCAAATTAATATTCAATTTTTAATTTTAGTGTCAAGGTTCAACAAGTCTGTGTTTCCATCAGAACTTTTCGTGTTCTTATGTTATAATTAAGGGGTAAGTGACTACATAAAAGTATACAATATAGCCACAATACTAAAGATACATTGAGAATCGAAAAATAAACTTTAATACATACAGGCACGTAGACCAAGTGTTTGCTACCAATTTAATTCGTGGCGTCTATCTTTATTTAAATTTTATGTAAACAAATTTAAAAAGTCACGGTATTTTATTTTTAAATTATAATGGTATGAATCATAATGTAAATTTAATTAACGAAATATAAAATATTTTTGTAGTAAAAAATAATGACTCGGATGCACGTGCCGCGCACTGCTGTATTGCGCACTGTCATATCTACATATTTCTGTAAGTAACACTAAAAATACATTAAAATGTGTCTTATATATTAGTCGCATGAATCATTGACGTAGATAAAGAGAAACAGGAGAAGTTTGAATATAGTAAAATTAGATCGGCGTATCTTTAATGAAGCTAACTTAGTTGATGAATGTATCGACTGTGGAAATACAGGGCCTCACAAAAAAGTCCTTGAAAAATTAGGTTCACATTGCCGGTCGCAAGCCAGGATGAACTCCACCATTGCCGGTCCCAAGCCCGGATGAGAAAGGAGGAGGGATCATGGGTAAGGCCAGCAACCTGCAATTGATAACAATATATACGCTCACAGACCTGCTCACACAGCCTCGGACAAGGTAATGAAAAAGGTAACGACCAAAGCTAGGAAAAGGACTACGACTCGAAAAACAATCCTAACTAGACTGGCATGCTGGAATATAATGTCCTGGAGAAATCGAGACCAAAAAATTTTGCATGAATTGGAATCCCACAAAATCGACATCAGTAGGATATCAGAAACCAAGAAGAAAGGACAAGGAACTGTAAAATACTCTAATTATATTCTTGTATACAGCGGCAAAGAAAAGAGTTGCAGGGCACACTCGGGAGTCGGACTACTGCTTAGAGATAACTATGAAGATCACATTGAGCATATACATTATATAAACCACCGCCTCCTAAAAGTCACTGTTAACCTACAAAACTCGAAATTCCACCTCATAAGCACCTATGCCTCAGATATTTCCAGACCAAGGGAAGAGACCGAAAAGTTCTACGAACAACTCCAGACAACCATAGCCAATATACCAACACAGGAAGAAATCATCATATTGGGAGATTTGAAAGCTAGAATAGGCAATCAAAAGCAAGACGGAATCTAAAAATCTACAATGAGCCAACCTTAAATGACAACGGAGAAAAATTAATAGACTTTTATGCCAGAAACGAAATGAGGATTAATACCACCTTCTTCCCTCATAAAAAACAACACAAATATACGTTTGTCAACTCACAAGGCGAGAAGTCCATTATCTACTTTATCATAACTAATAGATCTATTAAACCATCCCAGATCATCGACGTGAGAGCACTGACATCTGCAAATGTTGGAACTGACCATCATCTTGTTATCTGGAAGCTGAGTATTGAAATACCAAAAAAAATTCGCAAACTTCCGAAGATAATCAGCAAACTCAATATAGAATCCATTGGCGATCTATAACAGCACTCGTCTATTACGAGTATATCAAAATAGACTGTCCCAAAATTTCATTGACAATCCAATACTAGATTCCGATGATGTTAATCAAGCATGGAAAAAGATAAAATCAGAAATTGACAAAGCTGCTACGGAGGCTCTAGGAAAAAGAAACACAAATGTAATGCGAAGAAAAACACCAAACCATGGTTTAATGACGATGTACGACAGCTCGCAGAGGATAAAAAGAAAAGTTACTTGATTTATAGAAGGAACCCATCTAGAGAAGAATACGTCAAATATGTAGCTGTCCGAAACAGGGTAAACTCCGGAATCAGAAAGATAAAATAAGAATATTGGAGAAGGTTCACCAAAGATATGGAGCGTGATCTCTACGGCGCCCAAAAGAAAGTATGGAAAATGCTAAGAGATAAAAAGAAACCAATTAATGAATACGTTCAAACTAGCAAGATTTCTATGGCGGAATGGGAAAAATATTTTAGAGACCTGTTTAACAACACATCTCCACCAGCAACTCCAGATATAATAATTAACGAACCCACAACATTGGAGGAGAGTGAAATTAGACAAGGAATGAAAAGACTCAAAAATAGAAAAGCTCCTGGAAGGGATAATATACCAAACGAACTTATAAAATATGGCGGCGAAGAACTGGCGAAAAGTCTCCACAATCTTTACAACTTGATCCTTGAAACTACAACAATACCAGATGAATTGAGGGCCAGTATAACGATTCCCATCTTCAAAAAAGGACAAAAATCTGATCCTGGTAACTATAGAGGAATATCTCTTTTAAGCGCATTTCTCAAGCTCTTCACCAACATCCTAAGAGTAAAATTAGAACAACAAATTGAAAATAGAGATGAACAACAAGGATTCCGAAGAAACAGATCTACTACAGATTCATACTGCGGCAAATTAAAGAAAAGTCTTTAGAACACAACAAGACTGCTTACCTTGCTTTTATCGATCTGACCAAGGCCTTTGATAGAATCCAACTAGAAGATGTAATAAGCATTTTGCTCGAAAGGAACGTGTCACCCTCCATCGCCAAAACCATTAGAGACATACACCTAAATAGCTCCACAAGAATTCGCGTAGACGGAGAACTCTCTAATGATGTTCCAACACCAATCGGGGTAAGACAAGGAGAGAGTTTAAGCCCATTTCTGTTTAACTTAGTTATGGATAAAATTATAAAAGAAGTTGCCGACCTTAACCTGGGATACAAGATGGGTGACAATATGCTAAACATCATACGCTATGCTAACGATGCCACCATCATAGCCGAATCAGAGGAAGACCTGCAACAAATACTACATCGATTCCACACTACTTCCAAAAAATACAACATGTCTATCTCCATCAGCAAGACTAAATGCATGACTCTAGCCAGAGAGCAAGTTGGATGCAGTGTGGCGATCGACGACACACCAATTGAACAAGTAACAAAATTTAAATACTTGGATGCTAGCATAGTGTGCAATAATTACCTATATGGCGAAGTGCTTGAACAATCACAAAAGGCCGCAGCTATTTCCGGATGTTTAAAGAACACAATCTGGAAAAACAAGTATATGAACATCGTGAGGATATACAAGACCTGTGTCAGCCCCATAATGACATACATCATAAAGTCCAGGGCTGACACTGTCAGAACCAAAAATCTCCTTCGAACCAGCGAAATGAAAGTACTCAGGAGTATCGCTGGCAAAACCCTTTGTGATAGAGTACGAAACACAGAAATCCGAAGGACGTGCGAAGTTGAAGATATTGTCAGATGGAGTCGCCAGAGAAGGTTCTGGAACGAACACGTATCCAGAATGGCGGAACCAAGAGCCGTAAGAATGGCCAGGGACAGTATCCCCCAAGCAAGCAGACCTCCAGGACGACCTCCCAAAAGATGGAAAGACAGCTGGTAGTCGACGTCACAAGAGGCAAACAATGATGCAGGACCATAACAGGCCAACAGGTCTAAAATAAGAAGAAGAAGACATTTATATAAGTTGATTGGCACTTGTGCGATAAAATGATGGTGATAAAAGGGATTAGCATAGCTAAATAATGTTTATGAATAATTATATCAATTCTCAACCGTAACGAAATAATCCAACAAAAATGATTGTTCATCTAATTTATTGGTCCCCTTATTTATTTATTTATTTATTTAATTAACGACACAACAGTGTCTTTATATACAAATGAACATGTGACAGATTATACATTACTTAAAATTATTGACAAATAATACAACTTTATCTTAAACTAACATGAAGATACAAAAAGCAGTAGAATAAATTACAGTCATCGTTTTAAAATTATTTAATAATCTTTGAAAATTTTGTGGGAATTTTTGGATATATATTGAGATATAGAAAACACATGGCCTCATTAGTGGGACGAGATGCAAGTTGCTTTGCAGAATTAAAAGCTTCACACGTGCTGACGCAGGGTTACTCAACTCCAGAGGCAAAATATTGTCCTTAATATTTGGTTTGTATTACGTTATTTATATTAATAAAGGAGAGCACAAAGTTAGTATCTATTTCTAAATATTGTTGTAATATTCTGGCGAATACTATATATACTTATATTAAAAATATCTAAATTGTTGCAAAACTCGTTTCCAAGTCTTTGCATGCGAATTATAGAGGAGTTGATTTTATAGTTAGTATAACAATTTTCGGTATAAAAGGGATTGAGCTGTCTTGTGGATCTAGTGGGGATACGAAATGAAATACT
Source organism: Odontocerum albicorne (assembly GCA_949825065.1). Taxonomy (NCBI): domain Eukaryota; kingdom Metazoa; phylum Arthropoda; class Insecta; order Trichoptera; family Odontoceridae; genus Odontocerum; species Odontocerum albicorne. Next base: position 21,125,421 of record OX463841.1, on the reverse strand, counting down.
TGCGAGTAAGTGAGGTGCATCAATCACTGAGTGAATGATTTTGTATAGCAGTACTATATCGGCTGTTTTTCTTCTGTCACACAGCTTCAAGAGTTTCACTGCATTTAATAAGTTGGGATAATTTCTTTCTTCATGCGGTATTCCAAGTTTAAAATTTATGAATCTTAGAAATTTGTTTTGTACACGTTCTAAAGTTAGTGCATGGGCGGCGTAATGAGGAGACCATATTGATGAGTTGTAGTCAAGGCGACTACGTACTAAAGAGCAGTATAGCAGTTTTAATGTTCGTAAATCCGAGAAATTTTGGGCAGTTCTTAGTACAAATCCCAAGATTTTTGAACTCTCCCGAGTGATTTTGTTCACATGTTCTATAAATGAAAGTTTTTCATCAAATATAATTCCTCAATCCCTTATAGAAGCTACGCGTTTTAATATATATTGATTTAGCATATACTCGTGATTAATTGGATTTTTATTTCTATAAAAACTAATGGACTCACATTTACTCAGGTTTAAGTGCAGTTTATTTGTGGTACACCATTGTTGTAATTTATTTAAGTTTTCTTGTAATTTAAGGCAATCAGCAGTATTATTTATGACTTTGAACATTTTTAAATCATCAGCAAAAAGTAAAATCTCTACGTCACTAAGTGTGTCAACTATATCATTAACGAATAGGAGAAATAATATTGGTCCTAGATGCGATCCTTGGGGTACACCGCTTGTAGCTGTGAAGGGATATGAAAGACAACTATCGATTTTGACAGTAAGTATTCGGTTTTTAATGTAGCTTTCGATCCAGTCTTAGAGCGGGCTAACTATTCCTAAAGCTTTTAGTTTACTTAATAGTATATTATGTGATACTTTGTCAAATGCTTTACTGAAATCTGTGTAAATTGAGTCCACTTGTTTTCCATTTGAGAACGAATTGAAAATATAGTTTTCATATTCGAGTAGATTAGTCAGTGTGGATCTACCTGAAATAAATCCATGCTGTTGAGTGATAATAATATTGCGAATCGAATCAACAATTTTGTCTAGGATAAGACTCTCGAATAATTTAGGAATCGTTGATTGTATACAAATCGGTCTATAATTTGAAACATCGCTTTTGTCACCTTTCTTGTATATTGGTGTGAGAAAACTTGATTTCCATATTTGTGGAAATCGACCTTCCGCCAATGATTTATTAAATATAATAGCTGTGTTAATGTAATGATAAAATAAATTAATATTATCGTCTAGGCTTCTGGAGTTGTGAGCATCCCAATCACACGTATCTAGATAATTTATTATGTCAGTATAAGGCGCTTGGTGAAAATTATAGTTATATTTTGGAAATTTTGCATTGTCTTCAAAGTCTGTCGTGATACATATATTTAAGGGTGGATGGTGATGATCTATTGGCAATAGTACATCTTCTGTTAGACTTACTAAAACACTTTTTTCACTTGTAAATATAAGATCTAGGGTTCGATTGTTTTTGTTTGTTATTGTATTCACTTGATTGATCCCTAAAAAGTCTGCCATATCTAATATGATTTTAGCACTGTCAGATATATTTTGTGATGTAATGTCAGTATTGTTTTCATTCCACTTAATACACTGAAGGTTGTAGTCACCGGCTATGACTAGTTCGCAATCAGGGTAGTGTAAACGGATGATCTCCAGATCTTCACTATGCTTTTTATAGGTGGAACACGGAGAGTTTGGTGGAATATAGATACAGCCAAATATAATTTTTCTCGAGTTGATATATAACACAATGAATATTTGCTCAATATCTTGATGCACTGGTTTGATTAGTTTAAATCTATGGTTTTTCGGGGTGGCTATTAGGACTCCGCCACCTCTGGTTTTTTGACTTGTAGTTGGGTTACGGTCAAACCGATGTACTGCATGGTTGATGAATCCTAATTCGCCAGAGTGTATACTATCATCGAGCCAGGTTTCGGTAAATATAAATACGTCGTGATTCATGGTGTAGAGAGCAGCATTTAATTCGTTTAGTTTAGTTTTGAGTCCACGAAGATTTTGGTAATAACAGGTGATGCTTGAGGGTTTTTTACGCGAGTTAGTTGACACTGTAGTAGTTATTTTAGTAAATTCATGAAGTTCAGATGATTTTTTTAGTTTTTTGAAAACTGGCTGACAATGGTGGGAATCGAGTTAACATATTTTATGGTAAGCCCTGATTCGCCATTGTTTAGTCTATTATTTAGCGATTCACGAACGTCTCTTAGACGTTTAAGTTGCAATGGAGTTAGGTCATTATAGATTTTTATATCTTCTTTCACTTTATGTCGCTGTCGGAGAATTGTCTTAGGGGCGACTGAATCCTTAAATACTACTTTAATAGCTCTGGCTTTATTTCCTTCGGGTTTACCTAAACGATAGGTTTTTATAATATTTCCTTCTACAGATGGTTCAATTAATTTCAATAAATTGGACACTTTATTGGCGTCTTCGGTCATTTTATCAACTTGGTTGTTAAGGGTGCTTTCCGGAATATTTCGCAAAATTAAATTTTTCATTCTTATATTTTGTTCGTTCATTTCATTGACGGTTTCGTAAATGTTTTCAGATACTGCTTGCATGCTCGGCTGAGTCTTCACAATTTCCTTGTAGGCTCTTAATTCACCTTCCATGCTGGCCATTTTTGTAGCCATTTCGCAAATTAATCCCATTAGGTCATTGGTTTTAAAGACTAGTTTACCAATCTGGTCTTTGCTGAATTTGTTGATGGGATCCATGAGAATAGATGTTATGGCATTGACACCGGTTTTGGCATTCGTTACGCACATTTGAGATTCCATTATTATTACACTAAGATAATAATAGAAAAAAATAAATAAAAAAGGATCCTCGCTAGAAGTTGGGTTATAACAATGAAGGCGCGACATCATACTCGTATTAGTATTTTTAATTACACAAAAACGTTGCAAATCAATTTGTTTATTTAACGTTCTAATTTGCTAAAAGTCGGCATGGTAGGATCTTGTCTTGAATGTTACATACGAGTATGTGTAACATAACATATGTTTGTTGTGTATTTTTTTCAGTTAATTGATTTTCTACATTTAATTTCTCGTTTATGGTTGAGATTTAATATCATGTCTGAATATTGATTGTTTATATTGAAAACGACCTCCGTGGTCTAGTTGGTAAGACACTTCCACTCGGGAGCTTAGGGTTCGATTCCTGATTGCAATAAAAATAATAAAAATGGTTGCAGTCCAGTGAGAGTTCGTCTGGTAATAATATTCACACGCGCCAAATACATGTGCGATTGATGGTCCCTCTGTGCGTAAGGCAGTGTTGTCAACATGTACGAGTACAATGATGAAACGCGAGTTTTGTGCGTATTTCAATGGTTTCAATTTCATTCGAGGTGCATTGCCACGCGGAAATGCCCTGGACTTCCGTGCGGAAGGTCGTCAGTTCGAACCCCGCACTGTGCTACTCCACTCAAATGACACAGGCATTTTTTCACCTAGTATTCGGGGGTATAGGAATACATATGACTTCGGTCATATCTATTCTTAAAAAAAAAACAATGGTTCCAAACCCGAAAGATCAGTTACCATATTTAAAGCGAAAATAATATTGTCATCCAGCCACGCTCTTAAATATGTTATGTTATGAATCACCAATTTGAATATGTTGAATATGTCCGAATCACCAATTCGAATATGTTCGAGTACCATACGAAAATGCAGCCCTTTATCACCAAATTTAATACATACAAATCAAATATCAGTCATGTATATGATATACGAGTATACACACAAATATTAGTCATGTATACCATATACGAGTATACACACAAATATCAGTCATGTACTCGTATATACGAGTATACACACAAATACAATATGAATATGCTAAAAACTCTTCATTGGCTATTTTAATAAAATAATTCGTATTTAATAAAATGTATAAAAATCTGTATATTTTACAAATAAGGGTGGATTTTTGTATCTGTGACTGAGTAATACAACCATTAACATGAGCTTTAAAAAATGCTATTTCCAATTGATAAATAAAAGTAAAACACTAGAAGAGAAAGCAGGACGGACATGTAAATGAATGTGTCTACACCAAATTAAGTAACCCCACCCCGTAAAGCAAGGCTTCAGGGGTATATCATAAATTAGGCGTGGGTTCCAGCACGATACCCAAATGAATTCATTTCCTTCTCCCTTTCGATTCCGCATTAATTGATAAAAGCGACAAGATAATCTCAATAAATATATTATCATAAAAACGTATTTCGTTAAACGAATTACAGAAAACCAGTACTAAAATACAAATTGCGGTAAAGCTAATCTTGATTGTCAAACAAAAAATGGTAAATATTTTTAAACAATCAATTAAAAATATTGTTGAATATTAGAATTTTTATATTTAACCATAAATTTAATATACATAAACCATCAGACCATATAATTTATGGAATAGGCAGAGATAACAGATCACTACACCTTCCTATCCCCACAAACATCCTTTATCTCATACAAATTCATGGATATGAATATTTGTGACATAAGTATTTCGCAACTTCTTTTTATTTTTTTCATCTCAAAGACACTGTACTATTTCCACCCAGAATTCTATAATTTGGATAGAACAGAGCGTTGCATGAATTAAGTCCTCTTTGGTGCCGGCCTTCTGGAGGACTATAACAAGTGTCGCATAGACTGCTCCTCGACACAGATACAGCGAGTCAATCCATCACATAACATTCCCCATTTGGACATGTTGCCCATGGCTCTCCCAATTCCTGCCCGGAATCTGTTAAGAGATTTCTGGGTTCTCTTGGGAAGTTCAGAACTAGGTGGCAAGTCATTCTCTCATTGTGGCCAAACCACCTCAAGTTTCATTTCCTGACTTTATTTATAACTACAATTATCCCTAATCCGATGACTACAATTGCCCTTATATCTCATTTATTCCGCTCCTATCACCCTTTCTTGTGCAGGCTTCACTTTCATACATTATGGTGTGTACTAGTACACCATTTTTTGGCACAGTATTTTTTTTATTAATTTATTGACAATACTAAGGGCACTGTGTTCCCTGTTGAAACACGCTTTTTACTATCTTTCTCTATTTTATGATCTCTCGAAAACATACTTCCCAGACAGCAAAGTTCCACAACTTGATTCATTATTTAATTGTTCATCCATACATACCAAATACGAGTATTCATATGATTACTGCTTATCAAACATTAAAAGAGAAAATAATAAAATATGTTTACACATAATATTTTGAGTATTTGTGTGAGAGGTTGCTTTAAAAGAACAGTGAAAATAGTGGGAAGGAAATCCCAATATGGAAATAAATTTATAAAGGGTTGTTCGAATGCAAAATTGCTCCAGTTTTTAAAGTATAACTGAATTTGTCATAGAAACTCAGTGCACAATTTTATTCCTAAGCGTCATTTGGTTAAGGAAACCTATATAAAAGTGTGTGAGGAATGAAATATTGTCACTGTATATGTAAATATGGTCGATATTAGGTTAATTTTCTAATAAGCTAAGTATATTTCTTAAAATTAGGAAAATTTCAAAGGTACTTTTCCTGGATGAACAGTGCGAATATAACTGATCTAAGGTTACAGATAATACCCCAAATGTTGCTACTAATTATGTAAATTACATTCACCGACTCTTCTGATCTGCCGTGCGAAGTTAAACCAAATTAAATTTTAGCATAATGCTCGGTGCCTTCGGTCGCACCTTGTGACCTACGTGAACCTTGGTGATGCAATCCTTCTGAGTACCAGATATTCAATTGATTTGGCACTTAGTAATAATGTTTGATATTACTGTAGCTCTTCAATTTATTAAGGTTCATAAATAATGTCCTTTCTACAAGGAGTTGTTGAATAGCAAACATTCGGCAGTAATTGAAAATGATGATGGATCTAGGAAATTCCATTACCCACGTCATGCACCCTGGAAGACTAACGAACCTACACTTAGCGTGTGTCCATGTCGATGTACAATACAATATGATGACACTTAGCGTAGGCTTAGAACGGCACTGTTTATGGTCCAATACACATGAATATGATTTTATCTCTCGCACAATCAATGGGATCGTAGATAAAACTTAGAAACACTGTGTTAAATAAATTATACACAAGTATTTTGGTCATTTTTCCTAATTGTTGCAACTAAATACATGTATAAGAAGAAATTTTAAGAGCTTTTCAAAACCTTTTTTTTATGAAATCAAACAAGTTATATCATAGAAATTTTCATATAAAACGAAGGACGACCTCCGAAGTTTAATTGGTGAGACCGTGTTGGCTCGATTCCTAGTTAAATGTTGTTGATTCTTATACATTTTTTAAAAGATTCTGGTCTGGTTTTCACTAAAGGCTTCTTTAACACCTTTCTGGTTTGTTGAAAGAGATACGACAATAAATCCTTATACTAAATGACAATAAATTTCATATGACAATAAACTCGCAAGGCTGTACCTTGTGGAATGAAAGTGTAATACAATACAATACAATATTATGTTAGATTAATTTCTATTTTCCCCACTTATTCATTGTATAATCAAAGTATTAATTCAATAGCAAAAATTGAAAATGAATTGCTTTTGAAAATCTTAAAAAAAATTATTTATAACTTTGTGCATCAAATTTCTTTGAACTTTGTGAAACACCAAATAATTATTAAAGAATCAGTATTCGAAGTATGGTAGAAACTCAAAGTAAGTTTTTGAAATTCGTCGAACGGCAGATCCCCCATGAAAATATTTCCCCCGAAATATTTTGTTGGTTTCAAAGGTAAAATGGCAGGAAAATATTATTAGAACCTGCGGTCACATTTCCCTTTGACATATTAAAATATTTTACTAAATCCTAACCTCACTCTAGACCTGGCGGTCATCGGTGGAATGTTGTTTGCATTATTATTGAAAATTTCTCTTCCAAAATTCGGCTATGGAACCCAGAAAGGTTTGCTTCCGAAAATAGAAATCAGTCAGAAAATGCATCTTAAATTTAATTTGTCTATCTATTTAAGAAAATGGAGTGATTCAAATAAAATTCTAGGCAGTGGGTAATATAATATTAATGAAAGTTGAAAAAACCGGCTGTAGATTGTAACTTGGAAATTTATATTAAACTCGTGCTTTGTCCACTTTTAACTACACGTTCAACTAGTCATTATTAAAAGGGTGTTTTTTTCCTATTTTTTTTAATATAATGCCTACATATATATTGTTCTAATAATAAGACAAAACTACCGATCATCGTGGCTTAGTTGGCAACACACCTGTCTTCTAGTTGGGGTTGCGAGTTCGATTCCCGTTAGAATCTAGAATTTTATAAAGGATTCCAGTCTGTTTTTCACTTAAGGCTTCTGTACCATCTTTCTGGTTGGCTGGAAGAGATTGTCAATAATCCCGGTTTGACTGTATACAACAAAAGTGTAATACAATAATGCAATACAAACTAAATTAGAAAAAAATGTAACCTTATTTACAATTTCGTTTTGTCTTTGCATAAAATAATGAATTTTTGAACTAATGCCTTTTGGACCAAGTACCTACAAGAAATGCACAATTGCAAGGGTTGTAAAAACAATTTTTACGTATTATTTTATCTTGAAAATTGTACAACATTTTTTTGTGTTTTTACATAGTTCGATAAAAAATAAAGTAATTTTATTTTAAGCGAAGCGGATGATATGCATAAAATAAAAGGCATACATAAAATTGACGGTAATCGAAAAAAAAAACAAACTATTTCGGAGAAGTCGTGGAGTTCAGTCGTGGAGTTCAGCCGTGGAGTTCAGCCGTGGAGTTCAGCCGTGGACTGTGATATTAAAATTGCTGCAAATTACGATGATGGTTTAAATTTTATAACATGACTCACGTTATATACAGGATATGATTTCTTTCTTCTGAAATGTTGCTTACCTGAAACAATAAGAGAAATAAATATTAGTATAAATAAAAATAATAAAATTTAAGTAACTGAAATATAGTCTATCAATATTAAATTAATAATGGTTAAAAATGTACTTGAACGATTTTTCACCGTTTTTTCAACGTCAGTTTTTGTTTAATTAATACAAACTTGATTTAAAAAAAATCAAAAGCTTCACTTAATTTTCGAAAATCAAAAGCAATTATCTCTGCAGAGAGTTTAAGAGTTATTAAGCAAGTTGCGGTGCGACAGTTACATCTGTGGACAAGACTGGGATGAACATAAATAAACCAAAGTGCACTCCGATATCCTAGCCAGGAGATTGTCGACCGATGGACTCAGAGCCTCTTTCCATGTCTATTTCATTTCAAAAAGTTACGTGTTTAAATCTATTATAATTAACATTAAATGCATGTAAAAAATTAAAACATGTTATTCACATACATTTGGTACTGAAAGATTTTTCATTTCTTTGATGGGCATTTTAATTAAACAAAAAAATATTTATTTAAAATTTTTTGTAAAATATATACGAGTAATTAAAGCCTATGTTTTTTTGCTGAAAAACAATTTACTTTAATATTTGTATATACTATCACGACATATCATTTTAGAGGTAAGCAAAAATTTTACCCCGGCACATTCCTTTCCCTTCCTTTACATTTGTATATCTTCTTTTAGTCTCTTCTATTTCTCTTACTCCTTCCTTTTTTTTTTGTTTTTAATTTTCTTTTTCTAATTGTAGGTTTGTATATGTAACGTTAATGTTTGTGTTTTGTAACATCTTATATATTGTATTAATGCGCACGCATTGTAAGAAAATAAAAAAACATAAATAATGAAATAAAAGTTCATTTACTAATGAATGCTACAGTTTTAAAATCGAATAACTTATCAATCACTTTATGATTATTTCAATAAATGAAAAGTGTATAGTTTTATTATTTGCTTTAATAATAAATGTATCAAAATACGAGTATATCATTCTGAAGATCGATCGGTTTCGGTATGATAAAATTAAAAAATACTTTTTATGTTAAAAAAGGACGATAATTGAATTATTGGGTCTATGATATATCTTATAAAAAATAATCAAAGAAAAACATAAAATCCTGTATAAAGTACGAGTATTGCATTATTCGAAAATGAAATATAATTTTTTGCGAAAAAAAGGTTGTTCGCCCATGGAGCCAGGGAACTAATTAATTGCAGCCAGTATAGTGAAGATTTAATTGGACCTCAAATTGCAGTGGAACACAGCGACACTATTTATTGTAAACGAGCTGCAGTCAAATTATTGTGGTCATACATTAGCAGGACGCATCTTCTCATCTCTTGGACGAGGTCCAGACATCTCAGTTATCTCGTACGTAGGGAGATTTACGATAAGCTTTCATCTAATTTCGTAACCAGAAAACGAAGTGAACGCTAATGATTTATGCAGATAGTTGACTTTATTTCAAATTACTATCTTCTAATGGTTTTAATTACAACGCTTGAATACCGTTTATGTTGAGTCCATTTCTTAAATTGTCTCTTATAGTTTTTGTCGCAGAGTTTCATATATTGTTTTATAGCGTATCTTTCGTTAAAAATTAAATTTACGAAAGAGTGAAATTACTTATACAAAAACAAATCTGTGCTATATAATAATAAAACATTTCCCTGAGTTAACATTTAGCTAGTTTTATAGAGTATAAACAAAAATTAATAACATTTTTTGCAATATTTTGATATGGAAAGATACAGGCCTTCGACTTTCGCACATAATTGGTTCCTGAAAATGTGTGCGAACGTTGAATGTTCGAAAGTAGAGTGATGTAAAAAAAAAAAATACTATTTTAAAATATTTAATTATCAATATACATAATTAAGTTAACGAGGCGTGTTTAAGTGCTTTCAGGTGTTTTCTTTTAAACTTGTCAAGAGTTAGTTGAATATCACCCTTTTTTTATTTTCTTGATGAAGAGTTCTATAACATGCTGTGTCTTTCTCAATCGCCCTACGCACTTGAGATATACGTTCTCCATTGGGTTCATATTCTTCCATGATAGTAAAAAAAATTGTCAAGATGCATGAAGGCTTCATTCATATTTTTGATTGTCAAAGTTTTGACAATTTTATCAGCTTCTTCTTCCTCACTTTCATTGTGTATTTCATTTAACTCTTGTTGCTCAATTAAGTATTCATTTGACAGAGGTACTGAGTGAGATTCAATCAACTCATTAACATCTTCGTTGTTGACGTCAACGTTTAGTTCATTCATTAGGCTAACTATTTCATCTGTGATAGTTTCCGGACTTTCTTCAGAATTTATAAAATCACTCATCATTTGTGGGCATAATTGTTTCCAGGAACCTTTCATTGTTGACTCTTATTTCAGCCCACGAGTCTCCAATATTGTTTATTGCATTCCATATATTATAGTTCTTCCAAAAAGTGGGAGCGAACAATTTTTGCATTATCGACAAAAATCTTAAAAAATTGAATTTTAAAAAATGTGCGAAATAGCGAATTGTGCGGAAGTAGAATGTGCGAAAGTCGAGGGCTGCTTGTATTTTAATACTTTTTATCTTTTTTTTTTATTTATTTTCAAAAACAAATCTGTACTATAGGAGAATAACATATTTACCTAATTTTACATTCTGATAATTTTATAGATAGGTACTTGAAAATAAATTTAATAATGTCTTTAAGTTTTGAAATATTTTGACACTGAAAAACATTTTATGCTTTTTTTTATAAAATTGTAATACTATTTAATATTAAAAAAACAATATATCTATATAATAAATATATCTATCTAAAAGTTCAAAAGTTAAATGATAAAAATGGACATGATGTCTTATGCCTCCGGGGTACAGATACGAGTATATCATTTCATTTTGTGTCTGCGCAATGGATGAAGGCGATTATCTTGGCTATTATAACTTGATTCGTGGATTTCTAAAGAAGGATGTTGTTATTTTGTGGTACTGCGATGATAACCGAGTTAATAATTTCTGAAGGGATGTCCCCTCAGCCTTACATTAGTTTATTTTCGGACCTACTCCGATCTAGTGGCATAAAAGGATAATTTTGTTGCATTCGAAGTTTTTCTGAAAGCGCTATTCACTGCAATGCGAGTCATTTTTCCTACTCCCTTGACGTCGGACCTTAAGTCCGTTGTCGCTACTATTATTTTCTCACTCAGTTGTGTCTCCACCGGATGACTTCCTTTGGGCAGTTCTTTCTTCGTCACTACGTGAAGTCGCGGTCAGAAAAAAAATGGAGATTTCTATCTTCTTGTGTAAATCGTGTTGTTTGGGGAATTATTTAGCCTCGGATAACATGATGGGTGGTCGAGTGATCAAACTGAACATTTAATTCTTTTAACAATCCCTTTGAATTTTTTCATTTTATTGAGCACATATTTTTAATTCTTGTAGTCTATCCAGCCTGCTTATACTCGTAAAAGCGTTCTTCCAAATTTCAAATGATTTTTTTTAATGAAAGTTTTTATAAGTGTGCATATTATAACACCATACAATATAACAAAGCCAACATAACAACGAACTATTCTCATCCAATGAGCAAGATTAACGTCATGGTTCACAAAGAACTTTTTTCATTTTGCTGAATGAAGATCTGGCTTTTGATACTCTCGTCCGCATCTGTGTACAATTATTCCTGTCCTAATTTATAAAACACATTTTTTATTTGATACTACACTGTATAATATTTATTAATAAAAATAGGGAAAGATGTAAAACTTCGTTAGAGTTTATTAGACGTTTCATTAATTTTAATTACTCGTTAAATAGTGGAACATTTAAAGATATCAATTATACTGATAATGATTTATATATACTACATAAAAATCAATTTAAAAATAATTTTCAAAAAAATACTTATGCGAAATCAAATAATATTTTAATAAATTGACGTGGAGCAGAGTGAATCATCTAAAACAAGAAAAAAACTGAATTACACTTATATAAAAAAATAATCAACATGCACTATTATTATTATACATGCAAGATCACATTTTAAAATAATCAACATGCACTATTATTATTATACATGCAAGTACACATTTTAAAATAATCAACATGCACTATTATTATTATACATGCAAGTACACATTTTAATCAACATGCACTATTATTATTATACATGCAAGTACACATTTTAAAATGCACCCAAAGTGAACACATAAATGTATGTGTTTATGTTAATATTTTACGAACACTCATCTCCCATGCAGCCGGAGTGAGTCGGGTACCAGACGGGGAGGCGTTGGGAGCGAGGGTGGGGACGGGGATGGGCGGAGGGGGCAAACCACTTCCGGAATGAGATGGGCGCACTTCCTGTGATTGAGAGTGCCTCCCCTCCCACCTCCTGCAGGGAGAGGGTGGTGGGACGGGGAGTGGCGGACTAGGGCAAGGTCAGGAGAGAGGGTTGGATGCTGGGTGCATTCGTTTTATCAAGGATTATCTCTTTACTTTCGAGTTTTTTTTTACGAAAATTAGAATATTTTTTAAATATATATCTGCTATGTTTTCATTGTCAAGGGTTAAGATTCCTTTTACTATTTGCCCAGAGCGTTTATGAAATAAGTATAACATACATTTAATGAGAGTTACATTTAGTTAAAAAAACATAATTTACTCCATTAATACAAAAATGCACCCTATTAACAAGTATTACTTTATTAAAGGTATTTTGAATGCAGAAAAATAATTCAACAAAATATTTACCTTTTAAGCAACTCAAAAATAATTAAACTATTTTCATAAAATAGTCGTATGATTTTAAATTATAAAATAATAATTGGAAATGAGCCACTTAAATTGGTTAAGTAAAAATAATAAAAAAGAAATATAATTAAACCTTTCATGCATCAACTCCAGTCGTGAACACAATACCTCGCATCTCACATAGTCTAGATTTTACAGGATGCAAAAAAACTTTGTCAATAGCTAGTTGTGTAGACGATACTCAATTTAATTGATATATTTCTAAAATGGGTAGTTATCGAATTACAATTTTTGTTGTGTTTTAACAATTCTTCTAAATTTAACGTACCTCCCTACATCAGATGGACATACAACTTATGTACAAATTTAGCCTCCCGAACCATTTTTCTACAAGCTGATCGATCACTCCCTGTCTCCTCCGAGTCTCTCTCCACTTACAGCCCTTAATATCCTGCTGCCCATTATCTAAAAGCCTCTGTCTCGGTCTGCCAAGCGGCCTTCTTCCACGTTGTTGGGTTTGCATAATGATTTTTGTTGACAGTACCAACTGAGATCTGTTTAGATGTTATATCCATGCTAACTTTTGTGACCTTATGACGTTGATAAATAATGATTGTTTCGTAAGTTTTCGAGTTTTTTCATTGGATTTCAGTTTCCAATCATCTACAGTCTGTTGTGGGACAATTCTTCGATTATTCGAGTTATATTAGGCTAATATAAATCCAAAGTTAAGCAAATGTAAACAATTTGAATGAAGAGAAAACAATTTAAACATCTAACGAGAGAAGTTACGAGTATACCCGATGCCGCCGCAATATGGAAACTATAGGGTAGTAAAGTGTCTCGGTATACATTTACGAGTATATTTTAAGGTGGTTGTTTAGAAGTACTAAATATTTTCTTTCTTATGCAGAAATAAATTTATTTTTATTATTATTGCATGAACTAATTTTTATACGGCTATATTTAAGTACGGTGTGAAGATGTAGAATCAGATCAAGCGAGAGACGTAGAGATGCATTTGAAATGTGGTGCTGGAGAAGGATGTTATGAATTCCATGGAAGGCGAGGCGAACTAATGCATCCATTCTAAAATAACTGAGAGTCACCGGCAGATTGTCGACAATATCTACAGCGAGCCTCTGATTTTTTTGACACATTGCAATTGGCCAAGGATACAGTTTGGATAGGCTTACGTTCACTGGAAGCGTGGGAGGATGATGCACAAGTGGAAGGATAAAGCACAAAAAGAAAAACCCCAATGTGTTGGACTGACCAAGGAAAAGACGTAATAGAACAACCCATAACAACCGCTTTCCGAACTGCGGAGTGCAGGGACGGATGGAGTCGTCAAAGGCTATCATGGGAGTCACGATGCTCAGTCATGGGCTATAAGATAGGATGGATTGGCTAATTTTTATCATCGTTGTAGGATACGATAAATTGTTTAATCATGAGTAAAATACATTTCAATTGCACATTTCACGTCAATAAGTTCTTCAAATAAAATACTAGAATTATTAATTTAAAAATTATAATTTCACACATTCAACTGAATGCTGAAAACTATTTTCTAATGAAATGTCCATTAGCTTCAAGTGCAATCAAAATAACTTTCAGTCTAATCAAAATGTAATAAAACATCCTATTTTGTCCATTAACTTAAAATCTCAGAATTCACAGAAGATATTCAGCCAGTGATAACTACTCAGGTTTCCCTTGCTGTCGATACCATTACAGCACATTCTGCAGGAGAACACCCTTCTCCCTTCACCACCCACCATGGACTAAGTAATGATGTGGATCCACTAGATTCATTTCTGGATAAATGGGAAATTTAATGCACATATTCCGTATACTCATTCTCCTTTAATCCGCACGCTGTTTACTCGATATGGCAGACACTCGAAACATTTTAGAAAATAAAAATTATAATGAATAAAATATATTGTGGAAGATGTGTATTGGATAACAAAATTACGGAACATGTTAATGGTGGATCACACAATTCCAATCACACAATTCAAGACAGTTTTAACGTTCATTGGGATAGAATAGTATTAACAAATAAAGCAATACGGGAACTTGCTTACGACATATACGATAAAATATGGTCGACTTTATTGATATATGTGTGCTGTTAACATGACCACACAAGGAATGAATTGTTGAATGAATTTTCCGATATCAATCAATACCTTTCATTTTTTCGGTTGATAAATTGAGGTTTAAACTCCTTTACTAACTGATTCCTTTAGAAACTTTGTAAGTATAGTATGCAAAGGAAAGCATGAGTAACATTGTTCCTGTTGTCATTGTGTTATATTAAGACTTTTAATTATTAATTTTTTTTTTGTTATTTGATGTTAAATTAATAAATTTATTCTGCCGCTTATTGGACTGTTCTATCGAGATTCAGAATATATGAACAGTTTTATTTGCTGGTATGTTTTATTCCATTTAGTACAGATTTGCTATTATGGTGTTGAAAATTCTTAAAATTATGAACAAGAAAAATATTATACATCAATGAAAAGCGAGGCATCAGTATAATCACCATCACCAAGCCGTACCCCTATTGGAGTATGCAGAGAAATATTATACATCAATGAAAAGCGAGGCATCAGTATAATCACCATCACCAAGCCGTACCCCTATTGGAGTATGCAGAGAAATATTATACATCAATGAAAAGCGAGGCATCAGTATAATCACCATCACCAAGCCGTACCCCTATTGGAGTATGCAGAGAAATATTATACATCAATGAAAAGCGAGGCATCAGTATAATCACCATCACCAAGCCGTACCCCTATTGGAGTATGCAGAGACATTTTTCACTAATTCCTCTTTCAGAATTTCATTAATTTGGTTGACTCACATTTTTCTAGGTTTTTTCAAAATTCTCATACCTTCACTACTTGTAAATATTATTATTGTAAATCTTTCATCATTCATTCACTTGACAGAACCATCTCAATGACCTTTTCTTCATCATAAGTACTGCATCTTCTTTCAATCCGCATTCTTTCCTAATAATGCTCTTCTTTCCTATTCTGCCATACATTGTTTTTTTCCACGTATTCTACGCAACGCTTTCATTTCTACTGCAATTATTTTACTTTTATTATTTTTTGTCAAGTCCAAGTTCTGCTTACGTATCCTTATTTTGGCAACAAGATTCCATTATGAGCAGCTGGCTTTATTTCTTTTTAAATGCTCCGGTCGGTTAACAAACAATTCAAAGATTAATATTTTAATAGCATTTCTATGTATAATACATATATGAAATAATCCAACATATCATTATCATCCCTATCAGAGTGTCGTGTATTGCAAGTATGCTGTGTGTTTGTTACTCGCGTTTGTTTATCCCCGCGAAATGGTGACAGCATCCCCCCCACCCATTCCTATCTATTTAATTGATTCCGCACGACACTTGGGGTGGATGGGTGGCGCACTGGGAGGGAAGCAGTTTTAGTAAATTGTTTTTCGGGTTTTATGATTGTGTCTCTACGCGACTATGTGTGTGTCTCCCGTATCGAGAGACACATGTGCCTTGAATGCAAAATCTATGTTTTATATGCATGTCACAGATATTCGATTGCCCCGAGAACAAATTTTATATGTTTTTTTACCTAGATAGCAAGTTTTTTTTTAAAAAAAAAAGGAAATTTATTTAGGAAAAAAAAATGTGGCTAAAGAAATATTTTTAAAAATTGATTTTTCTACTGAAATTATTTATTTTTATTGTTATTGTTAGGTTTTTGATAAAAGTCTCGATCGAGAAAATAAAGCAAAACAATAGAAGATACGGATTTGATTCCTGCCGGAACCAAATTTATTTCAAAGTAGGTTCCAGATTGGTTTTAACTTAAGGTCACTAACATATTTCTGGTTGGTCGTAAGAGATTGCCACGTGACAATATACCCATACGGTTGTACTGTATACAATGGTAATGATATTATAATACAACTTTAGACTTATTCACAAAATATTTTCATAAAAATGGCAAATTTAAAAAAAATTCTTCCAGATGATCAATATTTTTTTTAATTTCTCAATATATTTATCAATATATTTCTCAATATATTTAAGGAAAATAATATTAACATTAATAGTATTCGTTAAAAGGAAACCAACTAAATTATCCATAAATGTGTGAGACCTTTTTATCCTTGTTTATTTGAATATTCCTGAAGGCTTTCACATTCGTCACGAAAGTGTAATAACATTAAAGAAATTGAATTATCGTCCATCGTAAGAGGAAGCCAAATTCTATTAAGTATTTATTAGAAGCAATTCCGATAAATGATCCGGTTTGATAAATATGCGCGGAAGTCCTGCTGACCGATAGGCTGCTGACCGATACTTCCTTCGGAAGATCAAACGGGACAGCCAAATAATATTAGAGAAGAGGTTCCAAACACCTTTATGGAGTAGTCGGAACTTGGAATAGAATTTTAAAATATTTTTGAATGTGAATGAATGTGAATGAATGTAGTGTTTTCGTTATTGCGTAAAATATATTAAATCACCTAATTAAACGATTCGGGAATTTCAAAACAATAGTTAAGTGGAAATTTTGTTAAATTTATTTTGAAATAGTTGTTAAAAAATATGTTGTTTATAGTTAAGGCATTAACGTTGTGGAGGTTTAAAGACATTGTAATTTATTTTTATCAAACACTGTTCATTCCACTTTTTTGTGACGGTATAACCCTACCGGTTTCAAGGCTTTCACTTCATCTTCAGGGGAGCGCAAACAAGACTAAATGCTATTCGAACTGGTACCAATATACACGCTTCAACGGTTGGGGGCTGAGGGATGAGGGAGGCATGGGTCAATTTCGGCCAAGAGCGGAGAGATTTTTGGGAAATAACTGTTCAACAGATGTTCGGATCGGTGTACTGACTTAGAAATTTCTAGGGCCTCTAATTCTTACATATCAGTAGTAACGGAAATAAATTGGACAGATTATATAAATTGTTTTATTATTATTATTTCAGATGGGTTTGGAATACATTGTTACTTGGCAATGAACCCACCAAGTTGCATAAAAAATAGATATTAGTAGAAAAAAATAATGTATCTTATATGTTATTTTTTAAAGGTTTTAAAGCTCCTTGGTGTACCTGAAAATAATACACATATATTATTACGTCGTTCAGTTAGTCGGGTAGTCTGCAGAATATTTGAGTTGTTTGAGTTCGTAGCCACGAGATGACACTGTCTTTAACGATTTTAATTGACATTGACAGTACCACGTAACTTAAAATTTATAGTTGAATGTGTTGACAATACTACCCCATATAGAAAAGTAACAATAGCTTTGTTCACAGTTGGGTTCCATCGGAAATCAAATTCGAACCCCCTAGGCGGTAAACAAGTGTCATATCATCAAAGCCAAAAAGTTGCCATTCAACTTAATTTTAGAAAAATACGAAAATCAACCAAAGAAGATAAAAGTGCAAAAAAATAATAAATACATGATGCACTTTTTATTTTCACTGCAGTTAATTTGACAGAGTCGTGAATTTTTATCTAAAGGAATGTTATTGATTATCGTTGCACAATCATGCGAAAAAGAGGGGGTAGAAGAAGGGCGAACAAACGAAAAACAACTTTGCGAATTTTATCAACTTTTTAACTGGCTACGTGCGCGTTTTCGCGCAGATATTTCCACAGAACGATACGTACGAATGTACATATGAAGCCTGCGCCGCCATTAAAAGTGGAATTACGAAGTTTAAACAGTAACACGAAACTGCCATTTGTTTATCTTGGGTTTCTCACACGCCTGCGGGAAGGGTAAGGGGTGCGGCAAAGGAGGGGTGCAGGGAAGGAGGCAGCAGGGGGAGGGACCACCATCCCTGTGGCCCCTCTCACTCCCCCTCCTGGCCCTCTGCGCCTGAAACTTGTACAATACAAATTAATTAAAAGTTTTACAGTGTTAAGAATCATTAGGTGATTTAATTATGAGCGGGGATGTATTGTGCCGCTCGTACGGCGTGGCCCGCGGCGAGGAACGGGTTGGGTAGGGGCGGTGAAGGAGGGGCGGGGACACATAAATGTTGAATTACATAGCAACATAGAATGTTTCAAACGTTCATATTTGCAATAGTGCAGTACAATAATGTTTATAACAATATTGGATAGTGCAACCATTAAAGTGTTCAACAAAAAAAATAGACCGTACTGTTATTCCTCGTTAATGGTCTTAGCTTCTCTTCAGGTACTATAGTGGGCGATTGGAAACGGTGTTAGTTTATTCCTTATGTGCAGCAAAGTAAACCCTTGATGTCGGAGGTCTCACTAATTCAGGTAACATAATAATAAGGGATCTCCCGTCAGGCTTGATGTCAATTATAGCATCTTTATTGAAAGTAACACGCACAGAATAATCGTATTGAAATGATAAAATAGAATGACAATTTCTTATTGTGATTTCGTGGTTTATATATCATAGTTGTTCTTGATCGTGGGAGAGGAGAGATAATCAAAACAAAAAGTAATGAGGTATTTGCAAAAAGCCGCTGCGCTGGAAATAATTATGAATTACTTTGTTTGTGTCGAAGGAATGCGTAGTCATATAAATATATATTACTTGGACAAATTCCTTCCTTGTGGGGCTTCGGCATACCGAAGTCAAATATTATCAATAGACGCTTTTTTATACGTATTTGTTTACGTTCTATACCCGAGGGTTATAACAGTACATACATCAATAACTTCACAACATATCCCTTTTAGGATACGTCGAGATGACAGATCTCTACGCTTTTCTATTCTCAAAACCACAGCTGTCACTTCGGCCACTTCTATGTATCATACACTCTCTTCTATTTCTAACATTTCCTCCATGTTAATATTTTCCCAACTATCTCCTTTCACACTTTTCTAGATCTATCTCTTTCTCGCTTTCCTTTGATTCGAAAATCTTACTTCGAAAACCATTCTATCAACGCGTCTTATACGGGGAAGTAGTGGACAAGAGACGGGTTAGGGGGCTGAGAAAGCGATATAAGGACAGCTTAAAGCTGACGTTGTGCGGGGGCGTCTGAGGACTTGGAACATGTGGCTCAGGACCGTCAAAGGATGGAGAGCCATCTGTTCTCGGGTTGATGGTGTATCAACGGCTAGACGTGTGAGAAACAGTCAGCGTGCTGCAAACATGCGTCAGCATTGTCAGGCTACTCAGCAGGATCCACATGTCTGTTATATCTGCAGGGAGTGCGCATTTATAATCGGGCTGTTCTCGCACAGAAGATCACATGATCGACGGGGAAGAGCGGCTCAAGATTGACGTTGGAGTGACGAGGGGATCCTCGACTATGAGGCAAAGCAACGATGACGACCAATGTGGCCAAATCATCTGAAGATTCTAAACCATCGTCCGGAAAAATCTGATGAAAAATAAGGTCCAATACCTAGTAACTAAGTAGCCTAAAACCCTAGCTATTAAACACCGATTCGAGACAAGCTTTTGTAATGGAACAAGCTTATAATATATGTTATATTCGACTTTATGAAACAAATTTTCCAGCAAAATCAGGAATTTTACAAATTCATTAATCTTAGTCTATTACAAATTAATGATGGTAGTAATTTTACCAGACCACACTTTTCAACTCTTATTAGTACAAAGCGCCGATCTATCTAAGCGCCGTTGCTGTACTAACTAATTTGTGCCGCAAATTTGTCGTGTATTTATCACCTGTGATTTTTTTAGTGTATAGTTCATAAATTCATATTTTGTTTAAAAATTTAAATACACATTATTTTAACACTTATTTATTTGGATAAATTTAAACAGAATTAAAAAAATTAAATGGATATGTACTTTTCTTCTAAATAATGTTGATAAGAAATAATAATTTAAAAAATGACGCGTTTTTATCTCACCATTTCAAATTCAAAGGATAATTATAGCGCCGTTTAGAAAGCAAACTCTCTTCAAGGGCGGTCTAACTCGGAACTCGAACCCTCTTTTAAAACAAATCACGTAGATAGCTATAGCAGCGCCCGAACGAATCATGTATAACACTTTCTTTGTATACACAATACAACCCTGTGGAATCACTACAACGTGGTAATCTTATCCAACCAACCAGAAAGATATTTATGAGGCCTTAAGTGAAAAACAGGGTTCCAGCGGGAATCGAACTCGCAATCTCCGTGTCGGAAGATACGAGTCTCACCAACCACACCTTCGGAGGTGGTCGAACTTCTCTACTTTACTTCTCCCCTAAACTAATACATTTATTTTATTCGGCATTCTTATTACATACTCGTATATACGCAATATTTAAAATATCTGCATTGACTTGACTGACTTATTCAAAACTTATTGACATGACTTATTCAAATCTTAACAAAAATTGCTTCAGATAAATTAAAAATTTATTGAAATTTTAATACGAATTTATAGTAAGTAAATGTCTAAGTTCTCAAAATAATTAAAGAGGTTAAAAAAATATTATTCTATTTGTGTTGGTATAAATAATCATTGAAATATTGTTAATGAAAAATTAGGCAACGTAAGAAAGTGTAGGAATTTGAATTGAAAACGTTGTCTGTTAATTGGATAGGGCGAGCCGAGAGTATACGTGGCCGTAATGTGGCTAGTGAGACAGTTTAGTGGATAGGGGATGCGACCCGGGGGTGGAGGATGAACTACCCAGATCTAACTACCCCATATTTGTCAACTGTGATACGTGGGCGTTATTGGATTATATACATTTCATGAACCTTTTGATTTTACATAAGAAACGATTTGCATGAATACATATTAAACATTCATATTGATTAATTTCTTTTATTGCCAATTTCCACGGCTTAGTTGATAAAACACCTGTCTTACAACCCGGGGGTTGCCGGTTGTCGTTCGTATCCAATTGATTGAAAAAGTGATCCAATGTCAATATTTCACTCAAGGCCACTTTATTCACTTTTTGGTCGGTTGGAATATATTGCCATATGGAAATTAATTCGCCAGGTCGTATTGTTTGAAACGAAAGTGTAATAAAATCACATAAAATTAGTCTCGATTAGTATTAATTGCCGGAGCCTACAGAAGAATTCAATAAAATTTGTTTCTCGATACTCAAGATGAACTACGCTGCAAGTCCATTGCAAATTTATTTAATTTTATTTATACAGGACAAGAAATTTTATGAAAACACAATTTGCTGAAAAACAACAGGTAATTCAATTTGGTCACAAAATGTTAATGGATTTGCGTTTGTTGCCTTTCATTTGTCGTGTCCCCAGTAAACTAGGCTTTTGCTTGTATCTCACTGAGGAAAAATGAATGATAGAAAGACAGATATTTTGCCAGATTTACCTCAAAAACGCGATACACGCTCTGAAGCCAAGGCGACCTCAGTGTACCATGTCTAACAAAAGTCATGTTTTCTATCGTTTATGTCACATTTATATACCTATAGATCGTCTAAGGCATTCTGGTTTTAAAACAAGCTTACTAAACATAGTATTGTACTGTATTACACTTACTAAACATAGTATTGTACTGCATTACACTTTCATAGTAAAAATAACAACCTAGTGGGATTATTGCCATGTAGCAATCTCTTCTATCCAATCAAAAATATGAAAAAGTCTTAAGTTAAAACCACATTGGTACTCCTTTGAAAAAAATAGTCTTCCAATGGGTTGTTGGATATTGTACTATTGTATTATATTGTCGTTATACACAGTACTACCTCACGGGTTTAATGCCATTTGGAAATCTCTTACAACCGGTATTAGTCTCTTTCGACCGTTGGCAATCTTTTCCATAAAAAATATGTTAAACCTTCAGTTAGATCAGCAACCTTAACAAGACTAAGCTCCGTCCTTGGAATGCTTTGAGAAGTGACTAAAAAAACTCTTAATTTCTAGTCAGTAATATAACGTGTCTCATTCTTTTATTTTCCTTTCCTCTCCTCCATCCCTTCCTTTTCCTTTGATTGATGATATCTCACTTTATATGAAAAGGAATGTTCGGGTGATTATCCGTCTTTGTGAGCATATGCTTCACGTATGTGTTAATGGATTTCGTGGGGATGGATAGTTATTTGAATATTTTTTTACGACCATGTAACTTGTTTCATTGAATTTTGTCTGGTTGGTTGGAAGAGATTGCTGTCTGGAAATAATCCCGCCAGATTGCAATTGCAATAAAAGGGTTAAATAAATAAATAAGACTACAATCTCATTTTCAAAATGTGGGTACCAACGGGAATTGAAGACAGGGATCTTGTTGACTAGACCACGAAGGCATAAATTTATTTTGATAAAATTAAAAATCTTTGATCATACTCGTATATGGTATAACTGTTTGATTTGGTTACATATGCGATGATTATGAATAAAAAAAGGACGTGAAATCGAAATATTTATCGTTTTAAAAATGCATTAATATTTGAAATAGAATATTTCTATACACAGCCGTTATTCTTAGGAAGACAGCCTCCCTTGCCTCTTCAATTGGGAGCTCGTTTTGAATACGTTATATCAGCCATTAGGCAAAAAGCCTCGCTCGAAACATTGACAGACATCTCGTGTGAGGGGGGACAGCGAAATGGGGAGACAATGGGTAGGAGGGAGAGAAAAGGCGAGCGTTCCGCGATAGGATGCAAATAGCCATTAGGGTAATTGGGCATTAGACGAAATGAGAGGACAGAAGAGAAGAGACACAATGCAGGCGAGGGAGAGAAAGGAAAACGAGTGAAGAGAAAGGGGAAACGACGAAGAACGGCGGACAATTACTGAAAGTCTAACCCTTCCAAGCCAAGTCCATCCGCTTTGGTCATCAAAATCTCACTGCTGAAGTATCAGAACATGACCCTGTGATTAATTGGAAGAACAAGAACAATTACAGGACTCGGCTGTGACGACACGAAGAAAAGCCCGGGGTGGAGAGAGAGCGAACGGGTGGGTTGGTTGGGAGATATTAGGAATGAGTGAGGAGGGTCACGGCCCAGGGGTGAGTGGTGTAGTCTTAATTAGCGTACTGATTCACAATGAAATGTGAAGAGGAATAGATAAAGAAATTAAACTAATTGTACAAACACAAAACAAATAAAATATCGAGTGTTAAATTGAAACCTAGAAAAAAATAAAATTTTATCAAATCTTGGTTCAGTCGCAATGAAGTCATAAAAAACATTTTTTTCTATTATTTGAAATTCGCACAAACAACATTAGTATAAGAACGAATTGTGAAAATATTTATTTCCACTTTTATTCAAATTATTATTTCAGTTACATGTTCAATTCTTTAGACCGTGTTCCGTGCGGGGTTGACAGAAAGAACATGTCTCCGCACTTATCTAAACAGACAAAATAGGTTTCCCCTAAATTAATAATAAAATTTAAAAAAATAATACTATGGTTTCCTCTAAATTCATTCATCTCGTCATGCGCCACAGTATACTATTCGCACTTTACTCCTCGTTACCTTTAAAAATCTAGTTCGTTTCATCCAGCTAGATTTAAGCGTCGCAAACATGTTTTTTAATATACTATATGTTAAATTAGTAAAAAAATTGTAACTGAACAATTTGTTTTAATTGAGGAAAACTCAGCCTGAAGGCTCGATTAATGAATTCGAAGTTAATGTTGTCTCCCAACCATGCTCTATAATATGAATATGTTCACAGTACCAATTCGGATAAGATTTCAGGTCAAAAAATGTATGAATGAATATGACAACATATTATATATCTATTTTACTCCAAATTTTTAAAATAAAAAAAAAATAATTTAAAATAATCGGCATAATTTTCGCCAATAACTGTGCACTATATATTACATTATCGTTATTCGTTAAAAATAATTAAGAAAAATGAATTCAAAATAAATTAAAATTTTATTTGAATAATATCTTACTTAAAGTTTTGTTGTTATTTTATATTTCCTATTCACGATAATTGCTTCCAATTCCGAGTAATTCCACGTTTTACAAAACTGTTATAAATAGTAAAATTATTTTAAATTAGATTGTCATATCGGTAAACTTGATAGGTTAATTTTGAATGAGAAAACTTTCAGGAAATTAATAACCATTAACAATTTATAAACATCCGTTTTCCATCGGCAATCACGAATGGAATTGAATCAATGATTTTGGATATTATGTAACTTAACAGTTCTTGAATTTTGAAAGGATACAAAACAGTTTGTTCAATTTATAGAAGTCTTTTAAAAATGAAATAACTTACAAAAAATATTTTTTAATACACGAATTAATTATCATCATATCCTGTAATAAAGTTGGATCTGTTTTTGAAAGATTCTGCTAGTGGTCGTGTCGGACTTTATAAAAGAGAGAAGGTTTCTTATAGTTTTCAAGGTCTTTTAGTTGGATGGTTGCCAATGGGTTGTTTGTATAGTGTGTGGAATCGTGAGGTTATTCATTCATCCTTGATTTCTTTTTTCTTTTCCATTTCACAATTACTAAAATTACTAATATTTAACACAGCCCTATGATGTTGGTGTATCTATTAATTATAGTATTTTTCACGTTATCTTGTTCATACAGTTTGGATCATTAAGCTTAAAAGCACGTTTCCATTTTTATCATTTCAATCCCTTTTTATCCCATACACTTATATTACCTTAAATATATTTCTATTTATTTACATGACAAGTA
Organism: Odontocerum albicorne; assembly: GCA_949825065.1. NCBI lineage: Eukaryota > Metazoa > Arthropoda > Insecta > Trichoptera > Odontoceridae > Odontocerum > Odontocerum albicorne. The sequence continues at coordinate 21,100,068 of OX463841.1, read as the reverse complement.
AATGTATTTATTATATGAATCCATAATTTATAAATATTAGACACAAACAAAAAAAACAGGTAAATTATAGTGGACACTCATTTACATGGGTCTAGGTTTATTGCCTAGATTGAAAGTATTGATTTCATTAAATTACTGTAATTTGGCATGATGATAAGTGTGTACTTATTTATATAATTCGTATAAAATTAACACAAAATTCTAGGCACGGTTAGAATGTTAAATTATTTTATATTTGAGATTGGAATCCTCAATAACTCAAAATTCAGTTCATTCTCAGAAACACGTATTTTTTCATGATATAACATTCACATTTTACAAAATTTTAATAGAAATTCGATTCGTAGAACTCAAGAGCATAATATTGAAAAAAACCTCTCTATTTGTAGATATAAAGAACTAATTCACTTGGCACACTCCGTGGCAAAGTGATCTCATTCGTTAATCACAGATTACACTCGTATATATTTATCCTTAATACAAAAACACTGAGCTGAAACATTCATATTGTGAATTTACTTTCATGTACATACTTGAATCCTTAAATACCAAATGCACATTTTCGACCGCATAATAATCACAACAATCACATCAAAATCATGTCCAAAAATTCCTCATTACACGTTCTACATTCGCATTCAATCACATGCCTATGCGGATACCTCAGCTTATTATTTCATATTTTTTTCTAATTAAATAATTCTGTTACAAATATCGAAATAATTAAACTGCACTTTTGAATAATCAAAGTCATAAAGTAATAATGATTTATCTGTCGAATTGAATACCTCTTATAAGAGCAGGGTTCGGGCTTCCCATCCATTAGTTTGAAATTTAAAATAAATAAACTTTAAATTTTTCTCTCTCAAAATGATGACTTATGTAGTAGCCAAAATGATCAATTCAATTTAAGAAACACCGCGAAGCAATCATTTCCCTTATGACAGCACATTCATATCCATTAATTTGTTTTCCAAAATATGGCCGCCATTATTGCTTGTTATTTTTGACATTTCATTTATTTGATTGAGACGTTGCCGTGAGCCCTCCGGTGGAAAAAATTTAAACACAAATGGAAAACACATTTCGGTTTAGCGATGGGGTAATCATATCCTCCCCCTTCACCACTACTCGTAAATAAGCCGCCAACTAAGTGACACGCAGAACTGGGTGGCGGGAACAATGTAAAAAGTGAACGAATCGATGAGAAACGAAACTTTTGTGGAGCAAATAAATACAGTCATATGCGTTAGTTCAATTTTAGGACAGATCATATATTTCGAGGTTAATTAAAAATGGTGACAAAAGTTTAATTATTTATTTTATCGGATTGTGTTACGTTTACGTTGTATATACAGTACAATGTGAGGGGAGGGGGGATTATTGCCAATGTGGCAATCCCTTCCAAACAACTAGAAATATTTTAAAGTGGACAGTGAAAACTAGACTGGAACCATTTAACAAACTTAGGTATCAACGGGAATCGAAATCGCTACCTTGAGATCGTCAAGGAAGTATTTATAGGCTGTATTTTAAAATAAAGCTTATTTGTAATAACACCTTACATTACCACCTAAAAACTTTACCGAAACAACGTATGGGCCGAATATATGAGCAATGAGTGCCGTCAGACTCAGGAGTCCGGCAAACTATGTTAATGTGCTTTCCATTTCCCAGTCTTTGGTGACATTTACAAATATTTTGGCAAAAATTTTTTTGGTCAGTTGAATGCTGCACGTATGTTTTAAATAGCCTTGTAAATCTTTAATTTAAAATCGACACTAATCTGCGTAACTCTTGTTGTTTGATTGGAAAAGATTGCCATAAACCAATAAACTCGACGTTTATATACTTAACAATAAAGTATCAAAATCAATATGTCAGAATAACGAATGAGGAGGAGAAAGACTGCAGATTGAAAGAAAATCCAGTACTTAAGATGAAGAAAGAAGCAAATAGATGGTTCGGTCACGTAGAATGAATAAATTATGAAATAATTTAAAAACACTAAATATACATGTAAGGCACGAAAGTTTAAGAAACCTTGAAAGACGTGGCACGACAAAGTGAATACGATTCTGGAAGAGGGAAGAGTGAAAAGCTCTTTATAAGAGGAGAGTATGCACGACGAGGTGTATGGACGTAGCAGAAGCGAAATATATGAGCCAGGATAGAATGAATGGGTAATCTGTCATTTCTACATTCCCTTATAGGGATGTGGTGGGATGGGGATGATGATGACCATAGTTCATTTTTAGTTAAATACGAGTATATGCATTTTTAAACTTGTTAAAACTCTTTTATTGTTTTGATTTAACAACTTTATTTTTTTCCGTAACAGATTTAACATTATTCTGTTGTGTAGCTCATGACTGAGCATCGTGACTCCCGTGATAGCCTCTGACGACTCTTCTCCATCCATATCTGCACTCCGCGACTCGATGAGCAGCCGTTAAGGGTTGTTCAGTTGCGTCTTTCACTTGGTCAGCCCAACGCATTGGAACTCTTCCTCTTGTGCGTCGTCCTTCCACGCTTCCAGTAACCGCAAACCTCTCCAATCTCCTTGGTAACGAACAACGTACCCAGATATCATAATCGGAGGACTCGCCGAAGGCATATTGTCGACAATCTGTCGGTGAATCTCAGTTCTTCGAGAATTGAGACGTTAGTTTGCCTTGCTGTCCATGGAATTTGAAACATCCTTCTCCAGCACCACATTTTATATGCATCTATTTTAAATTCTCTTGCTAGCTCTCAGAGCCTAAGTCTCCGCGCCAAACATGAATATTGCGAAGACAAGAGACTTAAGTAGGTGCATTTTTCTCGTGATTGTGATGGTTCTGCTCTTCCATATCTTTTCCAGCGTTGATATTGCAGCTTTTGCCATTCCAGTAACATATTACAATATTTTATTAAGCTTTTGGCATATGTATTAGATTTTATTCTCTTAGCACCTTATTCAGTTTTCAGTCTTACCACACTACCCATAAAGTAGGTGTAAAACTAAAGACAAATAAAAAATGAGAACTGGCGGAAATAATTGATATGTATAACTGAATATCAAAAATCAGTGGTATCATACTAGCGGCCCGTAGGCTGCCACTTTCAAAATTTAAATATTCCTGTAAATTGAATGAAGACCACAGAGTCATATTAATTTGAATTTGTGTAGAAGATGCTGTGTTCAACTTATTATCTAAGACCATTTTAAATAAATTTAAATTTATACTCCTGTGCAAGAAACGAAAGAAATTTCCATTTATCCAAATCAACCGAAACTCAATAATTCAACTTATATCATGAACTTATTGTAGATAAATTTATACTCTTGTGCAAGAAATGAAAGAAATTTCCATTTATCCAAATCAACCGAAACTCAATAATTCAACTTATATCATGAACTTATTGTATTATAGATAAATGAAGTTTTACCAAAATACAATACTTTCGATGTCATATTGTAGTGTCCATTATCAGAATCAGCATCATCACCATCACGCCATGTTTTTATTAGGCGAGGCAGAGAAAACAAATCACGACATTATTCTATCAGGATACACATCTTTCGTTTCGGCTACTTTAATACACCTTGTAATGGATACTCTCATATTCTAAAGATTTTTATTACTCTCTTGTTCATAATTTGACAAATTTGATCGTACAACGTTTCTCTAGGTATTCCTAAACTTCTTGTACCTCGCATACTATTCGTATTGATTATGTTTGTAACTCTATCACCATTAATTCTCTCTACGTTGATGATCCATCTAAATACTTTATCATGGTATCCCATGAATGAGTGACCTATTGGTGAGATGTTTGTTTCCCATCCGAGAGTTTCGGGTTCGGTTTCCTATAGTACCCACAAAAAATAATCAAAAAGGTTCTACTTTTGGTTGAAGTTATCTGATAACAATAATCGTTTTGTATTAGACGTGTACGAGTGTTGCCCTCCCTCATATGATAGTATTTCTAGCATATACGATGATTCACTGTAAATTATGTTTTCTCTTCTTACTCGAGTTTCTAAATGAGATATCTCCATTGTAACTTTCAGATCTGTGTCTTACGAGATGTTGCCTTGGAGAGGAGCAGAACTTTGAAGTCTATCTCATCCTTATCGACTACATTGATTGTTCCGAATTGATAATCTAGAGCGGGGTATTATGAAAGGGCTTTTGCCGTTGCGGGTCCCATTGCGTGGTTTTACTCTAAGTGTAAATACAACAATTTTTGGGAGGTCTTATGAAAACTTATAATTTTATGTAAATACTACAAATATTCACTAAACTCCATCTAAAGCCGAATGTGTTTCGATCACATATCGGAAGATCTACAAAAGTTTATTTGTAGTTCGACGTCCCAAGATAAGTCTGCGGTTTTCTTAACATACATGTTTGCTATGCTTATGGCCGACACTTATCCATCCTTAGAATTAACTCATTTTATTTTTTGTAATGTATTTAATCTCTCAATAATAGTGGGTCCGATTCTTGATTTATAGCGCCTCTGAAGAGAGTCTGCTCTCTAAACGGCGCTAATTAAATTGCATTTTATTAATATTTTTATAACGTGTTTACTTCAGTGGTTCTAAATCTGAAAGATCTATAATTGATACCAACGACATCGTTTTCTCTCGCTCACCATTTTTACAAGTACGCATAACCAATTCGGTTATGTTAAGGGAAACATATATGAATCGGTGAGGATTACGAATAAATCAATGAAATGTGAAAAAGGAAAATAAGAAGACTGACTAATAGAAACACCATAAAATAATTATGAGTTATTGGGGTGTGGTAATCTCTTCTAACCAACCAGAAAGATGTTAAAGAAGACTTAGTTGAAAACCGTGTAGAACCCTTCTGAAAACTGAATAACAGCGCCAATTAAAACAGCTGTTTTTGGGTTGGTAACAAACAACTAGGTCACGGAGTTTGTGCTTTATATTTGTAAGAAAGTCATTATAGTATGAGTAAACAATCTTTTGAAAATTATTTATTTTATTCTAACAATATTACGTATCTGATTGCTCTTGTTTGATGAAGTAATGGTTTCACTGAAAAAAAATCTTGAAAACATGTTTACTGTAAAACTTTAAAGTTTCAGATAGGGAAATAATAATATAGCTTAACTGAATATTTGTCGCTATCTAACCGGAGCATAAGGGAGCATTAAATAATTAGTTACGCAAGGGTTGGGGTGTGAGGGCGTGGGGTGTGGGCGGTGGGCGGCGTGTGGAGGGCCCGCCGTAAATGGAAACGTAATAGCACTTTTGATGTCTATTTATGACAAAACTACCGTGCCGCTTCATTATCAGGAATGATTCGTTAACATTCTAAGTGAATAAAACTTGTTAGATGTATTAAATTAAAGCCAAAGAAAATAATGCGAATACAAAATAAATTGGAATACATCAGAGCTTTTAATCGACTTTCGTGTGTTTAGTTGAAAAATAAATATAGAGAGAAACTATAAAAAGGAGTATGTTTAAAGTATCAAATATAGTGACGTATGGAGGAATTTTCGAAACCGTAAATCGTAAGTTTTTATGGAAATAGCCTAAAGAGAAAGCATAAAATAGAGTGTGTTTTGTCGGATGTTTCAAGTATCAAAATACAGATATATGTACATATATAAGAATGGTATATAAAAGTTTTCTTATAAGAAAAACAAGCCTATGGTAAAGAATGAGTACTTGGCTTTTCAAAGAATGAAACATAGTGCTGTGTGACGGAATACAATGTCATATCATGAAGAATACTTTTTTTCTGGAAATATATAGTTATTATCTTTCAGAAACGGTTACAAAAAGTTTCACTATGTTGAAACTTATTGATACCATAATACTAAGATAATTATTCAAAAAAAAAAAAAAAAATGAGACAAATATTCAGTGAATTGTGGAATTTCCGACACTCGAAGTATTGAAATTTCAAATGATAAGTCCTGCACACAATTTTTTTATTAATATGTATGCTTTAACACATCCAAACTGGTAATTCATATGGTATGCTTTAACACATCCGAACTGGTAATTCATATGGTATGCTTTAACACATCCGGACTGGTAATTCATATGGTATGCTTTAACACATCCGAACTGGTAATTCATATGGCATGGTTTAACACATCCGAACTGGTAATTCATATGGTATGCTTTAACGCATCCGAATTGGTAATTCATATGGCATGGTTTAACACATCCGAACTGGCAATTCATATGGTATGCTTTAACACATCTGAACTGGTAATTCATATGGCATAGTTTAACACATCCGAACTGGCAACTCATATGGTGTGCTTTAACACATCCGAACTGGTAATTCATATGGTATGCTTTAACACATCCGAACTGGTATTTCAAGCATATTGAAGAACGTGGCCGAAAGAAAACGCTGTATTCGGCTACATTCATCGAGCTTTCGGGCCTAGAGCTACTAGAATAGTCACAAAACTCACGGTTCATCATCAAAATACTACGTGAAAAACAACAACACTAGCATTCGTCTAGCGCTTGTAATATTGTATTGTATTACACTTTCGTTGTTTATAGTACAACTTGGCGGGCTTATTGCCATGTGACAATTTATTTCGACCAACCAGAAAGATGTTAAATAGGCATTAAGTGAAAACCAGACTAGAATCCTTTCAAAACAAATCTAGATTCCAGCGGGATTTGAACTCGCAACCTCCGGGTTGGGAGACAGGCGTCTTACCAACTAGGCCACGGAGGTTGTCCGTTGTTATCAGATTGGGATATTCTATTTATTTTTAAGAAGAAAGATAAAAGCGTACGGAAATTTTAAGGTCATAAGGGATTTCTAAATCCTTGTACGAGTAAGTTCGGAGAGCTTAAAGTTTTTGAAAAACATTCGTAGCTATTAAAAATAAAAAATAAATATTTTGCAATTAACACTAACTCGTTACTAACCTGTTTATAAAAAAAACTGCCCATTAAAATGCTCTATTATTAATTGAAAAGAAAGTTATTTCGTCTGTATCCCCACAAGAACAGTGGAGGGAAAACCAATCTCGAAATTAACCTACTATTGCGGGATTACTTAACGGGATTGGAGGAGCGGGCTTAAAAGCTCCAACGGATCCAATTCATGGAGAGATTGTATTGTGCAAAATACAAGAAATAAGTAAAAATGATCACAGACTGAGTACTATAAATTTGTACACATAATGTTCATGGAGAAACATTTTTTGATGAAATGATAATATTGCACTTTTGATTAGTGCTAGTGGAACAGGAATTAAGAATCGTATTTCCAAGATTTGAGATATTTGGCACAATACAGACTATGGTGAAGGCATGTTTAAAAAAAGTTATATTCTTTATTAGAAAAACAATACTCTGACAAAGATTTTCGAAACTTTTTTAAGACAGTAACATTTAAAAGTATAATTGTATACAAAAATATTTTTAAACTTTTATAACGATCGATGCTTTTATATTATTATTGAAGAGACTTTTATATTTAAAATTGCTCGTTAAAACACACGCTTATAAATTATATAATGTAGAAAACGACGTCCAAAGAGACCGTATAACCTAATTGCTATTGGAGGAGAGTTTATTATCAAGATAAATACCAAGGAATTGGATGCATCCTCATCAAAGTGTTGTCTACGTGGTGAAGCCACCCAGAGAAACTCCGTTTTACTTGTATTCAGTTTCAATTTATTTTTAGACACTCAATTTTAGACTTTGAGGATACTATTAGAAGCACCGTGTTTCAGGATCTTTATATCATTGGATCATATAATTAAAAAATATAATATTATCCATGTAAATCTGAGAATCAAAACCCTCAGTGTTAATGAGGTCACTGGTAGAGTAAGTATAAAAAATAAAAAGCAATGGCTCTAACATCGACTTTTATGATACACCATACTTAACAATATCCTGAGAAGAGTCTTCCTGATTATTAGCACTGAATTGCATTCTATTTGACAAATAAGATTTACTTCAGACAAGGACATGATCAACAGTATTTCATGATTAACAGTATCAAAATAGCGCTCATACCCAGAACTCTAATTAAATGAAACAACACTCTATGTTGAGTGACATTTTTCGTATGTAGATTGCTTATTTGAAACATTTTGTTCATCACGTATTCACTGATTTATTTGTTAATAAATGGCTTAGTTTCATTAGAGATAAAAAAAAAGCTTGTATTTACTAAATTAAAAAACAGGTCACCATATTTCTGAAATACTGGATTGTGGGCGAGTAAATACGTTTAATTAAAATTAAAAACCTGTCGATAATTAATGAAGCACCTCCCTAGGTCCTGAATATCGGCGACGAGGCCCTTGTCCAGTATTATTAATTATATTAAACTTGCCGGGTGGGACGTGCCACCGATCATCATCATTTCATCTTAATGAAAAGTTAAATCGATCTGTTTAATTAACCCGTTGCCATTCAAATATACTTCATTACTAAAATTTTCTCTTTCAGAGTTCATATTTCGTTTTTGTGGCTCAAAGTTCCAACCTTTTGAAAGCATTCTATTTTTTATTTTCAGGACTTTGAGGATATCAGTTTTGCTATCATTATCTCGAAACGTTGGTCTTTTGAACTACTTAGACTCAGATGGCCATACAACTCATGTAAAGTTTTATCTTCTTGGACGATTTTTTCCTAGTCTATCCATTACGGTCGAATCGTTTCGTCCCAGTCTTTGTCTACTCCCAGTCTCCTTAGCTCCTGCATTCTTATATAAAAGCCTCTGTCTCGGTCTGCCAAGTGACCTTTTTGCATGTTGTTAGGTTTGCAAATGATGTTTATTGACACAGCCAACAAAGATCATTGTACGACAGATAATTCTTTATTAATTATAATACAAATAGGACCCTCGAAACTTAGATTATACAAATCATCATAGCAACATGACAAAAATCTGATAGTCTCACGATCGAGTGCTTGATAGTGACAGGTTTAAATTCATCGCGATCAAAAATTAATAATCAAAAGAGTCATCCTTGTCAACCGACAAAATTTGATTACAATACTGTATGACTTGAAAAATGTTTGAGCTCAATTAATCATTGAGTATATTTATCCATTTTACAACATTATTATATTGTACGCTGCAAATAAACAAATACAATGTATGTGAAGCTTGCAATGAGACATACAATATGTAGTGATTTGAGAAAACTATGCCATTCATAATTTCGGTAACAAAAGTGGGCACCAATTCAACGTACAGTCTTTTTGACAAATACCACAAAAGTGATATATAGATTGATTCTTCACCATGGATGTATGATATTTGATTCTAGTCCGTTCTATCAATATAAAATATACTCGTGAAAAACCCTTAAGAGCCATTAATAATAATTATTATGATGAAGAACTACTTGAAATAAACGCCCAAAAACTGTATTATTAATTCTGAGGTGGATTGGGTGAATAGATCGAGCTACCTCGATCGGTCTGTTCGAGTGGCTAGCTATATAGCATGGAACATACTTCCTATATGATGTAGGCCGATAACACAGAACCATTCAAGACTATTCTTATGTTCACACTATTTGAGAGATGTTACATTGAAACGTCGGCGTTTATGGAGTGATATTTGGTTACTTAATGGTGCTGAAAAATAAATAAACATGAACAAAGTACAATATGATGCTTCTTTGTGAATTGTGCCGTAGCATACGATTCCTAACTGCAGAATCATAAAATGTGTTTCCAGCCTCAAAAAATGCACAACAAATAATCAGAATTTATTTATTAAATAGATATTTGTACATACCATCGCGTCATGCTGTGGTAGATAGAGAGGACGGATTGCCAGACTTTCCTATAGCGACACATCTCTTTCGGGTCCTCTACATCCATATAACTTCTCATATAACTCCTACGATTTCTCTGACTTATACATCTCCTTCTTTTTACCATTTACTTGATCTTCCTCTAAGATGCCTCCCACCCACATTTGCACTGTATATTTGTTTTGCTAGGATTTTTTCATTCATTCGTTCTACATGCCAAACCATCTCAAAGGTCTCTTTTTCGTTATACTTAATACACCAGCCTAAGTTTATCTTTATCCCTAAATCACTTCATTCTGAATTCTATCATAAATTGTTACCTCATATGTTCTCATTAAAATCCAGGATAGCTTGAATTCTATCAAAGGCAAATTCAGCAAGTTTTAATCTATTGTAGATAACTTGCTTATTATTATTTAACTGTTAAATCCAGTTCTTATGATTATTTTGTCCATTTTTTTCTCTATTATGATGGCAAAAATTGTGTGAGTATATTGTGGAAATATTCATTTCAAATTAATCATTTTTGTCATACTCGTACATTGTCACGTATTTTGCCATATATTGTCACCCCATGTATTCTTTTCAGTGTCTCAAACTTACATTTATTTATTAGCACATAAAAAATATTATGAATAGAAAGCCGGTTGGCAATGGGTTAATGAAAAGTAAAATCGATCTGTGTAATTAAACTCGCCATAATTTATTTTGTTAATGGGTTCAGCTTAACGCCATTGCGAAAAGAACTAAATTGAGTTTTGAGAACTAAATGTGTTGGTGAGACGAAATTGGCGAAGATTGTATTATGAGGTTAATGAATCGTATCAACTTTTTATAATTAAGCAAAAATATATGATGCAGGAAAAAAAACGGTTAAGCTTAATTAAACATTATGGGATATATGTTATGGCGGAATTCATTCAAAATATTTATTGTTGATATGCAATTTTTTTTTCTGAAGGGTAACATTTTTATAAAACAAATTATGCTGGGTGAGCTAGCAATTGAGATAAAATATTATTTGAGATATTTTTACGACAGATCGAAGTATTCCTGTAATGTTTTACCCACACAAAATTAACATACAATCAAATAAATATCTCGTGTTCATTGACAACTCGAAGGAAAAAAATGTTTTCGAGTTTATTTCTCATTTTTACCACAATTTAGACTCTTATTTTATTTTCTCTCTTTACGCTGGCAGTGAATCTGAGGTTGTGTGTGTATATGTGTTTATATGTCCTCTTTTTACGCTGGCAGTGAATCTGAGGTTGTGTGAATATGTGTTTATATTTTCTCTCTTTACGCTGGCAGGGAATCTGAGGTTGTGTGTATATATATGTTTATATTTTCTCTCTTTACGCTGGCAGGGAATCTGAGGTTGTGTGTATATGTGTTTATATTTTCTCTCTTTACGCTGGCAGGGAATCTGAGGTTGTGTGTATATGTGTTTATATTTTTAACATTTTTTGTACATATTTTGAGTTAATTATTGTATCAACCGTTTATTTCTTATCATTTATTTTTTTGTACTGTAATTTATGATTAAAAACATCTGAGTTACTCGCGATGCGATCAAGTACGCCCTCCTATTGGGGTGACTTTATCTCGGTTGTTATGAGATGAGCCCAGACCGTTTGATAGTTTCTCTCTCAACTGTATTTTCTCCCATTGCCTTAAATATAATTTGCCTTAAATATAATAATTTCAGGATACATATGTTATACATACTATGTTGCTATCAATAAACATTTTATTTATTAAGTTGGTCCTGAAATATGACCCGTTTTGAACACTTATATATTTTTCTAACTTAAGATGCATATATTTTTTTAGAAATTTATTAAATTATTTTATCTTTAATACTCAACTTTGAAAATGGAATCATTTTGTATAAAGGCAACGTCAAATAAAATGTACTATATTAGGTGTTAACATAAGTTGTGTCCGTTTTTATCCAAATTTAAAAATGAGCACCAAAAGTAAAACAAAATGGTAAAAATTATACGTCATTCGAAAGAAAATTTTCTGCTTTACAAGATTATTGAAAATGATGATGAAAAATGTTTGAAGGGGATCTTCATGAATAATATGGTTTAAGCGGTCCTCATCGAAGTCCACTGGTCGTCCGGAACGCTCCATGTCTTTCAGGTCGAAATTACCATCTTTGAAACGCAAAAACCATCGACGAGCTGTCCTTTCATTTATAGCATTTTCGCCGTATACTTCACAAATATCGCGAGCAGCTTTGGCAGCTTTGTTCCCTCGATTGAATGCGAACAGAAGGAGGTGTCCAAAAAGCTCACTTTCGTCTACTTGACATTCCATTTTGAAGGCTTGTAATCAAATAAAATAATATATGTAACGTAAAAGCAAACACTATATCTTGTAGAGCAGAAAATATTCTTTCGAATGACGTATAACATTTACCAGTTTGTTTTACTTTTGGTGCTCATTTTTAAATTGAAAAAAAAAACGGACACAATTTATGTTAACACCCAATACTTGCTTCAAAACATCGAACATTTGCCGTTTTTTAACTAAAAGTATAGAGAAGGCATTTATTTGTTATTATTTTATTGCGAGTCGTTTATCATAATTATTGACATTCACACAGGTTTTGCGCATATTTTGGAGATTGTACCCCGTTCCAGAACAAAAAAGGCACTTTTTTTCTTTACTTATTATACTAGGAGTAATATTATATACATTAATGATTACGTGAATTGTAAAGAGATAAGTGCTTTTTCACTCGTATTTTTTATAAAATCAGTAATATATTCAAACAACTTTCCTTACCCAAAATAAGATATTTGGTTGAAAGAACTGCTGTATAGTATAGCCATAAGACCGCTAGATAGGCCATCAAACCGTAATAATATAATAATAAAATAAATAAAAATCTATTTTTATTTTATTTGTTAGACATATTTGCGTCGATTTTAAGATTAAGAAGAAAACACGCAATGCCAATTAAAAGTAGACATTTAGAATAAATTATCATAATTTGTTTACATGTTTCTTTTTTCATTTCCAAAAAAGCTAAATTCAACACAAATTTAAAAAATATATTTCAACTATTGGAAAAAACAAATGAACTTTAAAATTTAAAAACTAAAGATTTATTTTATAAAAAAAATTGAGCCAAATTATTTAATAAACACTCCCAAATATTCAATTAAAATAGTATAATTCAATCGCTTTCCGAAATTTTATTTAGAGCTTGATTTTTTTATTAGCAATAATAAATACTAAGCTTTTAAATAAAGAAATATACAATAAATGTTACGTAATCATAAAAGAGGAGCCAAAAATAAAGTTCGAAAAAAAAATTCACAATATTTGTACCATCGGTGAAAAATGTCCGTTAAAAGTATTTTAATTATTGCTTCAGCTAAAATAAAAAGTAATGATGTCATTAAGAGATTACGAAAGCATTAGAATAATGAATAAGTACAACGAAATGTGTAATATCACCCATGAAATTAGTAAATTTAATTAACCCGGTGTTGTCGGTAATATCCATAAGGGTCTTGTTAATACAGATGTGAATGTAATTTTCGTGTATTCATTAGTGATACGACATTGAATTTAATTGAATGTAACTCGGGAGGCTTAAAAACTCAAGTAGGCTCCAAACCTTACACATGCTCAGCTCAAATTAGATAGATGTCGGCTGGCTGGGGTCCGGACGGGTAGGAGTAAGCGGGGGTGTGGGGCGGCGGGCCGGCTTTGGATGTGGAGGTCCCTAATTAACTGGTAAACTTTCATGAGCCACCCCCTGCCCCCAGCCCCGGCCCCGCCGCCAAGGAGCGGGCTAATTAATGTGCCCCCGCAGGGCGTTTAACCCTCTCACAACCCCACCGAGCAGAGGGCCTGGATTTATACAAATGTAGGAATTGAGGGATGGAATGGACTTACTGGAAATGAATTTCGAATACTGGGCCCAAAATGTGTTGGCCAAAAGTGAAATTGGACTAATAAAATTGTGCTCTGAAACACAAAGTATAAGAATCAAAATTACTGTCAAGAATTTGCTCGGGTATTTTGATATACATATAAAATACCCCTATAAGAGTTAAAATAATTATCAACGTTCCTTGAAAAAAAAACGAATAATATTTAGTAAGGCAAGGGTTTTCCTTATAATATAGAAAAAATATTTATATATTTTTTTAAATATTGGAACAAAATAATTTGTTTGAGAATAGAGCTTTGAATATTAAATAATTTTCTTTCATAATTGACATCATACAATAAAAATATTGTGTTCTAGAAATAAAAAAATATATCATATGAGAGTACAACATTTAAGTTCAGATTACAGACCATTAATTTTCATATTAGATCTGATGCCTGTTTACATCCCCAATTTTCTCTCAAATATTCTTTGTTTTATAAATTTATGTATAAAATGAAGTACTTAGAAATAAGTTGAAAATCATTAATTGTCCCTATTGTTCCTTGGAAAAATCTCGAAAAAACTAAGAATTAATAGAATTAATTATTTTCTTTACAAATTTATAAGTACTTGGCGTATATCAAAACAAGTAAAACAAAGAAAAAAAAAATTAAACCCTCTTTGATTTTGAACATGGTATAAACCAAGAAAAATCAATTCGTGCAGCAAACAAGAAAATTTATTTATGACTCAGAAAAAAAAATTAATCTTCGCAGAATAATTTATGGGATCAGGGGCACGTCTCATTAACGAATACACAGAATATCAGTGAGATTTGATCCTTGCATAAATTAAGGAAGAAAAAACAACGAACGATAAAAATTCGTTCATTATAAACAACGGTACGGTAATCTGTCAACTTAGTGCGTGCAAACGATTGACAAGTTAACGGTTGTCGTTCAAAACCAGTTATGTGGTGTTATTTTTATAAAAAAAAACACTGGACATATCATAATTTAATTGAATACTGATATTTTAATTCTGGTGGCCTCAGACATTCAATTGAAGAGTAGATAATTTATCTTCATAATTTCGTTATTTTTTTATTAATCGGAATTATTTGGAAACTGGCGTGGTAAAAAAAAAAATTCTTATTATTAACTTTCAACTTATTTTATTGTAATTTTCAACTTTTAAATTTTCTTGTTTAATTAATTATATTTGATTATTTTTTTGCGTAATCGAAATACGTTCAATTTGGTTACTTATAATGTTATCATTGTCACTATCGTAAAATATTTATTATTTCCTATTGTACCCTTTAACACATCCAAATAGGTGGTTTGAACACATTGAAGAGCGTGAGGAGATATCATCGTCTTTGGCTCCATAAATCGAGTCTTCGGGCTTAATCATTGAAGTTATTATAAAATTTGTACTCAATCATCGCACGTGTTGGCAAAACTGCATTCATGTAATGTTACCAAACAAACTCTTTTAACAGACTGCGACTCCTTTTTTTCGGAACGAATTCGAAACCCACGGGTGGAAGTTAGGCTGTCAAGTCTTGCCAACTAGGACGAGGATATCATCTACATTTAATAAAAAAATACAAACACAAAATTGCACATAGCGTATATTGTTTCTTATATCCCACTATCTGATATGAATCGCCGAGAAATCGCCAGGTCCTGTGAATAATGGCTAAATGGACTGAAAAAGTAGTAAAAAAATAAACCAACAAAACAAATTCCTAGTTGACCGGAAGGGCCGCGTATAATGAACGGGCGTGCACGCACGAAAATCGCTAATTAATAACTCCAGTCCAAACACTTGAAATAAATGGAGGCCGTATTTCTAGCGGTTCTGTGCCCTGCCGCGAGCCCAAACCCCTGCACAAGTTTAAAAGGTTCACTAATTGTGATATTCTGAAAAGGCAAGATACTTTAATTGAGTGTGTCCAATAGTCGGCCACCGTAGTCGAACGATTAGCATTACGATAAGCAAGCGGGTTCCCTAAGTTCGATTCACTTCTGAACTGGTTTTACTTTTAGACCAAATTACATCAGGATTTATGTATTTCTGTAACTTTTACGTTGTTTGTCATAAAGTATAACAATACTGTTACGCAACTCTAAATAGTGCTATATCGTCCTGGAAGTTAAATTTTCTAGCCGTCGGAACTTTGGGTTTGATGTTTTAAAACCGTGTGTTTGGTGAAGTGTAACAGTTTGCACACCATAAATAAATACACGCATATGCGTGTTTCATCTACAGAATGGTCGACTATCATATTTCTTTTTTTAAAAAGAATAGATATGACCGAAGTCATACGTATCCTTAATACTCTCGAACAGTAGGCGGAAAAAGTGCCTGTGTCGTTCGAGGAGAGTAGCACAGCATGGGATTTGAACAGACGACCTTCCGCACACTAGCGCGTTACAGCGCGGCAATGCACCTCAAAATATTGTAATTGACAGTCATATCGACATTTTGTTATTTGGTGAAATATGCTACAGCCTATCGTATCGTATCGTATCGCACCCAATAACAAAATATCATTACAATAATCACTTAACTTACTTTCTTAACCAATATGACAGTTTACAAAGCTATAATCATACCATTTCCGATACATGAATATGAATTGTGCATTTTCTAGACGACTCATTAAAGGACTCAAAAATGTCAGTAGCGGCACTTCAGGCCATCAATGAAGATTCGATGGTACGAGTACCGTAGAGTATCGAACAATTAAGTTTTGAGCAGAGTAAAGAGTAAACCGCTGTAGCATCGAGATCCTGGTGTTGCGTAGTCACGTGCGTTGATCTGGATATAATCTATTTGGTGAGTTGACGGAGGGCATAAGAAAGCGCGAAGATTGTATGGAATGCTTAAAAAATAGCAGAAGATCGTGAAGAATGTCGTAGAACGCAGTAGTAGTTATTAGGGATTTTTAAGCTTTATTGAACGCGATTGAACGCGAACAGAAGGAGGTGTCGAAAATGCTTACTTTCGTCTACTTGACATTCCATTTTGAAGGCTTGTAATCAAACAAAATAATATATGTAACGTAAAAGCAAACACAATATCTTGTAGAGCAGAAAATTTTCTTTCGAATGACCTTAACCATTTTGTTTTACTTTTTTAAATTTGGAAAAAACGGACACAACTTATGTTAACACCCAATATAATAAAACCTATTCAAAATGTTTTTATGATCTTTTTGTCGCCGTTAGATGTTGAACACGACAAATCTGGGTGAAAGACAAGCTACAAGGACAGTGATATCCCAAACTAGAATATCTTTAGATGAGATGAGATACAGCTAACCTAGATTTCCAAAACAACAAACCGGTATGAGATTCAAATAATACGAGTATATGATATTTGACTTGTAAGTCTAGACGAGATTTTATTGTATTAAAAAAACATCTACCAAACCTAGCGACCACAAAATCATATCTGATGGTTTGTAAATAGCTTTGCATTTGAAAGGAGTATATGTTCAACAGGCGACCTCTGTGGCCTAGTTGATTAAACACCTGTATTCCAATCTAAGGGTTGCGGGTTTGATTCCCGTTGGTAACTAGATTTTTTTAAGGATTTCAATCATTAAAGGTTTGTTTAACATATTTCTGGTTGGTTGAAAGAGACTATCACATGGTAATAAACCCGTCTGGTCGTATATCATACGAAGAAAGTTTAATACAGTTATTACAACTTATAGTTAAAGAATACACGACTATTAACTTTCGGTTTAATAATGGATCGGTTCATGCTTTCGTTTTTTAACGGCGCTGCGGTCTAAGGGTGGACTTAACCCCGCGAGGGCTCCCCTCGCTCCTTCTATGGGGGTGTGCAGTGCTCCCGTCCTCTCGCCCGCCCCCGATGTGGGTAATCAGCGGCCTCTATTTACATATCAGCCAATCTACGAATGCCGACGCGTGCGCCAAGGTGAAAGTGCTTTACGCCGATTCTAGCTCTATTGGAAGTTTCTTTCGTCATTTGGGATATTATACACTAGTGGACAGCAGAGATGTAATAGAATAAATGACGTGAAAATCAATTATAAAAAGAAATATAATATATAATAAGAAATTATGTTCGTAATCTACTGATTATTACATTTATCACCGCGACATGTGTTTCTACCCCTTATCTGAAATCTCTCTGAAAAAATTCACCTCCTCACAAATATTTTTCTATGTATTACTATAAGACACACTTCCCATGAAACATGACACAAGTTGGTCTTAAGCGTCACTCTCGTAACAAACCGGGATCATTCCATGTGAAGGGAGCTTCAAGATAGGAAGTAAAATCACGTGGGGCTGTAATAAATGTAATAAGTGGAATAACAGTGATTTCTTATTAAATATTCTTATGTTATATTATGGAGTTCCACAAAGTTAATGCTAAACTTTTCACAAATGAGAGAGAGAGTTCATGAGGAGAGTATGTTCCGTTCAGAGAGCACTTTCCCTCATTCATGAATGGCGATTTTTAAATTATCATTTTATACAATATTATCTATATAAATAAAAATGTAAATGTTCGTATATTATAGATGGCTAATCTCCGGAAGTTCTCTACCGATCGCTTTGAAATTTTGACTAAAGTTGATATTTGTCAACAGAAATGTTTTTTAATTTTTATTTATATATATTAGGTCCTTACATATGAAATTGGCGTTTTGTTTGGGAGGAACATAAAGTTGATTTTTTTTAATATAATATGTTTATTTAATCAAAGTATGTACCATTGCTATCTATGCACTTTTGCCATCTCATAGGTAGTTCATCGATCCCTTTACTAAAAAAACCATTCGGACGGGAATCAATAAAATCTTTGAAGTCGGTTTGGACTGCCCCATCGGAGTTGAATTTTTTCCCTTGCAAGAAGTTATCCAAATTTCGAAAAAAATAGTAATCTGTTGGGGCAAGGTCCGGAGAGTACGGTGGATGTCTTAGACATTCCAATTGAAGCTCTTCTAATTTGGTAGCCGTCTGTTGTGCAGTGTGTGGTCTAGCGTTATCATGAAGCAGCAGTGGCCTAGAGCGATTAACCAGCCTCGGTTGTTTAGCAGCTAGCTTTTCCATCATGGTTTGCAGTTGCTGACAATAGACATCTGCCGTAATCGTCTGGCCAGATTTAAGAAAGCTGTAGTGAACGACACCAGCACTAGTCCACCAAACGCTCACAAGTAACTTTTTTGGAGTCAATTTTCGCTTGGGGCATGGTTTGGCTGGTTCGGCAGAGTTCAGCCATTGCGATGAGCGCTTCCGATTATCATACAGGATCCATTTTTCATCACAGGTAATGATTCGATTCAAAATCCCTTCATTATTGTGCCGGTTGAGTAATGCAACGCAGCAGTCAACGCGCGTTTGTTGATTTGCTTCACTCAATTCGTGAGGTACCCACCTTTCAAGCTTTTTCACCTTCCCAATTTGCTTCAAGTGGATTAAAACAGTTTTATCACTAACACCGCAGCCTGCAGCTAACTCGGACGTGGTTTGCGATGGATCCGCTTCCACAATAGCCTTCAATTCTTCATTATCAACTTTGGTCTCCGGCCGTCCACGGGGCTTTTTCTGCAGGTCGAAATTTCCAGAACGAAAACGTTGGAACCAAAAACGCACTGTGTTTTCTTTTGCGGCACCGTCGCCATACACATCATTAATCCTTCGAGCCATTTCTGCAGCACTGGTGCCACGGTGGAACTCGTACTCGTAAATAACGCGATATTTCAAGTTTTCCATTTTGTAAACTGAGTGACGCAAAGAAAAAAAACAATTGAGGAAAAAACAAATGAATTATAATTTTCAAAACACAAATACTTGAGTAAATAGCTGTATAAATTTTAATTTGGAATTCCTAACCAAAGAGAAGATATTTGAGATCAAAGTTGCCAGTACGGCAAAACGCCAATTTCATATGTAAGGACCTAATATATATATATATATATATATCGGTGTATATAAAAAAATTGAAATCAGAAACAAATACGTTGCGAACCTGTGTTTTGACAAGGAAGTAAATTCTTTGACAGCTGTCAGATTTCATTTTCAACGTTTCGGAATTTATTATTGAATATTCAATCATTTAGGATATATTATATAAATAATTTTTTTTATAATTTAATGTATAATAATCTATATAAATAAAAATTAAATAATAAATTTTATAGATAAAACATGTTTTTTTTTTCGTAAATATATTTATTCTAGACACGAACCGATTAAGAGTGCGATGTTTTTGCGTCAGTGCGATGTATTTTACGACGTTAAAATAAAACTTGATAAAAAATAATAAAAAATAGTTATATTGTCATAAAATTGACTTAGTGATTATGGTAAGTTGTTTAAGTTTAAAAATAATGGACTTAAGAATTATATTTGATGAAAAACTTTCATTATTGATTCATATTTCAAAAGTTAACCTAACTTTTTTCAAATTTGCATTAGTAGAATAATCAGTACTTATATTTAATCAATTTTACAATTGAATTTAAGCTTAAAATATAAAGCACTTACAATTATATTTATAGATAACAACAGAGAAAAGAATAGTGACACATACATCCAAAAATTCCGAAAAATTAAACGAGATACAGGGAAAAGATATTGTACTCAAACTGGAAACATTATTCCTGTGTTAAACATCCATAACATATATTGAACTTAAATACACATATAATTATTAAATAATTTTAAAACAATGACTTTAATCTATTATTACTACTGCTTTTTGTATCCTCATGTTAATTTAAGATAAAGTTGTATTATTTGTCAATAATTTTAAGTACTTGTATAACCTGTCACATGTTCATTTGTATATAAAGACACTTTTATGTCATTAATTAAATAAATAAATTATTTGGTGGTACATTAGAAAGAAGTACCCGTAGAAATATCGCAAAAAAAAATGAAAATTAAAACAAACTTTTACGCTGCTCAGTTCCTTTTTTAATGTTTCACAATTTTATACGTTTTAACTTTCTTTTTTCGTTTTCAGTGCAATCGATCTGCTTTAGTTCATCAAAATATCGAAGAAGCAACAGAACGACGTGTATCCAGACTTGAGAATGCACGGGGATTATCTCGATGTTTATATTTCAAAATCTATCAAATCGTATGTAGAAATGGAGATTTTTTAAAAATATTTCCAATTATCTATTTGTCTTTGACAGACTGAGAGTGACTGAAAGACATCAAAAATATTGTATACCCACAAGCATTGTGAAATTAAACATAATTGAAACGTGTGCTTTCTCTTTTCTTTGTTTTCCATTTAACCAGACTGAGCCACAGCAACGCGTGGCCGGGTACAGCTAGTTATTAAATATAAACACAAAATTTTAAATATAAAATTGTTATTATGCTCAATACGTTCTTATTTATTTAACATCAGGTGTTCACGCCATAGCGTGACGAAAATATTCCGCTCGTGGGCTGCTTGCCGCCTGGCCCTGACGCGCGCGGGCCGCCTTGTTATCGCCGCCAGCCCCTGTCGCGCGCGGGCCGCTTCGTCATCGCTCCCGGCCCTGTCAAGGTTATTCTCACAAGTAAAATTATCGTATTGTCGCCAGCTGTGGTAGTTTGAACTCGACGACCATATTCCGCTTGTCTCGATCACTTGCGCATAGACCACACGATCGGGAGGACATCTCGGACCGGGCCAGCCGCCGCCGGCGGCCCGGTTCATCAACGACGAACCAGTGCGAATGGGTTCTCAACTAGCAACCAATACGCTTCATCACCAGAAGAACCTAAAACGAACAAATTTACCAGCCGCGGTGACGCTCCAGGAGTTCTGGAAGATCAGCCGAGATCTCCGAACCCCGTCATCAACGCCCTTTCATCGAACAAGACACCCGTGAGTACCATTCCTTTATTTCCATTATTTCCAGTTTGGCTTACGCCTTACTATCAGGAAATACGAGAAAAGCAGAATGCATAATAAAAGTATCTACTCGTGGGAAGTTTCGGCTTCCCAGCTTGCGAGTATTTTAAGTAAAATTTTCTGATTTGCATTTCGTTCTTGAAAACTTTTTCTCACTTAATTGAAATACATGAAATATGCCATTTCCCTGTGGAGGAGAAGGACAGAAGCCCAGAATTTCCAATCATGTCACACATCTTGCGCATCTTTTATGTCAACACATCGTCTCACAGAGTTCCTACGATTTCTCTGACTTTTTATATTTCCTTCTTTCAAAATGTCATTCACTTGATCACACTATACTTTTCGTTGTCTTCAACTACCACACTTTTCACTCGCATTTGCACTCTACATTTATTTTATTAGTCTTTTTTTATCCTACTTGTATTTAATAATATTAGGTGTTAACATAAGTTGTGCCCGTTTTTTTCCAAATTTAAAAATGAGCACCAAAAGTAAAACAAAATGGTTAAGGTTATACGTCATTCGAAATAAAATTTTCTGTTCTACAAGATATTGTGTTTGCTTTTACGTTACATATATTATTTTATTTGATTACAAGCCTTCAAAATGGAATGTCAAGTAGACGAAAGTGAGCATTTTCGACACCTCCTTCTGTTCGCATTCAATCGAGGGAATAAAGCTGCCAAAGCTGCTCGCGATATTTGCGAAATGTACGGTGAAGATGCTATTAATGAAAGGATAGCTCGTCGATGGTTTATGCGTTTCAAAGATGGTAATTTCGACCTGAAAGACATGGAGCGTTCCGGACGACCAGTGGACTTCGATGAGGACCGCTTAAACCATATTATTCATGAAGATCCCCTTCAAACCACCTTAGAATTGGCTGAGCAGATGAATTGTAGTTACATGACTGTATACCACCATCTTAGATCAATGGGAAAAGTCCAGAAGTTCGGCGCTTGCGTTCCACATTTTTTGAGTGAAAACAACAAAAATCAACGTTCGACAATTTCTGCTGGTTTCCTTGCGCGTCATCGAGCTACAGATGGCCACAAGCAAAGGTTCCTTTACCGCATCATTACTGGTGATAAAAAATGGTGCCTTTATGTGAATATGAAGAAACGGAAAGAATGGGTGTGTTATGGTCAACAAGCAACACCCAGAGAGAAACAAGGTTTGCGTCTACGCAAGACGATGATTTGCATCTGGTGGAATTGGCAAGGCGTCATCATCTACGAGATACTTGAACGAAATCAGACAGTCAACGCGGAGCTATACATTCTGCAAATGCAGCAGCTAAACACTGCAATTCAACAAAAAAGGCCGGATCGGCAATATGGCGTTATTCTGCAACACGATAACGCCCGCCCTCATATCACCAACATTACGAAAAATGCCATTCAAACGCTTGGTTGGGAAGTCCTGCCTCACCCTTCATATTCTCTAGACCTCGCGCCGTCGGTTTCCACATTTTCCGGTCGCTTTCGAACAAATTGCGCGGCGTTTCCTTCAATAATGACGTCGAATTGTGGACATGGTTGGACGAATTCCTCGAGTCAAGACCGGATGGTTTTTATCGCACAGGCATTGAAAAACTTGTAGAACGTTGGCAAGAAGTTGTAAATAATGAACGAGAATACATTATTGACTAATTTGTTGTAAAATAACGAAGGAGAATACATTATTGGCAATTTTTTTGTAATTTTTTTTTGTTGTGTCCTCTTGTTCTCTTCAGTTGGAAAAAAAACGGACACAACTTATGTTAACACCCAATATATGTCTTAAGTTTAAATTCCTCATCACTTTCTCCTATATTCTGATTTTTATTCCATCAAAAGCAAATCCACCAAGTTTTAATCTAAATAAGTTGTTCCTTATTAGTATTATTATTAAATTGTTAACTCTAATACTAATGACTATATTGTCACAAAATTATTTCTGTATTATGGTGGCAAACATTGTATGAAAAAATTGTATAAATTTCCATTCCAAATTAACTGTTCCATACTCTGTCATACATTGTCACCCAATAATGTATACTCCTCAGTGACTCAATCTTCAACATGTTTAGTGTCACACAAAAAATATTCTGAACAGAAATCCGGTTAGCAATGGATGAACAAAAATATGAATCGATTGGTGTAATTTATTGAATTCTCGCCACAATTTATTGAATTGAAGTAAAACTACATTTGAGAAGGTGAGATACGAGTATTTCAGACGTTCGGAATAAGTCTAATCCAAAAAGACAATATACAAATTTTGCAATAAATGAGACTAGATAAGTAAATGATCGTTGGTTGAAAAGGTTTAACAGAAATTACGTGAGGGAGCAGGGCGGAAGTCCAAAATGGAGGCCAAAAAATAACGAAGTTGCGGTTTTTGGGAAACGTCTGTATCAAGAACTGGCTAGATGAATTTTATTCTCTTTCATTCCAAGAAATTGTCGTGAGACCTTTTATTCAACAACACAATAAAATAACAAAGAAAAACAAATACATTCCCTAAAATATAAGCGGGAAATTGTAAAAATAGAGTGACGCAAGAAATTACGATACATTTGCAGAAACCTTTAGTGTCAAAAATCTATTTTATACGGATTCAACTGATAGTTGCTCGATGACCACACCAGAACAGTTAACATAATGTTATCACGTGGGCTTGGAAGAAGCAGATTAATTGAAGCTCAGGATAATCATAATAATAATTGACAATTTATACCGTACCAATTAGTTCATTAATATCCTTCTGTCAAACAATGTTTGTCAACTTCCAGAGTTTCATTTAATGTTCATCGTTCAATCCCTCGCGAGGTATATGTAATTTATTGTTTATATACCTAAGAAATCGACGCTGGTCTCTCTTCAATAAATCTATGTTAAAACCGTAGTAGGGTGATCCCATCGTGGTATTGTAGTCATCTATTGTTTTAATCAGTGATATATAGGAAGCTATTAGGGAATCAACTCCTTTGAAATTCCTACATAGCCTCAACATGTATGCCAGCGTGGATACTGATAATGGTGATGCTTCTTAGATGCGGAACAAACGTCAGCCTGTCATCAAAGACCACATACAAATCTTGTATCTCCCGAACAGCAGACAAGACAAAACTCATTCATTCAATAATAATTTAGATTCAAGAGTTGTTTTCCTATTGATGACATTTGTCAATGACGATGAAAACGCTAAAGTAAAATATATTAGGATAAAATATATTTACATCTCAATGTATATAACACCACGCTGTATTATAAAGTTCGCACAATCATTGATTTGTGTTTTATTTTAATCCATTTGAATCAAATAATTAAAACGTTAAATAATCTTACCGTTTTGTTAAAAATCAGTAGAACCGTTATAATACCTGAAACAAAAAAAAGATTCTTATTAATTGAAGTTAATGAATTAATATACTTAAATTAAAAGCACTAACGTGGAAAAAATACTCCACTTTCGATATACGAGTCTCAAACAATTTCAAAGTATATTTAAATAATGTAAATATGTATAGATATATACAAATATATGGAAATAAACATGTTCAATGACTCAACCCAAATTTCACCTATTCTGAGATAATTTAAGAAACATCTAGCCACTTTGCGTTGAATTATATGAAACAATAATTTAAGACTCAGTTTAACCGTTAAATAGCCACATAACTTATTTGATTTTTTTTCTAAATACGTGATTGATCTATGGTTTTTTCTTTTTTTAAAATTAATATGTTACGTGGGTAGGGTTAATTTTCTTATATGTTCATATAGTACCTAAACTTAGAATGAAATAAGTCAACTCATTTGCAGAAGTGAGAAGGGACGAAACGTAGAATGGGTAATGGACGGAGAAGAGTTTGTGGAATGAAAAAGTTGCCGTTAAATAAAATGAAAAAGTTTGGATGTTTGAGATTACTTTAGTTTAATAAAAGAATTAGATTATCTTTTATCGACACGGAATATGAAAAGTGTACTGGAGCTGAGAAAAGTGGCAATTTTAAATATCTGTTTTCCTAGTGGACTTAAAATAATTATTTTATTTGAATTTAAAACAAATAATGAAAAATCAATCCCGATCATAGCTGATTAAAAAAAAAGAAATTTGAACTTTTTATTTACTGCAATTAGAACGAATTTATTTATTTGTTTCAGTTTTTGTCGCATTTTTCTTATCGCATAATCGTATTTAATATTTATTAATCGTAGCAACTTAAAAAGCTGATAATAACGGAACGCATTACTCCGCCTATTTTGCATTAATCGCATCGCATTGTATTTTATAAATTGTAAGAATTATTCCAATCTGCGCATACACTCACTCGTATTAAAAAAATCACAACAATTTTTCCTCAAAGGTAAAACAACGAAATTCACACATTTAGCGTCATAAGAAATCATACAAATAATAATTTAATTTTATTAGAATTTTACGATAGTACGACTTATTAATTCACACAAATATTATTTAGTTTTCTCACTGACGATTTAGTTACTATAATATTATATACATTTGTTCTGAAGGACCTCAAATAACGAAATAACTCTTTGATTTATGCATTGCATACTTTGATTTGGCGTGCTAGAATTGCTGCTGAATTTTTCTCTTAAACCTCACTTATGCACAGGAAGAATATTGTGTCCATATTTTAACAGTTAAAAACAACAATTTATTAATCTCGTTTTGTCTTAAGAAGACTGTATTTAAATTTATGGAAAGCAGATTCTAAGAGATGTAATAAATTCAGAAGTCTGAAAGAAGGAAAAAACCTGATTTCAATTATGAACGATGAGTCTAATATCGACCAGGTAATTGTCACTATCAATGTTACCTCCAACTTTTAGGCAGACATAGGTTACCAAAAGTCTTTTGATGACATGCAGGAAAATAACCTTAATATACTTTAGGAATGTTGTTAGAAAAACTAACGAAATACTTGAAAAGTTGGCAATCATGGATACAGTTCAGGGAAAACGAGCAAGAGGAAGGTCCAACATTTGGAAGATGCTTTTAGGAATCTCAATAAACTTGTGACCATTGAGCAACTACAGACTGTTAATAAATTAAGTGTTCAATATCTTTATCTGCTGTAAAGTAAATATAAAATCAATAGTTGATAAATAAACAATTATTTAATTAACATCAGAGGTACGAATCACTTAGGGCAGAGCTCCAGTCAGTTCACATAACAGTGCTTAAGTATGGAGTTAAGCACAAATTGATATGAAGCGAGGTAAATAATAGATAAAGAGGGAGCTAGGAAGGCGAGGGTGTGACTGTGGGGAGATATGCTGAGAGCGGATATGCACTGCTTATCTGCCGACCCCCGCTTAACCCTTGCAGTGCGCAGAGCCAAGATAAGCGCGCCCGCCAACTAAGAGGGAGAGCAATGACTCTGTGTATGGGGACCACACTATTATAAGGGTATGCTTCTCAAACATACTATACTCGTACAATACGTGTCCGCGTGGTCGTGGAAGCGCAGTGTTTTGTGGTATATCAATAAAATGAGTTATAACCATAAAAAGAAATCCATCAGGCTTGAGAACGAATGACTAATGTGAATTATGAGCATGATGAAAAGTTATTTATTGGACATTATGTTAATGTGATTAGAGAAATTATGTACGTGATAGCTTAGGATTTAAGTATAACACTTACGCATGCGAATGTAGAATGTGATTGATTTAAATGGATGTTTTATTAAATTTACGAGATTTTGGGACAAATTTATGGCATTTTTGAATAAGGAATGATACCACTTTGATAACGGCATTACCTAGAAAAGTGATTATCTTTATCCACGAAATGGAGTTTCTATACATTACACATATGTATTATTTAAACTGTACCGTTCGCTTTTTCATACAAATATTTTAATTGTAAATGTTGTATTGTGGATAATAAAAATAAGATTTAAAAACCCATAACTTTTCCATTTATGAAAAAAGTTGGAATATCTTACGAAAGACATTAACACTATATTATTTCAATAAACTTCAGAATAAATAACTTGTTACTTTCAATAAAAAATGTTATAACAGTTATTTAAATTTACAGAAAATTTAATGACGTACTCCTGCAATATCGTCCAAACTTAAATTAAACAGTTTTCGTTTTGTTTCATTCTGTTTTGAATAGTTACGTTTGTTTTTGATGCAAAATAACTACTATATTGAAACTTGAAACACTTAAAAAAACGTTCCGTTTCTCAATTTTGTGAATGAGATGAATTACATGAAATAATCACATAGAATGAGATGTCTCCGAGATGCAATTAAGATGACACTTAGTTTAGTTTAGTACCAAAACAAAGTTTACCATATAATTTAGAAATTCTAAATCATAGTTCTTAATAATGAGTATATTTTATGGTATAATCAAATTAGATCTATTTTAAATAAAATCAATTCGATTGCAGAAATCTATACTAAAATTGTGAGTACAAAACTGAATATAAATAATATATAAAAAAAAAGTAAGCTCAACGTTTTAGATCAATAAATAATTTTCACTTGATTCCAAAACAAAGTTCAACCCAGTTTTATTATTTGCCAAGAAATTTTACTGTTTACAAATAAATGTATTTATTTTTAAAAAATCCTAGTCACTGAAAGATCATATTCTGAAAAAAAAAACTGGAAAATCATTAATTAAGTTTCCTAAATTCAACGCAAAAACTTTTGAGGTACGCTGATTCATTACAAACATCAATATTTTCTTGTATTTTAATTAAGCGTAGTATACGAGTATATAACCAACGTGGCTTAATGTACTTGTAAGACACCTGTCTTCCAGCCTGGGGTTTATACCCATTGTTACCCTTTTTTTTAGAAATGGTTCCAGTTTGGTTTTCACTTAAGGCTTATTTAACACCTTTCTGGATGGTTGAAAGATATTGTCATATGGCAATAAGCCCGCCAGGTTGTACAGTTAAATGTGTTAAAAAGGGAATAAATATTACATACCACAAGCCCTCGTACTGCGTTTCAATGATTTATAAAGCCTTAAGCTTTAAACCGTTGAAAAGAAGATTTTACACATGAAAAAATATTAAATGTAGGTACATTTAGTTTCATATTTTATATTTAAATTTAATTTTCAAACTTATTTTTTCTTTCTTTTAAATACATATAGAACCGTCATCGTTATCATCACACCGTGCCCCTATTGGGGTAGGCATAGAGGATAGTACACATATTTCGCTTCTTGCATACTCGTCTTGCATACTCTCCTTTTATAAAGGCTTTTAACTATTCCTTTTTTAATAATCTAATTTATTTGGTCATTATATCTAAGTTAATATATTCTTTATAAAAGGGTTTAGTTATTTCATAGAAAAAAGTAAAATATATTAAAAAAGATTTTTTTCGTCGTTTATATACGAGAATATCAATTTTAAATGTTTGTTGGGCAATCGGTCTTATGGCTGATATTTTAAAGGAAAATGCTGGAAAAAACGAAGTGAAGCATTTGTGAAAAAAAAACAACTGGACCTTTATTTGTACCTTGATGATCAGCTTTGATTGTCACACGTACGAATTCGAACTTGCTCATAGTATTTATATATGATAAATTCTAGCGAAAATTATTTTGTAGTTCTTTTTTCCATCAGGCGATATGTGTTCAATAATATTGATCCTTAAAATAAGGTTTAATTCTTAAATGATCAATGATCAACTTAAATTGAACTATCGTAGACTTGCACTGAATAATATTGAAAAAAGTAATGTCGATAAGTGGATTATTTATCAATGAACGAATCAGTGATACAGCAAGAATGGTTTGTGTGTGAATGGTTGAAGTACCCACTTTCCGTCAACTATGGAGGACGTAGGAATTTCATTGACTCAACTTGAATGGTAAACACAATTTTCCCTCTGTATAACACAAATCGATTGGAACGAACTAGAGAATGCTATCCATACTCGAGTGGATGTAGGGTTGCCACATATTTTTGTTAATATTTTATTGATCTAATGTCAACAGACTGGATTTGCAAAAAAAGAAGGATAAAATTAAGTTAAATGGTGTAGAGACGCGTGCGCTAAAAAATGTGAAATATCAATGTATAAGAGCAGGCAAAATGAAGATATCAGAAATAAATGCATGTTTTCAATAAGATGAAGAAAGAAGCGTTAAGATGGTTTGCACATGAAGAGAGAATGAATGACAAAAGAATGACTAAGCAAGTATATACGTCAGAATGTGGTTGGAGCAAACAGCACAGATTTAAAAAGAGGAAAAGATAAAAGTATGAATTATAGAAAATAGTGTATGAAGAGATGTATGGATATGGAGAAGGCGAAAGTTGTGTGTGTGTGTGTGGATAGAACATTTCTTTTTTTTCTTTTTACCTACCTCACAAGGAATACGGCGGGATGATATGTATGTACGAGTAGAGCAGACCACAGTGAGTAACATACTAAAAAACAACATTTTCAAACTTTTTGTGCAAGCATTACTTAGGCAGGCTGTTGATTACATAGCAAAATATAAATGTATTCTCAAATAACAAAGATCAATCAGAGAGAGGCATCATTCTGGGGGGTAAAGCTTTGCTGAAGTTATACGGTCATCTGAAGTAAGAAGTAAATAAGTTTCAAGGAATATATTTTTGTCTAAAAAAAAAAACAATTAATGCATAACCAGTGATGAGTCACAAAACGTCAAATTATATTTTGAAGTTTTTGATATTCAGAAAAGAATCTATTGTGAAGGTCATGAAGGACATATGTCATCTGGACTAAGACACCGTTTCCGAGAGGACTCAGAACAGACTCGCCTGCAGGAGTATGTTACAGTGGCAGCGCTGCTACCCTGATTCTAATTGTTAAGACGTAGAATGATGAAGATTACGATTCTTAAATAATAACAATGTTTTGATACTCACGGTTATAAAATTAAAAAAAAAAGCAAATGTTAAGGTTAACACTTTTTAAGGCGCATTTAGAAAACTAATCTTTAATATTTAAAAAATATTTTAACGACGTTTAATTCCTTGCCAGAGAACCTAATGTGAGACATCAAAAATTTAATTAGTCCAAAATACATGGTTCAATGGAATCAAAGTTGATGGACTAGAATTGACAACCCTGTCACGCGCAGGGGTGGAAACCCGACACTAATTTGACGGCGTTTTAACCGTCTTCAATCCGAATAAGTAATTAAGTCTAGGTAAAGGCTATCGGGTCGATATCACAATGGGTTGGTCAGGTACGCAGCAGTAACAAAGTCCGAGAGATTAACACCTCAAGACTTTCCTCTATTGTTAGGGGAAAAAGTGATTTGTAAAGTGCATGTAATGATTTCGTGTTTTTTTGGAGATTCCCACAGCAAAATACGGCCGGAGTGGATAATCAAATAATGAAGAGCCAGAACGAGCGTAAATTGGATTTTTTTTACTATTCGGCCACTTTTTCTACGCCATTCGCGAGATTTCTTCATCGAAATGTGGAAAGACGGTGATGTAAAAAGGTTTCTGTGTGAATATAGTACTGTCTGGATGAAGTTCGGAATTTTAAAATTAACCAACTATTATTATATATAGAACAAAGTAATATAATACAAGAAAAATAAAAACTTTAACCAAAACTATTTAAATAATTAAGAAGTCAGTAATTTCAAATAATGGTACGAGTATAATAAAAAAACTACAATAATAGCAATTCCATACGATATACGAGAAAAAAATTTAGATATTTTTTTAAATACGTATTCAAATATTTTCTATTAATTCGTAGCCTTTCTTTGTTCCCTACCTAAAATACTAGACAAAAACAACTTGAAATTTAAATAAATTTTAATGTCAATGAATGTGGTAAATTGGCTATTTTTTTCATTAACCCCCCCCCTAAAACATTAACATACAAAATATGTACAATAAACTCCTATATAACTATATAAGATCAAACAAATGATTGATATTTATTCAGATTTTTAAACATAGATAATAAACGCTATCAACCTAAAATTTGAAAGAAATGAATATTACCAACTGATATTTAATCCATAAATTTCCCAACTACGAGTACATCAAATAAATATAGTACACGCGAAGCGGTTAATGAGTTGACCTCACTTAGTTTTCTCTAGCTCAAACAATCTATATTCGAAGCAATGAAGTAAGCAATTTAATAAATGACTGGATGGTGAGTATAAGCACTTTATAATGTGTCGTTAACAATTTGTGAGAGTAACTTTGGATTAAAAATAAGATAAAATGAATGGGTTGCATGTGTGAAGGAGCGATAATGCTTCACGCGCGCACGCAACTCGCCAGATAATAGTGGGTTTAAAATTTTTCTTCATTTAAGTTCAACAAATGTAATCACTCATCATATAGCTTTTCAAAATATTTAACTTTGTATTTTAGATACTTTCATGAGACAAGGAAGTCAAAATATCAGTATGATATATTCGGATTAAGGTGTAGTGTATGTATGTGTGTGGTGTTCATACTCGTATATAATCAATATATTTTGATAACACTTTTAAAAAGGGCTATTTTCAAGTGTTTCCTAAAGCTGTACACGGCACATATATCTCTAACACTAAGAGACATGCCATTTGACGCCACAGTACCAGCAACGGTAAAGGTCTATTATAATACCCCGCCCATTGGGGGACTTCTTATCAAAATTCATGATTGTATATGAATACTATATACATACACTATACTCGACCTAAAATCGAATGTGTTACTGTCATACCATATATCGCAAGATCTAAAAAGGTTTATTTGTAGTTCGTCTACCTTTGGTAAGTTTTCTGCGGTTATCTTACGAAATATGTTTTACTAAATATGTGCAGATGCGTGACGAAATTACCTAATTTAATGCCCGCAGCCACCACCTTTCTATCCTTACATTCAACCATATACATTTAATCAGTCAATAATAGTAGATTCGAATCCCGAGTTACAGCGCCCTTGAGGAGAGCATTATTGTCCTTTTATTATTAATGATATAACATAACTGTGAAGTAAAAAAGCTAAAGTTAAGCCAAAAGGATGGGAGTGTTGTTTCAAACACACCTGTAAAATATGTAAAAACAATTATATAATATCTAAATCTGATTCATTCCTCCTTTCTTAATTTATCCGTATGGTACGGAGACTTCGACACTCAAGGCACATAATAGACACATAATTTGCTTGACATGTGGTGTTGGAGGTGGCTCTTGTGTTTTTCACGAACTGCCAGAAAAACCAACCGATCGATTATTGAAGAGCTCGGGGTTGCGACGTATCTCTTTTTGCGGTGTGTAAGAAGAATCTTGCGATACTTATTACACGTAGCAAGGTACGAGGATGACAGGCTTGAGCAATTTGACGTCCGATTTGGGCGGGAATTGTGAATGATAAAATGAGCAGAGGCTGAGCATCAGTGACCAGGTGAAAAAAGCAACGGGGTGGTCTTTTCAGGAGGTGTTACTTAGGGCAAGATATCGCTTATTCTGGAGAAGAATGTTTGATGATCATGGTTATCACGATCCTCAGAATTGAGGGAACGAAAAATAGGTGGAAGAGTCTCAAAATTTATATCATAAGATTATGTTAAGTCAAACATTTTACTCTAACTATTCGAAATATTAAAATAATAACTTCAACATGATAGTGTTTTTTAATATATTTTTTAAATCAAGTTTATCGACGCAATCGATTCATAGTTAACTGGATTTTAATAATAATTAAAAGGTTATTTAAAAAGTGCTGATAATCTAAGAGAAACTAGGGCATTTCATTTCCGGTTTGCAGATATGGCAGAATCTCAAGTGACAGCAATATCCTTAAAGGTTGTAAACATGCATGATAATATATCACATATTTGTGGCTAAATGTAAAGGAAAACAATGCTTGAAATCGTTCTGTATCCACACAAATATTAACAACGAAACTGTAGAGCTATTGCGTGAGGATTCCAGTGAACCATGCACAAGCCTCATTCTTCATAATACGAGTATAATACATAAAATAAGATGAGAGATCGTAGTCAGTACAAACATATGTTACAATACATCACTGAATAATTAAGAACCGGTCTATCATTCACAACTTCAATCAACAATTTATTGTACAACAGACTTCCATTCATCAGTACCCCTCCATATATCTGAATTGATGATATCGACATGTTGAAGAGCGTGACCGGGAGACAAACCTGTCTTTGACACCAGTAATCGAACATCGGGAACTACTGGAACATACACAGTTCAACATCGTACGTGTTGGAAATACTACCGCACATAGATAGGCAACAACACTTGCATGCACGTGTGAGTATTGCTACCAGACGAACTCTTGAATGAGACTGGAGCCCTTTTCCATTATTTTTTTGGGTACCATGGGGGATCGAACACAAAACTCTCAGGTGGTAGACCAGCGTCTAACCAGGTAGGAGGTCGTTAAAAAAGAAGACAAAGATGAAATCTTCTATATATAGGTAGAAATGGAAAACCCAATAACTTTATCGAATTGGTAACCACAAAACCAACATATGTTATATTTCCATTTTGAAAAATATTTTTGTCTGGATTAATAACTTGAGGCAGCAATTCCTGAAATAAGCCACAATATTGGGTTTTCTTTACCAGCTCCAAAGGACACCTTTCTTCAATACATGTAAATTATAATATCTAGTTAATATAGCATTGCCGGTACCAACGTTTCATCCGAATGAATAAATTGCAGCAAGCATCAAATGAATATGGTATGTCACTAATTTGAGGAATATCACGATATCATTCTTTCGTTAGCAACCACTAATAATCGGGAATGGAATAGTTGCGTGGAATTTGTATCGAGGAAAGTGGAGCGGGCCCAGCTGGAGTGGGTATACTATAAATGCAGGCAGGTGGATGCAGTACGGTCGCGAGGGGGAGGGCGGCATGGGTACATCAATTGTGCATTTAGGACAGTGGTAGTCAACCAAAACATAAAGTGAACTAATTCCTTTATGCGGAATTATGATATTGCAATTCTCGTTAATGGATTGAATAGTGACATGAGACACATTTTAATGGAGAATGATGTAAAATTATTAAGAAAACACTGTCTATCCGACTTTATATGATTATAAAGTTCTCTATGTTTTAATATAAATGTTGATTCTGGAAAATGCATATAAATTTTCGTAAATTTTCTATTCACATTTTGTTAATTTTTTACAGTTTGTGATTTAACTTTGTATAACAATTTTTATATTTCGTTTGAGGTAGCAAAGCCTTTGCTGGAAAATTGTGAGGTAGTTTGGCATATTGTTTTATTTTAAAAACTGTTCAAAGTTAACAATAATAACTAAAAAAAATCAATATTTCATAAATATGTATAGCTCGCGCAATATACCGCATATTAAATACTCCTATAACGTATTTTTGTCTCCTGATTAGTTTGCTGAACTACGAGTATATACGAGTAGATATTAGATATATTGATTTTTCTTCGTTAAAACGGCGTGAATGTATCATGTTTTTTACAAGACAAAAATATGTCAAGCATGTTACACATACCAAGTGTTGAGCACCTGTTAGTTACCCCTCACCAGCTGAATTCACCTCCCCCGGGAGATTTCACCATGGCCAAACTTTTATTTTTACTAAAACGCTTTCTTGTGTAGTGTCGGTGCCGCGAGAAGTTGCCGCCGCCTGCGCTGCTGCCCCGCGCGGTGAGCTCTGCACTCCCCCTCCGCTTAAACCTTTTGCTTTGGGCCACCGCAACAGGACTGGTGTTGTCTCAATATAATTAAGACATTTTCTTTCCTTGGTAGGTTTATCGAGGTTTTCTTACCAAATAAAAAGATAAAACTTAGAGATTAGATGCCATAAATAATTGCAGCTGCCGCTATCTTCCTATATTAAATCTTGATCCACAATTCATGAAATTCATTTCATTGAGTACTCCATATTTAGTCGTGTTATAAATATATATGTATACGAGTACATACAGTAATTATTTTCAAAAACTAACTAATGCTTAGTAATAATAATTCTACAGATATCAAAAAATAGATAAATTGATATCGAAAAATACGTTTACACAGTGACAACTTTATGTGATTTTTGAAGAAAAATAAAACATTTTCAAAGGTTTCAATTTAAGTTTGAAACTATTAAAAATTCTCTTAATAATTGTTATAGCTTTTTCATTGTATTTTTAATTAATAAAACGATTTATTATTATCTCATTCTTTTATAACTTCATTCTTTATTAAAGCTTTAATTAATATAGCTGATTTTTAGTGTGTTGCTGCGAACAATGCTTATGCACATAAATGTCAGTATCAATTTCAACGAATTGAATATTTTGTACCTAGGTTGTTAAATATTTGTGATTAGAATGAATGCATATACAAATAAATTTGCTTCAATTTTGTGAGTTAAAAATGGGGTGTTCTTTAAAAAATAGGAAGACAATTGAATGCTATGACATTAAGAACCTCAGTCAGTATATGGGAAGTCTATAATATCTAGTTAATATATTATATAATCCTGTGGACCAGGGTTTCAATAATTAATGTTTTTTTGTAGATCGTTATTTATAGAAAAAATAGAATTAAACTCCTCGAGAACCTTCAGGAAATTTTATAAAAGGGCGCTAAAAGTCGCTATTGCAAAGATCCCACCCTGAGCATTCGCTCGTCGAGTGGCACTTAGGTTGAGTAACAGTGTCGAGAGTTTGCACTTCGCGTAATGAACCTGATGACCCGTAACTGAGAGCGGCCGCTGCAAATGAGTCCGGCACAAGAACCGCCGCACGCCTGCATCGCTCTAGGCTGCAGCTTGCATTGTAATGAATACACAGTCACGACAAAATCTGCAACGCCCAGGGATAGGTTTACGAATAATTGGAGAGCTAAACTTCAGTAATTAGAACGATCACACATTTAGAAAAAATCCATTCAATTAATTGACTTATATCCATACATTTGGGTTTATTTTAGAATATCACGTTTATAAAAGTATTATACAAAGGAATATAAAGAAAAATATGCAAGGTAATTTCTAACATATTGGTTGTTGCGGCGTACTCGTATTTAACATAATATAGCCACTGTATAAAACTAACTTTAAGTGATGAGCGACAACAATAGTCATAATTATTATCGCCCATCACTTTAGTTCTTTTATACTCGTATAATGAATAAACGATAGTTTATTAGATTGAAATATAGTTTGAAATTATCCCCATCGTCTTACAATATAATTCTTGTGTTACTGTTTTAGTTTATAATTGTAAAATGTGTAAATATTTGTAATTGTTAAATGATAATTTAAAATGTGCATGACCTATGATCTTGTTATTTTCTATTTGTTGGGCCGAAGCGGATGGACAATCACTGCCGATAGTTGTCAAATCTTACGAGCGGCATGTTGCATCGTTTAAGTGTGTTTATATGTGAATATCGCGGATGTAAGTCGGCTCTCTAAGAATATCGCGAATGTAAGTCAGCTCTCTAAGAATAAGTAAAGAGACGACTGATATATACCGTTTATCTTGTGTAGATTGGAATTGTATAAAAAAAGGAAAAAAAATCAAGCAATATTTTTTAGTAAAAATATTTTTTTGCCGATAGTTGTCTATTGACTCTCCTATAAGGTAAATTATAAAAATTTTAAAATCAAAAGTATTTACTATTAAAAAAGTACGTATAAATTAAACGTCCAAGTATTTTAAACCGGTGCATACATACATACGAGTATAGGCAGTATTTTTTTTACTTATTGTTTAGTTTTATTCATTGAGTCATTCGTTGTATCAACTTAAAAAAAATCATCATTCGGTTCTCCTTATTCAACGTTAAATAAATAAATAATATTTATTTACAAATACAATACAAGTAACATATATCTACAAAAAACACATGTAGGATACATTGTAACGATAAAAAAAACACATGTAGGATACATTGCACCAATAAAAAAATACATTAATTTATACAATTTAGGTCATGAGGCCTTGGCTTATCTTACGTAAACCTTCTAGTTGGGACGAACATCCAACAGGGGGAGGAGGCCCGACACAGAGGACCTCAGATGTCTTTTAGTCTAGACAGAACTTTTCGGCACTTAATCTGCTTTTCAAGCGATTTTATTCAAATTGATAACGAAAATCCCTGCTAATTCTGAATGTGTTTAGTTCAGAACATTTCTCGAATATTTTTTAAAATTAATTAATTAGCATGGTAGATTAAGGACGTCAAAAATTTCCATCGTTTTTTGCATGTCAAAGCTATGCCCTTAATTTTACATGTTTTAGTTATCTATGGAAGTTTTTTTTAACATTAAAGTATTATTTCAAAATGTACGAAATTATGGGCTCTGGAACTCGAAACCAGAAAAAAACATTCAAACGTAAAGACCACATTTGATAATTAATTGCTTTTTATTCCACTACTTACACATTAATCTTTCAACATGTGTTCCTACCTCTCTAGTCGAGGCTTTCAGAGAGCCTCGAGATATAAGGTGGAAACACGTGTCACGGGGATTAATTTAATTACTAAAATAACAAAGTACAATAATGTATTATTAAATATTTTAATACTACATTATATTATTCTTTCATTGTGTACAGTACAAATTCGCGAGTTTATTACTATGTGGTAATCTTTTCCAACCAATCAGACAGATTTCAAAGAGTTGAAAACAAATCTGGTATCTATTTAAAATAAAACATCTGGATTCCAACGAGAATTGAACCTGCAACCCTAGGGCTGGAAGGCAAGCATCGTACCAACTAAGCCACGGTCGTAAGCCGTTATATGGGTTCTATAAGATACATTTGAAAGTCTTTGATAAATAAATACCAGTTAAACATGTATATAACACAGGTAGCATTGCATTATACAGATATTTCACAAATTTATTTAAATTATTGAAGTCAAATCGCCGATTAAGTAACAAACGATATATCATGAACAGGTAAATTCAATAGCTTTCAAGACTTTTAATTTCTTCCTCGAAGTGTACTTCTGTGTTGGGATAAACACAAGTGAATTGATACGTCCGTACTGAGAGAGGAAACAGTGCAGCAGGAGACGGGGAAGTTTTGAGTGGAGAACCAAGTGGCACCACCCACCTGCTTCACTTTGGAGTGCAAAGGTGAGAGGGGTTACTACAGAATGCTTTCACATTTTATTTAAAAGCTAAAGCGGTGCTTAAGCATATAAAAAGACAAGTTGTAAGAGAACTTATTATTTCATAACTGTAAGCTGTAGAGACGCATCATGGCAAAGTAAGCAGATAACTTTTAAAAAGGAATAAATTCAATATTCAGGCAAGTTTTTATAAGGAATATAATTAAATTTTGAATTTTAGTACAGTAAATTTTTTTGAAAATTTATTTTCATCGCTTCTAATAGCTACAGTAACTTAAATAGTGAAGTTATACGATAGGCTATCCCTAGGGATCGAGTGTGACTTTCAGCCATCCTGTGGACCGAAGACGTCTGCGTGTATTCGTTTATTCTATTGTATGCACGCTGTTGCGCTTCAGCAAGCATGCCGTTTTGACAGATCAAACCTACGGAGGAACAGCTGGGCAAATTACAGTGTCTTCAAAATGTTTGTATAACATTTATTTTTAACCTGAGAAAGTACGGTCACATCACGTCATGCCAGAAAGAGCTGAACTGGTTGAACGTGAGAAATATACGCCAAGTTCGCATACTATCTCAATTGTATAATATCCTTTACTGTCTTGCTACTCCCTCTTATCTCGCCGAAAAATTTCAGCGACTTTCCGCTCATGGATTTGCGCTACGCTCAAACAGAGATTGTTTATTGACCGTCCCAGTTCACCGCTCTTTTTTTTACGTCGTCCTTTACTGCCCATGCACCGAGACTCTGGAATAAGTTACAAACCAATATTAGACTGGATCCATCCTTGGCATGTTTTAAGATATGACTGAAGAAACGCTTAATTTCTAGTCAGTAATATATAATAACATGTTTCATTCCTGATTTTTATTTCCTCTCCCCCATCCCTTCCTTTTCTTTTGATTGATGATCTTCCACTTTTATTATTATTATGTATATGTTCATACACTTCAATAAACATGAATAATGTAACACACATGCATTATAATAAAAACCGAATAAAAAATGTAATTAAAACCTAAAATAAGATAAATTGATGAAGTTTTTTTTTAAATTGAAATTTAATCTAACACACTTTTTGTTTCCATCAATGTTATATTTATTAAGTGCACTACTGATTTCAAAGACCTCTGTTTTTTTGTCAGGTGATGACTATATATTGTATTACACTGCATAAAGAACAATGTGGTGAGCTTATTGTTGTGTGATAATTTCTTCCAGCCAACAAAAAAAATGTTATGAAGTTTGAAGTGAAAACGAGACTGGATCCCTTTTAAAAAATCTGCGTCCCAACGGGAATCGAACGCGCTATCCCTGAGCCGGAAGAAAGAAAGTCGTCAATATCACGGAAATATTTAGTTATCATTTGTAAATAAAAATAGTTTTCTGATTATATACAATTATATTAAAGAATATAATTAACGAGAAAATTGTGGTGAAATTGTTAATTAAAATATATAAAAACCGATTTTCATACCGATCTCGAGAGTAACGGATAAACATACGTTTAAATCGATTATTGTTTATTTTTGAGAGCGAAAACGATCTACCATATTCAAAGTTGAGGCCCCAATAAACTATGAAGAATCCAATTTTCACGGGCAAAATAACTTCCCTCAAAGTGAAAAGATTTACGTACCACTTAAAATAAATTGTGGAGTGTGGGAGAGAACCTGCTCGTGTATCTGGTGAACGAGAAAGAGAAGACAAAAAGGGTATACACCAGATTCATCTAAATTTATCAGCTCTTATTTTGGATTTCCTAGTTTTAGCACTGCAAAACTAAATAATCATTTATCAATAAATTTATCAAATTGGTTACGGTTTTATAATACTCTTTTTTCATACTAAAAAATATTGCTTTTTTATCGAATTTTTACGAAGACATTATCTAGATTAACACATAATTAGATTATACTATATTTATACAGATCAGCTTTACACTGTTTTGAATTGTCAAACTAAAGTTATCTTGAAACATTGTTTTAAATATAAAAAGCTAAGAATATGAAGTCATTCAAAGTAATCGTATTGTGTTACATTTTATTTCTTTCTCTTTTTTTGTTTTTTTCGCCATTCACCCGTCAGGAGTGAGTGTTCCTTGAAATTATAATGCCAAATATAAACATAACAAAAAAAAATTGAATTTTGCCAACTTGTAAATAAATATGAACTATTATATTAAATAATGAAAAAGTATACATTAAATATATTACGTACATCAAGGTATGAAATTAAAAAAAATAAATATAATTTCGTCGTACTGGCGGGGTTATCTATCTATCTCTTTCAACCAACCAGAAAAGCATATTAACAATCCTTAAGTGAAAACCGAATTCTTTTTTGACAATTTAGATAGTCACGAAAATTGAATCCCCGGGTTTGAAGACAACCGTCTTATCAACTTGGCCATTGAGGTAGAATAAAATTATCGACATAGAAATATATTTGTTTCGCGTAAATGAGATAATTGAATCAGAAATTATGAGTTACTGATCCTGTTTGTCAAACAAAAAAAATAAGGGAAAGGGAAAAACCCCTATATGAAAACTACTTCTATTGTAGTTGGTTTCAAGGAGACAAGTATTCTACCAAAATACTTGTGTTTATTATTGTATAATAGTTTCATGCTTAAAGAAAACCTTTGTAGTCTAACTAGTAGAACGTCTTCCACCCAGGGGTTTAGTATTTAATATCTTCGTAGTCTAACTAGTAGAACGTCTTCCACCCAGGGGTTCAGTATTTAATATCTTCGTAGTCTAACTAATAGAACCACCAAGGGGTTCAGTATTTAATATCTTCGTAGTCTAACAAATAGAACGTCTTCCACACAGGGGTTTAGTATTTAATATCTTCGTAGTCTAACTAGTAGAACGTCTTCCACCCAGGGGTTCAGTATTTAATATCTTCGTAGTCTAACTAATAGAACCACCCAGGGGTTCAGTATTTAATATCTTCGTAGTCTAACAAATAGAACGTCTTCCACACAGGGGTTTAGTATTTAATATCTAAAAAAGTTTCCACTCTGTTTTCATATACAATACATATACTTGTCTTTTTTACATATTTCTAGTAGGTTGGAATAAAATATTACATAGAAATAAATGCTGCCGGTTGAATTTGATACAACGGCAGTGTAAGACTATAATCAAATAGAAAATAACTGGACATGATTCCCATTTACTGTTAATATTATTTGACATAAATATATTTTAAAGAATTTTCTTCTTCGTGAATTATTGTATTGTAAAAATCTTATATCAAATTGATCATGTAAATTTGTGAGGTAATAAATGATCAATGCAAGAAATAAACTAGTGACATGGAGAGAGTTCCAGAGTCGTGTAGAGAGATCTTTAACAAACCGGAGATCAAGC
Organism: Odontocerum albicorne; assembly: GCA_949825065.1. NCBI lineage: Eukaryota > Metazoa > Arthropoda > Insecta > Trichoptera > Odontoceridae > Odontocerum > Odontocerum albicorne. The sequence continues at coordinate 21,057,987 of OX463841.1, read as the reverse complement.
TTGAGGAGCGCTGCGTCAGGTGTCAGGTGCTACCAACAGGTTATCGCGATAATGAAGAGGTGAGAGGTATTTAATGGTGATACTACAGGGTTGTCACTAGTTAAAATATGAAGATGCTTCTGGTGAATGGCTATAATGTTTTGAATTCATGTTTTAATTATTTTCTGGTAAAGATAATTTGATTTTCAAAAAGAATTATTATTTTTTCTTAACTAAAGTTAAGAAAAATTAATAATACAAAATATTTTAAAAACAATTTCAACAGTCAATGCCAATTTGTTTTTAATTTATGCTGAACGATTGGAGTACTCTCATAAAGAGAAGCTCAGTGTTGTAGGTTTTTTGCCAACATATTGAGATCTGTATGATAATCACATCAACATTCTAAGTTTTGCCAACATATTGAGATCTGTATGATAATCACATCAACATTCTAAGTTTTGCCAACATATTGAGATCTGTATGATAATCACATCAACATTCTAAGTTTTCGATTTCGGTTTCGATTTATTGTCTTGACGATTTTTACTGTAGTTTATTTGTTATACATACAAAACTAAATTTAGGACAAGAAGATTATAGTATTTTAAGGGTAAACATCTTTTTTTCTTGTTAAAAGAAACGTAAATTTACCAATCAATAAATAATTAATGATTAGGGATGTGGAACGAATGAATAAAGAGAAACTAAAAATCAAATACACAGTGCAAATGTGAATGGAATGCATGGTAGAGAAATACTAAGGAAAGTATAATTGGATCAAATGAATGATATTGTGAGAAGGTAAAGTAAGAAGTAAGATAAATCGTAGGAGCTGTATAAGGAGGTGTATAGGCGTGGAAGAGGCGAAATATGTGTGTCGAGATAGCAAAGTCTGTCACTCTGCCTACTCCCACCAGGGAACCGGCATGATGGTAGGTAGGTCTGTGTGTATTAAATAAAAAAATATTAAAAAAATATAACCTCTAATTCTGTATCAGCTTTTATCAAACTAAATAAATAAGGAAAAAATATTAAAAACTTTTTTGTTATTCTTTCTGAAATTGAATGAAAGATTTCATTTATAGTATGAAGGAGATATTTGAATAAAAAGCCAACTATTTTTAAAGCACTATATAAACTTTACAATTTTAAAAGTTTCAACCCTACGAGTTTAAGGGTAAGTAGTGAGTGGTGTCCTTAGGAGGGATCCAAGACGGTTGGGAGGAAAGGAAAGAGAAATCAGGGGGTGAGTGATGCAAACCACATTATAAATCTCCCCGCCCACCTGATCTTTACTGCGGGTCGGGGCACTAAATAAAACAAGATTAAAACAAGCAATCGTTTTTCATCTTTTAACATGCCAATATTTGAAATTTTCAAAAATATAATGAGGTAAAATAAAAAGGTTTTTATAAATTTGTATATTCGACGACTATCAAAAAATAATCTGAAATATTAAAAATAACTCATCTACCTCTATGACTTAGCGTGGTATATACGAGTAAGATGATTTTTTTTTAATTCATGACTTTTGTCATTTCCCGATAGTTACCAAATATGTCATATTGTCTTTCGTCTTTGTATTATGGTTGATATTTCCTGTAATATCTATATTGTAAAAAAAAACACTTAAACGATAAAAAAACATTTGGTCACACTATATTACAAAAATAATATTGATATTCTATGAACATATATTTTTTGATCAAATATGTATAAAAATGCTAAATAAAGAAAAAGAAAATAATCTACTTAAGTTTTTTGTGAAATATAATATATTCGACCTTATCATACTCGTATAAATACTTATATTTACAAAAGGAACTACTATATACTCAAGATGATGTCTGGGAAGAACGGATTAAGTGAGTAATGATTTTTAAATACATTTATGAAATTTAAAGAAGTATAATGGCATTTCTTTGCCAGCCATATTCAATTTGATATATATGAATATCAATCCATTGTCGATTTATTCCAAAATTGTACGACAAGACGAGAATAAGTCAACGAGTGACTCAATCCGAGTAATCGAGAGCAGATTTGTTAACATGAATATTCAGTTTAAACGGGCGGTGTAGTTGGAGATCACAGATGCCGACTGAGGGAAGGTCTCTGCGGGACAGAACGTCGGGGCTACGTGGATGAACCGTATCCAGATGCCGTCTCTCTTTGCTAGATATGAAACGGCGTTTCAAATAAAGAGAAAGAGAAGTCGTTTTGCCTTAACTACTCAGGATGTCTGTGTGCAAACACTTAAAATGCCAACAAACTCTTTGCATAACGGCCGACGATATGCCGACAGACAAATAACGTAAATGTTTACATTTTTTGTTCCGCTTTTCGCATGGCTTTGCAAAAAGACCCAGTATGCTAAGAGGGACGAATGAAGAGCTAATAGCCATGATGTCCACAATTATATGTATACAGATTCGAGCAATATAAATATTTTATTTTAACTCGCAATTTAGAAGATATAAAAACAAGATGATGTCGCTGAAAACACCTTTGCCAGCGTTTTTCTAATGGATTTCGTGAACAATGAAAATACAATAAAACCGTTTCTTTATTGCAAATATGTACGAGTATAGCATATATATATACTATATATAGAGAAAAAGAAACGTAAGTATTGTTTAAAGATTTTTGATGAAAATTGATAAAAGTAGATTGCTGTAGTTTTATTATTTCATGATACTTAAAACTAATTTTACTTTTTTATTGGGATTTTTATTCTTTTCTAAAAATAACTGGATAACTCTTTATCAGAGACGGGTGTTATAAGTCGAATTAAGAAAGAAATCCTGAAACGGTTTGGCCACATACAGAGCATGGAGTTCCGAAAGACAGACGAACGAGGAAGAGATAGATCGAGGAAATAGTGGAAAGAAACAGTTGAAAGCATATAAATTGAGGAAATTGTAAGTATGACAAACAAGACAGCATGAATGGATGTGAATGAAGCGGGAGCTGTATGCTTGGATAGAAAGACGCAGATATCAGTCTCAGTTAGTATGATTATTGTTTTCCTCGTTATTTTTGTGGCTCATTTTAAAAAGTCACAGTCGTTACTGTTATGCTATGCCGTATGCTGTTAATAGAATTTTATAGTTTAATAATTTTATATCTATCTTATTAAAAGCCTAAACGTATAGTTTCTTTTATATTTTTACTATAAATCAGATCATTGACTCCATATTAGTGAAAATTGTATCATACAATTTTTAGTAACTTAACATTCAAGTATAATAAAAAATACTGACCTGAAAAATCTAGTTAAAAATGTCGTGCCTCGTGCAAGTAGTAAGCGCGTGTCTCATTATTCATTATGAGATTCCTTATAAAAAATAACTGTCCAATGCAGATTACATGTAAACACGTGTATAGTATATCATTTTAAGTATGCAAAAGTTTTACTTTGAAGTTTTGAACATAGGTTTTCTTCCAAAGTTTTGATGATTAGAATTTATAAGCAAAGTAAAACCTCCAAAGTATGCCGAATCGATAATTTCTAAGAATTTTTAAGTTCATACCTATTATTTAAAAAAGAATAATAAAAAATACATAAAAGGGTAAACGGATAGAACAATACATAGAGGCAGCATGAGTGGGTCATTTTACTTTCGTTGTTAATGTCATCCGAGTAGACGTGTTGCGCGGTTCACCTCTGTACCGCACAATGAAGCAATTACTCGCTTCATCACGCGCGGCAGTAGACAGCTATGTAGCTGCTAGTCGCACGGTATAGGCAGGGCCACACTACAGGTCGAACAAAACCTATCCTCTCGGAACAAAACACCTGATTCTTTCGATTTATTGACATGAAAACAATGTGAAATTCTCGTTAACTATCGGTTTATAAACATTACCATGACAATCTCCAATTCCTAGTTGTTTAGACGTCTATCTTTCAACTCGGATGTTGCGGGTTCAATTGCCGTTGGTCTCCAGATTTTTTAAAATAATTCGTGTGGTTTTAACTTAAGACTTATTTAACACATTTTTTGTTTGTTGGAAGAGTTTGTTACATGGCAATATAATCTTAATATGGTTTTGTATATAGCAAAAGTGTAATAAAACACTCGCACACTTGGCTCAGAGCTCATTTTTACGTAATTTTTTTCTCTTTCAAACAAAAAGTGCAAACATTTTGACAGTATGATTTGACCAATTTTTATACACTTAAAATACCGACAAAGATTTATATTTTAGCCTTATTACGATATATTATATTATTTAATGTAATGGCTGCTTTCTTAAAGCATGAAAAAAGAGCAAACAAAACTATGTGCAATATAATTTTATTATAACTTAGTTATATTTTTTCAATATATGCTTTCTCTCATTTTCTTTTTTTTTTGGATCAGGCTGCAATATGACACGAAGATCTCCGTGGCCTAGTAGGTAAACGGCCGTTTTTCGATGCGAAGGTTGCGGGTTCGAGTTCTGTTGGCACCCAATCATTTTTATTTAATCTCTTTCAAATATTTCTGGTTGCTTTGAATGGACTGCCACAATGAATGATTCCGCCAAATTGTACTATATATAACGAAAGTGTAATACAATATAATGAAATACATTTCTTCTTACATCTTTAGATTGGTGATAGGAGCAACATTTAACATAAATACGTCTCTTATATCTTTAGATTGGTGACAGGAGCAACATTTAAATACATCTATTATATCTTTAGATTGGTGACAGGAGCAACATTTAACCTACCAAAGCCGGAAAATATATGGTCTTTCGTTACTCACAACTATTTGAGGTTCAAAAATATTGATTTACATTGGCGATAAGTAAAGTTGTCCCTTTAAAATGGGGTCTCGGATATTTACATTTTCAACATATCAGAACTTTTTTTTAAAATAAAGTATGTCTACACGTATGAGCTATTTTATTAATAGGAGCTCGCTATTTTGATGAAACAATTATTTATTGAAAAGTTTTAAACTGCATATATTTATTTTTAAGCTTTGTATGTTTTTAACAAATAAAAAAATTCTCAAGTACCTTTTGTTTCCTGCATGAGACATTGCTAATTGGTAACTCAAACATATTGAAAAACTTTGGACTCGCGGTTCGTCATTGAAGATGTTGGAACAATACACGCATATGAATCCGGAGCGCTGTTATCATGCAAATATTTTTTTAAGACAAGGACTTTTAAAAAAAAAATTGCGGGAAAAAGCCCCGGATGGAAGTCAAGCATCTTACTAACTAGGCCACGGGGGTCGTCTAATCAGCATTACTAAATTATATGTGACGAATACTTCTACACGTACTCAAATTAAGGACTTCCTTATTAAATAATTATATGTTTAAATTATACAAATATATCAGGTCTGTGTAATCATGCACGCTTCTCGAATGCGCTAGCATGCATCGCACGCATTGCACATCACGCCGTGACAGCCCTGGGTGTAGGGGCCGAGGTACACTACACAGACGCGCACATCGCACGGCGACACTGCGCGATGCCTCACCTTCACGCGGCGACATCGTTTAACAGGACAACTTTCATTGTCCCCCAGCAATTAGCGACGATTAAAATTGAACGAAATTCCTGTTTCGTTCTGACGTGGGCGTTCAACATTTTCTTTGCTTCAAATTAAATCCATCGGCCTCTTTGATCGCTAATTAGATTATTTATGTAAACTGCGCTTTATTTAATTTAATTAGCATAACGGAGAGGATTATGGTTATTTCAGTAATTTACGAGTCAATATTAACTTATTTTCGTTAGATTGACATTAGCAAATGAACGTGGTTTATGCATTTCATTCGGAATGATAATCAATAATGAAATACACCCATAAAAGACATAATTCATTCAAAGCATTGGCTTACCTATTATAAAGCTGGGGCAGAGGGCGGCTCTTGAAAGGCTTAATTTTTTTTTCTCGTTGTATTATAATGTTCATATAACTATACACTACACAAGATAAACGGTCTATATCAGATGTCTCACTAGGCTCATTATCTGTTCTGAGACAGCTGACGTACATCTGCGAAATTAATATATAAACGCACATAAAGAATGCAACTAATCTGAGCTGGAAAGAAAATAAATATATTGATACAAACTCCCAATCAAATATAAAATTAACAAATTGACCTGTCATAAACATTTTATATTATCGTTTCACAATTATCATATAAGTAATGTATTTACACATTTCACAGTTATATACTAAAACGATTGCTAAAAAAAACAAGAACTATAAGACGATAGGAATAATATCAAACTATCTTTCTTCCATTCCATGGGGAAACTAAAGTGACGAGTGACAATACGGATGTTTATTGTGGCACATATAAAAAAATCTCGCCTTAAAATTAATTACCTTCTATTTATTAACATGTGCAGAAGTCAGAGAGGCGGGGCGAGAGAGGCGTGGTCATCGCTTAATGACATTATTTAAAAGCATAAATTGGTTTTAAGATGATTTCTTTAATTATTTTACAACAATTCTATAACTCCGTTATGTGTGGGTTAAAAAGTAATTTCACTTATTACATCATGTACCGGTTATTTTTTTTTAAGTAAAACGTGTGAAGAAAAATATTTTTTTATTGAAACGATATGTATGATGTTGCTAATAGGTAAAAAAACTAATCCCTTTTTGATCGATTAACTTTTATTTCATGTACCTGATAATTATTAAAACGATTGTGAACTAACATTGTTTTCGGTGTCGTATTCACAACGCAGTTATTGACGCTCCAAATCACTCTTAGCAGGGTGATCTGCCTAAAGTTTAGGTCCTAAACCAAAAAAAGAGTGTCACCCTAGCACACTGGAAACCTTGTTGAAAGAATTTCCCTTAATATTTCCTATATCTCGGTGTCTAAATTGAGGATTGAGCTCTTTAATAAACTTAGTAGGCAGAAATGAGTTAGTTAACAAGGAATCATGAGTAATAATTGTTCCTTTTGTTATTATTTTAAGACTCATATTTTTCCTTTTTTTATTATGCTATGCATTTTATTTTACGTAATTAGGTTAAATTTATATCAAATGTAAATGTAATGTGTTGTTCAGAAAATAGTTTCGTATTTCTTGAACACATGTTGTTAGGTCAAAATTTTGGGGAATCGTTTATCCAAATTGCTTGAAAGGTTTTTAGTGTTATTTGAAGATGGAACAAAATAAATAGTTTTTTCGGTGCTTGATACTTTTTTAATATCATAAAGGAAAAAATGCGATAGAAACCAAAAATATATATACACGTACATATGTACGGTGTATGGCGATGATGCAGTAAGCGTTCATTTGAGACAATGCTCCCATAGATTGTTCTATCAACCTATAAGTTGAACCAACCTGCCTTTGGAGATGCCGATAGGTAGAGAAATCACACTGTTTAACCTTGTGTGTCCTCATATAGACGTATTTCACGTGTCGCTCAGCTTCTTCAGGAAAAATCTCTTGAATTGAGTGTACTATAGTACTTGAAATAATTTAATCTTACATGCTACATTTTGTCATAGTATTTTAGTGTAACATATACATTTTTACTATAGTTTTTATAAGTCTTAAAATGTTGAACTGTTTTATACATTATAAAAAAAAAAGACTTTTTTGTATTTGTTATGTTTGGTCCTTGTACGAATTAGGGCAACCTGTAATGTGCAACTGCACCTGATCATCCAAGGAAAAATAGAAGGCCGAAGAGGTGTTGGCAGGAGGCAAATCTCCTGGCTCCGTAATATACGTAATATAAGGGGCGTTGGAGATCTTTTTTGGGCTGCCGAGGACAAAGATATCTACTCTCAAGTGATTTTCAACGTTGGGGGACCTGACTTGACACTGAGAAGAAGAAGAAGTAATGAGCAAAGGACATGAAAAAAAAAATTAATAAATGGAGTTTAATAAATGTGTATCAAATGTGGTTAAAAAATTTGAAAAAACTACTCTGAAAGGCCGATTACCACTGATGACGACCGAATTAAGGCATCGATCGAGAATAATCAGCGTTCTACGACACGATATATTGCAGATATACTGACAATATCGAAAACCACCATCCACGAGCATTTGCTGCAATTTTGCGTTTAAATTTGTTCGTTTAAACCTAACAATACGAAATTACTTTCTCGACAACTCAATATTAAGGTACAAATAAAAATATTTCTTAATTAAAGGAAGATATACTTTTGAACGTTCGACATAGGCACGTTACAATATAGACAATCATAATAATGTTTTTTTTATTCACTTTGCACGGATTTCTCTTTTTATACAAAGAGGGTCTGCTTCTAGCGTTAGCTTATTCGGTAGGAAGAATATCATCCAGGATTCTTCTCATACTGCTAGGCGGTACCGAGAATATATCAACAGTGTCATTCAGTTGGTTCAATATCTCTATACCTACCACGCGTGACTGAGTGTTTAGCCATGATATTCGTCCTGTAAGTTGGTATGTAGAACAGAGGGTGATTCCTTGCACGGCTATATTTATTAGGTACATATAAACTTAGTGCTTCTAGAATCGCGGGACAGTTAAAGCAACCTTGAAAAACCTTAAGTAGGAATATCACAATGGATTCTTGCCTTCTTGTTTCGAGGCTTCTATAGTTACACACCGTGAGAAGTTCGACATGGTGAGCATATTTTGGATAATCGCTTTTTGTTCTGTACCATAGATATCTGAGGATTTTTGTTGTATTTGTTCTATATTGTTTTAATATTTGAGCTGATTAGGAGCCCAAACTGTAGATGCATATTCTAATTTGGTTCTAATTAGATAATTATTGTATATAAGTTTCGAAGGATATCGGTACTGTTAAATTCTCTTGATATTCTCATTATAAAACCGAGTAGTTTGTAACAGTCCGATATCAAAAGCGAGACTGTTAGAAGACATGCCACAATTATGGGACAACAAAGCTAATAACTATTGAAACTAACTAACGAAATGGGTTGAGTCATCAAAACGTGTGTCGATGTACTCGTATGATGTTAATTAATAACAAAAGTATATTCTCGCTTAATTGCTTGGTAACCGCGATAATTGGATAAACCTACGGCAGCAGCTCCTTTAGCCTGCCAGAGACTTACGTCTGCATTTGCTTACAATGGGATGCCATTTACCTATGAATTAATTATAATATAATTAATTCCAACTTAATTCAAAATTACCCAAAGCGTTCGAGGAATTCTCATATTATTAAGTGCGTATTATTTTTTATTGTTTTGTTTTTATTTGAATCATGCGCTGTAGACAAGTTTTTAAGAGCTTGATAAGCTTATACTCATTTCTTACAAATGGACGGGTCGAGTGAACCGGTCCACTTGTAAGAAATTAATATGAGGGTTAGAATTAAAAGCAACTGTCTAAATTCTTGCTTCTGGAACTAATTATCAACAAAATTATCAAGATACTTTAAAAATCATATTTGGGATGTCAGATAAAGTAGTAACTTATAAAGTTTCACAGGATAGTCGTCATGATAATAATTTTAACTCTACAATATAGAAACATACCTTTATTACTAATAAATATCTCATGTAGCCTTTTTTGTGAAAAAATCTTGAATTTGTTTTTTAAGCGTCATACTAATACATATGCCTACGTATATGTATGTATTAAAGGTACACAAAGATACAAGAAGTTCATTAAATCCTAGAAAAATGTGACACGATTAAATTCATCAAATTCGAAAGGGCGAAAGTAACCTTGAGGTTATATAGTTAAGATTATTTATTATGTAGATCCTGAAAGTGCCGACAGCAATTTTAAATACACGGTCCGACAAACTATAATAATAAACAAATTTAAAACTATCCTTGAATCAGATCACAGCAAAAAGAAGCAAAAAACAAATAAATAAATGAAAACATGCATCTCGTTGATTAAAATAAACGATCATGATTAGATGATCAAGATTGGTGATAAAACAACCTGACAATCAATACTGTCAGTGAAAGATCATTAAGTCGTAAGATCTATATCGATGTAATAAAAATGTGGAACACCACATTATAATGTCTAAATGATCGAATAAAAACCTTTCGCCGAGGAAGACAACGGCGGAATATATTAGATGTAGATGTTGATAAACTACAGGACACGTCTGCAGCTAATTGGTACAGAAAATGTATAATGATGACTCTATCTCGCTGCGGTCTGGTGGTTACAGGTTAGGTGCTTGATAAATGAGACCCATCTGCTCAATCGAGAGAAATAGTTGATAGACCACAGGTATCTCTTTAGGTTGCCTTTGTTATAGCGACTGAAACAAAGATTGCAATTATACGCTACTTCTTAAAGGAGACGATTCAATAAAACATCTTAATAAAGAGCTTAAGGTTTGGCTTAAGAAAAAATCACACACCAGATCTTTTTAAAAAGGGATTAAGTCTGGTTTTCATTAATGGTTTGTTTTATACCGTTATGGTTGGTTGGAAGCAGCCAGAAGTTACAACTTAAGTGTAACACAATACAATAGAATTAATTACAATTTGAGAAACTCCCTCCCCACACACAATAACTGAGTTCTTTATTGCCGAGATATTTTTGGAATCTATACAATGAACTTATTTGTTTATTATTTATAAAAGATAATAAATAAAAACAAATCGAAAAAATATATTAGCTGTTAAAAAATGCGGAGGCTTACATCCACACTAAAAGTACTTTACTACAACTAAAAACAGTAAAGGCATCAACACTGTGGATGTTTACCTCCACAGTGTTAATGCCGTTACTATAAATAATGTATTAAATGCCAGTACGACAAAAAAGGCAAACATTTATAAAAAGTGCAAACTTAAAGATAGAATGTTGTCTCTCAAAATATATTTCAACCAGCGCTGTAGGGTTATACCGTTATATAAAGTGGAATAAACAGTGTTTGATTAGGGTTATACCGTCATATATTATACAGTGTTTGACTAAGGGTTATACCGTTATATAAAGTGTAATAAACAGTGTTAGATCCTTATTTTTTATTGCGTAAATATTATGTTTTTTTCTCACAAAATATAATACCAGATCGTTAGAAAGAGTCGCATGAAATTTCAAATGATGGCGGGACGAAAACATTAAAATTATATTTTTGAGAAAATAAAAACTCCTGTTGCCGTAATTATTTTCTCGTATGAGCGAGCACGAGGGTCCGGTGCAGAAGCTTGGCACGACAAAAAATTAGCGACTTGAAAAAAAAGGAAGGGAAACGAATACCTACTCGTACTATGGGATGGCTTTGGTAATGATATACTCGTACTAGCTGTTTGAATCAACTTTGTCAATTTTGACAAATACTCGTAAATGTGTAAAATATCTTAGTGCGATATTTCGAGGCTGTTTTTTAAGATACCTCATAGATTTTATTTGAGAACTTTTTCTTGCCAATTTATTTTTGTATTCACGCCTATTAGCTGCTTCACATATATTCTTAAGAGTGCTTTTGAGGTGAGAGGTGAAACTTTTTGTAACTCCTGTATATTAATTTATATAATATAATTTATATTTATTTAATAATTTTTTTATGCGATAAGGAAATACATTGGAATAAGAAAGGAACATTTCAAAGATACCGTAGACCTGTTGGCCGACCAACTAGCTGGTCAACCACAGTTAGAAAGAGTACCTTTGTGGCTTAGTTGTTAAGATGCATGCGCAAGATGTCTTTCGACCCGAGAGTTATGGGTTCGATTCCGAATGGTACCCATATTTAAAAAAAAAGATTCCAGTCTAGTTTTAACTAAAGCCTTTTTTAACTCATTTCTGGTTGGTTGGATGAGATTGATAACCAGTCCGCCAGGTTGTACTGTATTCAACGAAAGTGTAATACAGTACAATGTGTTTATAATATACTCTCGTCACTAGAAATATATTTAAAAAACAAAATCTAGATATGTAGGAACTTAGAAAAACAAAAAAGTGTTTTTAATTTTAAATATATTTAACAAAGTTTGTGCATGAATACAAAAAAAATAGTTTTACAATAAATTAATATATGTAGCCATCACAGTTTTATAGTTAGTGTGATAAATCATTGAGATCTCAAAATGAAAATATTCCTGATCATATCTCAGACCAATTACAATTTATCTCATATTGGGGATTTTAATAAAATATTGCAAGCTAAAATATATTTTTTATTGATAAAATGATAAATGTGACGTCTTATAATATATTGCAGTGTATAAATATGTAGGATAATCAGAAATAAGGTTTTAACAATTTTGAAGAAAAATACATCATCGCCTTATGATAACAAGTGCAGAAGTTATTATTAGTAAATAATTCTACAAGAAAAATAAATCTTATTTGTTACATACACATGTAAAGTGTTAAAAATAAAAATATATTATTACTAATATTTTTCGTTGACTTAAAGTAGAATAAATAAGAGTTAAAAAGAGTAAAAGCCACAATATACCGTAATTTATTATTTTAGAAAATAAAAATATCGATGTAAATAATCAAACGTATGGTCTTTGATCGTAAAAAACATTATTTTGATTAAAATGGATCGTAATACCGCGCTAATAATGAGATACAAGTCATAAATGACGGCCAATTACTAGGGAGCTCTTTACGATCAACAAAACAAAGAATTTTGGTTTATTTTTATGCCTTTTAATATTTTTATGAAATACTTTATTTATGATATTTTAAGTATATGAAAAAGAAAACAATACTTTCTTAAAAATCTAAATAATGGTCTTGAATCGAATATTATTTTATTTATTTATGATTTTTTTAAATTTCAAACCACAATACGAGTATATACACTTTACTGGGTCGATTTGTGTTAACGTGGGCATTGACATGCAAAGTAAAAAAAAAACAAAAATGTTACATTTCCCTATGGTACAAACACATCTATATGTCAGCTCGAATCGTGCATAAGTATGACCGGGTGACTAAAGTTGTACAATAATCAAGATCGAATTCATAAATAATATATTTTTTTCTGTTATTTTTGTGTCCCATGATTTCTCTGTCCACACATGGTGATCATTCTCGAAATGGTGAGGTGATTTTGTTTTGCAGCTCTATTGTTCACTAGTGTGATTCTGTGGTCGTATAACAGAAGTGCTCTTCTAACGACCAAATCTAATTCATATGGTTGACCTGACCAACAATACAGTACATCAAAATATTCACCTGGATATGTGTTACATTTAGTTTCTATATTTTATAAGATGATTTCACAGCAATCTTAACTTAAAAAAATAGGTTAAAAATAAACACAGGCAATGGTTCCCAAAATGTGCACCTTGGCCCCCAGAATGCCTCAACTCAATGCCACAACTTAAAGAGGCATCGAGGGATATTTCAATATTTTCACTGAAATGAGATGTGGTTTTTTAATCGGGTCATAAATATGCTGATGCGATGATAAGAAGTGACATCTAACTGGCACTGTGCAAGTCACTAACTATTGGTTCAGGTGTCAGCTAGATTTCGCTTTTCGATACTAATACTAGATGGCGCTCGTCACGCTATCTCTGTCTCATTCTTTCACATGAATGGGAGTGAGATAGATAGATGTCAGAAATTTCAATAGACAACGACTTGATTGTTCTAGTTATTTATCGAACTTTCTCGGTACTTAGTGTTCGTATATAAAAAGTGGCGATTGTCTCACTAATTACTATGTATTCAATTATATGATTATTCAAAATATGTACTTATTAAAACACTTTTTTTTTTAAATTTTACATACGTGTTTCAATTACTTATGAACTAACTTAAACGCGCCAAAATTAGTGCAGGGTTAGGTATCTTCTGATTTTGGGCGCCATGGAAAAATCATGAAGCGAAAATGTTTGGGAGTAACTGTAATAACGCATAAAAGATACAGAATATATACACAAATTGAATTTTTCTTTTCTTAAATTAATTCAAGACTGAATGTATGCTATACATGCGTGAAAAAACTTGAGCCAACAGTTTGACTGCTTACTCAACAGCATTTTAAGAAAAAATACCCTCTTTCAACAGATATTTATGAATACGTTAGACAAAAAAGTATTGGTTGGTAACTGTCTGAGTTTTTCTAATATGTAACCCAAATATATACAATTTTTAATTATTAACTAATAATTACCATAATATCTTTTTTTAATTTATTTAACCATGATACAAAATTATTTAACTACATAAATAAATTATTTAACAACATATTTAACTTAACTTAATTTTTTCACATATAAACGAAAGAATCTCATACGATATTTCAAATATTTTTTAAAAAAATATGTGGGTTAGGTGTATCTTGCATTATTACGTTCATTTACGAGTTTGAGTCCCATTCTGACATGTTACAAAATAAAACAAAAAGTGTTTCCCAATTAATTTCTGTGAACACACTTGACTCACTTAATTGGCGATACAGATGTATCTCGTTATGCGCAGTCCAGTTAGTGAAATAATTGGGGAAAAATCACCACTCGAAGAATTCACTTCATTACGAGATTTTTTTGTATCGTAGTAAAAACTAGTTATACATATTTGTTGAAAAAAATAATATCGTGCGAGATATGACTTAAGTAAGTTATATATCTACTGTTAATTAACAACGAGAAGAAAATATGTTCCAGAAGTTATTTGTCAATTACATAGCAGTGCCAACACATTTTAAGATGTACATAAACATATTAAGATTGTAAATTATACATTTTGAAGAAAAATCGCAATCGATAGAATAATTTAAGAATGAAAGTGTATAATATATTATTTATTGTTAAGGCATTAATACTGTGGAGGTTCAAAGACAATATAGTTTGTTTAGTCAACCGTCGATTATTCCACTTCATATAACGGTTTAACCCTACCGGTTTCAAGCTATATAAATAACTGTCGATTGTCTTACTAATTTCAACCTTATCATTAAGGGGCACAAGTTTGTGCTCCCCTTATTATGTCTTTTTGTTTGTGCTTCTCTGATGATGAGGTGAAAACCTTGAAACCGGTAGGATTATGCCGTTATATAAAGTGGAATAAACAATGTTGGACCAAATTACATAGCATATAATAGTTATATCGTTTTTTAATACGAAATTATGTCATAGGAAACCTTTTCATATCTCGCTGTGGTGACTTTTTTTCTGTATTTTATATTATTCATTAATAGTTTTATTTTGTTTTTAAGTTTTTATAATACTTAAAATATTTATGCATATAATAAGCATGTATAGAAAACTACACGAGAAAAGTATTTTTTTAGCATTTTAGTATCGGTAGAAAAATTGACCGCTGCTCAAGTAAACGTGTTACATCTACGAGTAACATACACGTTTATTTCATGAGTAGTTGACGGAGGATTACACATATGTACTATATACGAGTACCATATATGCATTTGTTTTAGTTGAAAGTGAGCATATCTAAATTGGTATAAACAAATAAAACTTCTAAAAGAACCGCTTTAAGAATATTTTCGGACTAAATAAGAAGAATGATTGTGACGATGATTTCCTCGTCATTGTTACCATTACACCATGTTCTTAAGATTCTTTTTATCTACAATCACGTTTGATAAAAATTGAGGAAACTTTGATTAAACTCATGTCTAGTGTCTGTTTACAAATATCATTCAAAATATTTGTGTTGATACTGTTTACTGAATTGAACTTTCTCTTTCGTGGACGCAGTGATGACTTTTCGAGAAAAAAAAAGGCCCCGAAAACCTCATTATGCTTAGCATATAACAAAAGTGTAAATGTAAGGAATTTGATATTTTTGTTTGTTTTTCGATATTCTAGAGACAGTCAATTTCTTACGACCAGATTTTATCTCGTATAAACCAAAGTGTGGTTAAGTTATCTGCACAAAAAATGTTTTAATTGTGCCGATTTCAGAGGACTAAACCTTTTCGAGGGCGCGTCAATTATACTCGTATATATTTCAGACATATAAAAGTAGCGTAAAACTCCATATAACTTTTAATCTACTCATTCAAGATGTTAATTGAATAAAGTATTTTCAAGATTTGAGTTCAACTAGATTTACTAAAATTAAAAAAACAGGTTCTCTTTCAGATAAAATAAGTGAAGTAATAAAAATAATGCTGGTAAGGAATGCACACAACAGCTTACCCAAACAGTAGTACAAATGCTACTGACCGTGAAGAATGGAGGCGAATCATTCTTTCTGCAGTGCGGTCAATTCACTCGTAAGACCGAGATTCTTCTATAAAAAGCAAAATTAACTAAAACAAGAAATAATAACATAATGAGTATTTACAATACATTGCGTTATTAAAATAGTAGACTCTTCTCAAGGGCAAGGGTTCTCTAATCCGAGAATCGAGTCCACTGTTACAAAAAATAAAATACGTTGAGTGTAATGATATGAAGTGATTTATGTCATTGGATTGGGTACTTCTCTACACCAGCATATGTTTAGAAAAATATAAAGATAAATCAGGTGTATATAAAGTATTTATATAAATAAAAAATACTAATTGTACGAGTAATATGATTTTTGAACACTTGAGGAAAAACTGCTTGAAGACGTCCATTGAAACATTAAACGGTTGTTTTGTTTTAAGGGTTGATTAAACCATTCCGAATGTAAATACGCGTATATGGGTGGTTTATTGTAAATGCACCTCCGAAAAATCGTAAACACGAAACAATAAAAGCTTTTAGCACCATTATACATTACCAGGGATTTATTGCATCACGGTTGGTAATGAAAGCAATGTGCATAAAACCTTAAAAGCGTCCTTCAGGATGTTCGGGGGGAGTTAATATTGATTGCCAGGATCCAGCGAAATACTCTTGTTCATGTGTTAAAAACTATTTTTTTAACAAAAAATATGAATGAGTATTGTATGACTCCAAAGTAGTCGTACTCAAGAAAAATACTCATCATAAAATGAAATAGTATAGTATAATGTGTCTTAGATAAAACTTATAGTGGTCCATTTTTACGATAGACGATTAAAAAATAAAGGTTTTTTTTTAATCTGGTGTCAGGCGTTGGTCTGCATTTACTGAACTTACAAAAGTATATCGAATACTTATTCATATCTTCATCAACTGGAATTTTTTTTTCTCCGTAGCCTGTCCTGTCCTATTCAAGATATTTCTAAGCCATAGCATTCCTTCAAGTTTTCCGTTCATAATTGAAGTTTTAAACATACATACCATTACTCCGTTTCTCTGTCGGAGTAGGTAGAGAGAACATAGGACCATATTTTCCTAACACGACATACATCTTTTGCCTATTTTACATCCATACAACTTCTACAATTTGTCTCACTTTTTAAATTTATTTTTTTATCAAAATAACATTCATCTGATTTATTAATACTTCCTTGGTCTTCATCAACCCCCTCTTTCACTCATATAGTATTTGCGCTGTAAATTTTATTTTAAAGCTATTATTAATTAATAAAATCTCAAGTTGAGGACATCTAATGAGGACAGGCTTCATAATTATGCAATTTTTCTTTAAATACTTGTATAAAAATTAAAATTACATTCTTATGTTTGAATGTTAATTACGCTTAAAAGTTTCATGTTTTGTGAAATAGTTTTCAAACCATTTTCAGAGGCCTCTTCTGAATATGAAACATCCGAGTTGAAGTGCCCATCTGGCTCTAAGCCGAGGGCGTGTACGACTACGAGTATGAGGAGTGGAGGAAAGAGAAGAGAACGAAGGGTAGAATGGTAGGTGCGGGCGGTCAGGTAATGAGGCAACTAATGAGCTCGAGTGGCCGTCTCCTAATTGGATTAATAACTGGAATTGAGAGTACACAATGAATGCTTACTACTCGTTTAGCATTTTATAAGCCATATAATTATCGTCAAGTACAAACACACCACGCATTCCTGCCTTGCCAACGTGCACAATTATTACTCGCTGATGACTGCTGTAAGAAAATTGAAAAATGCTCCCTTTATTGTCTTATTATTACAATCCTTCGTAAATGTATGCAATAAATTATAGCTAAACTACTATGCTGTCATAAGTACGGAATACTGCGAGAAATTGAGCATAAAGAATGGTAAGGAATGTATTATAAACCAAATCTCTGCATATTTCATTGGTTTCTTAATAAAAAATTCGCACCATGATGGATAATGTCTTCAACACAGAATTCATCTTTACAAAAAAAAAATCCTTGCTTCCTGAATAAAAACATTTCGACTAAAGCAACCCATATTTTTATCAAATTTATTTTAAAATTATAAGTACGTTCTCTATTATGTATATTTTAATCCGATACCGCGGTAATTCCAATATATTTATAACGTAAAATAATTATGGATACATTCATATCATATGCTTTGAGTGCTTATTGATTTAAAATGTTTAAGTGAAAAAACATCCAGTGGCACAGTAAAATATATAGACTAATATCTTCGTAGAAAAGGCATAACAAACATGCGGCCCGAGGGCCGCATACAGTCCGCCAATAATAAGTCTGTGACCCAATGTGACTCCTTGAAATGTTTTTAAATATTATATGAAAAATAATTAGTAATTTTGTAGGGAGTAAATTCATTTTCTATTTTTTTAATACTGAAAAGATACGGCCCTCGCCCTAATGTAAAATAGCTTGTGTGGTCCTTCAGTTTTGGAGATACTCGAATAAGTGTCAATAAAAACGAGAATGAATCTAATGGTCGCAGCCCCCCCTTCATATTCTACACTCAATTTATATTTATTTTGCAATATTTTATTTGTCAGTCAAAGTGGGTTCGAATCCCAAGTTAAAGCCTCATTTCGGAGAGTCTGCTCTCTAAACAGCGCTATATACATTGTGTTTTTATTAGTATTATCTGGTTTTTAACATTTCTGCGCTTTTAGATGAGTATTGTTCGGCCCCCCTTTATTTTACTAAGCATATTTACCGTCAATATACCAGCCGAATTGTTAGTTTGTTCAATAATGCAAAAATATTATTTTTAGTATAATTGCTAACCTGTTGAACACTGTAGAACTGTGTATGACAAAAGTTTATATCTCAATGGATGACACTGAAATGTCAATTAAGGCAATTAAACAAGCAGTCCTATTATTTCTTCGTTACATTCATAATAAGAGGATTAGTGTTCGATATAATATGATGTTATAACGAGTGAGACGGTTCACTAAATTCTTAGCTTCGTTAATTAGAGAGAAAAAAAGTGAAATTATGAGACAAGATAAACCAATTAATACTTAAATGATAACTACCGAGGTCGTTCTTGTTTCCTTCGTTAAGGAGCCAGACAATAATTAAACGATGCGGAGGCTCGTTTAATTAAATCGAATATTTAATTAAGACGATCGATTATAGATAAGGAATACGAGTGATCAATTATCACATCTAATGTTGGACATTGTCGTGCTTATTAAAATAACTCCAGTATAAGTATAAGTACGTTTATACATGTTTACTTTATAGTATAAAGAGAATATGAAATATTTATACAATACTAATCAGTTTGTTTTATAGCTGTGGCACAACGAGTATTTCATTCGTATGGTAACTATTCAACACCTTCATAGTCAAGTTAGTAAAACCTGTGTCCCTCAACTCGAGAGTTACGGATTCGATTCCAGTTGGAACCCAGATATTTAAAAAATAATTTCAGCCTGATCTTCACTTAAGGCCTCTTTAAAACTTTAGATTGCCACATGATGATTGGTGATTCGGACATATTGAAGATATTGGCCGGAGACCATAGCGTTTTCGGATCCATTTATAGAGCTTTTGAGCTAAGAACCACTGAAGTAGGAACGGAACTCATGGTTCGTTTTCTCACGTGTTTATATTCATCGCCCCTAGTTAAGAGGCAACAATTCTCGCACCAGCGCATGTGAGTAGTGTTACAGAACGAACGTTTTTTTTTCCAAATTGGGGCTGTTTTTTTTGGAACAAAGGTAAGGTGTCACAAAGATTAAACTTATGAACTTTACAAAAAAGGTAAAAAAAATATAAAACATGTTTACGATAATATCCCACGGTATTGAAATTAGAGCGTATGTACTCGTATATTCTATTAGAAATAAGAGCTTATGTATACCAGAACAAAGTCACGTTTTAGAATATTACACATGAAAATCTTGAGGTATACGAGTATTTCTGATAATTCTCTGAAAATTAAAAAAAAAAAGCCCGAGATCGAGGATATCGCAAAATGAGGTTCAAACAGAAGACAATACATACTGGCATGAACAGGTGAAAAAATGTCCGAGATCGAGGATATCGCAAAATGAGGTTCAAACAGAAGACAATACATACTGGCATGAACAGGTGAAAAAATGTCCGAGATCGAGGATATCGCAAAATGAGGTTCAAACAGAAGACAATACATACTGGCATGAACAGGTGAAAAAAATGAACAGCAAAAAGATTTCCTGAATCGTTTGTAGAAACAACCCCTTTGGCAGCCGAAAACTAGGCAGACTGTAAAAAAAGTGGTAAAACACCTTGCGGTCCACACTCCAAGAACAGTAGAGTATCATTGGTCGTTGATTTATACGGATAGAAAGGAGAAGTACAGGAATGCAACAATGACTATGATAATATTTAGGCTATATTATCGCTGTTCTTAAGTACCATATCCATAACATGATGAATATCAAAGAAAAAAAAGAAGTCTTAGACTAATACTGTTCGATTCTTATATCAAATAGTCAATATGTTTCCCATCTTCCTTTTTAACTATCTTTCGAAGCAGATTCCGTGTATAAAAGTAAGCGGAAACACGATTTAAATCTATAAGGCATTTATTTCAAAACTATTCCTCTAACGTTATTGCTTGGTGGACACAGATGACACATTTTGATATCTGGGCCCAATAGTTACGAATGCTACTACCGAATGTGGCAGGGGATGCAGTTCTAGGGTTGGATTCGACAGTCAGAGATGAGACGGAGTTTCCGCAACATTTCATCGTCTTTCGTAGACGGAAAGGAAGTCATACCTCCTCCATCCAATCATGTACGTAACACGTATTTAACACTTATATAGCAGATTATATTTAAAAATATGGAAGAAATATTACTATTTCATTTTGTAATTGTAATTTTTTTATAACATATGCATTTTAAGCTCAAACTTGACTAAATTGCAATATTAATACTAAATTGCAATATTATATAAAAATGATAAGACGGAGGCCAGTTAACAGTTGTTAGTGGTTAAAAAACTTATGAAATGACCACAAAATGAAGTAATATTTGTACATACGAGTCGAGGTAAAAGTTGAGTGGGTCAATCTAATATATCATATGTAAATACATTGTACGCAACATAATGTACTCGTATATGGGTGGAGTGGGTAAAAATCACTTAAGTTTTCCTATTCTGTCTTACCTTAACCCATACATCAACCGTTAGTTTTGTCTCCTTTCAGTCCTCCCTTTCTTCAAGTGAGATGTACTGCATTCTAAAGAGGGGCACTTAGCCTAATGAAACGATAATCCGGAGCAGCGCCGGCGCGAGGACCAGGACCGTATGAGAATTTCAACCAGTGTTTATAAATATTTTTTATTGATTTTGTAATTGATACATACTTATCCCCAAATACATTGCTATACATATGATGTTAGTAGTGTAATTGAAAAAAAATGATCTTGATTCATTCCATAACAATAATGAATTGAAATATTAACCGTTATTATTTTTTCATGTAAAGTAAAATATATCGTATGCATTTTTATGACTCATTTTTATCACAATTAAACTTAGTTGAACTATTATTGCTTAGAGTAGATTGTAATAACTAGACTTATAAGGAATATTTAAAAAATAATAAAGTAAAATTACCTTGAGAATTGAAAATAAACTGAATTATTGTAACAATTAAACAGAAATATTCTCTTACTAAACATTTTTGTATACTATATGTTTTGAAAAAAAATCATAATTAAATTTTAATAATTTATATTTTATCAGTGGAAAGGTAATTTCCCATGATTCCTCAAATGATAGATGTCAAGGCAAATCTTCATGAACATTTTGAAGCTAAAGATGGCCACCCGCGTATGTCGTTTAAATGACACAACAATTTTAGCAGCCCTGGTCAAACCACCCCCTTCTGTGAGTATAATTCTAGTTCCCATACTTCTGGAACCTGGAGTAATTCAAGAAAAGGTGGGAGATGGAAATTTTATACCTGGTCCCGGGCTCTCAATTATATTGAACGGCCTAATTCAGGGAACTAACGTTGTTCTTTAAGACAGAAAGTAATTTTGAAATAGGTAACTTTATTCTGTTTTATATTATTAAAACTATACTCGAATTCATCAAATTTAAAAAAAAAACTATAAATACTTATAAGGGATAATTCAATAAAATCTGATACATTATAGATTTTCACGGTTGTTTTCCGCTAGTTAAAAAATACCAAATGTGATTGTTCAGCAATATTTGGTAATGATTTTTGCCATCGCCTCGAGGACGACGGTTGCAACTCTTTCAAAATGTCGGCTATGATTTAAGGCTACTTAATACGACAATTCACTCTGAAAAGCATTTTAAACTAGTCCAATAAAGTCTAGTGTAACGTGTGTAGTGTTAACACTGACCACCTTCTGTATTCATGTTTGATTTGCTGCAATGATTAACTTTACGAATAGTTTATATTTTATAAATCGATAACTGAGGTTTGCATTATTGTTTTT
>OX463841.1:20918796-21035213 GCA_949825065.1 Odontocerum albicorne | reverse complement strand
TTTTTTTTCATTTTAAGCACATCATAATAATTTTTCAATCAGAATTTTTCATAATGTTTTAATTTTGTTATACACGCTTTTTCAAATTAAATTAAACAATAATTCAAACATATAAAATACGAAAAAAAAATTATTTACAAGAAATAAATTCCACAGTACTAAATAATGATAAAAGAACATTATTCTAAACAATCAGTAGAAACAATCTTTATACAAGGTATGGTTTTATATATTTTTTGTATGCATAATTTTTACAAATAAGAACTTATACATATCATACATACAAACCATCACACCTTCTCAAACAGCTTCTACGATTTATCTTACTTCTTACTTTTCCTTTTTTCAAAATACCATTTATTTGATCTAACCATACTTGCCTTGGTTTTCCTCTATCACGCCTTTCGTTCACATTTGCACTGTACATTTGTTTTCTTCATACATTCGTTCAATGTAACTAAACTATCTCAGAGTGCTCTTCTTCATCTTAATCAGCTTTAAGTTCACATTCACCTCTAGGTAAGTGCTTCATTCCGTATTCTGCCATACACTGTCACCCTATGTATTTTTCTAATTTCACGTAATTTTATACCATTCATTCAGTTCTTCTCAGTATTTTTTGGCGTCCACATTTTAATCCCATACTTCAGTTGGTACTAAAATACTCTTATGGACTATCCTTTTTGCAGATTTTGATAGGGTCCGGTTTGAAATATATTTTTAATGCCCCATTGGTTTGTGAAATCCAATTTTTTTTCTGTCAAACGCTTAATAAATGCAATTTTATAAAACCGATAAAAATTCAACACAGCAAAGAAATGCGGAAAAGAAAATAGAGGAAAGGTGAATAGAATTTGGCAGACAGAAAACAAATGACCAGTATCATTAGATACATTAAGTCCGAATAAATATAGCAAAACATAAAAATATTTCACAGTCCCACCCGCGGGCAGTCCGGTGTCCGACTCTCTCAGTCTCCCAGTCAGCTGTCCATCCATTAGATATTAATCACGACTAATGAGCGAACGAGTGGGATTGAGCAATGGCGCCAATTCTTGAGCGGATTTGGCAAGCGGAAAATTTACAAGATGTAACAGCGGCCAGAAGTGTAAAGCGAGCTTTATTTATCGATTTTCTTATTTTTTTAATTGATTTATATAACAACTTGAGTGCTTTTAAGTTGTAAGAGTGAAATGATGTATTTTTTTCGATTGTTTTGATAGGATTGATGTAGATAAAAGCTTGTATGTTTAACTGTTAACTGAAGATAAACAAACGAATTGAAATAAACGAAAATTACAGTAGAAATTAGGAAATACTTTAAAAAGTTGTTTCTAATAATTAAATGATATAAAGAATACCAATCTCTATGACCTTGTTGGTAAGACGTCTGTCTTCTAGCCTGGAAGTCTTGGGTTTGATTCCCGCTGGTAACTATTTTTTTTTTAAAAGGCTTCCAGTCTGGTATTCACTTAAGGCTTCTTTAACATATTTCTGGTAGGCCTGGTGTACCGTATGCAACGAAAGTGTTATTGTGCATTACAATGAAAAATAACAAAAATGTGTTCGAATTCTACATAAAACGTCTATAAAAATAAATAAATACGACGACGACCTCCGTGGTCTGGTTTGTAAAACATCCTATTTCTCAGATTTTACGGGTTAAATTCTCGTTAGGAGCCATTAAAAAAAAAGTCTTTCCATTAAGTCTGCTTTCACTTTAGTGCAGTTCCAAGTATACCCATATTTCGAAAAAGCTGTAAATTTCATCTTCAGGGATGTAATGACATTACAATGTATATAGTTTATCCCAATATTGTAACAAACACGATACACGTATTTATGAACCTTGAGTCCTGTTACTTTCTCCCTCCATTATTTGTTAGTGTATATACTCGTACACATATTTGATTCATAACATTTTTACTGTATTACTTCCATTTTGTATACAGAACAACTTTTTTTTTTTTTTTTTTTTTTTTTTTTTTTTTTTTTTTTTTTTTTTTTTTTTTTTATCCACTTTGCACGGATTTCTCCTGTTACACAAAGAGGGTTTGCTTCTAGCGTTAGCTTATTCGTTAGGAATAATATCAGCCAGGATTCTTCTCATACTGCTAGACGGTACCGAGAATATATCAACCGTGTCATTCAGTTGGTTCAATATCTCTATACCACGCGTGACTGAGTGTTTAGCCATGATATTCGTCCTGTAAGTTGGTATGTAGAACAGAGGGTGATTCCTTGCACGGATATATTTATTGGGTACATATAAGCTTAGTGCTTCTAGAATCGCGGGACAGTTAAAGGAACCTTGGAAAACCTTTATTAGGAATATCGCAATGGATTCTTGCCTTCTTGTTTCAAGGCTTCTATAGTTACACACCGTGAGAAGTTCGGCATGGTGAGCATATTTTGGGTAATCGCCCTTTGTTCTGTACCATAGATATCTGAGGAATTTTTTTTGTATTTGTTCTATATTGTTTTTGTATTTGAGCTGGTGAGGAGCCCAAACCGTAGATGCATATTCTAATTTGGTTCTAATTAGATAATTATATAAATTTCGGAGGATATCGGTGCTGTTAAATTCTCTTGATATTCTCATTACAAAACCGAGTAGTTTGTAACAGTCCGATATCAAACGTGAGACATGGTTAACGAACGTGAGTCCGACATCGAAGGTTACGCCCAAATCCTTGAATTCAGAAACTCTGTTTAGTGCCACTCCCTGTATAGTATACTGATGGTGGATTGTGAAAACGATCGACTATAAGATACACAGACACATTTATTAATGTTGAACAGAAGATGATTTTGCTCACTCCAGGAGACTAGGGAGTCTAGGTCCTTTTGTAACTGTGCACAGTCCTGAGGTGAATTGATCTTTTTGAATATTTTCAAGTCGTCAGCGAACAATAAACATGTCGAGTGACTTATGGAATTTTGAATGTCGTCTATTAATATGAGGAATAGTAGGGGACCTAAATTGGATCCTTGTGGTATACCAGATCTTGCGATAAATTCCACAGAAGACTTGTTACGGATTGTTACGTATTGAGATCTTTCTTTTAGGTAAGATGCAAATAATCCAATTAGATTATCGCTGAAGCCAAGTTTGTGCATTTTCTTAAGTAATATATCGTGATCAACTTTGTCGAAAGCTTTCTGAAAGTCTGTATATATTACGTCCGTTTGTGAAAGTTCATCTAAGTTTGACGCAATCTGTTGTGTGAGAGAGAGAAGATTAGTAACAGTCGATCGTTTTGGCAAAAAGCCATGCTGGTTTCCAAATAAGTCTTGTTGATACTTGGTGGGTCAATTGGTTGCACAGTACAGTTTCGAAAATTTTTGGAAGCAAAGAGAGAACAGCTACAGGTCTGTAATTATGAGAGTCTAACGGGTCTCCCGATTTGAAGATAGGGCAGACCCTGGTTGTCTTCCAGCTTACGGGAAATGTATTGGTATTTATGCTCAAGTTAAATATGTAGCAGATGGGATCACACACGTATTTCGCACAGACTTTGAAAATGTCGGCTGATAACCCATCTGGTCCGATTGCTTTGTCGGTTTGCAAGGAGTTTATGCTTTTCAGCACGTCTTCCTTAGAAATGGAATGGAGCGATATGCTTCTGCTGTCTGACGAACTGTTTAAAATATTTTTTGTGTCATATTTGGCCGCTGAATCTACGTAAACTGATTGAAAATATTGTGCAAAGTTTTCTGCAATCTTTTGGGAGTCTTCGGTTATACTGTCTCCCAGTTTCATAGACTTGAAGCTAGTTTTATTCGTTTTTCTATTTTTTACATGATTCCAAAGATTCGAAGGGTTTCCTCGGATGTCGGTCTCTATCTTGGCTAAATACTCATGGCGCGATTGTTTTATTTGAGTTTTTAATTTGGCTCTCAGCCTCGAGTATTCTAAGTAATCAGCCTGGTTTCTGCTTTGAAGATAATTGTTGTGAAGTTTGTTTTTATTTTTGAGATCTCGGATTATATCGACATTGAACCAAACTGGATAGTTGGGCAAATTTGGTAGATTATGTTTCTGTGGGACGCAGATATCTAGCGTTCCGTAAATGACACTATGGAAGTACTCTACGGCTTCGTCAATATTATCTATGCTATACAGGGTGTTCCAGTCGAAGTGTAGTAAAATATTCTTTAAGAGTAAAAAATTTGCCTTTTGGTAGTTATATGTAGGGCGGGAGTTGCGTGGGGAGGGGGGAGGAGCCCTGGGTGGCGAAGGGCGATACTTGCGACCCCTCCCACGGCCCACGCATCTCACCTGGATCTCCACGGAGAGTGTCGGATGATGTCTATCTTCCTTTACAAAGCATTCCAACGATCTGTCCACCTTGCAGTTGGTATTGCTTAAGACTAGGTCCAGCATATTGCCGTATTCGTTATTTATGTGATTGTATTGGACAAGATCGTTGGACTGAAGAAAACAGTCATAATCCAACAATACTTCCGTGGATTCATTATTCAAATTAAAATCTCCTATAATTAAAACATTTTTGCTGTGTAACTTAAGATTGTCCGAATTCAGAGAGTCATAAAATTTCTGTCGGGTTTCGTCGGCACCCGTGCACTCGAAGTAAACTTGTCAGGCAATCAATTACCGTGTGACAAGCTCTTCCAACCAACCAGAAGGATGTTAAAGAGGAGCTACGTATGTAAAGAAGTAAGGCTAAAGAGATAAAATACTAGGGGGGACAAGACGAGGTAGAGAGAGAATCCATTTCACCGCTCGGGGATTACAAACAACGGCAGTTTATTGAGATTGTTATGATGTCGCTAATGTGGCGTAATACATACCGCCTCTAATGTGTTTGTAAACTCCGGCATGATAAATTAATTAACCCCGTGCTGGCTGGCTGCTGCTGTTGGTGCTCGGAATCAAAAGCATTCTCCGAATGAGAGAATCGCTGTTGCCGCGTGTGATACAGCGCCAAAACTTGACACATTCAATAACAGCTGAGGCGATTTTCATAACTGAGCGAGATGGGAACGTTTTTTTTTATTGTTTTTGTTATTTTCGTTTTATATTTTTACGCGTTGAGTGTAGTTTATAGATTGCTATTTTTGTGAATGTTTTAAAATATTATATTTAATTTCATATCGTTTTGTAATGAATTTAGAATCGAAAAATTTTAAGCACTCAGCTCCGAAGTGCGATTCTTTGACTGATTTGAAACATAAAAAAAATACTTAATATTATCTTCCTTTTCCCTCTCCCCAATTTTCTGAAATTATATGTTCCATGCAGTGTAGTCTAACGTGAGTCGATTTTATTTGTATTGTTTACGCATTCTTTCTGATTCCCTGGTAGTTTATGTTTCTTATTATCTTATTATCATGTGGAACTTTATTGTGGACTTCCTGTTAAATATTATTGTATATAATACATTACTTATGAATTGTACCAAACTGTTAAGTTCTTATTAAATAAAGACAAGAAAATAGGCACAATAATATGCAAAAATTCTTCAACATTTTAAAATAAATACATACCTACTAGCGAAGCTTTTTTCAAATTATATAGTTGAATATTTTTATTCGGTATATTGTTTTTAGTTTCAATTATATTTACGAGTATTTCAGTAGTTAAAAATAAAAAATAAAATTTTTATTCCATTATCTTCTTACTTTGGATACATTATTTTTTAACAGTTTTTCTTAATATTAATCAAAGGCATAACAATTAAACCTTCAGCCTTTAAAATTAATTTTTTACAGGATTACAATTAAAAATATATCTATGGAAATGTATTTGAATACATAATGTATAAATAATTGAAAGGGACCGAATAAACACTGAACAAAAACGTACACTGAGAAGAATACATGGGGTGACAATGTATGACAGAATACGGAATGTAGGGATTAGGGAGGAATGTGAACTTAAGGCTGCTGTGTTGAGTACGATGAAGAAATGCACTCAACATATTTTGGGCATCTAGAACGAAAAAACAAAACAAATATACAGTGCAAATGTGAGTGAAAGGCGTGGTAAAGAGAGACTAAGGCAAGTATGGTCGGATCAAATGTGATATTTTGAAAGAAGAAAACGTAGAAAGTCAGAGAAATCGTAGGAGTTGTATGAGAAGGTATATGGATGTAGAAGAGTTGAATGATGTGTATTGAGAGTCTGCCTACTTCGATAGGGAAATAGCATGGTAGTATGTATATAAATAATTAAAAAAAATACGAATTATAGATAGCGTAAGTTTGTATAGATTTAAAAAATCTAAAATAAAATAATTCATTCATAATAAATATAATTAAATACAATACATTATGCATTATGTAATAAATAGAGTGAACTGTTTAAAATATTGGACAGGATAGTATTTTAAGAACTGGGCAAAAGAGTTCAATGAGGCAGACGAATGGGGCGGGGGGCACCAGGCCGGGGAGGGCGTGGGCACTAAAAGCCCACCACTTAGCTAATGAAACATGCTCATATAAAAGTCTTTAAAACACTCACCAGCTCTCCGGCCACTCTGCTCGTGTGTTATGAAAGTCATTGGATTGTCTGAGCAAACTTGTCAGAGAGCGTTGATAAGGGGTGCAAATGCAAAATGGACTTATGAACGGTATCGGAATTTTAACAACAAAAAAAATAAACAATCCTATGAAAACTGAAAACATTTGTAAGCTTCATTTTGGCATAAAACTCTCTTGGAAACTCTTACATTTGAAATTGTAAGATACAGAAAATGCGTAAGCTTAATTACCTAGAGATTTTGTTTAAACGCTGTAGAAGTCGATTTGAATACAGTTTTAAGAAATTCAATTTTGTTTAACTTAAAATAATAAAACACTAGACTTTGTTTCTTTCCACATCACTATGCGTATTTCATGTATATTATTGTACATTGTGTCCCCCTCATGTCGGTTAATCAGACTATATTGCTGCCCTGCCCATGGTCGCCCATATCCATGATCGTATATGGTACTGCCCCATGGTCGTATGTGGAATGGAGTAAGGAGTGAATATACAAATGTTATATATGGTCTTATGGAGGACAGAGTAAGAAGATGTGAAGAGGATTAATTGAATTGGCTGTTTATACAATTTTTTATTGTTTTATGGTGATTTCTTTGGTTTCTAAATATCTTGTCATATAATGTGAGTTTGCTATGCGTTGTGTTTTATGGATGTGAAAACATGTGATTATGTGTTTTGTTTCAGTTATGAGTCACCCGTAATGTATCATTCAAAACTGATTGGGCTATTTTATATACATATATCTTATACTCGTATATATACGAGTATACCATATATAAAATATATTACAATAGTTATAGCAAATATTGATTTCTTATAAAAGTTAATTTTGACATTAGTTTATTGATGTGTTTAATGTTTCCCTTTTGAATTTAAAAAATTCAATCGGATTAAGTAATTAAAAAATTGAATATTCTACGCCTAGTAAACTTTTTTACGCCTAATAAAGTTTTACAATCTAATGAAGAAGCCTTGGTGAAGGAAATGCTTGATGTAATGAACAAAGCACAATAAAAAGAAAATAAGCAAAGTGGCTTCGAGGCTTCGTATTATCTGTACTAAACGAAACTTAAAAAATATCATAAAAGGAAAAAAAATAAGTAAAATAGAAAACTTATTTTATATTTTTGTGTTCACCACAGGTTTAATTTAGGTTCACAACTAGTTTCGAAGACCACCGTCTTCTTCGTCAGGTGAATATAAACCAAGTTGCTAAAATATTCTCTGTACAAGCGTAAATAACCTAATATAAAAGAGGTGAGGTAGGGTGAGTGAAGTGGGGAGAGATGTAATACAATGGTGAATGGGGTGGGGAAAAATATGTGAAAGTGACTCTGAATCTTTAAGACAGGGGGGGATTTTTAAATTGGAAAAATATTAAGCAGAGGGCTATTATGAAAATTGGTTTGGTTATTGATGATATTTAGACTTATAAACATCATTAATAACCAAACCAATTTTCATAATAGCCATCTGCTTAATATGTTTTCTATTTAAAAATCCCCCCCTGTCTTAAGGATTCAAAGTCACTTTCACATATTTTTTTCCCCACCCCATTCACCATTTTATTACATCTCTCCCCACTTCACTCCCCCTACCTCACCTCTTTTATATTAGGTTATTTACACTTGTACAGAATATATTTTAGCAACTTAGTTTATATTCACTTGACGAAGAAGACGGTGGTGTTCGAAACTAGTTGTGAACCTAAATTAAACCTGTGGTGAACACAAAATATAAAAAAGTTTTTTATTTTACTTATTTTTTTCCTTTTATGAAAAAAATGGCACCACAAAGTGAAACTAGTCTTTTCGAAGATTAAAGAAATAAAAAATATTAAGTTACGAGTCTTTGAAAGCTGTCTATTTACTCACACGTATATATAGGATATTTGTATGTTGCCTGACAATGTAGTCCAACTTATAGAAGCACATTTTATATTGTCAATTTACTTAGGTTAAAGAAACCATTAAAGCTCTATTTATATTAACAAATAGTGGACAATGTATTAGAAATTCATAGATGTAGTTCATAGATGACAGTATTTCTTTCATACGTATTGTAATTGATGATTTATACATGTTAAATATTGTAGCCGGTATACAACAGTGTTTTCTGCCCCATTAATCGAGTGAAAATTCGATACATTACAGATGTTTTCCGACCTTTGGTGTCAATTTTGAAGAATTTTAACAAGAAAGACATTAAGTATCGATTATGGCCTACTCTTATAAAATTGCACAAAAATCCCATTGGTTCATGTAGAAGGCCTTTAAAAGACTTGGAATCGGAATGGACTAGTATGTAAGCAATGCATAGAGAAAGGTTTATCAAGAATATTACTTTTGTAAGTGTGGTACTATTCAAAGTATAAGCAAACTGCACACAACTAATATAAGTTACTCGATTGAAGATGTCTGGGTGGACGAAAACCTATGCAAATTTTTTAACTGATAAACTTTAACTTTAATATTTGTATTTTTTTTTTAATAAGTTTTAAAGGGCACGACTACACTAAAAGGAATGTAATAAAACACACGAAAGCGGTTTTAGTGTTCACAATTTAGAAGGCCAAAGCTTTCACATGCTTCAATTAGGGCCCGGGTAAATTAATAACTACTTATTTATTATTTACAACATACCGGTATCAGCGAGCCCTTACAGGTCGCCCCACATCGAGTAAGTCAAAATAAAGTTGTAAGTTGAAAGAGAGAGAGGGATAAAACATAAACAGCTTAATTTACTTAATATCGGATATAATCGTATACGAGTATTTCGGAAGAGCCGGCCGCGTGGGCGATGACTTGTCAGAACTACTAATGAACTGGACGGATTGGCCGGTAAATTGCCCGCTGGATATTAGCGTACGAGTATCTCGTGTCCTGTGAGTGAACACCTCTTAACCACATATCAATTTAAAATATATTAATACGCCCATTTCGATTAGCTGACATTACTTGAATGGAAAATAATTACCCATCCATGTTTTGCGTTCAGGGATGGTCTGAGGTATTTTGGAGACTGAGTTCGATAGTCGAATTGGTTTATTTCAATAATTAGCAAGTAACAACAATATAATGAAGAAACGGACTTTATTTAAGATGCTTAAGACATGTGGAGAGAATGGATGACAAAATAATAACTAAGCGAGTTAATTCAGAAAATGTGACTGCATCAAGTGGACCACAATTTGATTTGAAAGAAGGTGAAGTGAGTAGTATGAATAATAAAACATTGTGCATGACGAGATGTATGAACGTGAAGGAAGGAAAAGTTGTGTGCTTGAATAAAAAAAAATTGGATTACTATTCTCTCCGCTTATTACGAGTACTTCGAAAAGTTCCATAGCTTGATTATGGACTATTAGTAGCAAGGGGACGCCCACGCCGAGAGTACCTGGAGGACCTGTTGGTGGACGTGCGCTGCTCAACATATACAGATTTAAAAAGAGCCGCACAGGACAGGGGGGAATGGAGGAGAAGAGTTGAAATTGCTGCAAACCAGTCTTAGGACTGCAACCACGGAGAGAGAGTAGCAAGTTGCAAGATATAGATTTTTTGATAAAAATTACCTGAGATTTCTGCTAAGAATTTATTATAGAATGCAAAGAACCGAACGTGTTAAGGTTTGAAAGAAAAACAAATCTTATTTTCCGCAAAAAGAGTGTGGTTTTGATTCCTGTTGGTTATTTTAAAACAGATTTTTTAAAACAGATTCCAGCCTGGTTTACATTTCTGGCTTCTTAAACACGTTTCTGATTGGTCGGGAGAGTTTCCAGATGGCAATAAACTCGTCAGGCTGGATTATTTAAAACGAAAATGTAATACAATACAATATTAGTCAAGTTATTTGTCGATTCAAAATAACAACGCTTTTTTTTTGTATTTAATTAGCCAACATTTCTATTTAAGATACTAATAAAATTATATAAGATAATAATCCAATGTGAGGCTCTAGTGGATATTTTCTAAAATTAATTTAAAATATTTTCAATTACATCACAATGTTGTTTTTTTTCTAATGAAGTATTTGATACAAAATTTATCTTTCAATGTTGAATGAGTCCCGTAAATAGATCGCCTGTGTGCTTAGCACACATTGCTCGTAAGATCAAACTAACTCTGTAAGTATGTATTCATTTCGAGTGGATTTATCGTTGTTAAACATGAAATTTTAATATGGGCGAACAAATGGACATATAAATAATTTACTGACAAATATTAGCTGACCACTCAGTGTACATTTTCCATTATTTACCATTTAGCGGTTTTATTAATGTCACAACTTAATTTTATGATCATAAACGAATCGTAAATTATGATGGTTGACAAATTAACACAAAGTATCTATTACTGATTTAATTTTCAATCATGAATTACATATAGTATAAGCAATGCAGTTGAAGGGTAATATTCATTATTTTTATTTATTCCAATGACGGAAAATCAATTTTGTTTCTCTATTATATTTACTTATGAAAATTTTCAAACTTAAGAGATTTTTACATACGTATCAGTATTTTGAAATTATATTTAAAAACAAATCAATAATACCTTCATCTTGAATTTTTTTGTAATATATTCTAGATCTGTCAATAAGAATGGATTTCATTGCCGAGTTAGAGCGCCCTTGAAGAGAATCTGTTCTCCTAAAGACGTTTGATTATGAATTGTCTTTTTATTATTATCATATATTTCTAAAAAGAAATACAATCGAACATTGGTACCTACTAACAAAATTATGTCAAAAAAATACAGTATTTTTCGTCGATATTAATTTTTTTTTAATTTTTCATGCCCACGAACATTTTTTTTCATGTACTTGACTCATTAGTGTTTTCCTCTTTTATACACAAGTGTTATTCTGTTTTGATTGAGTATTCGTGTTTCGGTCTTTTCAATAATTTTCTGTGGAATTAAATTCCTGTCTAATCTTAGTAGTGTTGTTTTTTGAGTACATTCCCTCTGAAGGCGGCGGTCGTAAATAATGAATAAATAAACAAATAAATAATGGACAATTAAGTAGAATCTAAGTGCTTTTATTTAGAAAACTAAATACGCATATTGAGAAAGAGGTTTATTAATTTTCGATTTTAATAGGACAATCGGTGAAACTTGAAGAGAAAATAACCACATGATGGTTTTTTAAATTCTGTGGAGAATAGCATTATAATGTGAATAACACTTTCTAAATTATTATAATAATAGGTTATTACTGTCGGAGTAGATAAGATCGTTAAGTTGTTATGTGCATGGATGAAATTAGTAAGTTTAGTTTGTGGGTCCTTCAGAAAATATAAACGTTGACGTATAGATTGGCATGTGTTCCAAAACAACATGACAGGCTAACTACGAATAACTTTATCGGGTAGTATGTACAAATATATAGTGCTTCTTTCGTTCGTTAATAACGCTATTAAAATTTGTGTACAGTGGCTAATAAACCAAACTTTATATATCAGATAGGAAACTCAAACTGAAAAAGTCAGATAGAATTAACTTTACGTTTATTTTAATTATTCTCATTGAAAGTTGAGTCTTAGATTCAAATTCATAGTCCGGCCTAAATACTTAAACGAATTCCTTACCTTATAATATCGTGGTTGTGTTAAGAGTTGGATCTTATATGCTACAAAACTCAAATTGAGGTAATAAAACCATGGAAGCTACGATAAATTTGTACTAAATTTATCGTATAATAGAAATTTCTTTAGTAAAAATAAAATACTTAAGAATTTAGTGGTAAAGCTGGACTATGAATTCGAGCCTAAGTACACAAATAAATTTTCTTAAAAGTGAGATTCGTCATTAAAAGGCGTGGTTAGATTTGAAATGTGATTATTACAACTAAATAACTGTAACTAATATTAAAAACCAAATCAAGTGTTTACTTCTATTAACCCCGGAACGTAAAATCTGAATATTTGCCTGATAGATCTATAACTTGGGTGTCTATAGTGGCATAAAGTGGCTTTAGAGTGTGAGGGTGGGAGGCAGGGAAAGCTGGGAGTGGGGAGGACCGATTAAGCCCATCGGGTGCCGCCAGCAGCGTCAATAGGATCTTCCAATGCCCATAACTGATGGTACATTAAAAGCTGTACCAAAATTAAGTGCCTCTAATGCTGCACTCAAATGTTACATTGATGAGATGTGTATTTGCATAGATAAAGCTTAAAAGGTACCAATAATGTGACCATAAGTCAACAATTATACGTGGAAAATAAACAAAAAATAGTTTAAAAATTTATGAATAAAGTGCTGAAAGAGAGAATACTGAAAATCCTTTATTAAAGGAGAGTATGCCTAAATGATAACGAGGCGGGAATCCTTTATTAAAGGAGAGTATGCCTAAATGATAACGAGGCGGGAATCCTTTATTAAAGGAGAGTATGCCTAAATGATAACGAGGCGGGAATCCTTTATTAAAGGAGAGTATGCCTAAATGATAACGAGGCGGGAATGAAAGATGTTTTTTATTAGACGAAAATTTTAAGCCATTCCTACGGGAATATTTTCTAAGACAGACTATTACAGACTATGTATGCAAAAAAGCCTAACACATAAGACACGTTTTATGTTTTTTTTTGCAATAACGAAAAGGGGCAGATCAACATTTTTCAAGATCAGATTTTCTAAACACTTTACTTGCATTCTTTCAACCAACATTACAAAGGGGTATAGCAAGACTGTTGAACCAGTTATTAGTATCATTAGCTTGCAGAAAACGACGACTCAAATATAACATATCGGTACTGTAACAAAATGTCTTTCTTCATAGCTACTATTTTCTTGTCCTTTTCAAGTCTTTGGTGACATTTGCAAATATTTTGATTTACCGTTTTTTTATTCTTAATGCACGTATAAGTTTTTTTTTATTTTATCACCCATCAATTTATATTTATCTACGTAATGCTAGTCTAGATGGTCAGAAGAGATTGCCGTATGGCAAAAAACAGGCCATTAGTATATTTTATAATAACATGCTATATAAATTGATTAAAGGGTGTGACGTATTCCCAATTATCTTGGAACAGGTAAGGTTATCTTTTTTGCATATATAAGAAATATCAATATTCTTTACTTTTAACCAATTTTAAGTTAAAAAATGTATATCGGCAAAAATCAAGTATCTTTAAGAAATATGTCATTTTCCACAGTAAGAGAATAAAAAATTAAATGAATTCATTAGATTAAAAGTCTATTTGGTCACCCCAATGTAAACAAAATTAGGTTACATTTATTGGCCATCAGTCAACATAATATTGTGGCAGTCAAAACACATCCAATCGGCGGGAGGGATTCAGGGAGAAGACCGCCACTGACCATTATTTTGCATTACATTCAATGTAAATTTAATATTTTGAATTGCAAGGTAGATTAACAACACAAATACATCGTATACATATATTTCATTACAAAAAAACAAACAAAAATAAATCATTGATGATCAAAGCCGAGACAAAAAAAATATAGATAAGCATCAAGAATGTTACAAGTGCAACTTTGGTCATCAATAAATCCTGGCTTATCTTAGTAACCCTCCCCCTTCCAATCGAGATAATTAGGGAGGCACTTCTGGTTCAATTTCAGTTGTCTAAAAAATTATTTTCTTTACTATCCACAATACAACAGACAGTTTTATTGAAAAAAGAACCGTAGAATACAAGTACGTATCAATATAAAAATCCCTGTACTTTATTACAAGGCCTGTGACGAAGTCGTGT
This sequence comes from Odontocerum albicorne, assembly GCA_949825065.1. Lineage (NCBI taxonomy): Eukaryota > Metazoa > Arthropoda > Insecta > Trichoptera > Odontoceridae > Odontocerum > Odontocerum albicorne. The sequence continues at coordinate 21,020,979 of OX463841.1, read as the reverse complement.
AATTTCTTAATCACAAATTTCATACATTATATCTAATGTCTTAAATACTAATTCCTGATTTTTCGTTTCTTCTCCACCACCCTTTTCGTTTGATTGATGATATCTCACTTTTACTTTAATATGTGTATGTACATAAATTAAAAAATATATATAAATAATCTTTTGGGATTTTTGCGACCATGTAACTTTCTTTATTAACTTTTGTCTGGTTGGTTGGAAGAGATTGCCGCCTGGCAATAAACCTGCCAGATTGTATTTACAATGAAGTGTTAAATAAATAAAACAGTTGAAAAATTTATTCTCTGCATTCACATCTTTTGCACATAGTTAAATCCCAAGTGATCACATACATATGGTACACATACATTATTTTAACCACATCATAATCTCAACAACAATAATCAAATGTCCAATAACTTTTCATCACACGCTCTAGATTCTCATTAGCCATTCACTCACGTGTCTTAAGTGGATATCTCCAAAAGCTCCTTACTTCTCGCATTTCCCCTGTCAAAGAACCATTTCCATACATTTTTTAAATTTTAGGGCATATAAAAAAACCACTTTCCCTCAGTAATGTTTTGTAAATTCTAAGAGCAAGCAATTGCATGTTCCGTCTCCCAAAATTTTATGTATATAAACGCGTGGGGTCGGAATTAAGATAAAGGGTTAAATATTATAATAATATTTTTAAAAAGCACGGGCAATATACTAGTATTGAACAATAATTTTCATTTGAATGCAATTTTCTGATTTCAGAATTTATTCAATTAACAGAGACAAAATGATAATTTTCAAGATCATTTAGAACAAAATTTCTTTTTTAACTGCATATGAACAAAATTATATAAAAAATTGACCCATACGAAAAAGCACATTTAATTCTGAGTTAATTAAGGAAAATCTCATCGACCTTTATGGAACAAAAAAAGTGCAAGACGAAATTTAACTATAAAATATCCATTTAACGGGCTTGATATTATTTACACGTTCAGGATTATGTTTTTTCGACATTTTGAATAAACTAAAAAATGTGTTTGGTTGTTTGGGTCTAATTACTCCACTTTAGATACTGATACGGAATAAAGTGATTAGGGACTTAAGGCTGTAAGTAAGATGAAGAAGATCATTCTGAGCTGGCTTGGACATGTAAAACGATTGAAAAAAAAGTGCCAATGTGAGTGGAAAGTATGGTAGAGGAAGACCAAGAAAGTATGGTTGGAAGTAAGTGATATTTTGAAAGATAGAAATTTACAAAATCAAAGAAATCGTGAAAGCTGTATGAAAAAGCGACGGGTGTAGAGGAGGTGAAATATGTGTGTTCCGACAGGCAAGTATGTTGTTCGGATATCTCTGTGTACCCCGACAGGGAAGCGGCATGATGGCCTGTGTGTATTTAGATATTAAACGTAAGATTTTATATTAGATATTAATCCCAGATTTTTCTACTGACTATTTTCTGAAAACATCTCATTGCATAAAATCAATCAAAGATTTTCTCTAATATTTTTAGAAAGCACAGCTTAAAGACACCGATCCTAAAAAATGTATTAACACAGTGTAAGGAAAAATGAGATAAAATAAATAAAAGAACCAGGTTGCAAGACAGTCAGGAACACTAAGTCGTGTGTCAAACTAATCCATCCCCGACATTTTAATATTCATTGGGAGCCTTTTAGGGCTAAGAGGATGTCGGGGCGTCCTGGCCAATTCAAACACCGCACAGGTCAAATCAAGTTGGATCAGTCAAGTCTATAAATTGTGGATATATGTGGGGTTGCGGTTCGATTTCCCATACATCTGTTGTGTGATCATTATTGTCATCACCATTACGTTCAATCAATCATATGACGAACTGCGTGGTCTAGTTGGTAAGGCGTTGAACTTCCACACGGGGATTATAAGAAAAAGACAACAGCACTTCAAATGCTATCCTAGTTTACTTTTTTGGTTTCTGCTTTGCCCAAATTATTTGTCATTAATTGAGATTGATTTTTTTCCTTATTTTAGAAATTGATTAATTAAGTCTTGTCGTTTTCTAGGCTTTCCTAAATTTTTAGTACCATCTTTACTACTTAAATACATATTTTTTTCGTAAACCATTCCAAGTTAACTCTAAATACTTAGTTAAACCATACTAACGTTTAACTAAGTAACATACATATACGAGATTAACATACTTGTAATCTTAAACATAGCATCTTCTTTGGTTATCACCACTATCACACCATGCCCCTTTTAGGGTAGGCAAAAATAACAGATCTCTACTTCATTTTGTACTTGCTCACATCTTTCCCATTTGTCATGTCTATACGCCTCGGCATACCCTCTCTTATAAAAAAGGTTTTCACTCTTCTCTCTTTCAGAATTTGATTTATATGATCGTGCCACGTTTACCCAAATCTTCACAAACTTATAATACCTTCTATGCTACTCAAATATTATTTTAGTAAATATTTTATCAATAATTCTTTCCAAGTGTCCGAACAATCTTAACTAAGGTAGCAATCAGATTATTAAGGAAATATGTATTTGCCTTAATAACTTAACTTCATACTTGATAACGAAAAAAATGACGGAAAATACAAACCGACTAATATTCATACATGTCACATCATATCCTCAGAAAACGACTTTCCATCATTATACCCAAACGTCCTTTTCTAACCTCGTCCACATATCTGTCATAGTAATTTATTTTATCAAACACTGTTCATTCCTCTTTTTTGTAACGGTATAACCCTACCGGTTTCAAGGCTTTCCCTTCATCTTGAGGGGAGCACAAACAAAGAATAAACAGTATTTGATAAAATAAATTACAATGTCTTTAAACCTCCACAACGATAATGCCTTAACTATAAACAATATATCTGTCATACTTTGTGATTCTATAAAAAACCCTTCAACCTTTTCTCGGTTTTCAACTTCACCGCTCACGATTGACGAGCATATTAGGCTCGGAAATCTCGTTTGAAGATCTTTCACTCCATCTCCTTTCTACTTACAAACTGATTAAGTTCTTTACATTCTATCGATCAGTGTCTTGAGTAAGTGTATTGATTAATATTAAGGAAAAACTCTTTTGAGAGAAGATGTTGGAAACGATAGCTGGGGTTTTCATGGACGGAATGACCTATAAATGCTTTCATTTTAGAAGAATCTAATATCTCAGAGAGGCCACCAAGATATTAATTCTTCGAATTCTTCGAATTCTTCGGTTCTTTGGTTCTCAGGAGAAAATCACTGGCAATGTGGAGGGTCTCAGGAGAAGATACAGATACTTACTCGTATATGGACCTACCTTTGCCACAGGTTCTTCGGATACCGGAATTCCGAGAGCACTGAAAAATAATGTGCGCAGCGTACAGCAATCTCAGTGTGGATCATGTTCTTCAGACTTGAGGTCAACACGCAGAAGATGGAATATATCGATTAGTCTGATTCTAATTAACATATGTTTTCTATTTTTTCCTTCCTGTTTTCAAACATGTTAAATCCGAGTATTCTCCGTTGAGTAAGTACAATAAAAAATAACCAATATTATAAAATGTTATATTGTATTCTTATTATTTAAGCGCCGCGCTGTTTGAATTAGTCTAAAGAAGGGTGAGGAGATGTATCATTGGATTTTGTTTTCATGTTTTATCCAGTCTAAACGCAGCTAATCATTTAACGAGTTAGGAGCTCCGGTGAAACAGGACTCTTTTATTAACTCGATATTAAATGGGTCCATTAAAACCAATCGTAGTATTTTTGCTGAGTGGTTCCCTTTCACTGAAGGAATTATTGATTTTTTTATTAGTGTTTGCTGCACAAAGTGTATAATTTGGAATAATGCATTATTGTGGCCGACATAATCCGTTAAGTGTTTTAATAGTGCGCCTAATGCATTTTATTGATAACTATAATATTTTGAAGAAGTTTTTTAACATTAGCTTTAATATTGAAATTTACGGCCTCGTTATTAAGTTTTGAATAAACAGAGATACAAAAGAAATGAAAACCCTCGGCAAATATAGGTACGCTATTTTGACATTATCATCTTCGCTTATTCTCTAGGAATATTAAAAGTTAACTTTATAAAACATTACTAAGTTCTGTGTTAACTTATGCTCCGTAGACCTGGATACTAACAAAATATTACTAAGTTCTGTGTTAACTTATGCTCCGTAGACCTGGATACTAACAAAATATTACTAAGTTCTGTGTTAACTTATGCTCCGTAGACCTGGATACTAACAAAATATTACTAAGTTCTGTGTTAACTTATGCTCCGTAGACCTGGATACTAACAAAATATTACTAAGTTCTGTGTTAACTTATGCTCCGTAGACCTGGATACTAACAAAATATTACTAAGTTCTGTGTTAACTTATGCTCCGTAGACCTGGATACTAACAAAATATTACTAAGTTCTGTGTTAACTTATGCTCCGTAGACCTGGATACTAACAAAATGTAGTGAAAAAGTTCTCGATACCTTTGAAAGAAAGAATCTCTATGTTTCCCAAATTATGAGATAAATGCGTGGAGACAGATTCAGTGATCCGATGGAGTGTGAGACAGTGGGAAGACTAAAGTAGATATGACTGGATAGTGTGATAGAGAACTCTGCCGCACACTGAGTATGTATAAGGTATCGGTAGTCAGTGAGTGGCAGAGGATCCTGTCAGCATCTAAGGCCCGTCCTGGGTATTATGGTTAATGAAGATGATGATGAGAGATACAAAATTATAGCATAGTTTTTTTGAGACCATTACAAATATATAAATAATGACAATATGTGGTGAGTTTTTTTCGAAATAAACTTAATTTGCAATTTAGTTGGATTCTGGTAGACCGTCAAAATAATCTCAAATATAAGGGGGAAATTTAATGTAAAGGGAAATATAAGAAAATAAGAAATTAAAATAAAATGAGCAAAATGACTGATATATTCTAAGATTTTCACGGCAATTGACCATTAATTGAAAATAATTCTCGGATATTGCCGTGTTAGGTTAGTCCCGTAATGTTTTACAGCACTTCATGTTTTTTTAACATTGCCTTGAGGATGAAGGATACAACGACTTCGAAATGTTGGCCATCTTTTATGTCTGACTTTTATATTTTGATGAAATAATTATTTCGAATTTAATTGTTTTATACTGTATTTGTATATTTTTAATGCGTTGTATGTAATTGCGTTTAACTTGTATAAATAATTGACATAAAAATTAATAATTAAATGCCAACAAAACATAACAATGTATTTGAACATATTTTCAACTAGGTAATTGTACGAGTAGTTAAGGTTCCGAGTATCTAAAAAAAATATTTCCAAATCGCCGTATATATTTTGTTTTTAATTTAAGTAAATATAAAATCGTACAACTAAAATCCTAATAATATAATAAATATGAGTATTTTGTATTTTGGTTGAATGCGCAAATACGATAGATGTTAAAAAGTTAGTCGATAATAAAACATCGTTTATACACTCATACAGGCATGCTGCTTGTTAAAAAATATTAACATTCAACAAAATAATAAATTCAGAACGTTTGTAAATTTTAAATAATTTGCAATCCAGTTGCATCAATTTAGGTTTACTGTTTCAAAAAAAAATGGTATAAATACATCATAAAAAACTCAACGAAACAAACATGTATTCTCGGAATATAATATTCGTAAAGGGATTTTTTTTAACACTTGCCTATCTCTGATGGATAGCGAGTGACCAGGCCTTATATTTTATTTAATTTCTCTAAATATACTGATTGCAGGGTCTTCATACTTCATGTATTCATCATCAAAACCTCTATGATTTGAATGATGTCATTACGAAATAAAAACATGTATAAATATCCACAGAAATGAATATTTTATATTAGATCGACAATTTTTCGAAGTGTTCCAAAAAGGTGCGCATGACTCTTCATTTTTGACAGTTCATATTTTACATCCGTTCCAGGAATTTTTCACCAGTTTTATAACTGATTTTTGTTATTTTTTATCTGGTATGTTTTTTCTATTATTATTTTTTATCTGGTATGTTCTATTGTACCGTTACTCTTTTTATGATAAATGTATTTTTGTTACATTTTTCTTTATTATTTCATTTTCATAAAAATAAAAATTGAGATGGCGGGAAATATCGATAGCGATTTGGGATTTAAGGTGACAGGAAATATATCAGAATCAGAAGATTTTGTCGAAAAAAAGAATTGGATCGAGAAAAAGAACCAGGTTATTCTGCAATTGTCAAACACCTGTGTGTTTAGTACATAGAATAGAAACAAAAGCTATTTCGTGCCCCAATTACAATAACTTTCTCCACAGGATTAAACTTTGATTATATGTTTGTCCTTTTTCAAATTTTTTGTAGTGTTTTTATTTTCCAAATTGCATATTTAATTTATTTGAATTTTGTGTTTGTTTATACAATATATCATTATTTTTGAATTTACATATTCATTTTATATTTGGTTAATATGTTATTTATTGTCTTAATTCGAATTTTATTTTTATTGCTACAAAAATACACGCTACATTTTATTGTATTATTTTATGAAAAAAAAAATTAAACGGTTAGAAACCCCTATTACGCATACACATATAGAGTGGGGATAATGATATCTGTGCGCACCGTAATTGTCACTGTACAAACGAAATTCTTATAGAAATATCGTCTCTCTGTTTTAGCTCTTATTTTATAATTTCTTGCATTTATTTTATATAAGTCGACGTTTTAATGCATAATGAAATGATTTTTATAGCTAATTACAAAAAATAACCTAGCAGATTTTGCATAATTTTAATTTAAAACATACATTTTTTACTGCACACTTAGAGTCCAACAACGTGGCTGGCGGGATTTTTTAGCACAGTAAGGGAAGTGTTAACAAAGCATCAATATATTTTTACTATATATGACGAAGTGATTTGGAGTCAGCCTAACGAACCAGAATATTACTATCATGCTTTGCGCCCAATCCAGTAAATGATTACCAAATTCTCCAACTGTGTAGTTGATATATGATATACATATGTGCATATTCCATTTTGAAGTTTTAATTGACTTCAATATTTTTTTATAGTGGTCTGCATTGTTATTTTGGTTTTCAATTTACTGAAATATGCAACCATATTTTGCGTATCTTAATTGGACTAACTACCAAAATTCAGGAAAATATACCATATTTTTTATATGTTTATGATTGTGATACGCACAGGTAAAAGTCATGAACTAAATTGTTGAAATCATCCAATATTTGGTATCTTTTCGTGTTGGTAAATGTCAAGCCCTACTACGAGTAACTTTATTTGAATTTCATTTGAATCTTAACTGACCATAACTGTGCAGGGATTTAAATTTAAGTTTCTTTATTTCTTTAATCAATAGAATTTTCTATGTTGTTTTGCGAATCAGAAACATAGACGATTATGTTAAGTCTAGGAACATCCATAGGATTAATGCATTTCAAAAGCGGTATTGGCGTCGAATACTCAGGATTCCCTGAACTGAGAGACACACACAAATGTATATTATGGAAGAATTAGGTATTCTTTACTTACTAATATATTGCACGGCGAAATGACAACAACATAGAGAAACTTGTGGTGACCAGTAACATTGAATATTGCGGAGGAAGAGTTTGATCTTCCACGTGATGGAATGATTACATGAATTTTTCCACAGACCTGCCATCACTGAATACTATTAGTGCAACAAAATACAAGTGTTTCTGAGCTTTGTATTAATTTATTACACTTTCGTTGTGTACAGTAAAACCTGGTGAATTTATTTTGCATGTGGCAATCTCTTCCAGCCAAACTGAAAGATTTTAAAGAGGCCATATGTGAAAATCAGACTGGTAGCGGTTTTTTTAATAATAGGGATTCGGAACTGGAATCGAGCCCGCAACCTCGGGTTTGGGAGACAGGGGTTTTATTAACTAGACCACCGACGTCATGGAAGCATTGATGTGCGGAGGAAAAAATACGCGTACCAATGTAAAAATTGAATTGACGATTGAATACTAAAATACTTACAATTGAATTTACAATACTAAAATACTTACAATTGAAAAATTGAATTTACGATTGAATACTAAAATACAAAACAGATACATCTAACCATGATGAAGAACCTATTGAGTTTAGAAAATAGTGATACAAAACAGCTACATCTAACCATGATGAAGAACCTATTGAGTTTAGAAAATACTGATACAGAACAGATACATCTAACCATGATGAAGAACCTATTGAGTTTAGAAAATACTGATACAGAACAGCTACATCTAACCATGATTAAGAACCTATTGAGTTTAGAAAAAATGGATTTAATTGAAACTGAATTTGTATAAAAAAGAATAACATATATTTGTATCCCAGAGGCATAACACCATCTAGATTTTTATTGCAATTCACTTGTTAAACGCGATTTTGATATATGTTTAAAATTTTCGATAGTATTATGTTTGTACACTTTTTAAGAAAATTAATAAGATAACTAGAGAGTTAGATGTTTTTTGCTATAAAATAAAAAAAATGGTTAATTTTTATTTTAGCTCCCCTATAAAATAAGCGATATGGACATGGTGTCTTATACCTCTGAAGGTAAATAACTATTTTAGCTCCCCTATAAAATAAGCGATATGGACATGGTGTCTTATACCTCTGAAGGTAAATAACTATTTTAGCTCCCCTATAAAATAAGCGATATGGACATGGTGTCTTATACCTCTGAAGGTAAATAACTATTTTAGCTCCCCTATAAAATAAGCGATATGGACATGGTGTCTTATACCTCTGAAGGTAAATAACTATTTTAGCTCCCCTATAAAATAAGCGATATGGACATGGTGTCTTATACCTCTGAAGGTAAATAACTATTTTAGCTCCCCTATAAAATAAGCGATATGGACATGGTGTCTTATACCTCTGAAGGTAAATAACTATTTTAGCTCCCCTATAAAATAAGCGATATGGACATGGTGTCTTATACCTCTGAAGGTAAATAACTATTTTAGCTCCCCTATAAAATAAGCGATATGGACATGGTGTCTTATACCTCTGAAGGTAAATAACTATTTTAGCTCCCCTATAAAATAAGCGATATGGACATGGTGTCTTATACCTCTGAAGGTAAATAACTATTTTAGCTCCCCTATAAAATAAGCGATATGGACATGGTGTCTTATACCTCTGAAGGTAAATAACTATTTTAGCTCCCCTATAAAATAAGCGATATGGACATGGTGTCTTATACCTCTGAAGATAAATAACTATTTTAGCTCCCCTATAAAATAAGCGATATGGACATGGTGTCTTATACCTCTGAAGGTAAATAACTATTTTAGCTCCCCTATAAAATAAGCGATATGGACATGGTGTCTTATACCTCTGAAGGTAAATAACTATTTTAGCTCCCCTATAAAATAAGCGATATGGACATGGTGTCTTATACCTCTGAAGGTAAATAACTATTTTAGCTCCCCTATAAAATAAGCGATATGGACATGGTGTCTTATACCTCTGAAGGTAAATAACTATTTTAGCTCCCCTATAAAATAAGCGATATGGACATGGTGTCTTATACCTCTGAAGGTAAATAACTATTTTAGCTCCCCTATAAAATAAGCGATATGGACATGGTGTCTTATACCTCTGAAGGTAAATAACTATTTTAGCTCCCCTATAAAATAAGCGATATGGACATGGTGTCTTATACCTCTGAAGGTAAATAACTATTTTTTTGCAATGGAAACTTCAATCAATCATATTAATTGTGAACTATTTTTCAACGTTCCAGTCATATTATTATTGAAAAAATATTTTCCGAATTATTTGTATACAAATATAATAAATAATAAAAAAAATTGTATCAACTTTGTTGTATAAATCTTGTTTGTGGCTTGGTATTAAAAAAAATACTTCAGTTTCAAAAACATAATTAAATTTAGTGTTTATGACATCATTTATACTCAGGAAGGTGTCAAGGCGTAAACTTTTTACTCTGAACACCTATCAAACAATTAATGATAATTTTTCATTAAAGCCGCACAAAGTTCCAATTAGAAAATTCCCATAGTTTTATCTCACAACCTGCATCTAATGGCTGGTAATGCAAGATAATTGATGTAATTAAAACTTGCACAAGATGGTGCTATAAATCTGGCTGGAGCCGATGTGGTGCGACTCAGGCTGTTCCTGCTTACTTTGTGTTGTGTGGTACTGAGAACGGTTACCATCGAGCTTGAAAATTAAAAATTGAGATAAAATTAATATACCACTAGATGATCATAACAAGATTAAAGTTCTTCATAAGAAAACCAAGAGAACAGATTAACTTTTGAAAATAACCTTCACGTAAAGAACAAAACAGTGAAATCCAATTCTGTGTGAATAATATTTTTTTTTGTTGAAATAAATCATAATTTCAAAGAAAGGCAAGGTACGAGTATATACTTTACAAATATTATATAAAACAATGAATTTGGAAACATTAGAAATACTCGTACACAAAATCATAAGCAGAACTATAAATACTCGGATAATAGAAAAACCCCTCGAGGTTTTCTCAAGTTCTATTAGATGTATAATCCTGCATAATTACTACATCATACTCGTAATCATAATAATCTTGTTATCTGTTTCAATATTAGACGACCTCCTTGGCATAGTTGGAAAGACGCAACAACCTGTCTCACAACCTGGAGGTTGCGGGTTCAAATCTCGCTGGAACATAGATTTTTTAAAGGGATTTTAGCTGGTTTCCCTTAAGGTCTCTTTAACATCCTTCTGGTTGGTTAGATTATATTGCCACATGAAAATAAACCCTCCAGATTGTACTGTATACAACGAAAGTGTAATACTATATAGAAGCATCCGTGCCAGTGACTGTAGTCTGGTGGGTAGGATAATTATTCTTCATTGTTGACAATCTGGATCTTTACATATTACTTGCAGAATCTGACTTATTAACTGTCCTTTTATCGATTTAAAGCACAACGAAAAGACAAGTAATAAAAAAGCTTGATTGTAATAAGATGAGTCTTATAAATTCATTTTGTATTTGTTAATAAGAAATTAAGTAAACATTACGAAAAACGCTAACGCTTTTAAATGTACAAGAATTAAAAATATAATACAATTTGAAGTATTCACCATGTTTATTCGAGAAAATGAATCATTTTTACAAGAATGTACAAGTATAGTGGAATGGCGGTGATAAAAGTAAAGTAAAACGGGCCTTGTTATCGAGGGAAGGCCACTCGTAACAAGGAGCAGGCGAGATAGCCGCGTCGGAGCCGATTCCCGGCCCAAATTAATTTCAGATTGGAAAACTGGCAATAAATTGTGGATTTAGTCCATCAGAATGGACACTTTTTTATTATTGCTACCCTAAAAGAGGAGAAATACTACAAGTTTCCTTGAAGTAAAGATTCCATTACTTTTTAAAATAATAATTGTCGAAAATACCAACACAGCTAACGAAATATACTTTTTGAAATGATAAAAAAAAAAAGAGATTTATGAATCCTTTCAGAGGGCGTAAAATGTATGTAGATGGATAGGAAGATGTGAAGACACGTTCTCTTAGTCTACTTCAAAAGTGTGATGAAACATGCTTAAGTATTAAGGGCTAATAATGCTCGAGTTTTTATTTTCCACTCGAAGATGTTTGCGTTTGATGACAAAAAATATGTTCTAGTCTGGTTTTTCACATACAGGCCTTTTAATATATTTTCGGATCGATGAAAGGCACGGCGATAAGTTCTCTAGGTTCTGTTTACAACGCAAGTGTAAAAAAGAACATTACATTAATTTGTTCACCAACTTATAAGTGTTGTGCTGATTTAACGAAATTTTCAAAATATCGTACATGTATTTTTTCTCATAAGCTTCGGATGTGTGTCATTGAAGTTTTAAAATAATTTTTGTATTGCTTCACACTTTCGTTGTATATAGCATTACCTGACGAATTTGTCGTCATGTGTCAATCAATATCAACCAATCAGAAATATATTAAAAAACCATTGAGTGAAACCTAGATTGAAATTATCACAAAATATAAATGGTACCAATAGGAATCGGAGCCGCAACCATTGAGTTGAAATACTAATTGGAAATTTTAACTAGGCCACCGAAGATATCGTATACGAACTTCAAAGAAGCTGTTAATTTTAATAAGTACACCACATTTGAAATTGGGTACATAAGAATAACGCAAAGGTTAAATTAAATATAAAAAAAGCTTTTGGTAGATACATAGTATATATTATATTACGTTAAAATGAAAACTAGCAACTTTGAAGCCTTCTTAACCACGAGAAAAGCTTTAAAAATTAATAAAAACAAAGTAAGATTGATACTCGGTATCAACTAACACACATATTTGTATTTATTTGTCTATACACGTACACTGCAGTATCTACCTATAATTCCCACTTCGCCTGTTTACGTTAATTAAACAGGAAATTTTCGTTAATTAAACAAGAATGTTATAAATAAATTTGAAAACTTTGCTTATAATTTGTGTGTGGGGGAGGCTGCGTTCTGGGAGTTTAGGGAAATGAGACAAGGACGCTGCTATTCAGCGGAGAGAGACACAAAACATCGGAGGGTTAACGGTGGGTTAAAGGAGGTATTTCGAGAAAGGGGTGAGGAGGAGGTCTTGTCTTATTAAATCCCGGACACAGTTTAATGGTGTAAACAGTGGCGGGACACACTTCACTTTGGCTGATTTCTAAAAAGGATTTACCAAGATTAAGGGATAAGTGTTTATAAATATTGTCGTCTTATTTTGGCAAAGATCTAAATGTACATGGATTATGTAACTTGTTTTTATGAATAAACAACCAATCAAATTCATTTTGTATGTAAAATAATACATTTTGGTTAGTAAAATATAGAAACATTATTGTTGATGAGTTGGCTCTGTGTTTACTTTGAAAATATGTTTTTTTATATATTACATTAGAAAAAGCAATCAGCCCTTCACTGAATTTGCCCTCTACTATGAAAAAAAACTCAATAGACATTTTTGGTGGGAACTGACACCAATACCAACCCGGTATCAACATCATCCATTGGAAAATTCTTAATAGATCAAGAAGAGTTGGTGCCACCAGGTGAAATATAAATTAAGACAGATGGGGATACCTTAAAGAGCGCGACGCGTTTTGTGAGTTTGAAGTGATTTAATATCATAACCATCTGCGTTCCTCAAAAAGCTGAAGACAATCTGTAACTAATAACGTCTGTTGGTGTCAATGATAAAGCGACGTACAAATGTTGTACATTAGATTGCCAAAATTAGAAAAACTTTTAGTTCGTTCCTTATGTAAATAATTATCATTACATTGAAATTTTATAAGTATCGATTTTGAAATTATGAATTAAAATTTATGATGAAAATTAAAAAATGAAATTTTAAATTACGGATATCGCAAGGAGCAATATCAAGAAGAAAATATTTATTTGCCCGATTTATATCGGGAAGAGTCCAACTCGATTCCACCTCTCCATCTTACCATATAAGAGTACAGTTTTTAAGTTTTTTTTCTTTTCTGATTCCTTCGGCGCATGCATGGTATTGGTTTGCGGTTTTTCGTAACGTCGTACTCTTTCGCATGCAACCAAATATAAAGTGGAAACCTACACCAATTGGAAAGATTCATCCATCAGATGTCCAAATACGTAGACACTTCTATGAGACCTCGACCAATTGAAGACTTGATCTCTTCTTGAGCTACAAGATCGATATCAATTGCTATATAAAGATTTTGCATGCCATTAAATGAAACATATTTACTAGACTGATCCATATTCTTTAAAATAGGTATATCTGACTAAGAGTTATGGTGGAGATTAACTCAATAGCTTTTAATAATATTCGTTATTGTGGAGATTTTTAATTGGTTGGTGATGGCTGCTACTATTATTTTAATTGGTTGGTGATGGCTGCTACTATTATTTTAAATGGTTGGTGATGACTGATACTATTGTTTTAATTGGTTGGTGATAGCTGCTACTATTGTTTTAATTGGTTGGTAATGGCTGCTACTATTGTTTAATTGGTTGGTGATGGCTGCTACTATTGTTTAATTGGTTGGTAATGGCTGCTACTATTGTTTTATGAATATGGGGAAAATAAGGCTGGAGATTTTCGATTTTTTCATATTATTATATATCTAAATTTTATTTAAAATAGAAAATAAATGTTGAATTTTAGTTTTATTTAGTAGCAGAGGCAGTAATTAACAATAGAGATTAACAATTTTAATTAAAAATATATTTATTTAAGGCCTTACCGTATCCTTCTTCCTCAATATTTGATGTTGATTCAAATGAAGAAAATAATACCTGAAACAAGAAAATAATAACGGTTAGTAAAGAATATCTTTGAAATCTAATTCAAAAAATTATGTGTGAAAAATCAAAGCTCCACCGTTTGGACACGATGGATATTTAAATTGAATCATAAAATCCTGAGATGACCTAATTTACCAAATTATGACAGAGGAAAGAGTGAAAGCCTTTATAATATGAGAGTATATACCTATATGACGAGTTATATGGACGTAGTAAAAGCGAAAGATGAATGCCAGGACATAATGCAGTGGAGATCTGTTCTCTCACATTACACTAATAGGGGCATGGTGTAGTGATGACGATGATGAGGTCAAACGCGTTGTCTCCAATTTATAAATTATCACTGATCGTTGTGACGCCACTGGGTTGCCGGTTTTACTTTTGAGACTTGATTACTGTTGCGAAAACTAAACTTTTTAGTAAGAATTTTCTAATGGGGATAATTTTGATAACACAACTTGAAATCTTAGACATTAATTATTTAGGTTAGTAACTCGAGGAGCGATTTTAATTTGCAACTTCTAATGATGTAGAAGAAGTTACAATTATCTTACTTCTTGCCTTGTTATATGAAAAAAAAAACGATTAACATCTTTTAATGTTAAGAAGAACTGAAGAAAGTACGTTATAAGAGTCAAAAGGGAAAAAATAATCTTTTTTATTTCGTGCCAAAGGCGGTCGACACCCAAAAAGAAAAATGGGTGAACACATATTTAACTT
Organism: Odontocerum albicorne; assembly: GCA_949825065.1. Taxonomy (NCBI): domain Eukaryota; kingdom Metazoa; phylum Arthropoda; class Insecta; order Trichoptera; family Odontoceridae; genus Odontocerum; species Odontocerum albicorne. The sequence continues at coordinate 21,005,896 of OX463841.1, read as the reverse complement.
AATGTACGTATAAAAGATTTTTTCACGGTAATATTTAAGATTACCTCATTAAGTAACCTATTTATGACATTTTTACACATAAAACTACTAAAATTAGACTTTATTCATGACTTGAAGTTCTATTTCAAAGATATTGAAAAGCATAATACGTTTTAAGATTATTCTGGTCAGCACTTGACGTTCTCCTTTGTCAAATAGTTAAGACAACGGTCTTCGATTCTTGTTGATATCCATTTATTTAAAAAAAAGGGTTACAGTTTAACTTAAGATAATTTAAACATATTCTAGAAGATTGAAGAGAGAATAAGAGATTTCCACATAGAAAATAACTCTTCAGATTATACAGCATGCAACTAAACTGCAATATAATACAATTATCAAGACCCAGTGATAGCTTTTGATACTTCGTCTTCTTATATAATAATTCTATACTCTGCAATTCGGAGATTGGTATTAAAATGGAGTCTTATTATATATAAATAATAAATTTATCGTTAGGAGATATTGTCCTCTCATCACAATCAGGGCCTACAACTCAGGGTTGACTTCTTCGGGAAGCATTTTGGGAGACGAAACTCTTCGATTCTATGCACTTGACTTAATCTTCGGAGTCGGTCAATTTTTATTTATTTTTTGAGGCTTCGTCTTATTTGGTAGAGCTCGTTATACAATATAATACACTGTTGGGTAAAATGCTAGATTTTATTTATATGAAAGCTAGTTAAACGCTAGACCTTTATAATCTATGAGAACAGTACTTAAAATAATAATAAATATATGGTTTATAGAGCACCTTTTTCATACTAAAATATTGCAAAACGGTGATATTGTTTTAAATGTATACAAGAAGCACCACTTGAGGAAAACAAACATATAAATTGGTAATTTAATAATGAAAGAAATTTACTTTATATCAGACAATCGGTGATAAAGGAACTTGATTACAAAATAAATACAAATTAAGTCATAATACAAATAAAGTAATTTTGGTAAAATCCTGTTACTTCAAAAAATCCCTCATTCTGTTCTACAAAAACTATTATTCAATTAAATAAATTTTATCAAGTCTTGATAGTCACTTTCTTTAGTAAATTTATTTTTATCTCTACAGTACTTTAAATTGGATGAATACATTGTGTTGTTTGAAAGATGTCTTAAGTGAAAAACATACTGGAGCCCTTTTAAAAGAAAATTGAATAACAGCGAGAAGTGAGCCCGGAACTTCAACATTTGAAGATAAGCTTTTTACCAACTAGGCCACGAAGGTCCTCAATACATGAACAACACGGAGGTCTTGAATACCTAAATATCGTTATCACCAAAAATTAAATTAAAAAGAAAAAGTCTCACTTGAAGGAAAAATAAATATTACTCTTATATTTTTGCCTTTTCAAATATGAGAGATACCAATTCCAAATTTTCGAATTCGCAGCAAAATATCTATGTGAAATACGATCAAAATTACGAGTTAAAATACGAGTTAAAATCTCGTATTAAAACGTTAATCACGGCAAAAGGTTTATTTATGGATTTTTTATGTTTGTAAAAAAGTATTTCGTTATATATTATTATTTAGAATTTCGTTATATATATTATTATTTATAATAGATGTGATAACATATTTTGTCTTTTCAAATCTATTGAGGAATAAATTAAGTTGAAGAAGATATTCGATGGTGAAGAAAAAAAAACGTTTAATTTAAACTTTTTTTTTGCATTTTTATTAGCAGTTGTAAACAACTTAACGTAAAACTCAACGATTTTTGAATTGTTTAGAGCATTTATTTTTATTTATTTATTTTACACATGACAAGAAATACAATAATTTGCGAAAAAACAACAGGTAATTTAATTTGGACACACTATTTTAATGGATCTGGGTTTGTTGCCTTTCATTTGCCGTGTCCCCACTAAACTAGGCTTTTGCCTGTATCTCACTGAGGACATAATATATACATACCAACACATTACATCACACCGTTCCTTAAGGGGTGGGTAAATATGACTTTTTACTTTGTCCTTGTTGCACACTTTTTCTTTTGCCTTTTTCCCTGAGTCAAAATTACTACAAATTCATCCTTCTATTCTTTCCTCGGTCTACGGTCTAGATATGTATATTTCCTAACTCGCTTATTCAATTATGATAGCAAAGCAACTTAACTTGATTCATTTGAAAATGTTAAAACTTTCACTTTTCAATTTCAATGGGAAATATGTTTCCTGAGTGTTAAAACGTATTCATTCGAATCCAAATGTATAACTGAAAATCATTATTCTATGATACGTATTACAAAAATGTGCAAAATAAATAAGTCAAATAAATGTAACAAGCATATAACAATAACATGGGTAATAAGTATTTATTACGATAGTCACAAATGATAAAGATTTACTTTAACCCTTTGTAAGAAACACTACAGAATTTAACCAGTTTTTCGACAAACGTTTTAATGCGAAGTAACCGAATTTTCTTGGGTGCTAACTTGCTCTTTGGTATTTATGGCCCACAATGTGTAGTGAGTTAACACGAATCAATATGGTATTCTAATTTTAAAAACATCTGACGTCACTCGTGAACAAAGACCCTGGGGCGCTGAGTGTTTTTTGTCAACTGCGCGGCGCATAAATCGGCTGCCCGCGTCTGGATTTATGGACAAACGTCTGGGCTAATTAGAACACTGCTCCAGTACACTTGCAATACACTTATACGCTAAAAGAATCCAACCCAAAAAACACATTTTTAATCTATTTCAAATAAATTAACATGGCTCAATAATTTCTGTGCAAAAATATCAAGCCAGTAAAATACCATAAGTATTTTTGGTTCAATTAAGCTTAACACAAATTTCATACAAGCCCCGATGTAACGTTGTTTCCTGAAATATTTCAAAATATGAATCGGGCACTTTTTGCGTATATCCGTTCGTGCATACGTTATTATTCTTCTACAGAGACGGATTGGCATTTCTTTAAATATCAATAATATGATAGAAATGTTAAGTTCCAAAAAATAACAACTTTAAAAGAAATTAACATAATCCAAATATAGCATGTAATTTGCAATAATATTATATTTCCGTAAAGCCCGCACTATATTTCTGTAGAGAACTAACTACTATTATTTTATTTATTTCATCCACTGTCGATGCCAACCTCAAAATAATAATATCCTAAAAATTTTAGTACAAACAACCAAGGAAATTGGAGTTGTTTAATATGCGAGTATAATAGTAATTGGCGTGGATATCTTCAGAGGGAAGTTTGAATCTTTCGACATGAAGTTGCGGGAGTGTTTTGCTGCTGATTTACATTTAGTTGTATCGAAGTTGTTTATTATTTAAGTGTTTTACACTAGTTTTTTCTTTGGTTTATTTTATAGTTTTTAGTTTTTATTTAATTGCTTCTTTTATTATCTTGAACTTTAATGAGCCCACGATATTTTTGGTGTTTGTTTTTAAATTTTTCTGTTTGGTACGTCAGTATTTTTCGGTTTTCTTTTTTTATTATTTTTTAATTGTTTTTTTTAATTGTGTTGTTAATTCACCTTTTTTCTGTGCTTTGGGGTTTATTTGTAAATAGTTTTACGATTTTTGTTTGATTGCTGTCTTAATTTTAACTTGTTCGCTTTTGTTTTGTTTAAGTGTGTTTATATTATTATTTTATTTCTGTATGCGTCATATGGAGGTTCCTTAATCAGATGGATGGATTATTGGCATTCAGAAACTACCACTATGCGTGTGTGGGAAAATTCAATATCGCTTTTGATGGTTGCTTACTAAGTCTCGTTAGCTGCTCGAAAGAAAACCTGCGAAAGGGAATCCCAATATCATTGCAGTTGTATCTTTCGGGGCTGATAGGATAAATACTGGTGTAGTCGGCATGATCGGAATGAAATTATCTGTAAATAATATACCATCGTGTTAAGTGAGCATTTAAATAGGATGCTAGTAAAATTCTGTTCAGGAACAAAGTTTGTTAATGCTAATATATACACGGGATTTAAGCGCCCGAGTAGATAAAGATACTAAAAAGAAAAAAAATATATAGTTAAGTTTTCGCAGTGAAGTAAATATCACGAAAAACATCAGAAATTATCCAGATCATTCAAACCGAGTGGTCGGAAGTTTTCCCTCCAAAAAAAACATACATTTATAATTCTGTAAAAGTTTAGTAATAAACTTTTTTATGTAAAATGAAACACGGCTAATGAGACTAGTGAAATACCGAGGGCGTTACTCAGCAATTTCATTTTGTCGGCAAACACTTTCCAACATTTTACAGTCTCGATATTTCAAACAATTTTACGACTTGGCTGAAATTTTCAATTGGACAGGTTTAATACTTCAGCGTTTAAATAATTTTGAAAAATCGAGTATAAAAAATGTCTCTACTGATACATCGACATATCTAGGCAGTAATAAAATGTCTCGACTGATACATCAACATATCTAGGCAGTAATAAAATGTCTCGACTGATACATCAACATATCTAGGCAGTAATAAAATGTCTCTACTGATACATCAACATATCTAGACCAGTAATAAAATATCCTGAGAGAATATTTTTTTACAAATTTTCATCGTAGTTATAAAATAAAATAATGTTAAACTCTATGACTTAAGAACGATTTTTTTTCGTTCGTGGGGCCTGGCTCGAAGCACAATATGCATCAAGTTCGACACTTATCGAAGTCGATAACAGTAGCAGACTCTTAAGAAATAAAAAATTAAACTATCGTTTTATACAGTTACACCAGGCGGGTTTATTGTCATGTAGTAATCTCTTTTAATCTACCAGATATATGATAATTAGACTTAAGGTAGAAAACGGACTGAAATATTTTTAAACTTTTGGGTAACAACATGAATCATACCCGTAACCCGCAGGCTAGAAGACACATATATCATCAATGTTTTCAAGAAGTACTAACACGTACAAAGACGGGCGGCCAATAGTTCTAAGCCTGAAGGCTTGATTTATAGTACTGTCTAATAGCCACGTATTTTAATGTTTATATCACCAATTCGGATATGTTGAAGAGTACCATATGCGTGACTGAAGGTTTTTATAAGTTTCACTAGGCTAAGGTTGGCTTCATCATCAGCGTGGCACTATTGTTGTGTTTTAGAAAATGTCCAATTTTTTTTACAAAACAACGTAAATAACAAAAGTCTTAGTGGACATACTAGTAGTACATACACATACACACCATCACACAATTTCCCTGTCGGGATAGGCAGAGATGATATAGTACCATACTTGCCTAACTTGACACACATCCTTCTTATACAACCTCTACGATTTCTCTGACTTTCTATTTTTCCTTCTTTCAGAATGTCATTCTCCTGATCCAATAATACTTTCCTTGGTATTTCTCTCATAAGCCTTTCACCCACATTACTACAGCATTTATTTGGCGCTTATGTCATTTTCCATGTCCACATTTCACACCCATAAATGAAAGTTGTCATCAAAATACTGTTATGGAGTATCATTTTAGCAGATTTTCATACGGTCTGGTTCGAGTATATATGTATGTTTTAGTACCGTTTTTAGTAATAATGTGAAAAATGTATTTGAAAAACTTAATTTAGCTTAAACTAAAAAGTGCTTTGTAATTTATTTTTAACAAACACTGTTTATTCCACTTTTTTGTGACGGTATAACCCTACCGGTTTCAAGGCTTTCACCTCATCTTCAGGGGAGCGCAAACAAGACTGACCCTACCCTTGAAACCGGTAGGGTTATACCGTCACAAAAAAGTGGAATAAACAGTGTTTGATAAAAATAAATTACAATGTCTTTAAACCTCCACAACGTTAATGCCTGAACTATAAACAACATAAAACATAAAAAGTGCTTTTAATTGAAATTGTGTTAAATTTCGTTGGAATTTTTTATGTTAAAAAAAGGATGAATTTTTGTCAATATTCTGTTCAAGTTCCACAATAATCGATGGTCATTTCATGGTCCTCATCAGTTCCACATAGTGATGCTCTGCCGCGGTCACTCGGCCCACGGTAAATAGTTGGTTTTTCCACGCGGACATTGATATCGAGATTGTTCCCTTTTTTCCCGCTTCTCGAAAGATAATCACGGTCGTGACTCGTACTTTACCGGAAAAAAGATTGACCGTTCCGAGAATTCGGACAGCGAAGAATATCAAACGTAACAGAATAGTACTCTACCGATTTTTTTAAATACATATTATATTTTTTCAATGCGTATTTGATGATTAAATTAAATTTAAAACTTATGTGAATAAAATCAACATTAAGACGATTTAAAGGTTTAATTGATTTAACTTAAATAATGAACGATTTTTTATTTCAATGACATATTATACAGTAGTCCAAACTCGTTTTTTTCCCCTTCATATAACTACAATTCAACCATAAGTTGAAGTAAGAGAGATTAAAAATTCTGATACGCTAATTTTGAATTTTAAACTAATGAGTATTTTTTTGTATACTTGTGTATTATATATTATATAAGCGATCTGTTTTACCGGACTATCCTCCTATTTTTATATCGAATGTTGTTAATTCATGGGCTGTTATTTGTGTTTAAATAATATCTATAATATCCTACAGCATAACTTAAATTATACCACTAAGCATGTTTTTTTTTATCCTTCTTATTTGCTTCTTAACGGCGAAAAGAACGTATTTTAAAAATAACTGGAGGATTGAAATGTAGGAAGTCTAAATGTAAAAAAAATCAATCTTATGATTTTTTAATTTACTATCAGGAATCAAATCTAAATCTTTTGGAAGAAGATAAGCATTTTACGACTAGATAAAAGGGGCTATCGACGAATATTTATAGATATTTTTATATCACACTCAGGGAATCCTAAACTTTCAAATCTTCCCTGCCTTGATTAAAAACCACGCCATCTCCCTCGACTCACGACTTGAGAATCCTTCCGACAAGGTATTGGTGGGATAATTAACTCATACAGTAAGTTGACAGGTATGGACAAATTCGCTTTTTACTCGCCAACGGCTACCGCACGGAATTACACGCCTCGCTGCTTTCTGTGTGAAAATGCTTCGACTCTGGTCAGGGCTGCCACTGGATGCTGCGTAGCTTATTGCTTTTTTTATGTACGAGTGACGAATCTAATTAATTTCTCGTGATTTTAATTTTTGGAGCTGAAAACTTACATTTGTTTTTTTTATTAAAATTTTCCATAGAAAAGGAGGTCTTAAAATGAGTGTCTGGAGTAAGAATGAAAATTATTAACAGCCTTGAAACGAAGTTGTGGATAATAAATGTTTCCCAAAACTTTTTATAATAGTTATTTTATTTTTTATCAAATACGCACTTTACCAGAACTTGGAAAAAAACACGAAAGATTGGCCAAGTTTTAACTCAACGATGTACTCGTAAACAATACAATTTCAATCTGGTTTTACATTAAGGCGTCTTTAACATCTTCATGTTTCATTGAAATATATTGACAACAATAAACCTTTTAAATTTAATACACCAGTATACAATACAATTCTTTATTACATTATTATTAAAACAAAAACAGAAACAATAATAATTTAAATGCATGCTCACATATTTTCATTGTCAACAACTGGTGGCAGCGACTTAAAAACTGCCTCCGGTTTTTCTTAAATAGACATACATACTGGACTTATCATCGTACGTCATGATAATCTATACATTTGTGAATAGTAAGTGTTCTTCATGACTAAAAACTCAATTTTCGTTGTATTTTCAGACCTGATTCAATTCTGATACTTATAACTTGCATTTTATAAATTCGTACACAAAGTGCCTTTGAGATATTTTATTACGAAAAAGAGGTCTACAAGTCATATTTTTGTTGTTTATTATTACTATTAGATAGAGAGGACGGAGAGTTCAACTTTTAGAACGCAACATACACCTTTTTGCTTTTTCTGTATTAACTACTTTTTCAAACAATTTCTTCTTTTTCAAAGACTTTTTTACATTTCCTTCCTTAGAAGTACATATTATTAATTTTATCCGCCTAAACTTATTTTCCTTCTTTACCAAGAAGGTAAATAAGTTCAGAATATAAAGGATATGGAAAATTCATAAATTTTATGACTATACGACGACCTCCGTAGCTTAGTTGTTAAGAGGTCTGACTTCCAGTCCGGGAGATACGGGGTTGATTCCCGTTGGTACCCACTTCAAACAAAACAAAAATCCAGTCGGTTTCGTGCGTAGGCAATAAACCCGCGAGGTTTTATTGTATGCAACGAAAGGGCGTACAACACAATTTTTTAGAATACAACATTATTTTTTTAATAATTAATTTTCACACCCGAGTTATAACTTTTAAATTAAAACAGAGTTAACTATATTATAAATTCAAGAGCTTAAAACCCACTTCAAAACTTTGTGCTATGACAGCCCTGATCGAATTCCACAGCATACCGAAGAACTTACAAACCTTAGTATAAAAGCTCACAGAATAATAAAAGCAAATCCATTCCAAATTAGATCTCGTTTAACTTTGTAATAGCTTACTTAACCCAATAAAAAAAATTAATAATATAAAGAAATAGTGAACGGTCATTTGTAACAAAAATCGGTCGCTGAATGGATACCTGAATGGATATTCAAGTTGAAACGGAACTAAATAATGACTTTTCGTATAGGTATCAAAAATATCTTCATGGACAATAAGTAAAAAAAGCATATAAATAATTTATATTTTGTTTTGGTTATTGATGTAATACAAATAATTAAAGTATTTCCGGGTTAATTTTAGTTTTTTTTTTCAAAATATTGATTCATTTTGTAAAAAAATTATTTTATTAGATTGTAAATTGTTTATTTAAATAGTAAACCTATATGAGGTAAAATATAAAATCTGATTGTAAGTTTGAATTGATAAAAATGTATGTAGAAACTATTTTAAGAGAAACATCTGGCGAGCTTATTACTTTCCCGCAGTAAATGAAGGAAGGTAGGTTACAATAAAAATGTATGTAGAAACTATTTTAAGAGAAACATCTGGCGAGCTTATTACTTTCCCGCAGTAAATGAAGGAAGGTAGGTTACAATAAAAATGTATGTAGAAACTATTTTAAGAGAAACATCTGGCGAGCTTATTACTTTCCCGCAGTAAATGAAGGAAGGTAGGTTACAATAAAAATGTATGTAGAAACTATTTTAAGAGAAACATCTGGCGAGCTTATTACTTTCCCGCAGTAAATGAAGGAAGGTAGGTTACAATAAAAATGTATGTAGAAACTATTTTAAGAGAAACATCTGGCGAGCTTATTACTTTCCCGCAGTAAATGAAGGAAGGTAGGTTACAATAAAAATGTATGTAGAAACTATTTTAAGAGAAACATCTGGCGAGCTTATTACTTTCCCGCAGTAAATGAAGGAAGGTAGGTTACAATAAAAAGCTAAATATATTTGCTAGTCAAAAATAATGAAAAAATAGTAATGTAATATCAACTGACAGAAAAAGAAAGGGGCGGAGAAGACGAAAGGTAAACTGGGAATGAAACAAGTAATAGAAATGAAGTGTTTTTTAATCGTTTTTTTAATAGCCAATAATGGAGCGAGTCTAACGTTTTTCAGTAAAACGCTACGAAGACTTACTCTGCATGGCCAGTAAACGACGATATAAAAAAAGAAAATCGGTTAACTGGAAAAGCCAATTGCTAATCGTGTAGCAGAAAAAAATGGGCATTTAAGGTAATATGTGACAACCTCTGTGACAACTCTGAGACTTTAAGTTCGATTCTCAATGGTATTGTGATAAAAAAGATTTTCATATAGTTTTCATATTCAGGAATTTAATCAAAGCCTTTCTATTGGCAAAAACATACAAAATTTAATGAAAAACAACACAAAAGCTTTGTATAAAACATAAAATTTGATATCTAAAATTCCACATTTCAGCACTAGCCGTAAAAATGTCGATAATGACACTAGGTCCTAAAAGTGTCGAAAAATGTCCATTTGTGTTCTTAAAAGCAGATATTTGTCAAAATTTACACTTTGTAATCGTATGCGTTCCCAAATATTAATAATTAATATTATTGGTATTTGAGCATCAATTTTAATTTAATTTTATACAAGCTCAGCATTCATGTAGCATTTTTACAATAATAAGTCTTGTTAATTAAAAACCACGTTTGGAAACTCGGCAGTAAAACAAAACAATTTTTTTTGCATTATATAATCGGAAAAATCATATTAAAAAGGACTTTAAAAAGCGTAGATAGGACTTTAAGAAAAGTACCTATATGTTTATTATATGACAACATTAGCTTAATATATTGAAGTGTTTTGCGATTAATTAAATATTCTAATAAATTATTAAACAATAAAACCGTTTACTGTTTAAACAGCCTACAGAGGTTTGGACCCCTGAGAGGATATTTTTAAGGTATGTTCTCAAAACTGGTTTGGTGCGCTACATCGCTCTCCCGTGCCTCTCCGATAAATAGTAAGGAAAACTTAATAAATTCACAGCGTGAAATGACGCAAACCATATAAAGATAATATATAATTCATTAATGTATATTTATTCACCATCCCAATGGAAAAAAATGGTCCAATACGATTTATTGCTCTGACCTACTGGAGACGTTGACAGGGATGAACAACTTGGAAAACTTAAATTCATAACTAGATTTTAAAAAATGTGATTTGAATAAAGGCAACTTTAATTGTAATAAAATTCCATTTTTTTTATGAAATGATTAATTCGTCAATAGTATTATAATGCATTGTTTGTATACAATACAATCTAGAGGGTTTATTGCCATATGGCAATATCTTCTAACCAATCAGAAATATGTTACAGAAATCTTAAGTAAAAACATTTTTTTTAAAGGGAATTGAATCCACAACTCTTGGATTGAAAAAATGGTGTCTAATTAATTAATAAGGGCACGGAGGTCGTAATTTTGATTTTATTTTTACACCGTGTACGTATTAGAGGAATTGAAAAAAACTCTTAATGCATAACTTAATAATAAACCTTTTTCAATACAAAGGGACTGTTCCTTGAATTGAGGGAGATAATGAAGAAAAACAGTAAAATAAAAAAGTACATACAATAATATTACACAAATTTAAAACTTTTTTAAATATTATAAAACGTTGTAAAATAATATAAAAATATTGAAACGAGTCAATAAATTCCAGTAAGACGATTTTCAGGAAATTTTATTTGCTCCCTAATGATTGGAAAAAATATATAATGTTCATTTTTTAGTTTTATTTTATTTTATTCATTCCCTTTATTATCACATCCAATGTTTCCCATTATTACCACATCCAATGTTTCCCTTTATTAGCACAGCCAATGTATCCAATAGTTTTCCAGTCACTTTGAATATTTTTGGGTGACATTAATTAGTTTCAAAACAAAAATACTACTGAAAAGATTTGGCGAAAACAACAATTAAAAATGTGAAGAATTTGGATTGTTTTCCCAAATTTTAGTAGCATGATTTTTTTTAAATTCTTAATGTAAAAATAATATTTTTTTAATTCTATCCAGTACAGAAAAAGTACTAAGGAATCAGATTTTTCCTTTTGATAGAAGACAAATTATGACTCTTTCTGATACTTCCGATAAAATTTAATTGCTTAAACTTCAATAAAAATATAAACTTTTTTATTATATTTACTATATAAAACGTTTTAAATAAATAAGTGTACATGATAAATATATTTGAAAAAAAAAAACGTACAAGTAAAACACAAAGTAAACATTACGTAGAGCTTTCTTCTTCATTAGATTAAATTTAAAAGTTTTCCTTTTATTCGATTTGGAAAAAATGTAAAAAATTTAGAACTAGATTCATCCCATATTTTTATGTATTTATTTAACATTTAAACAGGGACGACATCAGAAATCGGATTAAAATAATAACGGCAGCTACTTTTATGACTTCACGAATTGTTTGTTCCCACGCGAGGCTGTAAAGCGAATATTGGAGTCATATACATTAAAAGAACGGCAATAAAACCATAAAAAACGTAAGTTTAGTATTGGTACCCAGCTACCAGAGTAAAAACGTACGTTTAGTATTGGTACCCAGCTACCAGAGTAAAAACGTACGTTAAGTATTGGTACCCAGCTACTAGGGTAAAAATATTACCATATGAAAAATAAAGAAGGCATTTTTACTTATAAAATCTATCATGGATTAAAATAATATAGCGTATCCAAGACGAGCTGGTTGGTTCGAAGTAATTGCAGTTGATGTATGACGATCCCGTCAATTAATCATTGAAATCGTTAAAAAAATCTTTTGACTTCCATCTTACAAACATTTTTTAAAGTAAAATACTGAACTATTACACTTACACAACATATTTTCATAGGATACAAATACAAAAGATGTTATAAATTTGGCGTAAAAATAAGAATACAAAGGGTAAAAGAATAAACTGAAATCCGACGCTAGTTAAAAAAAATTCCTCTGCAAATATTATTATCGTTACATTATTCTCAATAGGAATTTTATTCACTGCACAATCAAATAAAAAAATGTCTACCCAATATATTGGGGACGTTTTCTTATTCTTTTTCCTCGGCATATCTCATCTCTGTGATGCTGCGTGTGCAGATAATAAATAACGCAGACCGCGGATAACGGCATACATAAAATGTAGAGATTTCTTCGATATGATAATCAGCTGGCTTTATGCCAATCTATCAGCTCGTGTAGATACGCCAATGTTGGATGCATTTAAACACCACTACTGTTAGCTATGGGAAAACCAGACGCATTATCTCAGCTTAGATAATGAAAATGTTCCTTATTGTTGATAACTGACATAATTGCTAAACATTTTTTTCCAATTCATTATTTGAATTGGACATGAAAAAAGAGTGAATACAAAGGGTCGTCGAAAGAAGGATAGTGACAGAGAACTATGTTATGTAAATGGACCATTCTGGACTATGTAAATGAACTATATCACAAGTAGCAAAAAATTACAATACTTAATAGTATTTTGATGGCCACCTTGAACTTATGGAAGTAAAACTTCAAAAAAGGATAAAAGTAAGATTAATGCTGTGGTACTCGTACACTAAGAAAAAATAGTGTAGTGTCAATATATGAAAAAAGGAGGATGGAGACATCAGAAATGAATGTATGGATAAAAGTTATGTTTTAAATAAGATGAAAAAAAGGAGTTTTAAGATGGTTTGGATTTGTGGAGAGAATGAATAACGAAAGAAACTCGCTTTACAAGTTAGAAGTGCAAGGTGTGCGTGTAAGATGTAGATCGAGGAAAACATGGGTGGATAAAACAGACCGGATTTGTGGAGAGAATGAATAACGAAAGAAACTCGCTTTACAAGTTAGAAGTGCAAGGTGTGCGTGTAAGATGTAGATCGAGGAAAACATGGGTGGATAAAACAGACCGGATTTGTGGAGAGAATGAATAACGAAAGAAACTCGCTTTACAAGTTAGAAGTGCAAGGTGTGCGTGTAAGATGTAGATCGAGGAAAACATGGGTGGATAAAACAGACCGGATTTCAAAAGCAGGTAAAGTGGGAATGACGAATAAACGAAGATGATACATAGCGAGATGTATGTATGTGGAAGAAGCGAAAATTGTGTGCTTGGATAAAAAGTTTGAGAATCTGTTCTGCCTATTCCGTAAGGGACACACAGCTTGATGATATGTAAGTATTATTTTCAGGAATGGACATAAAGCAAATATAACTTATAAAGTTAAAGAATTATATTGAACGATGTGTAGCAATAGGAAACAAAGTCAATGGAGCACTTAAACATGTAAAGACTCGAACCGAACATTATTAAAAGCTGCTAAGATAATAAACCCATAATAGTCGTTTAGTAATAACTTTGATGTATGGAAGCAAAACATGCGATGCGATGATACGTGCTTATAATATCGTTAGAGTAACTTCAGCTTAGGAGCTCTTGATACTCGTACATAGTAAAGCTGTTCTAGAGAATTGATATCGAACCCAAGTTAAAAGTTTAAAAATCAATTATTAAGCGGTGTCATCAATTATTTAGCAGATTAGCGATAAAGAGAAGAGAATCTGCTGGTGTCATTATTTTTTATTATTTAGACATTTGCATACGTAATAACGTAATTTAAAATGAGAAAATAAGATTCTTGATAGGTATAAATATATGTTGATGGAATTTAACAAAAAAACTAATAATTCTTAATCATAATCATCGAATGTTTGTTTAATTTCATTCAAATCACAGATTTCCATACGCATTGAATTAAAGAAATAGGCATACATTTTGATAAAAAAATACCTGAATATCCTAATCGTCACCATAAGCTCGGCTGACTCCTCTGTTGGACGTATGGTATATCTCCCATCTCCTCATTTATTTGTTTCTATTATAGGCACATTGCTTCTAGTCCCTTTCTGTCATTTACCTTGATAGGGAACTTCCTACACTTCTTTTTTCCTATCCTTGGTCGCCACTCTTGCACTTTCTGGGTTCACATATAATCAGCACAACTGACAACGTGCCCTGCTCATTTCTATCAACCCTTTCAGCTACCCTTTCAGCGACATCTATGTACGATTTTGTGATTATGGTCTCAAAACAAGAAATATGAGTATACTTTTATCTTATTTAATAATTGTTTTCCCTCTAACTTTGATATTCGACTTTTTAAAAGTAATAGTTCATTTCGAAGAAAAATATTATCTTGCCATTTTATGTATACAATACGAGGTTCCTTTAATTTTCTTTTGTCCATACAGTACACGGAACAAAATCCGGTCGGGCACGCTTTGTTATCGAGTCCGGCCAGTGATGTAGGACACTTGCGGAGCAAGATCAGATATAGTAACTGCTGCCTTCAAATAAACCGACAAACTGTTTGCTTCCTTGTTAAATTTCGTTACACGTACCGGCAGAAGTGGACATTATTCAAATTAATTGTGCAGCAGCAGGCTAATATCGAGGAGCGCGTGTGGTTTGACATGAGCTTTTGTGATTTAAACGTTTAGCTAAATTAATTAACAGATGAGTAAGAAAATCATTCTACTTCACTGTATGTAAAACATAAACATTTAGGACTGAATAAGGTTTTCGGAGTGTTTAACTGCGGGTGCCAACGTTTCGAAAACGTTGCAGTTTTCATCTTCTGTGCTAATCCGTAGACAACTTCGCTATAAACTAGATTACGAACAAGTTCTGAAGATGAAAACTGCAAAGTTTCCGAAACGTCAGTATCATAAAATACCACTTCGAAAAACCTTATACAACTGATAAGAAGAACCAAAAAAGCCTCAAAACACATATTTTATGTAAATATATTTTTAAATGTAATGAGTATTTTGACATGCCTCAAATTAAGAATGTTTTGTACTCGTACATAAGATTGGAGTACTTTGGATATTATATGAAATCATCCAAGGCATATTGCAGGGAGAGAAGAAGTTGGCTGAAGAACCTAAGAGAGTGGTTCCACTGTATAACGGCGACATTGTTCAGAGCAGCTGCAGACAAAATTAAAATAGCCATGACGATTAGCAGCCTCCTGTGTGAAGAGGAAGAATATTGACATGTTCTTAGTTATTCATTTTCAAACTAGTAAAAGAAATCTTGATTTAGGATATTTTTTAAACCACTGTTAAGTGACATACATGCCTCACATCAAAGGTGTTCAATTAATATGAATAGTGTAAAAGATAGGTGGTTCTATTATAGTAATTCTATGTGGCTACACGTATTAAACATACATGTACAATTTTTGTACCGAGAAGACCCAGTTGATAATTTTAAAGTTCTAAGTTGCATGATGGAAAAAGATACCGGAGGAATAGAAGATAATGTAGACGTCGCGAGTGTTCATCATCATGCAGTGAATATACAACAGCTTAAGGTATGATTATGTGATGTGATGTTCACTTTTAGTATAACGTAATTATGAGATAGTGATTAATTAGTATAAAAAATAAGTTTCTAAAATAATTTTATGTGAGTAAACCAAATATTTTGAAGTATAAAATTATTTTGTTAGCATAACATTCTTATTATCACCACCACGCCGTGCTCCTATTGGGGTAGGCAGATATAATAGATATGTATTTAAATCTATTCTAGTACATATATCTTGTTTCTGCAATCACAGTTTTTGAATTGTCGTTCTTTCAGAATTTAATTGATTTGGTTGTGCAACGTTTTCCTGGGCTTTCTCCATCTTGTTCCTTCTATGCCAATATTATAAATCTTTTTTGTAAATCTTTCATCGTTCATTAGTTTTAAGTTATTTAAATGCTAGTTTCCTCATCTAAAACACTGTATCTTCAATTCGAATTATTTCCATATGTTCTCATTCGTCCATCACTACTGGCTTATTTTCATTGAAAGCATAAAAGCATTTAAAATACAGTATAGTTGTGAGAACCTGTATTTCCACGAATACACATTATTATAAAATACTAAAAAAGAATCATCAACTTTCGTGATACTCGAAATCAAACCCCTTATTAACCGCTTCAATGCGTCACTATTGACAACCTAGATGTCCTAGATGAACCCCAGTGCGGCACCTTTTTACGATGAATATGTGTTTACGTTTGTTTTAATTAAAAAGATCATTATTTGCAAAAAGCATAATAAATTAAACTTTATTTTACTCATTTCACACAAATAAAAGGTCAAATCAACACTCAGATAATTATTTAGGGGAAAAAACATTGTTCCTTTAATTAAAATACCTGTTGCTTTTATTATCAATGATAAATATGCATAAAGTGTTTATTAAGTGTTTACTTAAATGATTGTCATTTGCATTCATCATTTAAACAAGTTTCCACGTTGAAAAATGCATTTGCATAATAAAAAGGACATGAAATCTTCAGGAAATAAAATAGTTTGTTAAGAGCGTAATAAAATACTTTACACTCTAGTAAGTGGGTAGACAGACATGCAGGCGTTATATTTTAAACGACCTCTTTATTTTTTGAAGCCTTAACACAGTCTTAAAGAGGAATATCTTTATAATAAAATATTTACTACTCGTAATAATCACACTCGTTAGCTTGGAATTTTGTTACGAAACGTGTATAAAGTGACATTTATGTGAAACATAAATGATACACTTCCGGGTAATGTGATTAGACTGCGGAAAATATTGCTCGTTCTCCGCACTTGTGATAGTAAAGAAACAATATTTGATCATTAATAATGCGATTTTTTTATATCGGTTGTTCGATTTGATTTTTTATGAACAAATATAAAATCAAATAATTTTGATTTGGGGAAATAAAAGCTTTGATAGAGAATAATCAGCGTTCTACAAGTCATAGGTCTAATTTTGCGTTTGAATTTGAACTAAGACATACGAAATTACTTTCCGGACAACCTATTTATTACCTTTCAAATTTAGTTTGCGTTTTGAAAATGCAAAGTCGGAAATAAATCTATAAATCAAAAACTTACAAATATCAAAAAGCAAGAGAGAACTATGAAGGAAGGTAAGTATATTAAGGAAGGTAAGTCTATTAAAGAAAAATAATGTTTCCGTGATAATATAATGCACAATTCGAGGGAAAGTTTTTAGAATAGAATTGAAACCACGCAAAGGAAGGATATTTTGCATAATTTTAGAATATTTCAAGTAGAATAGGAGAGACGTGGAAATAATACGCTCGGATCATGACATCAGAATCACTTGTTTATTTAGTTCACTACTCCGTATCGGTATACTCGTAAGTGCTAACATTTGCGGATTTTTCATTTGTGTGATTAAAATAATAGGGCACTAAACAAACAGGCGGGGAACGGGGAGAATATTATTTGTGATTAGTGATAAACCAAAAAGTTACGACTGGAAACAAGGCGGATCTGGCAATAAATTCTAGTTTACTACTTTACCAAATGAAACATATCCAAACAAACCAAATATGACGGTACTTGAAGATAAATGTATAAAATATTCTACATTAGAGAAACGTTAATATGAAGAATCAGAGAGTTTTAATGAAGTGTGACCATTACTATGATAACAATGACCACATACAACGTTAAACATCTGGGTGTCATGTTCCTCAGGAATACTGCAGATGTTCTTCATATAGACCTATGCGGCATTCGGGTAACAACACTCGACTCTGTGATGAAAATCTCTTAGTCGTTTGAAAGTCAAACGGTGTTCAAAATACTCTTTAACTCATTAGTTAGTAGAAAACTAGAAAGCAATGCTTGAATTTGGAGCCCGTACAAATCTCATTCATGGTGGAGAAGGTACAGGAAAAATATCTGCGATGTCTCTATAAAAGTGAGTTTGGTATCTATCCATGGCTTTATCTGATTCAATTTCTATTCATGCTTAAATATAATTCCTTGACTGTACGAAGAAATCTTCGGCTCTTGGTATACGTTATCAGGCTCGCTCGTTCGAGAAGTTGAGAGTTGCCCAGCATTAACAGAAAGATTAGCGTTAAATGTTCCTAACAATGACACTATCCAGCAGGAATTGTTCTCAAATTCACGTTCTCCTAGCCGTTATGCCTGTTGGTAGGGCTTGAGCTCTTCTGAACAGGATTGCTTCGGATGTATTTCATATCACCTTGTCAAAGTACAAGAAATTTTTCTTCTAAGACGTTGGAAAAAAATCATCTTATTTAAGTGACTATTTCACATTTTATTTATCGAATTACAATACATTATTTTTTGTTGTTTGTGTTCAGTGATCAAATAAAATTCAACTGTATAAAAAGCATAAAGATAAAAGAAATCTGCATAAGCAGGATTGTTAAATAAGTTTGTCTGCTTAAACACTTGGTAATAAGATTATCCGTGTTGACTGGGTTAAACTCACCCTAAAAGAAGGCTTCAACCGCGGGCGGAAAGCGATCCATTTTATTAGTTTTGTGAAGGGCTGTTCTTTATTCTCGAATTGATTGTTTCGTTATGTTACTCCCTATTCTCGCCTTGTGGTTTGGTCTCATTGCTAAGGGTGAGTTTTCGAAAAACCGGAATTGTCACTATAATAAGTTCATTTGGTGCAATTTGGAATGTATCATACGAGTATAACTCAATCTCGCAAAACATGAAAAGTTTACAGCACGTAGATTGATGTAAATTAAATGTTTTTTCATTATTTTTTCAAACAACAACGTGGATAATTAATTTAGATAAACAAGTTAAAATAAAATAAAATAAAATAATAATAATAATTTAAAAAAATCATCATCATTACCATCACGCCATGTTCCCACGCCTTCATGCTATGTGAGATAGCCAAAGAGAACAGGTCTTCATTCTGTCCTGGAATACATATATCGCTTCTGCCGCGTCCATACTCCCTGTCATGCACACCCTTCCCCCTTCTTTCAGAACTTGATTAGTTTATTCGTGTAATGTTTCTCTAGGTCTTCCTAAATTTATATAGAAGTATAGATAATTTAAGAAAATCTATTATAATTAATTGTTTTACGTGGCCGAACCATTTTAATGTTCTCTTCTTTCTTAATGTCCTAGTTCTTAATTTTGCTAAACATTGTTTTTCTATACACCCCGACGCAACGATCTCATTTCAACCGCATTTATCTTACTTTCATCGTTTTTTTAGCCAAGTCCAAGGACTATCAATTTAAAAATAAAATTTTAATTAATAGTACATATAAGTTGTTAATTTTCAATAAGTATATTAAGAAAAGTAACAATAATATTAATGGAGAAAATAAGGATATTCCTCTAAATCTAACATGTTTAAAAATAAAAATACCCGCAAAGTGAACATGCTTTTTCATTAATTTCAGTAAAGTAAAGATACACTTTCAGTGCTACATATTACAAGTTTGAACAGTTTTAAAAAATAATATTTTGTATCAATTGTACTTTTATTTTATGACCAACGATTTAACTGAAATTTCTGTATACGATTTTCTAGTTCTTCATTGGTTTTAACAGTTATCCAGAAATACATACTTTGAAAGTTTTTGATGTTTGTCATCTGACAAAACTTGGTCTAGTGGGGTCGCGCCCTTATTGTTTTTTTTTCGTTTCACGTAAATATTTCGCTAATTATTTATGACCCCCGCTGGCGGGCTACGGAGCGTAAACGGAGGAAACGATAATTGTGATTTATTGTTGCCTTTTTTCATTAAAATGGGAATAAAAAAGTATTGTTTTCCATAGAAAATGGAGATGGCGGGAGCGGTTCTGTATTATTCCTCAACTGTATCAAATGGTCATAAGGAAAGGCTTGGATTTGCCAGTAATGTGTTTCGTTACCGCGGGGAATCATAAATTAACACAATTTCCAAACAAAAGTTATTTTGTTTCCGTTTTTTTTTTGAGTGTGTGGAATAATTTATTCACTTACTTTGTAGAACATTTATTTTTATTTATTTGATTTATTTGGTTTGAAGTTTACAAAAAAAAACACGAATTTATCACGAGCGGAAAGAATTTAAATTATTTATCATTCTTAACCTGATTATGATGTATTGCACGAATAAATCTACGTTTTAAGGGGGGTTGAAAACATTACAAATTGAATTATAGCACTGCTAAGTTAGAGAGAGTAGTCTGCTCTTCAAACGACGTTATTCAAATTGTCATTTTATTATTGTGATTAAGATAATAAAGTTATTTAAAGACAGTGAAACAAACACAAGTCAAGAGACTTGAATTTTGAACAAAATTATTCCTTTTTGCATGATTTTTTTATAATATTTAAATAGTGTTATTTCGCAAGTTTCATAGGTTATTTATATTGAATACTCGCAATCTAGCAAATATTTTCAAAACAAATCGTTGATTTTTATACCTAATATTATTACATGTGTTTATTGAACAGTTCAATTCAATTGCCCAAGAACTAGTTAAACTGGTTCGTTCAATTCACTCTAAAATTATAAGATATTTTACAATAATAAAGACAGTTTCATGATATGAATGCCAAATATGTTGTTGTTTAAGAGAAATGCGAATGACATTTGTTTTGTGTTAAATCTACGAACCTTTATAAATATTTTTTGTGTTAAATCTACGAACCTTTATAAATATGTTTTGTGTTAAATCTACGAACCTTTATAAATATGTTTTGTGTTAAATCTACGAACCTTTATAAATATGTTTTGTGTTAAATCTACGAACCTTTAAAACTTAAGACAGCCAAATATTGTTTGGCGAGAATTATACTTTTTAAAGAAGTATAGAAACATTCTTATTTCGATTTTTTTTATTTCATTCATTCGTATGTTACCCTTTAAAATATCCGAATTGGTGATGCGGATATTTTGAAGAGCTTTGCCGGGACACAACACTGTCGGTTCGATTAAATTAATCATTCATCTATTAATACCACCCTACATGAAAAGGTAACAACGCTCGCACACGTCTAACGCGCGTGAGTATCAAATGACCTACGAGTATTTCACCTAAATTGTACCTACAATCAAATCCAAAGTCCTGGATAGACGTCGAGCGTCATGACAAGTAGGAAATTGTTATGATTATAGTTGCTATGACCTACCTAGACCTAACGGGTTTTTTCCATCATTCACAAACGTGTATACTTTTGGAAAAAGATAAATAAATTTCTATATTGATGAATACGTACTGGAAATTTATATTCAAATACCTTATTATAACTGGCACCTTAAAACAAAGTAAACTTTCAAGAATTCTTTAATGTTTACTGAAAAACGAAATAAAAATATTATTATATGATTTTATTTATAGTTAAGGCATTAACGTTGTGGAGGTTTAAAGACATGGTAATTTATTTTTATCAAACACTGTTTATTCCACTTTTTTGTGACGGTATAACCCTACCGGTTTCAAGGCTTTCACCTCATCTTCAGTGGAGCACAAACAAGACACTTATTTGCGCTCCCCTGAAGATAAGGTGAAAGCCTTGAAACCGGTAGGGTTATACCGTCACAAAAAAGTGGAATAAACAGTGTTTGATAAAAATAAATTACAAATTATTATATGATTCTGATAGTATAGTAAAGTTTTATTCGATTTAAAGTTCTCATACTTATGTAAGTTCTGGCTTCTAATATCTTTATTGAAAAAAAAACCGTATTTAAATTTGAATATTTCAGATTTATACTTTTTTATGATTCTGTTTTTCCATCCAACAATTAAAATAAATTAATCACTTGCAAATTAACGTAACATTATATAAATATTGACTAAGATAACTGTCATCAACTTGACAAAATAAATTCAGATGGAATGATGCTTTAGAGTAAATTTTAATACGCGACGTCAGTTAGGAACAACAGGTCTATATTCACCAGAATATTGATATGGGTAATATTGCCTGTGATGTTAGGCCAGATTTTTAAATTAATATGAAATAACAATAACGTAGGACGATGAATCAAAGGGCGTTGCTTGAAAAAAGCTTCGAGGTAATATTCAAACGAATCTCTCGCGGTTTTTTTTAAATAAAATATTGTTTCAAGTACCTAAGTATAACTCACATTTTGATGTCAAGAGTGACATCAATGACGTTACTCTTGACATCAACATAAAAGGGAAATAGAGATGCATACTAACTGCGTTTAGTGCAGTTCGAGGTGCCCATCTTTGGAAGGCTCCGTATGGTGTTGGTGGCATATAATCTTTAGTGAATTATAGTAAAAAAGATAGTAAAGTAAGATAATCGTATACATAAATTATTACAACAATGTTACAGTAACTGTCGTAGAAATTGGTAACAAAATGCAGTATCGTCGGTATCACATCAGATCGATATATTTGCCGAGACCAAGATAAATATCTCAAGCGGGCAGGGTCTTGCAATAGTCACGTGGACTCAAAGCCTCGTTAATTAACTCACAGAATTCCTAAGGAGCTAATCGCTCGCCCTGGGACATGATGTCTCCAATTAACGTCCTGCATCATTAAACAAAAGACATGCATCTTCTATATTTAGCTGTGTTCTTTATATCCATTGCTAGATTTAAATTTTGTTTCAAGTTAGCTAATGAACTACAAGGAGTTATTATCAAAATGTATTTTCACAATCTTTTGATCATTAGAAAAATTACGAATATTAAATAATACGTTTTGTTCATAAGTTAGTATTTAAAAATCTTTATCAGACATCCGACATGTTAACGATGTACCGTTTTATTTTATTTTTTGAAAAAGATCACAATCTATTAAAAAGTCTTTGATTTAACAAAAAAAAACACTTCATGTCAATTTCCCGATTGCGTGATTTCGTTTATTGTGTTTAATCTGCATGGGTTTATTTTTCACAATTTATAGAAATAAAAAAAACCAGCCCGAGCTTATAATTTATTTTCTAAAACACTCCTTTTTAATATTTTTTATATTTGAAATAAACTTGCGTTAAGAAAAGAAAAAAAAACATTGATTGTAGAGTCACAAATCAACGCATCGCTTACATTAAAAGTACGTGGCTGAAGCTAGGTAGAATCAAAATTTATACGAATTTTTATGTGGAAGAATCGTTTGGTAAATAAAAGGTGATAATATTGATGAGAAAATGAACATTGTTCAAGAAAAATAAGGACTTTAAAGACCATGACAAACTGACGATTTCAGATTCAGAATTTGTGGGCAGCTCAAAAAGGGGTCGGCGTCAGATATACACAAAAGGTCAAAGTAGTCAAACATCTCAAAACCCTCGCACGATTACCTTCTTAATGAGATGAGGAGGATCACTGTTTACAGTGATCGGAGGACTTAAGAGATGGTATCGCAAATTAATTAACAGAATGGAAATGTCTAATTACTTTAATTGCCACAAAGTACGTTTACCGAGAAATGTTATTACAACCGATGAAGGCTGCGGTATTTTAATTAATATGAACTATCACGTTTCGCGTAATTAGTGATTGTTTCTTTAATTGCCATGTCCTCAAATAAGAAAATGAAATATTACGATATCTTGGTAATTTTGAAACTGTTTTTTGGGACATAAACATAATTTAAAAATATGTTTCGTGACATTTGTTGTGCTATATATTTTACATAAAGAAAATTGAAAAAAAAATTATGATAGCAATGTATCATAATATCAATCATATTTATTAATTAAAAAAAATACTGGTCGATGTAAAATATGGTAGGTTTATTGCCAAGTGGTCATCTCTTCCAACCAGTCATTTAAATGTTTTACAAAGTTTTTAGTAAAAATGAGGAATTTACAATCTTTTTGAAGAGAAAAAAAACCATATCACGCATGTAATGCAAAATGAATTGATTATTATTAAAATTATCTAATTAAAAATACATTACAAAACTTACACGAATAAGAAATCTTGTTTTGTTCCGTTCAATTACATAATTTTCACAATAAAAAGTACTTCTAACTGAAAATTAAGTAAATCCTAGAAAAAACAACCTAAATTAACGTTATGAAATAAACGTAAAGATTAAGACTGTATTGAATAAACTGAATATTAAAATACAGGTAGTCGTCGACTTACGACCGCACTCGGTTCCGATAAACAGGTCGTAAGTTGATCTGGTCGTAAGTCGGCTTATGCAATAATTTCCGTACATATGTAAATTATAGTGCGTGATTATATTATAAAACTGTTTTCTATGTTCTTGTTATAATAAGTGTATCACCACTGTCATTTATCGGGGTTCTCTAGGCTTTCTTTTTTTTATTATTTTTCGAGTTTGTCTTTATCATATCATATCAGCATGCCTGATATTCAAATATCTTTACGTATTGCTTTGTTTTTTATTTTTACATTTGTTAGGATTAAGTAAAAATTATGCTTCAGTAAAATTGGTTAAATATTATATTAATAAAACATATGAAAATACAAAATACGGCTGTTTGTTATACATATAAACTTTTTATTGGCCGCTTGTTTATTTTTTTTTTCATAAACATGGTGAGCTTTGTCTGGATTGTTTGTTTTTTCTTCTCTTCGTATATTTCACGATATGGGCGAACCACGTCGTATGCCATCCGTACAATTCGTGCAAATCGTTCGATGTTTGGGTCCATTTTTTCAAAATGTGCATGAAGTTTTCATTCTCCTTTTTGTAGACATCTCGGAAGGGCTTAAAAATGCTTATAACAAGACAACACGTCCTTATTGGACGAAGCCGCAGCTAATGCTGACCGCGATGCGCATATGTCCATAGTAATACAATATGTAGCGAACATGGACTGCTAGTGCCACGCTTAGCGCAGGCGGACAACTGATCGCGGATTGTGGTCGTAAAGTCGAACAGTCGTAAGTCGACGACTACCCGTATAATGACCTTTTAACAATAATTTAATCAATTGAAATTTCAGAAAATATTGTCTGTTAGCATTTTCGAAGAGCAATTGTGTTGTTTGAATACCGCCATTACAAGTAATTTTTGATAATTGTATGAAGATTTTATTATAAAACAGAAAAAATTGATTTCCCTTGTTTGAGTTCAACTTTAATATAGTTATCGATGTTTGCTCTTCATGGACGCACCCCAAAATAATAGAGAGCTTTATTTAGTTCGACATACGCGATCACTCTAACGATACGAGAGCAAAATCTATGAGAGCTGGTTAAATCCTCGATGGCGAACAGAGCGCTTGTACTCGTATTGCTGCAGCAGACAAAACAATTGCTTGGAACATTAATTACTCCGCAATCTCACGAGCGTTTAGCCTCCATACTGGAATTATTAGTTGGGAGCAAAATTTATGTGTTGGCCGAAGGGGTGGTGCGGCTGGCAAGGGGATGCAGAAGGGGATACACCCCTCCTCCGGTGTACAAAGTCAGATACATCGGGCCGGGTTAATTATCTCTTAGAGCTGAACATCAAAGCGGTTTTAGCAGGCTGCTCCGAGGACTAACAATGGCCCGGAGCGCCGCCGGCCGCACCCACTCTCGTAACATGCTGATGGTCTGGAATGAGGATTGCTTGCCCATACAAGACGCTTTGTATTGCCAATATTCGGCAAACGGATGCGAGTGCTTTCGAATTGGAAAAAATTGGGCGCTAATCGCTGAAGCGGCAGAATACATCGAGACGTCCTTAGGCGGGATTTGCAGGAAAAAGTGCAAATGTGCATTGAATTGTGTATTTCGGTAAATGTTTGGAAAACAATTATAAATCTTTGCATGAACTTCCACAAATATTTTAAATAATATATTAAGTTGCTAGAACATAGGCAGTCTTTAGGAGCATCATTACATTTTATTAATAATTAACTCTGAATATTCATTAGTCGCTGCAGGAAATTCACAAATATAAGTTAATAAATCTAACAGCTGTTGATTGGAATGTAAGGTTTTAAATTTGCCACAATATAAACATTTGTTGACTTAAAATTTGATTTAAAACGCAAAATAGTTACGAAATATTCCTTTTTATTTATTCTATTTTAAATAACCCTTTAATAATTTTTGTCTCCTGTTTTCTATTACATTTACCCTTGTCTTTGTAGTTTAGAAAAAAAGGGGAGCGAATGCGTAGAACTGGGGATCTTACTGCATAAGGGGTGGTTTACGGATGGTTAAAAAGAGGGGCGTGAAACGTGGAAACAAAAAGATTTTTATTATATCCTTTGTTTTGTTTTCAAAAAAGTTATAAACTCGATTTACAATTGTATTATAAATCAACATTTTTGTAATTTTTTTCCATGACACTAATACGAGGAAAAAATGGAAATCTTTAATTTAATTAAATATGGTAAGGTCAAACAAAACAAAATGCAGTTATTATGTCCAAGTTAAGACCAAAATATCACGAGTTCGAATCTGCTAATTATTCTCGAGTATAATAAAATTTACTGAGTTTTCGAGAGAATACCTGTTATCTAATATCCAGTCACCTTTGAGTTCTTAATGATAAAAATGAATGAACAAATAAATATCAAATTTGTTGAAGTTATGCGCTAGAACAATAAATACCATGTTTATTTGAATTATCTATGGGGTATTTGAGATTTTCAAAGTTATTGTTGGATATATTTGGAAAAGAAGATTTAATGAATTATTACACGCTGTTTATTATAATTTCTAAAGAAACAGAAAGTTTCAGGCAAACGTACACCCCATTCTCAGTAGTCACACGATAAATAACTGACTGTGCAATAGGCCTGAAATATAGTTATCTACTAGATATTATAATCATATAATATGAAATAATTTCTAAAAACTTATTGACTAATCATGCTAAATTATATATGTCTATATTTCGTAGAATGTTTCAGTAAAAATGTGATACAGGGATTGATGCGAGTATAAAATAAAAAAAATATGAATAAAGAAAAAAATAAGTTCATCATCAGGAAATAAACATTCTTATAATCCTATTTTGAGAGGAGTGTTCATTGTTTTTTCAAAGTTTAAACATTTCGAATAAAAATTGTTTTGCAGTTAATGTTGCAATTGCAAATAACTGTTATCAAATAGACCATGACATATTTAAGTGAAAGAAAGTACAAAGCAGATGCACAATTATTTAATGAGTACTTATAAATATTACTGCAGTAACAAGCCAATGTAGTGCTTTTGCACGCAAACTCGTGCTCAAAACTTCTGTGGCACGCAATAATTCAGGTTGATAGCTTTGAATCGTAACATCATACTTTTCGTGCAGAGTTAATGTTAACTGCTTTACCACCGTTTTAACAGTTATATTTATGTTATTGAGGAATATATCATTAAAATAATGTCAAGTGTTAACGATTTGTTTGAATGAATATTGCCTACAACCAGGCTTACTCATCATTTAATATGATACTTAATTTCCCGTTTATCATTGAAATTATATTTCTCAATATTTTTAAATATGTGACTAATTAAAAAAAAAACAAATTGAGTGAAGTCCTCTCTGGCGTCTTGCGCCGAAGGCGACTTGATTCATAGAACACCCAGTGCTGTACAGGTGGCAGAATTCTGGGCGGAAATAATTAAGTGTCACGATACGACCAGAATTAAAATATATATATATTTTTTTTGTATATCATAAAAAGTATTTTATTTATATTTCAATTCGCTGTCTAAATTGGTTTCAGTTACCAGCCATTTTAATTATGTTTGAAAAATGGATAACATTTAAAAAATATGCTTTTCTCAGCATTTTTAAACACAATTTATAATCTATTTTTATAATAAAGATGCAATGCTTTATCGATATATATATTGGCATAGTTGTTAATGCTATTTACATTTGCGTACAATTAAATTTAAAAACCCGAAATTCAAATGACTTTTTTATAAGGATTATTAAAACAGGCACACTTACGTATAGTAACATTTTGAGATAACTTGATACTGTAATATTTTAATTAAAAAACAAAACATCTATATTTTTTTTGTAAATAAGAAAAATCCCTGGAATATCAGCTTTTCTTCATATTTTCATTAATACAATATTTGGAAACGAGTCCAATTAGTTGAATTTCGAAAGAGGATATAATAATCTAAAAACAAGGAAAGTACGCGCGACAATGTACACGTATGTATGGTATACACATATGTACGTGGTAGAAGCAAAATACGTGTGTTTTCTTTGCCTACTATTATAGCATGATGCTGTAGATGTGATGAAGATGATGATTGCTTTATATTCCTTAAGCGTATAAATGTTATAATATATTTCAAAATTTCAATTCTTTTATGGTTTAAGGTATATTATATCATTAATTACAAATCTATGCATAATGTGTAGATGATAGTTCTCAGTATTAAAATAAAAAAAAGCTAACGAGTTAAAACATCCTGTTATATTGGAGAAACCGATAAATAAAATAATCTACGTGCCCATGTCTCTCTAAGTGGATTAAAAAAAACACATGTTACACCGTAACAAATATAAACCCGCTATCTGCACGCACGCCCCGAGGGCTGGCGAAACAGTATTCAGCAAAGGCGCCGGTCCATCCGTCCAACATAGAGAGCTTCTTTGCCGTGATTCTAATTAAAAGGTTAAACTCTCCTTTCGGGCACACCGCCCCATCCTGTGAACTGTTAATTCCCATCCCTGCAGTGCGCCCCGCCCCGCCCATCGTGTGATGTTTCCGTGTTGTTACTTTACTTCTTCTGGCCGTGACGCCATGACGCCGCGCCGTGTCCAGGAGGGCTTTGCGAATATAAGTTCAGCCTATGTTAGGATAACCAAAATGTGACTTAAACGTGCAAAATATTTACTTTCTCAATTTTATAATGAAGCAATAAGACGATAAGTTCAAGACTTTTTACAATAAAAAAACACTATGAACGTTGTCATATACAATACAATAAAATTAAACTAAATCCCTTTTTGGAGTGTAAACCAGTGTTTAATTTTTTATATTATCCATATTACAACATTTACAATTAAAATACTTTTAATGGAAATGTGAACTATAGAGTACAAATATGTAACAATGCAAAAATAAAGCATTCATTTTGTGGATATAGAGAACCCTTTCATTAGGCAAGGCCTGTGATGAAGTTATGACATTGATTACTCACAAATTGTATATATTTGTCCTAAATACTATAAAATCATAAAAGCATGAGTAGGAGTTGAGAAAGAAGACTGATGAAAAAAGTATGGTTGGACTAAGTGAATGTGATTTTGAAATAAGGAAAGGTAAGGAGTAAGAGAAACAGAAGGAGATGTGTGAGAAGATGTATGGACGTGGACGAGGCAAAGGAAGTATGTCGTATTGAGAAGGCATAGAAAGTTTGGCATTCTACCCTCTCTGCCTACATCAACAGGAAAATGGCGTGATGGTATGTATGTACAATATGTTAACACTAAAACACTCAGCAGAAACATTCATACTCTGAATTCACATACATTTGTTATACTTAAATTCCTAACTATCACAAACATAATTACAATTGCATCATAATCTTAAGAACCATGTTAAAATCATGTCCAGTAACTCCTCATCACGCGCTCTAAATTCGAAACAGTCATTCACTCAAATGGTTTTGTGAACACTTTCAAAAGCTTCTCACTCCTTGCTTTCGCCTCGTTCTAAAGGTCAATCATGAAAAATTGTTATATAATATTGATCAATAAGCAATTCTATTTATATGAAGATTAAGAAATTCCAATAATACTCGTACTAATATTGAACAAATATAATAATCTATATTTCCGGTATTGGAAAGTAGAATATTTTCAACTCTTACTCCGTGAAATCACAATTGTTTATTATTTTAATTATCGGCATAAAATGTGGAGCAGAGAAAAACTTTGTATTTTTATTACACTTTCGTTGTATACAGTACAATTTGGTGGGTTTATTGCTATGTGGTCTTAAATAAAAACAAGACAAGTATCCTTTAAAAAATTAGTTCTAGCGAGAATCGAATCCACAATTCTCAGAATAGAAGACAGCTGCTTTACCAACTAGACCAAGGAGTTTGTCACTTTCCAAATTCCTTGTAAAATATTGAAAGGACTTTTGCGACCTTTATTTTAAATATAATATATGTAATAAATAAATATGGTACTTTCGCCAATATAACATAAAGTGACCCTACTTTAAATCAATTTTCAGAGGCGGCGCTGGGCGGTCCTTCTACTGCGGTACCCATTACCGGTGCGACCCGCTCAAAGGAAATCTGACAGGAGGGGAAATTTTTGAACGTTTAACAGTGAAAATTTTCAGGTGAGCACAAGAAGGGTTAATTAAATGTTGAACAAAATGCCGCTTTATGATTCAGATTTACAAAAAATAAATAGAATACGTAATTATGTTATATTGTTTGGAAAGGATATATGAATTTTACGATTTTTCAAAGGAAATAAAATAAAGTGAATTCGTCGAATTTTGAAAATTTCTATTGATTTTAATATTCATTTTATAACCAGAATATTTTGATTATTTGAAAAATCTTATTGAACGTACATATGAAAGCCAAAAGAGAATGAATTTATTTAGCAACATATTAAGTATTTTTTCACTTACATGAAAGAATTTTTGAACAGAAAAATTGGAATTTATTTATTAGATACTTTATTGTAAAGTATACGTTGTTTGCAACTAATTCAAACAATTACCGAAACAAAGTACACTTTATGTAGCGAGTTTTAAGCGATACTTTTGAAAATCGCGAAAAATAAAATTTTAGAATCGGTCGTAATACGTGAGAAAACATTTATGCTTTCGGCCATACCAAAAAGCGTAAAAATAACAGTAAAAACCAACGATAAACACCATAAGGGTGAAATTGTCTTAAGGCGAGAGAGGCGCGCACGGGAAAAAGTCAAGAAAGCGCGCGGGACGTTCTTGAAAACAATGTGCTGGTGACGATTCTGGAGAGAAGACTATACGGAAGTTAAATTGTGTCATTAGCCCAAAAAGGAGAATATCTTTTTAAGGTTTAAGAAGAACTGAATTTAACCTTTTTGGCTCTGGTTCTTTTGCTTTCTTTTTGTTTCGACGCGTCTACGCTGGCCATTAGCGACAACAATTAGGAGCACGCTGTGTCCCATCTTCACCTTTATGAAGGCTGTTAACGGAGTAACACAATATTGTCCAGCGGAGCTTCTAAATGTTTTGCCAAGGCTCCAGCCCATCCGTTAACTGACGACCTGTTGATAGCGCCATAAGAAGCGCTGCTCGGTACGTGATGGCTTCCTCTATCGGATTGATGATGGCTAATTGGCCAAACAAGACGGACACTCTACTGTAATGACAACTTGCAGCGCTGAAATAATGTTAGGTCTTTATTAATAAGTGTATATAAAAACAATCGATAAGTTTAAGTGTACTCGAAGAAATCATAGTTATAAATCATAGTAATTAATTAGAAAGCTTAAAAATATGATTTTACAAAATTCCGAGTTTTATATCGAAATTGAATTTTAAAAGTATATGAAGAGTAGTGGCCTAGTTGGTTCGATTCAACCCGGGGGGTTACGGGTTTAATTTCCATGGAAACCAATAAAAAAAAAATCTTGTTGGTTGGAGAATATTGCCACGTGGCATAAATCTACCAGGTTGTACTGTACAATAAAAGTGTAACACAATACAATAATACAAAGTAAGGATGTCCCATTTTTTTATGTTTATGATGAAAGTAAAGCTTGCGAAATAATAATAATTAAAACACTTTAAGAATTTAATTAAAAAGCATCATTTTTTAAGAATATGGTTAGTCAAAAAAAGAAAATATTTTTAAAAATATGGTTAAAGGAATGACAATTTTAAGGTGTAAGTTTGTTTAAATTACTTTGTTTTTCGTAGTGGAATAACAAAGTAATTAATTGTTGAAAATTCTAATATGGAGCGGCATAAAGTTAAAACCGAAACATCTGATCAATAAAGTTTGTCTTCAACAAAATGCACAGGTAATATCTTTTTGATTATCAATTTTGTTTTATTTTTGACATTTCAATTAGATTTATATGTTAAATAAACAAAAAAATTATGTGTATGAATGAACCTTTGATGTGTACCCACAAAGCAGAGCATAATTAAATAAGTTTGTTAATTAATTAAAGCACCGAACTTACATTGTCTATTGCATCCAACTGCTTTAAGGTGCCAACGATTTTTGGTGCATTAATTAAAAAAAAGTTAATTCACAACACAGGAATTTTAAATATTGTTTTAATTTTTTAACAAATATGGTCTCATAAAGTACCATTGAGAAAAAAAATTGACTGAAGGCCTAGCAAGAGGAATGAGCTAAAAGCCAATGTAAAGGGATATGTAAAACCAAATAAAACCATTCGAAGACGCACATTTATAAGGAACACCAGGACATCAGCTATAAAACATAAAAATTGACAAGTTACAGCGAAAGGGAATTCTTAAGGACCGTCAGGATTGGTCGGGAGCACTGCGCAGGTAAATCAGAACGATTTTGTTTTTTTTATACTTTTTTTGACAATAAAAATACTTATAATGTTGCTTGGTCGGAATGGCAGCCATAAAAAATGCTAAGAGCAAAATACATATACAGATGGCTACAGTACTAAGTTCAAACTTTTATTTGAAAAGTTTACCTTTAACAAGTCACACGTGGCGTACATAAAAAATGACTTTTGTGTGATCCTGCGATATCGTTGGTACCTGAATGTATCATATAAATATGGTATCCTATCTTTTTGGTTAAAATAATTTGTTCAAAAGCAGTTCATAATTAAAAAATATATATATTTATAGATAAACTATATGAACTACCAATTATGTAATGCTTACAACAAACTAATGGTTCACAGCCTATTTGAAATTGTATGTATATACTCGTATGTGGTGTTTAAGTTGGATGTTCTGTATCACATGGGCTGCAAGGCGTACCAGCGTCTCTATAATCTAAGAATTGGAATTAACCTAAATATTTTCAAAAAGAAAAAGGCAGAAAAAAAAATCCTAACGTACTTGTGATCATGCGTACAGTAAAGGAAAGGCGAGCAAAATGAAGGAGTCCTATGAGACGTGCAGATAAAAAAATAAAGGAGTTTATACAACGCTCTTTAAACAAACGCTGCATTCAACAACTACCAAGAACCGGGAGGGATGGAAACAGGAGGTGTACCGAGTTTGAGCTATATCAAATGACCACGACGCTCAGCATTGAGCAAGCGATGAAGAAGAAGAAAAGCCATTGGCAAACTGAAGATTAATACGTAGAGTTAGACAACGCATTGTTTCTTACTATGATAGCTACAAAATTTAACCATCAACATGGCAAAGCCATGACATTGTAGTTTTCAACACTTTTGTTACGAAAAGACTGATTTCCAAAAGACTGCTTTCCAAAAGACTGCTTTCCAAAAGACTGCTTTCCAAAAGACTTCTTTCCAAAAGACTGCTTTCCAAAAGACTGCTTTCCAAAATACTGCTTTCCAAAAGACTGCTTGCCAAAAGACTGCTTGCCAAAAAATCAGGCTATACAACAGAGCTACATAATATTTGTTCAAACACAATGAATTAATGAATAGTTAAAATTATTTGTCATTATTTTCTGAGACTAACACAATTGATTTACTTCAAAAGTGGAAGGAAGAGTGTAATGATATGTTTATAAAAATTTGTTACATGTTTTAAGAAATTGTACGTTATTTTAAATACAGCAAGGCTATTATTTAAACAAATTGAATACAGACACAACAAACATAAAATATTTCTGATAAGCATCGTTATCTAAAGTAATCTTGACAGAAGCCAAAACAGCAACTGTGAGAAGGAAAAAGGTTGATGAGATAAAGAATTATGTTATACTTTAACGCTAGATTACTTAAGAGCTTGTATTTGTACAATATGTTTTGAGTCCGATATGGAAGAGAAATAATTATATCTACATGGTGGCAGTTATCGAAAGTAAAACTGTAAACTGTATAGATAAAAATAGGTATTTCTTTGAGACCGATATCTTATATTTGAACCTAAATGAACGGTATTATTCGAGTTAGCCATGAATTAATTATTCATCAATTGATTCTATTAAAAATAAAATATATATTCAATATTTACTCATGATGTGGACTAGATTTTGAAAGAAGGCAAAGTGAGAAGTATTAATAATATTGTAGAACATTGTGCGTGACGAGATGGAGGGGGAATGTGGAGGGGGCGAAAGTTGTGTGCATGGATAGGAAAGTTTAGAGATATACTTTAACTGCCTGCCTCACAAGGAATACGGGGTGCTTATATGTATGATATGGTATGTATGTATTTATACTTATGCATTTAATAAATAAGAACATTGTGATTTTCAAAATTATATTAGCTTAAATAACTGAATATCGAGGAGTAATTCAGTAAGATTGAAAATAATGTCAATATGTCGTTCAATTTAATTTGATTTAAGTATAAAACAATAGATTATTAAATTTGTAAGATATCAAATAACACATTGTATCACAACCTTGGTCATTCAGTGGTTTGATCAGCACACCTGCGATCTATCCCCGAACCATGTTTATTACCTTTTTTATTAACCCTCTAATATGCCGTCTCCCCTTTGTATTCCTGTTTGTCTACATGCTATGGTACTGTACTTTAAGTGAAGGGTTCCAAGCTGATCTGATCTATGGAACAAATTTTATATATTATTTGTCAATTAAAAAAATCTTGAAATCGATGTCAAATCTTATTATTCTTATTAATTCAAAATAAAAATGTGTCATCTACTAATCCAGGATGTGCCGTGTGACGGATTTGTTATCAACATTTCTTAAATCACATAAAGTATAGACTTTTGACTGGTTCAAATATTACAAACCTTCTAGGAAAAGACTTGTTCATAATTGACGATATAACCAAATATAGTCATAATTATAATATCACTATATTGCTTAAACTGATATAGACACTTTGAGACAGCACACACCCATGTCTTAAGATACTGAAGATGGAGGGAAAATAACTGGTGACCGATGGCTTGGTAAAAAATCGTTCGGAAGGCTAAATCTCTAGATAAGTTATGTTTCCATTTGAGATAGTTTGGTGTATAATTGCACTAGATGGTTAATAAAATTAATCTTTGTCTTGTACGTACTTCGTGATTTCATTTATTTACCAAAGTAGAAATATATTTTGAACAAAGGAAAACTATAAAGTAACAAAGGTGATGTTGTATTGTTCTATTATAACATACAATAACATAATACACTTTTTGTTGTATACGTGCAACCTGGCGAGTTTATTGACATGAGGAAATTTCTTTCAACTAACCAGAAAAAGTTATTCAGACTATAAGAACTATATTGCCAAAAATCTGTACTGCCAGTAAAGGGAAATTGTATCGAGAACAAAGATGAATTGTTTTTTTAGCAAAAGCAGTTTTACCGCATATTTGTAGAAATGACCCAACTAACATTTTATCTATTCTTAGATAATTGGGGAAACATCACATCGCTTTGTACTGGCTTGTATAGAATATTTATTATGGGATTTAGTTAAAGTAAGTGTTGAATATTAAACACGACTAGTATTTTTTTGGAATAAAAATATTTATTTTCGCTTTTTTGTACGTAAAATAAGCCCTCGCTAATGTCTGGGACCTTTCTGTAAGTACACATATACGTCCAATAATATAACTGTCACAGGGTAGAATTATGACCATTGATAAGTTGATTTATGATTAATATTAAACTGTGCTGGGATTCGAAAAATTTATTATTAATATAAATTTGATATTAAAAAGAAAATGTGACAAACCTGTTCAAAGTCTGGTGATGTCTCTTCAGCGTCGGCGAGTGGTAGCCCCCGAAGGGGCATCGGTGCGGGGGGTGGAGGCCGGGCGCGGGGGCGAGGGGCCGCGGGCGGGGCTCAGTCCCGCGAGCGCCGCGGCCGCCCCACCTTACCCTTGCGTACTGCACCCGGCGCTCCAGCAGCCCCTGCGCCAGGGCCCGCTGAAGCCTTCAATAATTTGTGCCAGTCCTGCTCACAGACCAGACTGCCGGCAAGCATATAGTATCTGTATGAAAAAATGTCACTGTTAAAATTTCATCTAATATAATATCTATAATTCGATTTTCAGATTCATACATGTCGTCGAGTTTTACATTTTTAGAGCACGCACTATTCTTTATTTATTCCATCCACTATTGATGCCAACAATAAAAATTATACAATATTTCTTTCTATACAATCAACAAATGAATTGAATGAAAAAAAAATGAACCGTATGGAATATTGAAACATGTCTAGTGAGTTTTATGGTTATTACTCTCTTTAAAATAAGGTTGTGTATAATGGTTGATAAAACGCATACATACATCACGCAATTTCCCACTCGGAGAAGGCAGAGTATAGAGCACCAGAATTTACTATCTCGACATACATCCATCGCTTCTTCTACATCCAAACACGTTCTAAACATATACGATTTCTGTGACTTTTACGTTTCGTTCTTCCAAAATGTCATTCACTTGATCCAACCATATTTTACTTGGTCTTTCTTTACCCCACCTTTCATTTATATTTACGTTACATGTATATTTGTTTACTGTGGATACGATGAAAGCCAGATTGAGTGGAACTTCGAGGCCTCGTTGGTAAGACGCATATGTTCTAACCACGGGGCTGTAGTCTCTTTTCCAGTTGATATTTCTTTTGTTTAAAAGGATTTCAGTCTATTTTTCAGTGATACTTTTCTGATAGCTTGGAAATGATCGTCGTATGGCAATAAGCACGCCAGGTTGAACTGTATGGTATACAACGAAATGGTAATACAAAGCTGAGTGCCGTTAGACCTTTCTTGAAGTCTCAAGAGTCTTCAAGACCCATTCTCTGTTACAAAATTAAAGGTGATGAATCCGAAACTTAAAATTTTATTGCGTTTTGATTGTATCTTGATATAAAAAAAATATTTAGTCTTCATTTATAATTGTTTCATGCATTATATAAAAAAAAACATTTAATTCTGTTGTGCGTCCAATTTTGGTAACTTTCAAAGCAATAAAAAGCACAGCTCAAGGGATATTCAAGAGATACTTTAGGTTGTAAGGCTTGATTTATCTAGCGCGACGGGGGTCCCTCTCCCATGGGGAGGAGTCCGGCGAGTGGCTGGGACTAATGGCATATCATAATAATTCAACAAATAAATCAATTATTTATGTAAACAAATATGAATTATTGTTATAAATGCATGAATAGTCGATTCAAATGCAATCATTTATAAAAAAAGTGAGAAATATATATTTCCAGTGAAATATAAGAATAACAGCACAATACAATTGTAAGAATTAATTAATTTATTAATCTGTGATTCAACGGAAAAGTTCTATATTTTACAGAATACGATTATATTTAACAAACGACAGAAATTAAGTACTTACAATTTCTGTTACAACAAATTTAAGAATGTTGATTAATGAGGATAAAAAGATGAAATTAATATACGATTCCAAAACGCAAGGTGTGCGTGGTAGAGGAAAATACAGATAAATGTGGCTGGATCAAGTGGGCCCGATGCATCTCAGTTTTAGTGATTTTACAATAAGTTATAGTTTCTTTGTTATCATTACTATCAAGCCTTGCCCCTATTGAAGTTGGCAGAGAAAACAGATCTCCAATAATTTTATATTTTACATCTTTCGCTTCTACCACGTCCATACAACTTGTTGTGCATTCTCCATATTATAAAGGCTTTCACTCTTTCAGAATTTAATTAATTTGGTCATGCCATATAATATTTTTTGGTCATTCTAAACATCTCACAGTTTTCTTTGTCAAGTTAAATGAATTAATATTTATAAAATTACATAACTAATGCCAAATTCATAAATTTAGTGAATATATACTTGCGCTATCCAAGTTTTCCTTGTGGATTATTTAAATTTATAAAATAGAAATTAACGTAATTTTTTTAAATAATTGAACCGATAAATTTGATTTTTATGACACTATAAGAGATTGATATTTAAATTTGAAAAAATAATACAAAATACACTTTTATTTTTACATATAAAATTATTAATTTAGTTGATATTTCAGTTAAAATTTCTATGATTTATTAAATTTTTTTTTACAAAAAACTTGCTTATTGATTTTTAGTAGTATTTACAAAAGCCTCCATTTATAGTGAAAGGCTGTGTCGCACGATGTGATTCTCAGTCAGTGAATAAATACTTCAACGGGTGGTGAGAAAAGAAACCTCGAATAGAAAAAATAAACATTATATTATATTTTTTTACCCAAATGGAATTTTAGAATTTGGCTAAAGTAACATATCAGATCATTAATCAAAGCTACACACATTTATAAACAGTCA
The DNA here is from genome assembly GCA_949825065.1 of Odontocerum albicorne. Classification (NCBI taxonomy): domain Eukaryota; kingdom Metazoa; phylum Arthropoda; class Insecta; order Trichoptera; family Odontoceridae; genus Odontocerum; species Odontocerum albicorne. Next base: position 20,967,277 of record OX463841.1, on the reverse strand, counting down.
GTGCACGATTGAAATTCATTTAAAAGACATTTTAACTCCGATCTTTCAAAATGCATGGCGAGTTATAAACATACATATACTACTGAATAAGGTATTATGTGTGGAACACCATGGCACGTTATAAACATACTTATACTACTGAATAAGGTATTATGTGTGGAACACCATGGCACGTTATAAACATACTTATACTACTGAATAAGGTATTATGTGTGGAACACCAGGGAAAATCAATCGAATTTTGAATATTTAGATTTGAATATATTCATACATGCATATTATCACACCGTGTTTTTATGGGGTAGGCCAAGAAAACAGGTCTTCAAACTTTTCTATCCATGCACACAACTTTCACCTCCTCCAAATTCGTACATCTCATCATGCACGATCTCTATTATTAATACTTCTCACATTGAATCTTTTGAAATCTGGTTCCATTGATCCAGTTTACATGTAAATTATTGTTATAGTGAAAGGAAAAAAATATATTTTATTTGTCAATTTATATAAAATATATAAATTAATTAATATATGTTTTAAAAAAGTGAATCCTGAAATATTTACGGCACATTCAGTGTAATTCTGAAAACCAGTAGCCATGACAGTTTTAATTCTCGCATATTATGACTAATACACGTGAAACAGAAGAAATGGTGAAGACATGATTGAGGTGAGCTGAGCTGGCTTGGCACGTAAACTTACTCGGATTATTGGAAAGCATTGACATCTTGAATATGTGGACAGAAGCGATGAGCGAGGGCATCAACATCACCATCACACCATGTTCCTATTGGAGTAGGCGGAGAGAACATATCTCTACTTCATTCTATCCTGTCACATATCTTCGCTCTCCCCCGTCTATACACCTCGTAATGCATATTCTTCTGTTATTAAAATCTTTTACTCTTCCCTCTTAAGAATTTGATCGTGCTTTATTTTATAGGTCTTCCCAAACTTCAAACTTTATATTATTAGTTCTGGAAAACACCGAGATGATGAATAAGTGGACAGAGGTTCACAAAAGTACAGTTAGTTACTTATAAACACTTGAATTCGACGAGGTTCTAATTAGGTTATTTAGCTATGCATAATATAGTGATAAATACAGATTCATTAAACTAATATCAAGAAGAAATCGAGTCATATTAAAAGTTGAGAAAACAGAATGCAGAAAAACATCATATTAGAGGCTGAAATTGAAAAACAAGAATCTAAGATTCAAGATTTTTTTCGGAAAAGTTGGAACTTTAGTCGATTGAAAACTTCAGGGAGCCCTGACAAAAAACAAAAGCCGAAGATTTATAAAGCGGTTTGAACACCTCTAATTAGCAATTATCTCATAGTTTTCAAAAAATATATAGAAAAATGTATAATTCCATGTAAGCGTTTACCTGTCCCCAGGCACGAGTTGCGCCCCACATTTGGAGCAGGCGAAGCACTTGAGGTGGAAGACGTGGTGCTGTGGGCCGCCGGGGGGCGCGCCCCCTCCCTGCAGCCCGCCCCCGCCGCCAGCCCCGCCTGTCCTCATCACGAACTCACTGGCAGGGATCGTTTGCCCGCACGCCGCGCAAGCACCACTGCTGCCGAACATTCTGGAAAAATAATGATAAAATTGTTAATATATCTTCGTTTCCAATTGAAGGGGTGAGGGATGACATATTTTATGGAGATTGTGAAACATTAAAAAAAAACAGGGTTATACTGATATTTCAGAAGATCAGATTTTGTAATATATTATAATTAAATATGCTATGAAATTATTTATACCTACCGAAAAATTCATTATGGATTTTTCAAATAAATAAGCAAGACAAATACATGCACTGAAATATTATAAACTCAAAAAAAAACTAGCTAAGATACAGGCTTAAATTATACAAATGAACAACAGAATAAATCGAATATTTAGTTAAATCGAATTAATAAGTTCCCACTATGTTTAAAAAAGGGACAAAAATGTCGACCAAACACGTCATAAATGCCTGATGTATCTTTTCTAGGTTTACTAAGTATGTTTTACAAGTACTCGAATTACATTTCTGGTTCAATATTCAACTCGTATATCATATTAAAACGTGTTATTTGGCAGGTATCACTAGTATGCCTTATTCGATATTAACTAGCTAAAATCTGGGTTTGATTAGACTCGCTGTTTTGAAAATGGCAAGGGCTGTGTTGAAATGTTTGTCTTCATTGTTATTCAATTATATTGTATGTTCATTTGATTGTTCTATAGTACTTGATGAGTTTCGACTTTCCCTTGCTTCCTCTGTACCGATTGCACTCAAGTTGCACGCCGGTTGCTTCTTACAGTCAATATACGAGTAGTTAGTCGAGGCATGTTGGAGGATGAATTTTTTTCCGTGTTTTGTGTAGGTTTTAAGGTCGATGTATGTTTGTCCTATTTTATCTCTTGTTGTGTAAATTGATGTTGCACTGTTCACATTGAATATTAAGAGCTCTCCTTAAGTCGCCCATCTCTTGAAAGATATGGCAAACTTAATGATAACGTATGTAAGGGAAGTAATCAAGATTATCTATCCGTGGCGACAGAAGCGCTCTTACGAGTAGTTACGTATTTTATTTAAAGCAATTTATTTCCGTTGAAAAATGTGAATAGTAAGCTATATAAACTGATTAAGTTCTACAGACTTTCTTTCACTCACACTTATTATAAAATTTTAACTTTGTACTTGTCCTGAGTATTGTTCAACGTTCATTGAAAGAAGTGTCAAATTTAAGAGGTTATTTTAATGACCGACTGTTCCATTGCATAAACTAAATTATCTCGATCTTTAATACCATTAATTTGTGTGTTAAGTTTTCTGTTCACATTATGTTAATACATTAATCCAATCATGAATTGTCAAGCATATCCTTTTTTATTGTATATATATTCTGTAAATTGCCTTACGGTCATGACCTGTCAAGTGATTTTGTTTTTTTTTTTTGCTTTTTTTTCGTAATCTAATAAGATTGAAACACGAATTTGCAATGTACGTTGCTTGAAAATTATAATTTTGCATTTTTGCGTGCAATGTTGTTCATATGTGACCAATTTTTCTTCTTCTATGTATTGTATTTTAGATGAATTTAGCTTTGCTTATCCATAATGAATATCTAATTTATTATATTATTTATAGTTAAGGCATTAACACTGTGTAGGTTTAAAGACACTTATTAGTTTAGTCAAACATTTTTTATTCCACTTTATATAACAGTATAACCCTGGATGTTTTCACCTCATCATCAGGGGAGCACAAACAATACTTTCCTGCATATCAAGGGAGGACAAACAAGCTTCCTTGATGATGAGGTGAAAACCTTGAAACTGGCAGGGTTATACCGTTATATAAAGTGGAACAAACAGAGTTTGACTGAACAAATTATAATATGTAATCGCTAAATTAATTTTGAAGTATAAAAAATATAATCGGAAATACCTGATTAAAAAGCACCTAACAAATAATATAACATACTGTAGACTCGACTCTTAATATTATGTATATATATATTAAGAGTCGAGTCTTCAGTATGTTATAAATCGATTTCGATCTAATATAAAAGCTCATTGAGTCAAGTACATAATAAAGTTTCATTTAAAACAAATCCCCGGTAATTCTTGTATGTTACATGGACATCAACCTAAAGTTGTAAACCCGTTAAGACCGCTGTGCGCTCTAATTGGAGATGCTTGCTTGGAATGAGGGTTTGTTGTTTCCTTCCTCAATTTGAAAAGTTAATATTGAGAAAGCTTAATAAATTGATTGTGTAAAACTTGCTTACAATTGTAACGAGAAATTATATACAGTAATCGACATAAGTAAAAATTGTCTTGTCGTCAAATTCATATTTAATTTATTTACTATATTTTTAAATAAATGTTCAAGACAACCTCCGTATCCTAGTTAGTACAACACTCTACTCTTATCTCGGGGGTTGCGGGTTTGATTCCCGTTGGTACCCAGATAGTTTTTTTTTGTTTGGATTTGATTTTCACAAAAAGGTCGGAAGTGATTGTGGCAATAACCCACCAGGTCGTATTGTATACAACAAAAGTGTAACTAGGCCTTATTTCTAGAATAATAATCATAATTTTATATTTGGTATTATTATATTTGTATTATTTCCACATACTGCACTGTTTTGCTGAGAAGTCGAAATATATTTTATAACTTTCAAATGATAAAATTATATTTTTTAGAAATAATAAACATTTTGTCAAGGACCTTGAAAGTTATTTCGGTATCTTAAAGGAAGCTTAAATTTTTTTAATAATCAATTTTAAAATGCATAGTACTCTGCTAAAATGTTCAAGAGTTAATTTTGATTAAAAATTTAAAACTTTTGAAAGATACGTAAAATAAAACCACTTCCGTGGCCTAGTTGCGGATTCGATTCCCGTTGGTATGCGATTATTAAAAAAAACATGTTTTAGTGTGGTTATCTTCGAGGGTCTCTTTTAAAATATTGCTGGATAGTTGGAAGAGATAGCAAATAAATCAACCAGGTTGTACTGTACACAACAAAAGTGTTATACAATACAATAGTTTTTGAAATGTTTAAAAGTAAGGCTTTATTTCTAGGATGATAATCTTATATTTGTTATTGGTAAAATATTTTTTGATTATGTTTTGCTAAAAAGCAAATGATATATATTTAAAAAACAATAACTTTTAGTACGAATTTAATTACACACTGTATATTTACAATAAAAATTCATTTTATAATGCATACATAGCATTATACTAACATCATTAAGGGTTAATTTTGATTTCATATTGTAAACTTTTGAATGATAGATAAAATAAAATTGAAGATTAAGTTAACAGAAGGGAGAAGTATTGTACGAGTATAAAGAAAAGGATTAAATTAGGATATGAGAGAATGGGTTTCCCTGTGTTAGAAAAGGAGAATAACACTCGCAATCCCCCACCCCGGGGCGATGTACATGAAATGAGACGGCAATTAAACAGCGCTATCATAAATATCGCCTAATTAAGCAAATAATGCTCCAGGTGTAGCACTTATTTATTATCCATAAACCACGGCGCGGTCTCGGCATGAAACAACATAAACCACTTATTACCTGAGCACGCTTAATTGCCGCAAAGATAGCCACAATCGGTAATAAACTAGATTATCGGCTGGCTACACTGAGAGGAGAATGGGGGCGGCATTGTGGGGAGCAGAAATTGGGGGAACATATTATACATATAGTATGGGGCGGAGAACATATCGTGGGGAGAATGGGGAACATCATGGGGAGGGATTGGGAAACATCGTGGAGGAAAAGGAAATGGATGGGGGGAATATACATGATTGGAGAGAGGTATGGGAAGGAGTTTTCTATCGGTAATTGATTGGGTATTCCTTGTAATTGAGTATGGACATAGTATAGGTGTAGGACGTTTTTCTCCAAATATGTGCTTTTAATTAATGAGTTTAGTGTTTACGACGAAAGTAAAAAAAACGCATGCTCTTGGACAAAACGCAGTCACATTTGCTTTAAAACCTAAGAGTTACGTGAAAACAACTTCCGTGACCCAGTTAGTAAGACGCTTGTTTTCCAGCCCAGGGATTAGGGATCGATTCACATTGGAACACAGTTTAAAAAAAGGATTACAGCATGATTTTATCTTAAGGTCTCTTTAGCATATTTCTAGTCGATTGGAAGAGATTGCCACATGACTATAAATCCACCAAATTATACTGTGTATAACGGAAATTCAAAACAATACAATAGTAACACAGTTATCACCATAATTTTTAATACACCCATAAACACGACGACCTCCGTGACCTGGTGATAAGATACTTGTCTGCCGATCCGGAGGTTGCGGGTTCGATACCCGCTCGAACCCATTTTTTTTTAAATAGGAATTCAGTCTGGTTAACACTTAGGGCCTATAAAAACATATTGCTGGTTGGTTGGAAGAGATTGCCACATGGCAATAAACTCGCCAGGTTAAAAAAAAACACACCGTCACAGGATACCAATCCTTTACTGGGTCTACAAAGGAGATTTCAAGACGTCTCCTATTGACACACACACTACTTTACTTTCTTATCATTATTGAATCTTATCATGCGAAATATTATTAATCTATCAGTTGTGCTTTAAACTCAACCATCTTTCTCAATCTGGTATGTTAGCTCCAGACATCTCGGTCTAACATATCTTTCTCAATCTGGTATCTTAGTTCCAGACATCTCGGTCTATCTCTTCCACGCACACTTAAGACTTGTATGTAATTTTTTGAAAGTGATTTATTTGTAACTCAATATCTTAACAAATTTAAAAGATCTTAATACTTTTGTTCTTTATTTTACTAACATTTGCATTAATTTTGAATTCATTCGTAATTTATTATGAACTTGGGGTTTTTAGACTATTATTTAATTAAATCTTTGACCTGTTTTGGATTTTGAAATGTTCCATTGAATAATATGTTTACTACAATAATAGATTAATCGTTAATACCACAAGGATATTCAAAATGCTTCGCGTCTCATAGACTGCAAGGCGTACCGATGTGTCTATTGTTCAGGATCTACAGGTCAAAGAAAGACTGTCAGTGACATGTTATACTTCGGACACGTCACTAGCAGAGATGGAGATAATTTGGAGAAGCTGGTAGTGACTGGAACACGAGTACGATTCCTAGAACGGTGGATAGATCAAATGAAAGATATAATTTGTTCCTTATTCAGAGCTGCACTCAGTATGGATCAGGATTGGAAAAAATAGAGGTGAATCACCCGCTTAGTTCCAGGTTATCAGGGAAACTCGACGCTGAACCATCACGACTAAGTAAAGTCTATAAAATATGTGGTACAGGAAATAACGTATAGAGTCATTCACAAATAGTTAAAATTAATACCACTTATTTTACCTTCATAAAAAATAAGCAATTCCTGACAACACAAAATAAACTTAGTTAAAAATACTATCTTAAGAAAAAAATGCTATTAAACCAGTGTTTTATATTCACATTCTAAGCTCTTGAAATTTCTTCCACACTCGTATTAGCATATTAATAAACTATATAAATCCAAAGTCTTCTGAATGTTTCAAAACAAAATTTCCAATGAGAATTACAACGCAATATTCTATACTATATTACTGATTTTTTGCCTGAAGAAAACGACGTAAAGTTTGAACCAAATAAAAAAATGCTAACATTTCAAACGGCACGAAAATGAATTTGTCAAAGGTTGATTCGACGAATAAAATAAAGTAAATGTGGGAAAGTAATTACCCTGAAAAAGTTAGTTATATTTACAATTTGATCCACATCATAAATATCGTCTTTAACGTGAGGAGAGAGACTTTCAACAAACAAAATTTAACGAATATAAGCAAAACAGATCCATCTCACGTATTTCCTGTTTAAATCAGACGGAAAATCATCTATTACGTGTTTGTATAGGATGGATTTTTAAAGAATGGATTTTACCATATACATACATTTTATCCACAGTTTTTTTTGCAGACATATGAAATAGGTGTTTTCTAGAAATATTAAAAAAAACATGTTAAGTGGCTTGGATATTTTTTGCATATATTCGTCCAATTGAATAAAACACACGCGCTAATGAGTGCTGGGGCTGATTGAGCCAACTTTTGTGATGCTGGCAACCGCCGCAGGCACCCCCACCCCTGCTCCGCCCCTGCACTCCGTAAGCATCTACACGGGGGTATGTGGAGGTGTGTCGAATCAAAGGGATTTTTCGCCAGAGGCGGTTTGGAAATGTTTATATGGACTCGTCATAGTCATCATCTGACATATTAGCTCCAAAAATGAAGTTTATTAGAACATTGCTATCGCTTTTTACGTCAGATGGATGAATTGATACTTTTATTTTAAAGATTGAAAAATAAAAAAATATTATTTTAAATATTTTTCTTACGGTTTACATTTATCAAGTGTCAGTATGTTGAATGGCACAATGCAATACCTTTAAAAAATATATACGCTTAATCAATCTGAAGTCAAATATGCAAGCCCAGGAAGAATATATTGAATCTACTCTAAAAACATCGGACATAATTCTGCAAGAAGTTGAAAGGGCCACCATGAAGCTAACAACTTTAGTCACCCGGAAAAGGTGCCATCCAAGCTCAAGAATATGACTGACAATGATATCGAAATGAAACTTGAAATACGGAAAAATAAAATAAAATTTCAACACAATTTGGAGAACAATAAAATGTCAAGGAGTCTAGCTAGTGTAGATGTATAAACTGGTATATACTCAAAATAAACAAAATCTGTCTGGTGAAATTTCAAGTATCTCGATATTTTTATCTTCTTCCTCTTCAGTTTCAATCCTGGGGATTGATTAGCAGCAAAGCTCTGCATCTCCTCCTCCACTCCGCTCGGTCTTCAGCGATCCTCTTGAGCTCTGTATAGGAAGTGCAGTCCATATCGTGGCATATTTGCTCCAGATACTCTCGGCGGGGACGCCCTCTGTCAATCTTCATATGGAATGAAAGCTTTGGACGATGAGAAAGAAGGAAACAATGATGATATACATCTAAGATTTGGTGTTGGAGGCCGATGGTGCGTATTCCATGATTATAACAGAAGTAGATATAATAATATAACTCATGAAAACCTTCAAAATGAACAACGCACATCGAAAATAAATAATTTAGGTTGTTAATAATGCTTCATATACATATATTTAAATATTACAATTAACAAATCGATGAGTGGCACTTGATCAGCAGCGTAGTAATAAATGGCTGAACATGATGATGATGATGTCCAGATCTACTTTTGTCAAAATGACATGTTTCATATCGTATACCTTTTTTATAAATCAAATACAGTTATTGTATTAATATTTCGTTTTATAATGTATAGCAAGGCGGGGCCCATCGCAACGTACGAATTCTTTAGTACCAAATAGAAATACAAATATATTGACAGGTAATATATTAAAAACATATCCGGGTCACTTTTTTTCAACCACCATAAAACATCAACCCTGAAGCCTTATAGTGACAGAAACTACATTTTAAAACGCAAAATATTTACCAATAAATTAAACCGGTTATTAAAATATCTTTCCATAGATGATTGTGATGAATAATAAATTAGTTGAACGTTGAAAACTAAATAAAATGAAATATTGTATTCAGACACACGGACATTTTCAATCCAAAAAAAAATACAACTAGAATTTAGATTTTTTCCAAAATGCATCAATTACGAACACAAATACTTTTTTCTTAATAATTATAACATTCTAAAGAAAACAAGATAAATAAAACATCTTGTCTGTGACATCGCCGAACTTGACAATATTGTCGTTAATTTGCCTCTGCCGTTGCTTATCCACCTTAATTACATTTTTGCCCCCACAACCCCTCGGTATCAAGTAATCAGTACGTACTCCGCACACACTCAGGGAGAGGGGAGCTAAGCAGTTACTCGCGAGTCGTATCGCATGATCCCACCCCTGACTCAACTTTACTATTTAGACTCGTTTGCCTGTTTTATAACCGGTTCATATGCCTAATTGGAGAGTACGTAGGCTTCCTAACCACCAAATTTGTTGGTGGAAATTCAAAGATGTACATGATTTTCTTCGACTCTGCTTATAAAATTTATTTTAAAGATTTGTATGGTTTTAAATAATGAATATAAAATGCAAGAGGGGATCTGTAATGCAACATTTTTTTTATTTATCATGATTTATGGAAGATGTATGATAAATATATCGGTATTTTGAAGAAACTGCCGTTAAGTGTGGAAGTTTAGTGAGGTCGCCCGCGCCGGTTGAATCTCGTACTGTGCTACTATTCTCCTTGAACTAGTATTCTCCTTGAACAATATGGGCATTTTCCACCTGGTATTTAAGAGAATATATATTTTTTACAATAGTCTATATTCCTTTTCATGCATGTTTATATTCCTTTATATGTACGAGTACAATATTGTATTGCGATTCTTGACATTTTCTACTCGTGTTATTATCTCAACGTTCCCGATTTCTTAACCCTTCCTGTCCTGTGATGTGTAACTTGCTTCTAAAAACTTTAATATCTCTATAAACATAATAAATACTGGGTTCAGATTTTAGGTATTCCTCCGTAATACATTTACGCACTGAATGAAAAAATAATATTAATAATAACTAGCACTTATCGGCCACATCAGAAATATTTAGTGAACATCGGGAATAAATTTACCAATACAATCAAACGTGTGCCAGTGTGTGACGTAGGTATATTCATTCTAAAAGCTGCTATGGGCGAGGAAGCGACGCTATTCACGTTTCACTCTCACTCTATTTTGGTATATGGGAACGCAAGAAATAGAATTTCAGTTCGCAGTTGTTGCTTCCTTCGAGGTATAACACACACAGTGTTAGTGTTCCGAGTTCCGTCTCAGTAGCTCGCGGGCATTCATACGAGGTGGTCTCTGCATCTATTTTGTGAACGTCGGCCGATGTTTTTTCATGTTTTCAGCAATTAAATTTCAATTATTATCACACTTGACTTCAAATTTAATTAATTTAAGCGATTGGCTATGAATATACTTATTTTTCCGCTCATTTTTACATGTGTATTGAATACATAGCACCGAAAAGCGCGATTTTTTTAGTACCGGAAGGGAAAGGTTAAACACGTTTTTGATAAATATATGTAGGAGATTATGGAATGGGCTATTCATATATTTGACTTGAAACAGTATGTATGCTATGGATTGACTCACGCATTACATGCTTATGATAAGGTCTCACGTTTTATTAGGTTAATGATATTTCGCGAAAGAAATAAATAGTGAGGTGCATGGCCGCGCGGTAACGCGCTGGACTTCCGTGCGGAAGGTCATCGGTTCGAGCCCCGCGCTGTGCTACTCCCCTCGAACGACACTTCTTCCGCCTAGTGTTCGAGGGTATAAGGATACCTATGACTTCGGTCATATCTATTCTTAAAAAAAAACAATCGATACAATGTATCAAAATTTTTTCACGTTTAAATGTCCTCAGTAAGGGTGCAGGCTAAAACCTAGTTTACTGAGGTATAGCAGAAAAAAATCCTGCTTAATTAAGTTTCAGTGTCCATCTGAAATGTCTTATTATTGTTAGTGTTATTTGTTCATATATTATGTACATTTATAGATACTTGTTTGTCAAGATAAATAAAATTATGGCCACTGTCAAGTTTCGTTATTTTGTTTGAAGAGTAGATGCTTATGCGATACGCATCAATAAAAAAACTTTGAAAAAGTACCAAAAATAGAAATTTTATGCAGTAAATTAAAATTAATTGAAGGTCATATAATTTATTTACCGACCAAAGTATTTCAAGAGAAGCAAAGCTGGCTGCTTATAAACTATTTTTTGTCCCTATCTCATGTAAACGATTTATGGACGTGACAAAAAAGTAATGAAGAAAGATAAATACGGTAGAAATGAGATTGTTGAGTAGAATGTGTGGAAAACTTTGATTAAGAGGAAAAGGAATAAGGACATAACGGAAATATGCGGATTTAAAGAAGATGAAGAAAGGAGTACAGGTACTGAGATGGTTCTACTACGTAGGAAGAGTGACAGATTTACAAAAATAATCAATATCAGTAGTTTAGAAGGTGCTAGAATCATGGGAAGACCTAGAGAATTAATACAATTCTGAAAGAATGAAACGCTTTTATAATAGAAGAGTCTGCACGATGTTGGACATGGCAGAAGTGATGTGTGCCAGAATAGAGTTAAATGGAGAAGTGTTCTCTCTACCCACCCCGATATGAATATGGAATGATAATTATGAATTTTAAAAAAAACTTTGATAGAGTAAAGGAAGGCTAAAGGGATAGAAACTTTCATAAAGCATCTTAATATGATAATTTTTGTGATAAATTATCGGGATGTTTCATCAATACTGAAGTCGTCACTATTAAAATGATATATGATATTTTAAAATTAGATTTATGGGAATAAAGTACGACCAAAGAAAATTGTGCAGCGAAGAGTGTTAGTTGGGTTGGAATTAATCAAGCGGATATTTTACCTTCGTGGGGGTGGGTACATACAGATTTCAACGTGTATTCGTGTATAGCGAATATTTTCATTCTATGAACAATACGAAAACCCATGTTACTTCTTAAACGTGCTGTAAAATAATTTTCATGAAAATATTTCAATCGAAATTGAATCAATACAAAAATCAAACAAAAAATCATAATTGAAACGAAAAAAAACGAGGAAAAGAGAATAATTTAATAACATTTCTGAGAAATCGTAGGAGTTGTGTGGATGTAGAAGAGGCGAAATATGTGTTATGAGATAGGAAAGTCTGGCGCTCTGTCTTCGCTGCCTACCCGACATGGAAATACCATGATGGTATGTATGTATGATGTTTTGGAAATTATATTTGCATATATTTAATGTACCAATCTAGTTCTAAGCTTCTAATGATATTACATTTAAAAAGTTTTTATTTCAGTTTCAGTTCCTGTTATACAGAAATATTATTTTTCTTTTTAGTTAGACATCTTTATACTTATTAAAGATATGTCGAAGAAGGGGATCGAATATATAAGAGTGACGTATCGGTGATGCTATATGGTGCGGAATGTTCAGCATATGCTCGAGCACAAGAGCAGAAGTGACGGCAGCAAAGATAAGGATGCTGAGGAGGATGGTGGGTGATGCTCAGAGACAAAGTTTGAAACGAATGTATTAGAAGTAGGCTACAAAGTGGCACATATAAATAACAAACTCAGGAAGACCAGATGCGGGGATACGGGCATATCGTTAGAAAATCCGAATAGTATATTGGCTGATCGTTGATTCAGCTAGAGGTGGATGGGAGAATTCGTAGAAGTCATTAAAAAAAGACGAATGGTGTGAAGGAGGACACACGAGAGCTGAAAGTAGCGAGGGATCTTGCCCACAAAAGGTAACTTTGGAGAAAGAGGACTCGAAGTGCCGACCTCACGCAGTAGAATAGAGCTAGGAGGAGAAAAAAAAGAAACCCTAATGTAAAATACTATCAAAAGATTTTTAGATTGTCAAAATACGCTGTACTTAAAAATTAAAAGAATATATATCAAGCCTATTTGATATATTGATCAAATTAGTTTACATATCTTTACAAATATTTGGCCATGCATTGAATTCTGCGCTATCGCGATCGAGCGCGCGGAAAGGGTAAGCCGGGCTGAGTGAATGAGCAGGGCAGACTGAAACTTTACTTATTAATTTCAATTACCCAAATCCCGTGGGACAAATTACACCGAGCACCTTTCATAGATTAAGCACGGTCGCACACCCGCGGCCGGGCTGTTCTATTCGTTCAACATGGTGGACGAAGATGCCAATGTAAAACTACCCATAGTTTTTAAAAATAACGAACCTTAAAATTGACGTTAATGAATTTCTTACCCACCGGATGAGTATATTAACGGGTCATATCCAACAGTCGTTATGTTATTTCTAAAAAAAAAATCCAAAGATCACTTCCTTAAAGGACTTGTTTAGTGAATAGGTTCTACATTCATTAAGCCACGGATTTAATAATTCGATACGGACGTTCTATTTGTATGGAAATTCATTGTTGATTGTAGTGCATAACATACATACCGTGTCCTTTGCGGGTTACACAGATATAACATATTTCCATACTCTTTTATGCTAACATAAAACATTCGAATCTTCTACATTCACACGATCTTCTAGCATTCATATTGCAATATTGAGGATAAAAAAATGTATATATTGTTTATTCCACCTATTAAAATGTATCGCCACTTGACGTGTTTCTACCAATGTAACGTATTTTGTTCATTGGTTGAGGTCTTGATAGGGAGCAATTCTAATTGCGTCTTATAATTTTCAAAGTTAAAAAAAGAAATACTAACCGCTGACACCGAAGAAGATGGTATGCTGAGATCAGATGGGTATTACAGAACGGACCAAATATAATAATTTAACTCAGTTATCTTGGCCGTATTTCGAAGTGGTTAAACTTCCTTTGAATTGTCAGAAGGCTCAAAATGTAAAAGTGTTGAAGATTTGAAGGGGATACTTTTTGAAAATGCTCGCATAGAAAAGAAACGCCATTATGTAAAAATAAAATATGTATTTCTGCATAAATTTAAGTACTCTTCGACAGTCACTTTAGATAAAATAAATAAACAAGACGAAACCATTAAATAAGGATTTAAATATAATTGAACTCCTCCAAGTGGAAATTAAAAGTATTTTAAAAATATTGTAATTTATTTTATCAAACACAGTTTATTCCACTTTTTGTTCCACTATTCCACAAGGCACTTTTTATTTCACTATTCCACAAAAAGGGGAGTAAACAGTGTTTGATAAAATAAATTACAGTGTCTTTAAACCTCCACAATGTTAATGCCTTAACTATAAATAATATTTATTCAATAAAGTTTTGCTAAATAATCTTAAAACTGCTTTCAAGATTTGAAAAAAAAAGTATTTAATAATATTTTTTTAAGTTTAGTATTTTTTATTAATCAAAAAGTTTCAACATCTTACTAGGTCATGGAGGTTGTCACAAAACATGACTTTGAATCTTGAGGCAACCTCCATGGCATAGTTGATAGAATACTTGTCTCTTCCTTCCACCAGGGGGATTTTGTGTACGATTGCAAATTTATAATGTAGATCTGTTATTAATCAAACTTGCTAATTTTCGGGTTAAGAAACTGACAAAAAGTCCACGAACGTTTTTAAACATTTTAATGAAAAATGTCTTGAATAAATTGTCACATGGTACGTAGCAAGGTCCTACAGTTTCCGGCCCAAAGATATATAAAGGTGATAGAATGAAACATTTTTTTGTTCAATATACCCAATTCAATACCTGTAGTTCAATATATTTATCGAACGATGAATTAATTTTTCCATACCAATGAAAAAATATTTTGATGTTTTGTTTTCAAAATGGTGTAACATCGCAGAGATCACTTCTTCGTCATTTTTTAATGTTTTTCGACGCAAATCCGATTTCAGTTTCGAAAATAAAAATAAATCATTAAGAGGTCAAGTCCAGACTATAGGGTAGGTGATTCGATTCTTGAAAACCACGGTATTGAATGGCACCCTTTGCAGCAACATAAGTGTGCACTGGCGCATTATCGTGATATAATCTCACGGTTTGTGACAGCTTTCTTCGGCGTTTTGTTTTTATGGCATCCTTTAATATCTACATTAATGACGCATAAGCCTTACCAGTAACTGTAGTATTTCTCTCTTTGAAGTCAAATAGCATTATTCTTTTACGACCCCGAAAAAATGTTGCTATAATCTTATGCGGGTTTCTGTCGTTACTGTTTTGAAACGTAGTATTATTCCCATCCACTTCTAGGTTATATTAAAATTTTCTATGGTTCACCATCTGTGGAATCAATTGTAACATGGTAATTACCCCACCAGGAAGGTTAATAAGTTAAAAAAGTTAACGAGTTTCTTCCATATAATATCACATTGCTCTCCGAAGCATCAGGCCGAGATTGGAGCGTCACTAAGCATCAGGAGTGCGTACTCAAGAATAGTCCCGACATACTCATTTCACAAGATTCTCAATCGAAGATTATCCATAAGTGATTATAGTTTGCAAGCTTAATGGATACCATTAGATCAGATCAGATATTCAATTGCGTACGAAAGGGATCCCGCCAAACTGCGGTGGGGTGGGAGGCTGTGACTTACTCTTACTCAGTACACTCCACTCGACTGAAATAATTTCATTAAGGAATATTACTGAACTATGGAAGATAAGCGAGACAGTTTATTAAAGGGTGACACAGGATACAAATTCATTTGTTGTATATAGTATTTGTTCTTTAACAACACAACTAATTGACTGGCAGGAAAAAAAGCTCTTATACACTTATTTTTAAGTCCATCGTTTGAAATGATAATCAGCTTTATTTTACTAACATTCTATCTTAGTTAACTCAAATTTTAGACGACTTCCATAGCCTAGATTAAGACGACCTCCGTGGTTAAGTTGTTGAGACACCTGCCTTCTAGCTCGGAGATTGCGGGTTCGATTCCCGTTGGTATTCAGATTTTTAAAAGGGTTCCGGTCTGTTTTTCATTTAAGGCTTTCTTAACACAGTACATTTTTTTATTGAATTTTATTTTAAAATTTTAATATAAGTATTTTTTTAAACAGAGAACTTGGTTAGTTTATCGCCATGTGATAATCTCTTCCAAATAACCATAAATATGTGAAAAAGGCCTTAAATAAAGAATATACAGAAACCTCTTTAAAAAAATGGGTAAAAAACAAACGGGAATTAATCCACAACTTCGCGGGACACGCTTCTTAAAAATTAGACCACGGAGGTCTTTGGATATTTTAGAGAAAAAATCTTAAATATAAAACTGTATACACATCTAGTGTTCTAAGAAGCATATTCTAAGCACACTTGAAAGTCGAAACTAAATAAAAAAAAATCAAAAAAAATATTCGATGATTTAAGAAAATGCAAAACAAATATAATAAAGAAATGATAATTTTACACTTTTAATAATTTGTTCTTTTATGTATATTTAGTATATCGGAAATCGGATTGAGTAACTGAGAAAATTACTTACACTTTATTATAAAAAAAAGTTAAGGAGCGTAGGTTTAAATGTAAATTGATCGCTCAAGAGATACTAACTAATTAAATATATATTAAAATAATGAAGAGGCTTTTTATACGAGATACATTAAAATGTACGTAAGTAATTCCCGTGATATTCTAATAACTTTTAAACATGTCCCCACAGAAAATGTAAGCTTTTAGATTAAAGTGAATACAATTAAGTCGGGGAAAGCCAGGCTTTAGAGGAAGGATATGCTTTGCGTCGTTTAGTGCTAACGAAGACTTGTATACCCTAAATGGAACACAGGGAATATTAAAACCAGGAGAAATTACTATTAAATACACTGATACCGAGAGAGTTAAGTTAATTGAATGAAGTCGGTTAATCATCATTTAGGACGTACCATCGGAGCTGGCGCGCTTTACTTATTACTCTATTTAGTAAAAATGCTAAAGCCAGCGCGGGAAACAAAATTAAAGTATAATGGATTGCGTATCTGCAATCTTCTTTTGCTAATCTTTGCCAATGGCGCCTGTAAGTCTTCTTTTTCTCCTTGAAGGTGAAATGGGTCATTCTCATTGTGTGTTGGGTTGATTGGAATGACAAAAAAATGTTTTTCAATTAAAGGGTGGAATTTCAAGAACTTTCCTAACATACATTTATTGTTTTATTAGCTCATTAAGAGTTGCTTCTTGCCAAGTTGAGAATAAAACATTCTTATCAAAATAAAGGAAAAGTGTTTATCAGAGAAAAATATGAGTAAAATTAAGAAAGGAATCTTGAGATGGTTTGGCCACTTTGAGAGAATGGGTTGCGAAAGACTTAGTTAACAAATTGGATGGAGACGGTTGGAGAAATTTTAACTGAGGGAAAGGTAGTAAGTATGAGAAACATAAATATATAAATATAGGTTTATTGATAGCAACATAGTACACATACGAGCACACATGTCTGGTGAGATGTATGAATGTAGAAGAGGCGAGAGTTGTATATTTTGATAGAAAGGCATAGATATCTGTCTTTTCTTTCTACCTTAAAAGGGACATGGTGTGATGGTATGTATTTGTTTGTGAGCTTTTCGTTATCGATAACGCTACGCCAGAAAAATTAAAGGTAATCTGAAAAAAAAATATCAGTTTCAAAGTCAGCGTATCTTCAAGGAATTTCTGAAATAATAAGGACTTTTAGAGAGTATATTGCTTTAATGTCCTTTACTAAAACTCGCCTTAAATGTACAAAATCTATATACAATAGTTTGAACGTTATGGAATTCCATTTTAGAATATTTAATAACAAAATCCTTTGTTATTCCACTAAGTATGGTATATTAACCCCCGCTACACGTGTTCCTACTTCCTATCTCGAAGCTCTCTTCGGGCGGAATGATCTCATTTTATTATTAGAATAATGTTTAGGTCAAACCAGTATCATATTTCATTAGCAATTTATTATTTTATATTGTATGATAAAAAAACTAATTTAAGCTTCTTCGTAAACTACTCGTACATAAACTATAAACGACTGGTTTTTATGTAGATTCAATGAAAAATCAAAATTAGATATAATATGAAAGTAACACGAGAGGATAATATTAATAACTTTTATAAAAAAATGACACAAAATCAACAAAAAGGACAAAATGTATCAAAGGGATGTGTGTTTGATGAATCTCACAATATTTTGCTTTAAAATTATTCAAATTAACGAAGATCGCGAACCGTATTGGTAATCAAACGAATTTGTTTTTCGTAGAAAACAAATATCAAAGAAACTTAATTAATAATTAAATCTTCCCCGCTCGTAGCTTAATTAAACATATCAAAAAACAAGACTTACGTCTAAAACTCGTCAAAAGTTCGTCAAGATTAATTAAATACGCAAAACACAAACAAATACATCCTTATTTATTGATAATATGAGTTGCGAGGCCGAGACAGGTGTATTCGTATGGTTAGACACCTATACACATATGTATAACCTTGTGGAGTGAGCACTTAGTAGTAGGAGCGCAATTAATAAAAATATCAAAATCACATTCATATTAATATTTCTAAGGCTTTCATTTCTTAGATTTTTTTAAATAAAATAATAAGATACAACATTTTGCAAATGAACGTATTAAAATAATAAATGCAAAGTTATCTTTTGATAGAATATTGACTGATAATTTTGGCTTATAGACTCTGCCAGAGTCTTTTTCACATTTTTTTAGCAAATTCGCTTTCAATTAATTCGCCCGATAAAATTTTGGGGTTCAGTATTACGTCTGACATTGTAAAATTATCGCATGCATATTATATTACGTCTGACATTGTAAAATTATCGCATGCATTGTATTTAAATGAAAAAATGGTTGATCATTCAAAAAACGATATTACTGTCGATTGATGAACAGAATAAGAAATAAAACAAATGTGTTTTTAAAATGACCGATGTATCGAACTTAATGGTTTTTACAATAGCGTGCAAAATGCTACAAAATAAACACAGAAAGTCTTTTTGAAACAGGCATATCCCTTAATCTAAGTTAACTGTGTAGAATGTTTCAGTTGCATTTTAGTGATGTTATACAATTAAAAAAGGGGATTATTTATTAAAATATTTAAAATAAAATATGTTTGATCATGAATATTATTTACTCAATATGGATCAAAAATAAGACTTAAAACACAGCATGATTTTAAGTCTTATTTTTAAATCATAAACAAATAATTTAAGCTTTCACGCAGAATGTTTATTTAAGAAGTTCAAAATCTAGGAAATTTAAAAAAAATAAAAGATATGTTCTGTTTGAGTGTTGAATCCCAATATTTTCTGCTCGCACTCCGCAACACTCAGCCTGATGAGGCCCCACTCGGAGTGTCCCCTATTCGGCGTGCAATAATGGAAAGAGATAATTGGAGCCATTCCACTGCCATTTTAATTAACCCTTCCTTCTACATACGTTTACTACATTAAGCAATTCATATTCAATTATAGTATTGTCAAAATTATCTAACTAAATTTGTAAATTCTTTAAATTCCTTATAGGGCATTATACGAGTATAACAACTCAACCTAAATTACTGCTTCTTCGAGAATCGACATCTTCCGAATTGGACTCGAATCTTTTTATCACAGATATATTTTTTTACAATTCGCCTTGTTTCATTAAGTTTGTATAAGTATGAAATTTGTGAAAATCACAAGTATTTATAATTTTTTTTTTGACACTTCAATGTCAATAACATTTGGAAACATGGTCTTGTATATAAATTTTTATTGGAGGCAAAATTATAATATATACTAAGGTAGTATTTATTCAATGTTCAATGTTAAAAATCACTGCAGTTATAATTTATGTGCCTCCTGGTTAGATCTGTATGAATGGATGAAAATAACAACGATTATAACCTACACAAGTGAAAAGTTTGCATATAAACTTACAACAATAGTTTTGATAATGCTCAACAAGATAAGGGTTGGAATTCTGGAGTGTAAGAAAAATCTAAGGACGTTGCATGTACTGTAATACACAATTCAAAATTCATTTACGTATAGATATATCTAGCATATGCAAGGACGATTCAGTGGTTAAGGCTGAATCTAAAATATTATTGATTTAAGGAAAGGCATAGTGTTAGGATATTAAACGAGAGGCTTTATTATTTTATGGATCCAAGGCTCCTTCAATGTAGTGAGTTGCATAGACCCAGTATGAGATGACTCTCAGTGCTGTCCAATTTAACAAACACTAAAACAACCATACACTATAAATTAAGAGATAAATAACAAACAAAAAAAGTTGCATTTTGGATCAGGTGTTTTGAGGAAAAACATAGAGCTCGTTTTATTTCTTATGATTTTAAATAAAATCAAAGCTATTGAATTACGAGTAGCTCCCGGTAATAAAATTGTCTATTCAATTATAACCATAAAAACCTCTCGATTATTTCTCACCCAATATAAATACGCTCCTATATTTCTTATCAAAACTTAGATTAAATATATCGCATTTCTTTTCATAATATAAATGTAACGAGTGCTTCGAATGCAATTTATAATGAGTTTGATTCCAGAAACATTCAAATAGAAAACCAAGTTTAATTTCCAGCGCTTCCCGGTACCGGTACGCGGGGAAATGCCAGTCCGAGGGAGGTATATACTCGGACTTGATGAAAACTGACTGATGAAGAATACTTGTAACTTTTGTATGAAGGGAGCTTCCTCGGGAATGCTAAACTTTTACTGAATTAATTTTAAGTATTTTTATAATCAGTATCTGAGTATCGATATTCTTTATGTAGAACATAATAATTGACACGTGAGCTCCTCTATAACGTCTATTTTTTAAGTGTTTAAGATCAATCGATTTTGTTCTTAAGGTGCTTATTGATTTTCGTCATATTTTTTACAATTTAGGTCGATTTGAACAATTAAAATACTCGTAAAACCTATTCAAAGAATAATTTCGAATTTAGAGTGCACTTGGACACCAATATAAGATATTATAAAAGTATTAATATGATTTACACAAAGCTTTAATATAATCAAAAACACATACTACCACATACACATATACAATCACATAACAGGCCAATGCTCGGAATGCTCAGGCCGTTACCCCCGCATCGAACGATTCTAAAAAAAAACAACACAAAAAAATAAATCCGTTCCAAAAATTTACTTGCATAATTCACAAACTCAATACACATAAAAAACACAAGAATATGAATCAGACCCTTAATTAAGAATACAATAATAATCAATTATTTTAAAGTTGTTTAAAGTATAAAGAAAATAATGATTCAATAGTGATTAATTAAATTAACTCAAAATTTTCTAGCATTTTTTTATAATCCTGCTATAAAAAACTACTATTGAAAGGTAAACTAAATGAGTATTGATAATTGTCATGTAAAATGAAGAAATATTTTAATAAATATTAACACAATAAAAAAAAGTTTAAATAATTCCGATGAACTATTTGAAGAGGTTAAGTATGTTAAATATCTGTGATGTTTGGTCAAATTCTAATACACCAAAAAAAAAATATTGATCAAAGGTTTATTTATTGTTTATAAATTCGAATACTTTCATTTACACATATGAAAGTAATTGATTTTAAATACCTACTCGTATATTTATTCAACTTACTAAGAGATCTAAAGTTTTGATTAAATTAAACTGAAAACTATTAATTATACAAATTAACGAAAGATAATTTCAAATATCATGTTTTCAGCGAACAGTAAAATAATGATAATATTCGTTATAGATATAGATCAAAATAAATATAAAATGTATGAACAAATGGAATTTGGTCGGTTATTTGGACACTTATTCATAAACTCGTTTTGTGAAAACAGTTGGACACTCCTGCATTTTACATGTTCCTAAGCACCGTATATATTCCACTTAAGAGCGTGTGATGGCATCCAATGACCCAATTGTGCATTGATTTATTTAAAACTGAGAGGAAGCGAGTCTTCTGCTCGAATAGTTAATTAAATTGTAATATGCTTGTCAATGAAAATTTTACTGAATTAAAATTTGAAATCAGGAGGATAACCCTAGGATTCAATTGAATACAAAAATGGTGCAAAGTCATATAAAGGCGGTGAAAGCACTCAAGAATTCAGACAATTGAGGTAGCTCCGAGCAATGGCGGAGGAGTGATAAGTAGAGACGTAGTCGGATTGCGAAGTCTCAACTGTCATGGCTAGCTAATGATGAAGTCCTTGGAGTGTTGGTCCAATCTTGGACAGAGTGCTCTTTCGTGGTTCATGTTCTGATGCTTGGGATACTTACTTCTGTACGATCATACGAGTATAACTTCATACCAGAAGGCATTGAACTGGTTGAACGTTAGAAATAGACGACAAATTCACATACTGTCTCTATTGTATAGTATTCTGAACTGTATCGCCGCCTCCTCTTATCTCGCCGAAAATTTTCAGCGTCTTTCCGATCATGGACTAGCACTACGCTTAAACAAAGATTGTTTATAGGTCTTTCCAGTTGGCCGCTCTTCTTCTTTTTACGTCATCCTTTACTGACCATGCAGTGAGACTCTGGACTCAGTTACAAACCAATGTTAGACTCGCTCTGTCCTTGGCATGCTTTAAGAAGCGACTGATAAACTCTTAATTTCTAGTCAGTTATATAACGTTTTTCATTCCTGATTTATTTCTTTCCTCTCCACCATGATTGCCCATCTTTGTGGGCGTATGCTCACGTATGTGTTAATGGATTTCGTGAGGATCGATAGTCATTTGAATGTTTTTTTGCGACCATGTAACTTACTTCATTTACTTTTGTCTCGTTGGCTGGAAGAGATTGCCGCATGGCAATAAACCCGGCAGATTGTATTAGCAATAAAGATGTTAAATAAATAAATTAATAAAATACTTATTTTTGAAATTCGGAGAATGATTTTAAGGAATGAGGGGCAATATAGTTGATGAGATGAGTGTGAATAGTGAAAAAATGAATTATATGGAATAAGAGGTGATAGCATATAGAGAAATTACATACGAATATGTTGCAGATGTATTTATGATCCCTACATACGGATATGCCATGGCATGTCTTGAACTTATTGAAGAAATTGTTTATAACCATACCGAGTTAGAGATGACCCATGCGGTAGAAACATATGTCATCGTCCGTCTAACAAAGGGAGACGGTTTCAGCAGGATACAACACCACAACAAGTGAAGGAGAAAAATTTCAGTATTGCAACTTTGACCCTCGTAAGATAAGGGGCAGATCATGGTGATAATGATATTACCATAGAGGTAGAATAAATATTATATTTCAAGTACGTAGCCAAAACCTTTCACACACTGTCTAAAACATCCTCAGTTGAAAGGTTTTGAGAATCCCGGGACCCTACAAAGCTTAACTTTGAAACGCCACTCAAATTGGGAAACCTAATCAAATAAATGGATAATGACCCTGTTACGTATACCTGGCAACACGTTATCAGGAGAATATGTTTATGTTAAATATTAAGTGGGGAATCGTGCGTTATTGAAATATGAACAAGTTAAATGGGATACGTAACTTCGTTTGCTTGTTTATATTCAGGGCAGAAGTTTCAATTTGATTTGTTGGCAAATAATCCACTGAATGAGAGAATTAAGTAAGGTAATGAAAAATATGAATACGAGTTCATCGAGTAAATTCATATTAATTAAATACATTCGAAGATTTCTACGGCTATATTCCAGTAGTTTAGTTTAAATGATGGTCGACGTTTCAAAGTCAATTGATTCAATACAGAAACAACCCCGAAAAACATTTGAAATATTTGTTTATACAGTTTACGGATTTTTACGTTTAAAATAATATAATGATATATTAGGAAAAAAAATTAAAAGGTTTTAAATCATAACTATTTAAGTTTATCCTGATGTGTATAAAGCTCAGATCAGAATAGATATTTTAAGGAAAATTCATTGATGTGTTTTTAAATAAATTACCCCGTGTAAATTATCTCTAAATAACGATTTGATTAATTAATCTTAGAAAACTTTTTAAACATACTCGTATTTAATACTTAATCATCGTCGACGAACATGATAAATTCATTTATAAATTCTCTCAATCTAATAAACTCTTAAACCTATAACGTACTTGACGACTACTCATTTTGGGAAGTCTTATCACAATGTATAATTATATACACGTATGAAAACTTCTCCCAAAGCTGAATGTACGAGTATTACGATCACATATCGGAAGATCTAAAAAGGTTTCTTTGTAGTTCGTCTTCCCGTGGTAAGTTTTCTACGCTTTTTCTACCAAATATGTTTATCTAAACATATGCAGATGCGGACGTTCTTAATCTAATGGCTGCAGGCACCCACCACCTTCCTATTCTTACAATCAACTTATAACATTTAATTTGTGTAATATTTTTATTTTTTCACTAATAGTGAGTTCGATTCCCTTGAGGAGAGTCTATATTGTATTGTATTAAACTTTTTTTGTATACAATACAACCTGGCGGGCTTATTACCACGTGGCAATCTCTTCCAATCAACGAAAATATATTAAAGAGGCCTCAAGTGAAAAACAGACTGGAATTCTTTTTAAAAAATCTGAGTTCCAGTGTAATTTAAACCCGTAACCTTTGGGTTAGGATAAGCGTCTTACCAACTAGGCAACGGAGGTCGTCTGCTCTCTAAACTGCGCTATAAAATTGTATTTTTTATTATTATATCAGACTCTTAGTTCTAACGGTGTAAATTTAATTTGTACTTTGTAAACATTGTCCGCGGTTTTCTTTCATATGCTGTTCTAAACATGTGCTGATACAGGAAAGTACTCAATCTAATAACCGCAGCATCTTGATAATATTTTTCTTTTTTTTTAATAGTTGGTTCGAATCCCGAATAAGAGCGCCTTTAAAGATAGTACATCACACTCTTTTAATTCATATTTATTTTTATTTTTGATTCTTATAAGAGCATTCGATTTTATATAATTTTATGTACAATATATTCCGCAGTGTCTGTCTGACAGTCAGTGTATCAGATACTCGTATCTATTGTAATTAAGAATTCTCCAAAACTAGCAACTTTAAACAAATACTGTATAGTACCCGGTGGTAAGTAATACACATCGGGCTTAAGAAAGAGACTTTCGGCCATATCGGCTAACTTCGGTTTTGTAGAGCGTCGTCTCTGTCGCACGTTGCGCTAACAGTCCGGTATCTGGAAAGAGCTAAACGACTGACAAATCGCGACGGAACACGTGTATGAATGACAGTCTCTCTTAAGCCCGATGTGTATTACTTACCGCCGGGTACTGTACTTCCGTGGAAGTGCCTGATAAGAGTATCGTTATTTTAATAGATCTTTTCAGTTATTCATTGTCAACTAACATAATTAAAGATATCAAATTACTCAAAAAATACTTTATATTTCTCATGTTTTTTATTCTTAACATCAAAAACATTTTTTTACATATTTTTTACTTTCATATACTGATAAATTAACGTGTGTGTGTCCAACCATCAAACCAAACTAGCGACGCCGTTGAAGTTGGTGCAAGTAATTCATTAGGAAAGTCGTTCAAGTGTGGCGTTGCATAAAATTAATTAGCGATACGGAGTACTGCAAAATGCGCGTTGCGTTTGCATGCAGCGGGCGCGTGCAGTCGTGGGGTTCGACTGCACATGCAGCCCTATTCTTTACCTAATTCCATTATTTCTCTAACTACTTGTATTTTGATACATGTTTAATTATTGGGTGATATTTCTATGCCGTGGGAGAAACGTAATAATTCAAACATCGATAATTCGTTAGTTATGATTGCATTCGCAAGCAAACCCAGGCACTGTTTCTATTTAAATATTGTTTTCTTAGTAGTGCAAAACAATTTGAATTGATATTCAATTTATTTTAATACCAAACAAGAAAACAGTAGAAATAGTAAAACGTCATTTTTGTAGGAGCGGCGGAGTTTACAGCCTATGCATTTCCAGAACCTAGTTTCTCCCCTAACTCTCGCTGTTTCAGGTATTTAGTCGTGTGGTTACCGCACAAGACTTACTCGTATGTGTTAGTCTATCGATAGTTTAAAATTACGGTAAGGTATCCTCCTAAATAAAGACATTTGACCTTATTTTATCAAGATACTTACGACGTATATTTATCACAGAGAAAAATCCATAGTTCTTAGAGAATTGAATAAAACTTCTTGAGCCATTGTTGTCATTTAGAAAGGCTTACGCATAATCATATCACGCTTATTCAATTTCATCTGAATAACTTACATTATACGCATTAAGCGTAATTAAATATGTGTAAAAAGAATACGTGGTGTGTCGATGTGTGAAAGAATAAGAAATGTAATTATTAAGTATGAAAGTGACATAAAACACTGGTGCGTTAAGTAGAATGATAAAGATCACGTTTATGTGGTTCGGATATACTGAACGGATGAGTGACGAAAAACTGACTAAACAAATTTACCATGTAAAATAAAAAGAAACCATGGTAGAGAGAGACCGAAAAAAGTGTGGTTGGACCAATTAATCGAAATTTCAAAAGAAAAAAGACAGAGGGGATTGTACGAGAATATATATCAGGTCTGTAAACATGAAACCGGATTTTTTTTTAGAAAATACACATTTATTGTATGAAAATGGTAAAAAATATTTTATTCCAAGTATTGCCCATCGCTAGCTACACATTTTCCCCATCTCTCTGGCAATTTGTGAATGCCACGCCAAAAAAACTGTTGCTCTTTTGAGGCAAACCAATCATCGAGCCATTTTCGTAAGAAGTGAAGCGCTGCTCAGCAAGTGCGTGTCTCATCGATGCAAATAAGTAGTAATCGGATGGAGCCAAGTCTGGTGAGTAAGCCGCATGCGAAAGTATTTGCCAACTAAACGCCTCAACCGTTTCCTTGACCGGTTTTGCTGTGTGCGATGGTGCATTATCATGAAGCAAAATCACTTTGTGTTGCTTCTTTTGATATTCTGGTCTTGGTTCAAATCCATCATTTGTTGTCAGAAGTGTTCAGTATTAACGGTTTTACCAGGTTTTAGCAGCTCATAATAGATAACACCCTTTTGATCCCACCAAACACAGAGCATTGTCTTCCGTCCATAGCGATTTGGCCTTGCAGTCGATGTCGCTGGTTTGCTTGGAGATACTCATGATCTTTTACGCTTAGGATTCTCGAAATATAATATATCCATTTTTCATAGCCAGTCGCAATTCGATTAAGAATTGATTTTCTTTTGTACCTGGCGAGCAGCATTTCGCAAGTGGTTTTTCGGTTTTCCTGCTGTCTTTCATTCAGTTCAAGTGGAACCCATTTTCCCACCTTCTGGATCTTTCCCATGGCTTTCAAACGTATGGAGACGGCTTCTCGTGTCACATTTAATTGATCCGCGAGTTGTTGCGTTTGAGCGTCATCCTCATCTAACAATGCTTGCAATTCGGCATCTTCAAACTTTCTCGGTGGTCTTCCACGTTCTTCGTTTCTCACGTCAAAATCGCCACTTTTGAATTTTTAAAACCACTCAAAGCACTGTGATTTATCAAAAGCATGCTCACCGTAAGCTTCGATAAGCATGCGATGCGATTCTGCAACAGTTTTCTTCAAATGGGGACAGAAAATCAATGCTGTCCGCAAATCGTAGTTTTCAGGCACAAAAACAGACATGTTCAACGCTATGAAAACATATGTAGTTGTATTAAACTTGTATTATTGGATGTAAAAGTCTTTGACAAATGTAAACGCAAGAAAATGGCGCCAATGACGTGGTTTGACAGTCACTACATTGACAACTAGATCCATCTATGAGCAAATTCCGATTTCATATTTACAGACCTGGTATGGATGTGGAGGAGGCGAACGAAGTATGTCGTGAGAAAAGTTTGACGCTCCACCCTCTTTGCCCACCCCAAGAGAAAAGGTGTGATGGTATGTATAAACATAATAATTCCATAACCATATTATTTGAATAATCTAACATAATATGGTTTTGTCTGTGTTATGCTATGAATATCGTATCTCGGTCCATTTTTTAATTCTCCTTTTTTTTAAAATTCGTCCACAAGAAAAATACAAAAGATTAAATGAATTCTGTCAGTTTTACCAATTAAAAATAATGGCAGCCTTTCCGATTGATGTTCAGCCAGAAACAAATCAGCCGCCGTGCCCCATGCCCTGTGCATTCCTCGCCTTTGCCAAAGAGATAATAGGAAATTACAAAATAACAGTTTGGAGGGAACTGTGAAAACTAATCAAGATATTAATTGCACTCCTGTGCCCGGCCCGGCCCGCCCCTACAACAACTTAGGACATCATGTAACGACCACGTGGGAAAATGAAATTAGAAGGAACTCCGTTTTTTATGAAATTAGTTGAATATTATTTATAACATAATATAATATAATATATGGTAATTGAAAAGGATGACAGGACAAGGAAATGCGATATTTGGGTCAACAAGGGAGGATAGGAACGAGTTGAAGATTTCTGCTATGAGGAAAGTATGTTTACAGACGACATAAATATATATTGAACAGCGAGCGAATCGCAATAGGAAACAAAGCCAATGGGGCACTAAAATACATGTACTTAAACAAAGCAATATTAAGATCTACCAAAATGATGGTTCATTACAGCGTATTATTGTCAACATTTAAGTACGTGGATGTGAAAAATGAATAAAATACGCCGAGTAAATTCGGTATAAATGCGTGTACTGAGAAGAATATATGTATGTTATGGTGTGTCTCAAATTCTCGAAACATTGGCCCTTTGATGATTCGTTGAGTTACTATCAGTCAAACTTTTTATTTTCTTCCACAATAACGTAGTAACAACAAATTATTTGTGTAACTTCAGCATAACAAGTCTACACATGTTGGGCAATCAGTATGCGCATTGTATGGACTTTCACATGACTGACTACTTACAAGAGTCAAGTGAAGAAGTTGTTCGTGCTGTGATGAATTAAGTAAATTATATGTTTTTGCCTTGTTATTGGGTTCTCGCTGTGATGAATTAAGTAAATTATATGTGTTTGCCTTGTTATTGGGTTCGAATAATACTGGTATTATCTAGTTTACAACACTGCTTACATGTCAATGTTGAATTTTACTCGTAGTTTGTATCAAAAAGGCCATTCGACTGTTGAAAGAAAATAAAATAAAATAAAAAATAAATTAGATCAACATCACTATTAGTTCAATAGTATAATCTCAGTATCCAGTTTAATATATGCTTTAGAAACGTTGACACTTGAGTCAGAATAGTGTTATAAACTCCAAAAGACCTCATAAGATAGATAAAAATATTCGCGAAAGCCTATAAACACTAATTATTTTATGTTTAAGAGAAAATAAATTGAAAAAAGAACGCTTTAAACTAGAGTAAAGATACAGGTAAGACACGCCCGTCCATCCCTCGCCCTTGAGGTATTGTGGGTCGCAAGGGAAAAAAACACCCTTTTAGTACTGCCCCGTTCCCGCCCGATGGACTTTTCAATTATTTTTTGAATTACGATCGTCACGAAGAAATTGAAAAGGATCAAACAAATTGAATCGAGCCAGGCACCGCCGCCAGTCGGAACACTACGAACAAGTTGTTTCCCTATTAAATCTACACAAATGCGTTTGTTTTGCTTACATTTATATACACAACAGCGAGACGTGGCAAAATAGAGCCTATTGCGAAATGATGAAATTATAATAGTTTTTTATATTTGTAAAATTAATTAATATATAATAATGTCTATCACCATTGGTTATTTAAAAATTCAATTGAAAATTTTTCTCTTAGGTTTTTATCACATTTTGAATGAATTTTGTGTGAATTATTGTTTTATAACAGATTAATGTAACCTGGACACTTATCGGCTCCGTAGTGTGAAGTACGAGGCATATCCAGAAAGTAAGTGTACTGAATTTTTGTAGGTTACAATTTTTTTTATTTAAACAAAAAAATTACGTGGTTACTGAAGTACATATGTAAGATATTTTGCGGCATAGTCGCCATTCCTCTCAATGCAGGTGGTGAAGCGGGGTATCAACTTTTTGATGCCTTCCTCGAAGTAGTTTCCCGCCGACCCCTCCGTCCACTTCTCCACCTCCTCCTTTAGCTCCTCGTCGGTTGAAAACCTTTTTCCACCCATGTGCAGCTTCAGGGAGGTAAAGAGATAGTAATCTAAAGGTGCTAGGTCAGGGGAATGCGCGGGATGGTTCAGGACATCCCATTTAAACGAGGCGAGCAGTTCCTTCGTGGCGTTGGCCGTGTGTAGTCTGGCATTGTCGTGCAGCAGGCAGACTCCCTTTGTCAGCATGTCTCTCCTCTTGTTCTGAATCGCCCTCCGCAATTTTTTTAGGGTCTCACAGTATCTTGCAGAGTTGATGGTCTCCCCTTGAGGCATATATTCAATTAAAATTATGCCTTGACAGTCCCAAAACACGGATGCCATGATTTTCTTGGCTGAAATTGTGGTTTTGAACTTTTTGGCGGAGGGTGAAGAGGTGTGACGTGACCGTTTTTAAACTCGCGACACCACTTGTACACACTCGTACGATTCATAGCTTTATCACCATATGCAGTTTTCACCTCATTATAAACCTCAACCGGAGGTTTTCCCTTTCAAACGAGATAACGGATGACGCCGCGTATTTCGCACTTGGCGGGAGATTGGATTGACATTTTTCACGAAACGTGTTGTCGCGTCGACACTTCTCAACGTACTGACCTCGAACCGGTCTCGTTGCGGAGGGGAAGGGTCAGGCTACACGGAAGTCTAGCCAACATGTCGAAAATAAAATCTACCCGGTCGTGAGAGCCTCAGTACACTTACTTTCTGGATACGCATAGTAATTCGAATTTTTCACTATTATTTCAAGTAATTTTAGTTTAAATTTTATATGAAAATGAGTTAAAATATTATATTTTATTCTCATCTATCATATATGTGTATGTGCGTTGTGGACACTTATCATATAATACCAATGTTATGATTTTTAATTTTGGTCAACTAACATTCTGAAATTGTTACTTTTAAAATAAAATATAAAAAAATATCAACGATTGTCTCAGAACAGAATATTTCCCCTTGTCGTCACCATCACGCCAATTCCACATTTGGATAGGCAGAGAGAAAAAACTTTACGTCCTATCCAAACACACATCTTGTGCTTCTGCCAAGTCTACCGACTCCTCTTTTTAAGTATTATTAAGACAATTATATACGTTGAAATTCATCAATTGTGAGAATGCATGGGTTTGGTGGATATATGATAATGTAGATATTGTTGTGTTCAGGAGGGCCCTTCTCCGGCATTTTCTCAATTTTCGGTTTTGACTGGGATACTGATTATTCCATTTTCATGTTGTCTTGTTTTTATTTGTTTATAATTTAATTACTTTTTAATATTTGCTGATTGAATTTTTCGTTGAATCTATTTGATTGTACTGCATATTGGTGATTTCATGTATGAATTGTATTGATTTTTACGAGTTGTTGACATTTCATCTTCAAAAATCTGCTTCGATGATAGTCCACATAGTACCAACTTTGATATACGGGAGTGAAACGAAGATATTGAAAAATACTAAAAAAAATGCCATGTAAATGCGTGCACTGAGAATAATATATGGGATGGCAATTTCTGACAGAATACTGAATGGAGTGATTAGGGATGAATGTGAATTTAAAGCTAATGTGTTGAGTAAGATGAAGCATTCAGACATGGTTAACGCATGTAGAACGAATGCATGAAGAAAGATAAACAAAAAATATACTGCGCAACTGTGAGCGTATGGCGTCGTAGAGGAAAATCTGGAAAAGCATGCTTGGATCATGAGAATTATATTTTGAAAGATAAAAACGTAGAAAGTTGTAGAGTTGTATGAGAAGGTGTATGGAAGTAGAATGGGCTAAAGATGTGTCGAGATAGAAAAGTCTTGCCTATCTCGACAGGGTAATGGTGTTGTGGTATGTATGTTATTTAGTAAATATTACTACGATTTGTCAAGGACGCTTGAATGTCGTATATTATTTTAATAAATTAATATTTTTCTAAATAACAGTACTGTGTCTTTATGTTACTTTAAAGTCGTCATTGATTTAACGAAAAAAATAAAATATATAAATGAAGAAAAAGTAGTAACCTTAAATCATAATAATCGACTTTCGATTCCGCATCAGTCGGCCTCACGACTCAATGAATAATTTGGATAATCCAAGAGACATTATCAGTAAGGAAACAGCAGTCAGCGAGTAGGAATTTATTTAAAGCTCTATTCATTTCAAATGTAGTTCACAAGTGTTAATATTAATTAATAGAGACAAGTCTAATTAACGCGAGCTCGTGACGGAACGCTGAAAAAGGCCAACTAGCCGAGTTGGCTGTAAATCAAGAATTATGTACTGCCGATTGCACTAGAGGCGTATTTATTGGGACTAAAATAGGGTCAACGTGTAGAAGTTTCAATATAATTATTTTTAATATGATTAAAAAAAAACAAATTCAAAAGTATCTTTATATCCCCGGATGTAAATTTCGAACTCGGCTTGTTTTGTCAGAGGTGAGTGAAGAATGCGAGATTCGAGCCGGCTTAGCACTACGTTGTAATTATTGAAGATACAGCCTTTCACTAAATAATTATTTAAAATCTTTTTGGTTGGTTGGTAGAGATTGCTACATGACAATAAGCCCGCCAGGTTGTACTGTATATAACGAAATACAATACATTTTTGAAATCCGTGAAATATCTATAAGATTCTAAACATTATTTATACGTTTGGTTAGAATATTTTTTTCTCTTTATTATTTACGAGTATTTGTCAAATAAATTATTAAAAAATAAATACACACATTCCATCACAACGTGTTCTTTTTGAGATAGGCAGTAAAGACATATCTCCAAGCATTTCTATGCACACAGCTTTCGTCTCGAACATACATCTCGTCAAACACACAGCTTTCGTCTCGTCCCCGATCATACACCTCGTCAAAATATGCTCTTCAATTCTTTCATCAGCATACTTCTTTCTCATTCATTATTTCTTTCAGACAAATATATTTGCTTTTTTAGTCAATTGGAATTCACAATCGCAATGATAATACAAAAAAAAAATCACAAGTGTATTTTTCTTAAATTCATTATCAATAATGACTTCCGTGGCCTCATTAGTGAAACATCCGGATGTAGCGAGAAGGGTCGATATCTGTTGATAACTAGATTTTTATTTAAAAAATAATGGTCCTAGTCTGGTTTGTACTTAAGGCTAGTTTAACACCTTTCTGGTTGGTTGAAAGAGTTTACCAGATAACAATAAATCTACCAGGTTGTTCTATTATATATACAACGAAAGCATAATATATTACAATACTTTGAGATTATATTTTTATATTTTTCAAGATAATATTTTAAAAACATTTGCGCAAACTCGATCAGTTCTTTGCGTAAAAATATCTGTATAGTAATTATTCCCGAGTACCGTTTATTGAATTAAAATATTAAACTGTAGGAATAGTTAAGATAGAAATGACAATGCTTTGACACATAAAGCGGTTTTTTTTCCATTTCTACACCACTGCAAGTGCGTACCATGTTAGAAATCGTTGACTTAGAGGTGAAAGCAATTTACATTTTAGTCAATTAAATGGACACTTCAGCGGAGGTACTAAATCACCTTATGCGCAATACTCTTGACATATTTATTGGCACCGTTCGCAGACTGTCTACAATTTGAAACCGAGAGAAGAGACCTTAATGATGACCATCTCGTAAGATGCGAATACCTTTATATCTGCAAGTGCTTAAGAGAAGATGCCATCGTTAATTGTCAAGGCGATTGAATAACTTAGCACCAGAGACGGACTAATATACTCGTATGTATTGTACAATTAGGAATAAAACGATGACACTGTGTAAAATGACACTGTGTAAAAATAGATTGCTAACTAACAAAACATATTTTATACATATCATCACGCCGTGTGCATTTCTCTTTCGGGGTAAGTAGAAAAGACAGGATACCTGACTTTCCTGTGCTGACAAACATCTTTCGTCGCCTCTACATTCATGCACCCTATTATACCCTCCTACGATTTCTAACATTTTTTATTAATATTGAAATTCGACTTGATTCAACAATTTTCACATTGTCTACATATATTCCATGTCTACTCTCATTTGCACTATACATTTCTTTTGTTAATCTTACTTAATTTATTCGTTCTACATGATCCATCTACAGCCCAATCCATCTCAGATTGCTGCACTTCATCAGCTTAATACGAGTATACTAGCCAAAAGTTCACATTCATCCGTAATCATTTCATGCCATATTCTTTCATACATTGTTCTTCTCTGTATTCTTCTCAGTGCATGCGTTTTATAGCATTTATTCAGCTACTTTCCGTATTTTTCCATGTCTACGTTTCACTTCCATATATCAAAGTTGGTGCTTGAATACTATTGTGGACTATTATCTTAGCAGATTTTGATACTGTTCCGTTCGAGTCAACAAACATTGGAGTTTAAAAAATGACTATGAAAAACAAGAAACCAAAACTATAATAAATACAAATGTAGTTTAAAAGTTTAAATAGAAAACACATTCAGTAGTGAAAATTAAAATGATAAATTAAATCATTTGAATGCGTCTTGGTATTTTATTTAAAAATAAAAAGTAATTTAAGGTTCCTTCGGTGACGTGACATGACGTGATATTCAAATATATTTTCAAAATAATCCATTGATACTTGATGCTTTGGAAATGCTGGAATGTTAATAAATATTATAAAATTATGTTGAAATATGATTTGATTTTAATTAATTCAATTTAATGCTTGACGTCACACTCGTGTTAAGAAGGTATTAAAAATGATGAAAAAACGAAATTAACTTAAAATGAAGAAATTCAAAAAGCATTCAAGTGGTTAAATATTTTATGTTTTTTACGTGCAATTGAATATAAAGTGTTTTTATATTGTTATAGTAAATAAAATAACGCAGTTCTTGTACTAACTAGGTATACAAGAATTATTGAAGCCTTAATATATTAAGACAGACAGACATAAATTATTGAATACTGAAATAATAAGATCTCATGAATTATGTACATATTTCAAGATTCACTAATGAAAAAATGTATTCAGAAAAAATAAAGGTTAAGATTTAAAGACAAATAATATTTTTGTTATCTTTTGTTGAAAAATAAATATTTGGAACAAAAAATAATTTTATACGTATACTTAGAAAAATACTGGAATATAATACCCCTTGATATCAAATTACTGTAATAGCATCAGTGTTATGTCTATTTTATAAACACAAAGACAGTCCAATGAATAATAAAACAATAGTAGTTTTAAAAAGAGATAAAGGCGAATATAGAGAAAGCGACAAGCGCTTTCATTAAAATAGAGCCTTTTTATGCAAACCAAGATCTGAACCTGGAATTGAGAATTCGTATGCTCAACTCTCCTCTATGGAATGGGGGCGTAGATATCTTCTCAGCTCTTCTCTATGGAAAAGGAGCGTAGACACTAAACTAGGAAGCATCACATAGGATCCAGGTTATCAAGATGTAGATCTACAGAGGAATCCTCAAGATTCCCTGGACGGATCGTGTTACAAATGTGGAAATGCTTGTGCGTATGAATAAGGACCAAGACCTGCTAACATATGTGGAGGTTCGCAAATTGCAGTATCTTGATCACATAATGAGAGACACAAAAATAAATGACAGACGGGTCAGAGTAAGATACCGCATCTCGTGGCTAAAAAAAGCGAGAATGGTTTTAGGTGCTGGACAGCAGTAAATAAGATAAAGGATTGCCATTATAAAAGCCAACCTCTGATAAACTTCGAGAAAAAGAAAACGTAGTTTTAAACAGTAAATTAATGAAATAAGTCACGAAAGAAAACTATACGAAAAGAAGGTGGTGTTACTTACTAAAATATTTTTTTTTGGAAAACATCTGCCTTAGTCCTTACCTGAAACAATCAAAAAATACATTTAAGAATTATACTTTGCATTGTTATTCTGAATTTAAAAAAAAAACAAAATTCATTAAATACAGTCACCCTAAAACGAGGCGAGTTTGTTGCTTTTAAATGTCAATGTCGTAGAAATGAGAGCGTTGCGTAAAGGTGTGCAAAAAATATATGACGTGAATAAGGATTGATGAGATTAACAAATAATGGGAATCGAAAGAAGATGCAGGTT
Source organism: Odontocerum albicorne (assembly GCA_949825065.1). Taxonomy (NCBI): domain Eukaryota; kingdom Metazoa; phylum Arthropoda; class Insecta; order Trichoptera; family Odontoceridae; genus Odontocerum; species Odontocerum albicorne. Next base: position 20,930,976 of record OX463841.1, on the reverse strand, counting down.
TTAAGGTACAAAAAAGAGCATTGATTTGGCTCATCCACGTAGAAAGAACGAATTATGACAATTTTACCAAAATAATCTTTTCAAGCAGTAAACAAGGTACAAGAAGCTTAGTAAGACCTAGAAAAATGCGACATGATCAAACAAGATCTGAAAGAGGGAAGAGTTAAAGAATTTATAATAGCAGAGCATGCATGACGAGGTGTATCGCGAAAGCGGAAAGATGCTAGGATAAAATGAAATGGAAGTTTATTCTTGCTACCTAACCCATTAGAGACATTATGTGATGATGATGGTGGTGAATAAGATTTTGAATTGATGAAAAAGAAAACTGGATTTTTGATGAAAGATTTCATTCAACCACGCTTAGGAATTTATTTTATATTGTATTAAAAAATTAAATACTACAGATTATTGTCGCAAAATGTATAGACACCAATAAATAATTTACTTGTAATTTTACAAAGTACTCTTTCTGTAAAAAAACCTATAACTTAACGTCGTTAATAGCATGTAAATAAACTACTAGTATTGCTAGATATTTGGGTTCTCTGCCAAAATCAACACCTTCCTAAAATTACTCTAAGTAATGCTTAGTAATATGGCTCATAGTTGGGTTTGGAACAGATTTTCCTCGGGAGTTGAAACAAGTTGGAACATCGCGAAGCCCGTGGAGTGCTGGTATAATATTACAGAGCAGACGAACATCACTCACGGTTTCATTCATTTGCAGTAAACTCGCCCATACACGGAGGTTTATGTGTTTCCACTCCATTCAGTAATCAAGGAATAATGGGCTGTCTGTATTAAGGTGGGAACTTCCGTTAATTAATTGGGAACTATTGCTACTTGGTTAACTGCAAAATTAAGTTTAAAAAAAATAAGATGTCATTTTTTAGGAATCCTTAACTGTGGTGTGCTTAGCGTGATTCCGGTTACTTTATATTGCTAATTAATATTGACATTGATATGCAAGATTTTACATATTTATTTTGTAATATGAGTTCAATTTACATACATAATACTATCACACCGTCTCTTGTCGGGGTAGGCAGAGAGGACATTTCCCTATCGCGATATACATCTTTCAGCCTTATCTATCCACAAACATTCTCATACAGCCTATACGATTTCTCTGATTTTGCATTTCCTTCTTTCAGAAAATTATTCAATTGATCCAACAATACTTTTCTCAGTTTTTCTCAGCACGTCTTCCACTCATGTTTGCTCTGTATATTTGTTTTGTAAATTGTCTTCATTCATTGGTTATATATACCCAAAACATATATAGTGCTTTTATTCATCCTACACAATACATATAGTAAGTCTTAAGTTTACATTCGTTCTTTCTAATTTAATTAAAAATTTTGTAATACATTGTCACCCCATGTATTCTTCTCTGTATAGCCGATTTCTACACTATTTATTCGGCTCTTTTCAGCCTTTCCATGTCTTCATTAAATTTATTTTTAATTTTTCTATACATTTGAATATATCGTTTTATAAATTAGAATTGCTCAACCTGTCACAACTTGAGGAATTCTGCTATTTGGGTAGTATTTTCTCAGATGATGGAAATTTTAAGAGGGATATCGAAAGGCGTGTAGATATAGGAAACAAAGTCAACGGGGTAATAAAACATACTCGTATATACTCGAACCGGAAAATATCAAAATCTACTAAAATGATAGACCACATTAGTATTTTGGCACCACTTGGTTGAATGAGAATAAAAGGTGAATGTGAAAAAAGACTGAAAAGAGCCGAAAAAATTCTGTAGAAGTGCGTGCTTTGAAGCGAGTACATGGAGTGACAATGTGTGACAGAATACGGAATGAAGTGAATAGGGATGAATGTGGACTTAATGCTGATGTATTAAGTAAGATGAAGAAGAATACGCTGAGATGGTTTGGGCATGTGGAACGAATGAATAAAGAAAGGCTAACAAACATAAATGTAGTGCTGATGTGAGAGGGAAGATGTGTGAGAGGAAGACCAAAAAAAGTCTATTTGGACCAAGTGAATAATATTCTGAAAGAAAGAAACGTAGAAAGTCGGAGAAATTGTTGTATGAGAAGGTGTATGGATGTAGAAGAGGCTAAATATTGGTGTGGCGATAGGAAAGTCTGGCGCTCGGTTGAAAATGGCGTGATGGCACGTGTGTATGTATGTTATTAATTTAAATATGTAACTTCGAGTATAGGGAAACATTTTGTTTCTATTATAAAATTTAATAATACTTTATTTTAAACAATAAAGAATGTCATTGATAAAGATTTGATAAAGATTAAAAAAAAAGGAAAAATTAATATTACTATATTCTGAAAATTTATCAAATTATACGATGATTAACTATAAAAAATTAATTATTATATTGTAAAAAAATAACAATAAAAATAAAATAACTAAGAAAAAATTATACTCTAAAATAAATTGAACAATAAATCATTCAAAGTTGAAGAATGCCACATCAGTCCGAGTTGAATGTAACATAATATTGAATAATAATATCTAACGAGTCATAAAGATATCAGTGACAATAAAACATCTTTGAAAATTTTTTTTTTGAGAATCTTCTTCATAACTAGTGTTCCGTTGGTCATGATAGTGGGTCGTGAATGACATCCGATCATTAATTTTATTAATTTTAGCTAACGTCCAAGTTGCGCAAATAAATCAAGTATCACAACCGGTTATATTGTGTGGCCAATCGTCCAATTAAGATATGCGGCTATCCACCGGACCTAATGACATTAAGATCCAATTAGCGTGATAAAACGGGATCATTCGATAGATAAACAATTTTCCAAACACAATCAATTAAATAAATAAATTTATAATCTTAATAAGAATAATCCATATCTGAATAATGTATATAAATCATTTTAAATATCAAGATGAACTAATTAATCGTTTTTCGATTCGAGTTGTTATACCGTGTAAAATATGAATAACTTTCGAAAACGTTGTAGTTTTTGTCTTCTTAAAAAACGGCCATGTACCTCATATGTACAACATATGAGGTGCATGACCGCGCGGTAACGCACTGGACTTCCGTGCGGAAGGTCGTCAGTTCGAACCTCGCGCTGTGCTAATCCCCTTAAATGGCGCAGAATGTTTTTCAGCCTACCTCTAAAGGTATAAGGGTACCTATGACTTCGGTCATATATATTATTCTTCATACGATCGTCTCATTTCAGGTGCACCATCGGATCCAGTACAGCGGTGTGCCCTGGGAGTTTGCTGGTATTCATCGGTTTACTTATTTAAAATACGAGAAATGGGGGAAAAAGTTGATAAAAGCGTCACGGACACAGCTTCGCTTTCCAACTAAAGTGACGTTGGAATGGCGAGGGGATCCTCGACTACGAGGTCCAGTAACGACGATGACGACAACATATTATGTTGTTGAAGATATTGCTGTACGAGCATATCAAAAAGTCCACCAAGTATAGTATTGTATTATACTTTCGTTGTCTACAGTACAGCCTGATGGGCTTATTGCCATATGGAAATATTTTCCAACCAATCAAAAAGCTGTTAAAGAGTGAACATTAAGTGAAAACCAGACTGGATTTTTTTTTAAATCTGGGTTTCAGCGGGATTTGAACCCGCAATCTCCAGGCTGGGAGACAGGCGTCTTACCAACTAGTCCACGAAGCTCGTCAAGGTCGTCGGAGGCCACGGATGTACACAAAGAAATGGAAATAATAAATGTTATTGCACATGAAACCTAGCGACTTCCACGGCCTAGTTAGGAACACGCCTGGTTTTGAACCAGAGGGTTGAGGGATCGATTCCCGTTAGAGACAGATTTCTTTTCAGCAAGGTTCCAATCTAGTTTTGCTGCAGGTTTCTAAAACATCTTCCTAGTTGATTGAAAAAAAAAACGATATGGTAGCAAACTACACAGTTGAACTGTATACGAGTATAACAAAAGTGTAATACTAAAAGTATTGATAGATATATGAAAATTATATTTGTTATTGTTCATTATTGAAAAATGTTATATTTTTATTTCAGATTATTAAAATATAAAATTAATCGTTGTTTTTTGACTTGATTACCTTTTTCTGAATATTTAATACATACCATACATGCACATCATCACGGCAATCCCTTGTCTGGATAGGCAGGGAGGACAGAACGCCGGACTTTCCTATCTCGACACACATCCTTCCCCTCTTCTACATCCATATATATTCTCATACATCTCATATAATTGCACTCATGTTTCCTTCTTCCAAAATATCATTTACTTGACCCAACCATTCTACCCAATGTTTTCCTCTACCACACCTTCCACTCTATTTACACAATATAATATATTTATCCCCAGATGATACCACTGTACACAATAGTGCATGTATTGTATTTGAATGTGTTATATATTTGTTATTCTTCTTTCATTCATTCGTTCTACATGCCCAAACCATCTCTTCTTCTTCTTGACGTGCCCTGTCAGGTCCCCCCGACGTTGGCAATCACTCTGGCGAAGGCTTCTCTGTCTTGCGCGACCCGGAACAGCTCCTCCACACGTCTCATTCCGGTTTATATTTCGCAGCCAAGACGTTTGCCTTCTTCTCCATAGTGATATCCTGGGAATGATAATCAGGGTGGTTTCCCGTTGCCTTCCCTGATAGGTGTTTCTGTAGGGGTCACCCTCCCTTAGCCGGGGGGGTCCGGTTTTATGGCGCCGGACACTCGCACATTCATCCTCTCCTATCTGCTATGGCACTGATGGTAATATGCCAGTGACCACATTGCCCAGGGCTCGCGGGGCTTAAGAGGCCACTCGTGGACGCTAGGAGTAGGACTATTGGTAGTGTTGCTGATGGAATGCAACTATGGCGTTACGCGGTATTTTATAGGCACACATTTTCCGGCAAAACATGCACCACCGCGACCCTACCAAACTTTGAGCCCCAAACCATCTCAGAGTGCCCTTTTTCATATTTCTCAATACATCAGCCTTCAGTTCACATTCGTCCCTAATCACTGAATTCCGTATTGTGTCATAAATTGTCACGTCGTGTGTTCTTCTCAGTGCACGTATGTCTACAACATTTATTCGGCTCCTTTCAGTCTTTTTCCACGCCCACGTTTCATTCCTGTACATTAAAGTTCATACTAAAATACTCTTGAAGACTATCATCTTAGCAATTTTTGACCCTATTTAATTCGAGAATATATATTTTATTAATCTCTTGACTTTGTTTCCTTTCGTTGCACGCCGTTTGATATATCTTTTAACTTTTCCATAATTCGAGAAAATACTTCCTAAATTCTTTAATAGTTTTAATTAATATTTGATCAGAGGGTGTTTTCGCAATTTTTTCAAATAAGGGTACTGATTGCATTACGTTCGAGTTAATGGAAAAGATTAAATTTTTATAGGCAATAAAATTGCGTATAAAACCAAATTAATAGGTTATCCGAGCGACCTCTCTCGGAATTTGAAAGCTAGCCACTAATAGTGGTTTAATCATATTAGGCGTCCCTTTCTCTTAACACACCTCTCATAGGGCGAGGGCCGTAAACCCATCCCATACACAAGAAAATATTCCTAAACACACCAATACACTATTTCTTATTTTATTGTTCAAATTTGTATTGAAATTATAAACGTAATTCAAATTTCCAACAGCTTTTCCACAAACACCTATGATATATAGCAGCGCGACCTAGATGTTTATTGATAACGTAATACGGTCATTAAATTTCCATCAGATATTCTACGAGTACAAACACCTATATTGCAGCGCGAGCTAGGTGTTTGTGGATAACGTAATACGGTCATTCAATTTCCATCAGCTATTCCACAAACACCTATACTGCAGCGTGAGCTAGATGTTTGTTGATAACATAATACGGTCATTCAATTTCCATCAGCTATTCCACAAACACCTATATTGCAGCGTGAGCTAGATGTTTGTTGATAACATAATACGGTCATTCAATTTCCATCAGCTATTCCACAAACACCTATATTGCAGCGTGAGCTAGATGTTTGTTGATAACATAATACGGTCATTCAATTTCCATCAGCTATTCCACAAACACCTATATTGCAGCGTGAGCTAGATGTTTGTTGATAATATAATACGGTCATTCAATTTCCATCAGCTATTCCACAAACACCTATATTGCAGCGTGAGCTAGATGTTTGTTGATAACATAATACGGTCATTCAATTTCCATCAGCTATTCCACAAACACCTATATTGCAGCGTGAGCTAGATGTTTGTTGATAACATAATACGGTCATTCAATTTCCATCAGCTATTCTACAAACACCTATATTGTAATACGGTCATCCAATTTCCATCAGCTATTCCACAAATACCTATATTGCAGCGCGAGCTAGATTTTTGTTGATAACGTAATACGGTCACCCAATTTCCATCAGCTATTCATCAAACACCTATATAGCAGCGCGAGCTAGATGTTTGTTGATAACGTCATACGGTCATTCAAAACTTTTAATACTAAAATCATATCGTCGAATTTTAGTCGTATCGTATCCCCGTATTGTTAATTTAAAAAAACGTTGTATGACTTGATCTCGTCAATTGCAAAAATACCACTACCTTTAACATAAAGATGAGAAAATAAGAAGAAACGAAAGTATTTGCAGTCGTTAACTTTTTGATCATATTTTTACTTTTCTTAAACCTATATATCATGATCAATATTCTTTTTCGGTTGTTATATTTCAAAATATCAAGTTATATTTTTAGTTGATAGAAAGTTTACATATATCATGAAACGTCATTAACGTTTTTCTCCTCGCATAGTGTTTTATGTTTTCAAATTTGGTACATATCTACGATTAAAATCTTAGTTGTTCGAAAAAAAAAATCTTCAAAACTGTACAAAATTACCAAATAATTCCCAGCAAAAATTAATCAATCCATCAAAAAGATATCTTCATTATGCATTTCCTTCACACCTTGAAGTGATTGTGAAAGTTGGTCTGGATGTTAGTGTTTGTTTGATCAAAACGTTTTTTTAAATTTTAACTCATATATTTGTTTATCAATTTCCTCTTTAAATATTGATAGCCAGCAATATCTACTTTAAAACCTGTTTAATTTAAATTTTTTTTTAATGAATAAACTGCCAATGCGTCGCATGAAACAACATTTTTTTCATCATTCAATTGCAGTTGAAAATAATTTAACATAAACTATGAAACACAAAAAGAGTGAAATTAAAACAGAATAAATTAAGAACGAAATCAGCGTACGCTAATTCTCTAAATATTTAATTCATACATCATCACCTTATACGTTCCGTCAGAAATAACGTATACATTTGGGCCGGTCCACGGCCGGGCACTTTATGTTCTTCGACGTCGTGACCGAATAGTTCAGGGGCGATATATGACTGTTGTATTAATTTATTTTAAAGGCGTCGGGAGATTAACCCAACGGCCGCGAGGCCTGGATAAAAACCTAAGGATGGGTCATCCTGGAGTCTTATTTGCGAATGTCTGCCTCTTACAGACTAACTGAAAAGATAGACGTCGTATTCTCCTTTCCCCGTGACTACTCTCCCTTCCGCAGGGAATTTATAAAATAAATATAAAGTATTATTTGGGATGTGCAATGTTCAAGATAAACGACTAAAAAAACCTTTACGAAAAGTTGGGAACGTTCATAGAATTAATAAAGATATACTCGTATGTTATTTTTTTCAGAAATAAATTGATATATTTGCAAATAAATTAAAATGGTGTAGCAAAAAAAAAAAATCATTTTATTACATTTTTATTTGATATTTAGTAAAAGGTTTTCCTCGTGATGTTTTATTCTCTTTAAATAATTAAATATTTTTAATTTTCATGGCTCAATATATATGATTTGATAATTTACGTACCAATCAAAATTAGGCAAAGAAATACTATTTCACAAAAACATTAATATTTTCAGCATATCGACATTAGCTTGTAAATAAATCATAATGCAAAATTTGCTCGGTAGCAAGAAAAATGTAGACTTTTTAAACGCAGCGTACTTTCAGTAACCTTTGCATTTACGAGTATTTTAGTATTTCAAATTAAAACAGTCAAAATGAGTTTTTTTTAAATTAAAATATTATTTATATAATATTTAATAACAAAATATCAATAACAAAAGGGTGTACAAATTAGTTCGGTTCGTTTTTTTTTGTTCAAAAATGCATTTATTTCTAAACAAAATGAATGAACAGATCAATTAAAGTATTGTCCATCGCTGGCTACTACTTTTTCCCATCTCTCAGCCAATTTTCGAATTCCATCTCCAAAAAATTACTCATCTTTTGAGGCGAACCAAGTTTGGAGCCAATTTTCGGTTTCTACGAAAGAAATGAACCGGTGACCTGTCAAATCGTGCTGCATCCTTCGGAACAACCAGTAATCAGAAGGAGCAATGTCCGGGGAATACGGTGGGTGCGGTAAAACATCCCATTTGAGCGTTTCTAAATATTTTTTACGACTTTTACGACATGAGGCCGAGCGATGTCATGAAGAAGAATAACTTTATCATGTCTTTGCTCGTATTCCGGCGGGTTTTCTCGCAATGCATGGCTCAAACGAATTAATTGTAGCCGATACCGATCATCCGTAATGGAATCGCCAGGTTTTAGCACCTCATAGTAAACAACACCCCTTTGGCCCCACCAGATACAGAGCATGATCTTCGAACCATGTATGTTCGGTTTTGGTGTTGATGTTGAGGTCGATGGCAACGATTGACCGGGCTTAGCGTAGTATTTTTTCTTCTTGGGGTTGTCGTAGAATATCAACTTCTCATCTCCAGTTACAATCCGATGCAAAAAACCTTTTATTTGTTGCCTTTGAATCAGCCGATCGCAAGTGAAAAATCGCCTTTCAACGTCTCTCGGTTTCAGTTCATAAGGCACCCAATTTCCTTGTTTTTTAATCATTCCCGTGGCTCTCAATCGTACGGAAACGGCTTGTTGAGTCACTCCCAATGATTCTGCAAGCTCATCTTGCGTTTGACTCTGATCTTCTTCGAGTAATGCCTCTAATTCTTTGTCCTCGAATTTTTTTAGCTGTCCAGAGCGAGGCTTGTCTTCGACGCTGAAATCTCCATCCTTGAAACGTCGAAACCATTCCCTACATGATTTATCAGTTGGAGCAGCGTCACCATAAACTTCAACAAGCATTCGATGGGCTTCAGCTGCACTTTTCTTCCAATTAAAGCAGAATATTAAAACCTCCCGCAAGTGCTGCTTGGTTAACACAAAATTCGACATTTTCAACACTGTACAAAACAAGGTTTTTGCATGAAACTCATATATATATATATATATATATATATATATATATATATATATATATATATATATATATATATATATATATATATATATATATATATATATATATATATATATATATATATATATATATATATATATATATATACAATATATATATATATATATATATATATATATATATATATATATATATATATATATATATATATATATATATATATATATATATATATATATATATATATATATATATATATATATATATATATATATAATATATATATATATATATATATATATATATATATATATATATATATATATATATATATATATATATATATATATATTATATATATATATATATATATATATATATATATATATATATATATATATATATATTCTTTATCTTTATCTTTATCTGCCCTTTTTCTACCCATTGCTGAGTGAGGGCACCCCTATGACTTAACTTTTGGACTTCACATCTGTTCACCGGTTGTCTTAGTGAAACCGACAGGTTTTGTCATATAAGGGTAGTGGCTACCTCCGTTTTCTGTCTGCCGTACAGCTTTGGAGGACACCTAGTGATTTTGTCTCAGCATGACATGCTTCGATTTTAACCATATTGGTACACTTGGTGTGGTATTAAAATGCTGGAAAGAAGGAATTATTAGTACATACATTAGTAGCCTCAGTAGTTGAGAGCATAGATATTATTTTAAAGTAGTAATTTATTTTCGAATGAATTAGCATAAAAGTTTGTGAATACGTCGGGTTCAGGTTTAGATTTACTTGTTGGTCGTTTTGTTTGGTTTTAATCTTTATTGTTCTTCTGTGTCTTGATTTGATCGCTGCTGGGTAAAGGCGCCTTTCAAAGACTTCCATATCTTGCGGTCTCTCGCCTCTCTTTGCCAGGTCACGCCTGCGAATTTACGAAGGGTCTGTCCCATCTGTTTTGAGGTCTTCTCCTCGGTCTGATTGTTTCTCGTGGTATCCAATCTGTGCTTTTTTTAGTCCATCTATTGTCTTCCCTTCTCACCACGTGTCCTGCCCATTCCCATTGACTTTTGAGTATTCTTTCCATTATGTCTGTGACCTTCGTTTGGCTTCTTATCCACGTAATTGTCTTTCTATCTCTTTTTGTTATCCCCAGCATACTTCTTTCCATGCTTCTTTGTGTAGTGACGAGGCGCTGTATTATTTTTGAGTTAAGGGTCCACGTTTCACAGCCGTATGTGAGTACCGGGAGGATGCATTGATCGAAGACTTTGCTTTTTAGACATAACGGGAGATTTTCTCTGAAAACTCTGTTATTCCTTCCAAATGCGCTCCAGCCCATTTTTATTCTTCTGTTAATTTCATTGATCATATTCCCGTCTGCTGATATTTGTTGTCCTAAATATATATAGTGGGGGACTTCTTCTAAGGCTATGTCGCCAATCTTAATTTGTCTCGTTGATGCACGTGTATATTGGTTGAACATTACTTTGGTTTTAGCGAGGTTCATTTTTAAGCCCACTCGATTGCTGGCTAAGTTAAGCTCTTGAATCATTTTCTCCAGTTCTTCTCTTGTTTCGCTTAGTAGTGTGATATCATCTGCGAATCTCAGGTTAGAGAGATATTCGCCATCGATCTTTATGCCCATACCTTCCCAGTTTAAGGTTTTAAATATTTCTTCTAGTATAGCTGTAAAGAGTTTGGGTGACATCGCGTCTCCTTGTCTTACTCCCTTTGTAATTGTTATTTCCTCCGTTTTTTCTGGAAGATGCACCACTGCTTTTGCTTCTAGGTAGATATTTTGTATTATTCTTATATAAGCCGGTTGTATTCCTTGTTTCCTGAGTGCTTCAAATATGTATTCGTGTTTTACAGAGTCGAATGCTTTTTCAAAGTCTATGAAGCACATGCTTAGGGGTCTTCGATATTCATTCGATGTTGCTATTACTTGCCTCATTGTGTGTATATGGTCCATTGTACTATATCCACTTCTAAATCCAGCTTGTTCTCTTGGTTGCATATCGTCTAGCTGTTTTTGTATTCTAGTTGATATATATATATATATATATATATATATATATATATATATATATATATATATATATATATATATATATATATATATATATATATATATATATATATATATATATATATATATATATATATATATATATATATATATATATATATATATATTTATATTATATATATATATATATATATATATATATATATATATATATATATATATTATATATATATATATATTATTTATATATATATATATATATATATATATATATATATATATATATATATATATATATATATATATATATATATATATATATATATATATATATATATATATATATATATATATATATATATATATATATATATATATATATATATATATATATTATATATATATATATATATATATATATATATATATATATATATATATATATATATATATATATATATATATATATATATATATATATATATATATATTATATATATATATATATATATATATATATATATATATATATATATATATATATATATATATATATATAAATATATATATATATATATATATATATATATATATATATTATATATATATATATATATATATATATATATATATATATATATATATATATATATATATTATATATATATATATATATATATATATATATATATATATATATATATATATATATATATATATATATATATATATATATATATATATATATATATATATATATATATATATAATATATATATATATATATATATATATATATATATATATATATATATATAATATATATATATATATATATATATATATATATATATATATAT